>OZ024725.1:28226907-29426907 GCA_964016875.1 Fallopia convolvulus | reverse complement strand
AAACTCAGCTCCTTGCACAAGAGCATGAGTGTTGTTTGCCCATCCAAATACTCGGTCTCTAACTCCCGCTTGGAAGCCAAAAGTGCGCTGGAGGGTGGGAGATTGTTAGGTGAGCTCGTCTTACCCCGAGTTGTCCCCTTCTTTCCCTCACCTTCTCCACTTACCTTACTTACCTTCTTTTTGTCAAACTCCTCGGTCACCTGCATAGGCGTCATGGGTTTGAGCACTATGGTTTGGCCATTGTAGGTGAAGGTGTTCCGGTTGGTGAATCCATCATGCGTGACCTTCTTATCATATTGCCATGGGCGACCTAATAAAATGTGACAAGCCTGCATAGGAACTACATCACAAAGAACAACATCCTCGTAATGCCCTAATTTAATAGAAACATGCGCTTGCTTGTTCACTTTAAGTTCTCCACAATCGTTCATCCAATGCAATTTATAAGGTCTAGGGTGTTGAGTCATAGATAATTGCAGTTTTTGTACCATTTCAAGACTAGCAATGTTACAACAACTTCCACTATCTATTATCATGTTGCAAACCTTACCCTTAATTAAACATCGAGTATGAAATAGATTTTCACGTTGATTATCTTCACAAGGGGCTGGTTTTATATGCATGTTACGTCTAGCAATTAAAGACTCCCCTGATTCATACTCTATCTCATCCTCATCATCATGCAAATCATCATTATTAGGCTCATTTTCATGCACATCATCAATTTCTTCCTCAGATTCATATTGGCCTAAATGATTGATTAAAAGTGTTTTCTTGTTAGGGCAATCTTTCATCATGTGCCCTCTTCCTTGGCACTTAAAACACACAATATCCCTAGCTCTAGAGGAAGGGTTAGAGGTACTGCCCTTAGGAGCTGCCGAAGCTCCACTATTGGGGCCCTTGTTGTAGGATGGCGCGGTGCCCGCGGAAGGCTTGGTTCGGCCAGCTTGATCTCCATAGGCGCCGGCGGTGCTTCCTCGTTCCTTTGTAGGCGCGCCTTCCTTTCCATAAGACATGGCCTGGCCACGGTTGTTCCTCCATGAGTTGGGCTGGTTACTCGTGCCCTGGCCTCCTAGAATCCGTGCCTTGTTCTTTTTCTCAACCTTCATAGCTAAATGTAACAAACCAGTCATAGTAGTATATGGATATAAATCGACCTCATTAGCTAAAGAAGGATGTAAAACTCGAAGGAAACGTGCCATTGTGGACTCCTCATCCTCATCCACATTGGCTCTTACCATTGCCACTTGCATGGCATTGTAAGTTTCCTCGGCACTCATTGAACCTTGCTTGAGATTCTCCAATCTTTGACGCAGCTCACGTGCATAATGTTGGGGAATGAAATGCCTCCTCATGAGGGCCTTCATTTGCTCCCAAGTTCCTATTGGTGCGTCAAGAGCTCTTCTCCTTTCCTTTACTAGATTATCCCACCAGATTAGTGCATAACCGGAAAATTCAAGGGTGGCGAGTTGTACCTTTTTATGCTCGGCAAAGTTATGGCAATTCCATATTTGTTCAATTTTCGTCTCCCACTCCATGTAGACGTCCGGATCACACTTGCCTTCAAAGGCTGGGATCTTCACCTTGATTTTTCCTACTCCATCTTGCTCGGGCTCTCTAGGCCGCCTTGGACGCCTGTCCCTATCGTCGCGCCGTGAGTAGCGCTCCCATGGATCCTCGTCCTCGGCGTCATACTCGTCAAACGGGTATCCTTGGCCTGGAGCTCTCCTATGTCCCTGAAAATCTTGAAAATTATTAGCACGATTTTGCCCTTCCCTAGCGGGAGAGGGTAATTGGCTAATTGGAACCCCTTGAGCAAAAATCCCGGGAGAATGGAAATGAGTTGAGTTCAAGTGATCTTCCCTGTTTTGATGATGGGAAGTGGAGGCGAAATTCGGATCCATGCTGGACGGATGGAACGTAGGCGCGGACTCACGAGCGCGCCCTTGCTCTTGGCTCGCCGCTGCGACTGGATCGTGCGCCGTTGGCGCGGTACCTGGCGCGACGCTCGGTGCGGCCCCCGGTTGAGGCGTCGTAATTGTTTGCGCCTCCAAGGCAGCCATGCGTGAATTGAGGCGCGCCATGTTGCTGTTGAGAGAGCTCAACAAGTCGAACACATCGGGGTGAACCGGGTCGGGGCTCCTGGATCGGTGGGATCCTCTCTCGTCTCCTGACATGATCACACACAATGCACTACAAGCAAATGGTTAATGTTAGTCAAATCAATAAACTCCTCGCTTGTGTTTCACTCGCTCTCACTCTCGGGTGGTGTGATCGAGCTTGTTGTTGCAATCTGCTTTGAAATGATCAAAATCAAGTTGAAGTTTAGTAGATCAATCAAACACGAGAAGAGAAGGTTGGAGGAAAGAGGATTTAAACAAATGAAGACTCGAGTGAAAACAGAAACAGGAAGTAGAGAAAATGAGAAGAAGACTCGATTATAAACAAGACCAGAATTGAGAAAGAGAAAATTGTCAAACAAAGAGTTAGATCAAACCTTGATTAAGCCTGTCTCACCTTGATTTCCTTAACCAAGAGTGCACTTGGAGTGGTTTGTTAGGTGGGGCATGGGGTGGCGCTTTTGTGAAGGTTCGAGGTGTACTCCAATGGCGTCCAGAAGAAGAAGAGACGAGATGAAGGAGACTCTTGCACTTGTTGAAATAATTACAAGTATGTAATAAATGAATGCTATACTATGATATGAATTAAAGAAGAGAGGAAATGAAATCTGATTTCTGATTTTTGCTTCTTTCTTTTTCTTTCTTTTTTTTTTTTGAATTTCGTATTTTTTTTTTATCAGAAGTAATCAGATAATTACAGAAATAAAATGCTAAGATAAGATAGAATATTTAAGTGCAAGAAATTAAAACAGAAATGTGGCTGAATTTATAAAGTGGATGTTGGAGATGTGGTTGGTGGAGAAAGTCTCAAGGCTGAAATGTAGGGCGTGGGGGATGAGGTTTGAATGAGTCTTTGCTAGAAAATAGGAATGGAGAAGAATTGGTTAAGGTGGGGGCGTGGCTTTTGTGGCTGAAATGAGGGGTTGACAAAATCTCCCTTAAAAATAGGAGTTGAGTGAGATTTAATTTGACTTGGCTGAATTAAATCAACTCCTCTCCAATATTAAAGAGACGTGGCTGGGTATTTGAGAGAGTGGAACTGAACTTTAATGGAGGTGGTGGGCGTGGTGGTTTCGAGACAAATGGGTGGTGACGGTTACTTGGCTTAGGGCGTGTTTGGCTGGGGCGAAACAAACCACTTCAGCAAGCAACAAACTGGTTAGTACTTTCAAGTTTAATTAAAGAGATTGAGATTAATCAAACCTGATCGGATCCTTGAAGACGCTACTTCTCTTTTTGGTATTTTTGTAGACTCTAATGGTGAATCGACTCGAACACAAGAAGAACGTCTACAACGAAGCTCTGATACCAATTTGATGCGGGGATAAGCCGCTTGATGCCCGATCTTCGACGTTCACGACTCAAAACAAGGAAACAAAGATAATGATCAGAAATGGAAATGCAACAAGACTCAACAATTGAAGAACACGACTTGTAATGATCGAAAAGACAAGAAACAAATACAAAAACAGGAAAGGGACTCGACAAGAGATAAATGACTCAAGAACAACAAGAAGGACAACCTCATAAAACAACTATCAAACCCTTGACTTGATTCAGCCAAGAACCTAATAGAATGATTATGAAACCAACCTTTACGATCTCACACAACAAGGAACGAGACCTTGAAGCACGAGAAAGGGGCTCGTGATTGTTGACAAGCACCAACCTTCGATGAGATTGACACAAATCAAAGCAAACCAAGCTGCGGATTCACACACACGTTGAAAGCCAAAGCTCTCGTTTTCTCTCTATTGCAAGGAGAATTGGAAATACCAAAATGAGTTGTCTACCCTGAAAATAAAAACATCCTAAGCTATTTATATGTCGTGACAAAATAACAATAGAAATAATGTCTAATTAAAACTAAAAGATAACTAAGGCCCAAAATGGAAATGGCCCAATAAAACAAATCCAGCAAAACTAAAAGATAGCATGCTCGTGCTCGGACTCGCGCGCACACACGCGGACAGGCGCGCTCAGGGGCGCGCCGCTGCATCGCTACGCTGGCGAAGGCGCAGCGCTGCATCGCTGGAGTTAGGACGCGCCGTTGCAACGTCAGTTTGGTGCGCGTTGCTGCAGCCTTGGATCGAAGATCCCTCGGCGCTCAAGACGCACACCGCCCTAGCTTTGGACTTCATACATGCTCCTGCCTCCTTAGCCATAGTGTAACCCACAAAAGCATTCATCTCATGTTGTAGCTTCTTGGCTCGAGCACGGGTGAGTGGTCCATCAAAGAGTGTGGGCGCGCCCGGTGGAGGCTGCCTAGATGGTCCCTCATCACATAATTTTGCCGAGCACAAAAAGGTACAACTCGCCACCCTTGAGTTTTCCGATTATGCACTAATCTGGTGGGATAACTTAGTGAAGGAAAGGAGAAGAGCTCTTGACGCACCAATAGGAACTTGGGAGCAAATGAAGGCCCTCATGAGGAGGCGCTTCATTCCCCAACATTATGCACGTGAGCTGCGTCAAAGATTGGAGAATCTCAAGCAAGGATCCATGAGTTCCGAGGAGGCCTACAATGCCATGCAAGTGGCAATGGTAAGGGCCAATGTGGATGAGGATGAAGAGTCCACAATGGCACGTTTCCTCCGAGTTTTACATCCTTCTTTAGCTAATGAGATCGATTTATATCCATACACTACTATGACTGGTTTGTTGCATTTAGCTATGAAGGTTGAGAAAAAGAACAAGGCAAGGATTTTAGGAGGTCGAGGCACGGTCAACCAGCCTAGCTCGTGGAAACACAACCGTGGCCAGGCCGCGTCCTATGGAAGGGAGGGCGCGCCTCCAAAAGAGAAGGGAAGCAGCACCGGCGCCTATGTAGATCAATCTGGCCGAGCCAAGTCTTCCACGGCCAACACACCCTACAACAAGGGCACCGCTAGTGGAGCTTCAGCAGCTCCTAAGGGTAGTATTTCTAACCCTTCTTCTAGAGCTAGGGATATTGTGTGTTTTAAGTGCCAAGGTAGAGGGCATATGATGAAGGATTGCCCTAATAAGAAAACACTTTTAATCAATCATTTAGGCCAATATGAATCTGAGGAAGAAATTGATGATGTGCATGAAAATGAGCCTAATAATGATTATTTGCATGATAATGAGGATGAGATCGAGTATGAATCAGGGGAGTCTTTAATTGCTAGACGTAACATGCATATAAAACCAGCCCCTTGTGAAGATAATCAACGAGAAAATCTATTCCATACTCGATGCTTGATTAAGGGCAAAGTTTGCAACATGATAATAGATAGTGGTAGTTGTTGTAACATTGCTAGTCTAGACATGGTACAAAAACTTCAATTATCTATGACTCAACACCCTAGGCCCTATAAATTACATTGGATGATCGATTGTGGAGAACTAAAGGTGAACAAGCAGGCGCAAGTTAAATTAGGGCATTACGAGGATGTTGTTCTTTGTGATGTTGTTCCTATGCAGGCTTGTCACATTTTACTAGGTCGTCCATGGCAATATGATAGTGATGCAGTGAAGCCTGCCATGTCTCAAACCGACGTCGATGAGTTGATTCGAGTGCCTTCTGACGGACCAATCACAAGAAGTCGAGCTAAGAAGATTGCTCAAGGCACAACAGCGATCTTGGTTCGATTGGCAGCGGTTATTGAAGAGCCTAGCAAGGCGAAGTGGGTCTCGTGCATTCGACATCAATTAAGCCCGGATTCCATGGATTAATTATATGGGGGCCGAAATTCACTATTTCTTTATTTAGAAACATGTATTAATTTGTCTTACTTTAGGGCTGAATTTAGTAAGTGACCGGGTGAGATGAATTGGTATATGGGTCAAAGTCAACCTTTTGACTTGACCATTCTAAATTAAAGAAAATATCTTATTTATTTTATTATGAACAATTTCTATTTATTTTAATAATGTAGAGAAATCAGCCAATAGGCTTATGTTAGTTGGTTGATCTTCTCTCTCCTGGTTGTTAGAGATATTTTTAGTTTGTTAGGATTATTTCCTTAAATAAATAAATCAGCCATGATTTATTTTATTTAAGGGAATCTAGTTAGATTTATTTAGATATTATTATATGTTGGGAAGCAAGCAAAGGAGGCTCATTCTCCCCATCTAGGGCCGGCCACCCCCCTTCCTTGCTCCCCAAGTATTAGCTTTTTGTATTCTCTATAAATACTTTTCAAGTTTCATCAATAAAAATCAGCTTGAGATTAGATAAACCCTAAAAAAAGGTTTATCTAGTCCTTGGGCTCAAAAATACAATTGTGTGCTCGTGTTCATCATCATCTTCGATCATCATCAAAATTTCGAGATCTCTCTCTCTCTTTGTTTGTTCGAAATCTGAGTTATTGTGTGATCAATTAGATTGTTCTAGTTTTGATTATTAAGATCAAACTAGTTTATCATTCAGATTTAGCGATCGAGCCAATACGTTTGAACTATCAACATTGATTATTTCCATAATTCAGATCGTGTTATTCTGTTCATTCGAATTTATTGTTACTCTGATCGCAAATTTCTTACTTTGAGAGCTTTGTAGGTTTGAATCATAATTGCTGGCAAGATCGGGTTCCTGTGTGGTCAAATACGAGGTTTCTGAGGAGTAATCCGAGGCGATCACGTATCAAGTGGTATCAGAATCCAGCGTCTCGCCAAGTAATTGTTTCTTTCCTTAATTTGCTTTCTAATTGATTTGATTCAGTTTTTGATCCCAAAAATCCCACCTTTACCTAAAGTTTGAATTTTTGAGACCAAAGATTGAATTTTTCACCACAACCACCACATAATTCCGCCAACACCACCTTGTTTCCGCCACCACCACCACGAACCACTCTCCGACACCACGACCTGGTGTCGCACTCCCATGCCGCACCACTCACCACCACCAGCCGAGACTAACCCCACCACCCTCATTCTCGAAACCCTAACCCTAATTTTCGAGAACCCTAGCCTAACCCTAACCCTAATCTGGCGGCATCCCAATCCCAAACCCTAACCCTAGTAGTGAGAAACCCTAGGAAACCCTAATTCTCGCAAACCCTAGTCTGAAACCCTACCATACCCCAAACCCTAACCCTAGTAGCGAGAAACCCTAGGAAACCCTAATTCTTGCAAACCCTAGTCTGAAACCCTGCCATACCCCAAACCCTAGAACCGAACCCTAAAACCCTAATCCAGCCGTGAGCCTCCAAAACCCTAAATCCCTTAGTTGTTCCTTGCCCTCCAAGCATTTATCCAATTAGGAGATTTTTATGAGATTTGTGCATGTTTATTGGCTGAATTGGTTGAGTTGTATTGCAATTTAGATTAGCAATTGTTTTCCTACAGTTTTATGAGTTTTTCATTCATGTTGCGTGATTGATTGCGATTCATATTACTTGATTAATACTTGCTGATTTCTGTCATTGTATTCCATCAATTCGACCTACCCCTTCTTCTTTTTATTAATTTGGCTTCTAGTTGGTTTCATTGGTAGCAAAAGTCACTTAGCTTACAAAAAAAACAGTTCGTATATACCCTTTTAATTTCGTCCTTTGCATTGTTGCATTGCTTTGCTTATGTTGTGAGGCCTTGAAGTACTTGAAAGGCCAATCCAGACTCAGCAGGCGACATGCAAGATGGGTTGAATTTATGGAGACCTTTCCTTATGTTGTGAAACATAAGAAAGGCAAGGAGAATGTGGTAGCTGACGCCCTTTCTCGGAGGTATGTGCTCTTGAACCAATGTGATGTTAAGATCCTTGGATTTGCAATGATTAGGGAATTATATGCTAGTGATCCTCACTTTGCTGAAATCTATAGGAATTGCATGTCTAGGGGTGAAATAGACACCTACTTTATTGATGATGGATACTTGTTTAAAGCTGGAAAATTGTGTATTCCTTCATCTAGTATACGTAGGCTTCTAACTAAAGAGGTTCATGAATCAAGAGGACATAGGGGTTTAGAAAAGACTTTAGAAGGTTTAAAAGAACACTACTATTGGCCTAAAATGAGTAATTATGTGCTGAGATTTGTCAAGAGTTGTGTTGTTTGTGCTAAAGCTAAGTCTAGACTTCACCCCCATGGTTTGTACCAGCCTTTACCGATTCCTAGTTCACCTTGGGAAGACATTTCTATGGATTTCATTGTAGGCTTGCCTAGAACTAGGAAGGGTAGGGATTCTATCTTTGTAGTGGTAGATGGATTTTCCAATTTGGCTCACTTTATTCCATGTCACACGACTGATGATGCTGTGCATATTGCTGATTTGTTCTTTAGGGAAATTGTTAGATTGCATGGCATTCCTTGTTCTATTGTTTCAGATCGTGATGCTAAATTTTTGATTTATTTTTGGAAGAGTCTATGGTCTAAATTGGGAACTAAATTGCTGTTTTCTACAACATGTCACCCACAAACTGATGGGCAAACTGAAGTTACTAATAGAACGTTAGGGGTTTTACTTAGAACTATGCTTAAAGCTAACCTCAAACGTTGGGAAGATGTTTTGCCTTTTGTGGAGTTTGCTTATAACAGGTCAATCCATTCAGCCACAAAAATGACCCCTTTTGAGGTTGTTTATGGGCTGAATCCAAGAACACCAGTGGACATGACGCCTCAGCCATACAAGGGAAAAGAGAGTTTTGAAGCTAACAAGAGGTCTGAGTTTGTAAAGAAGCTGCATGAGAGGACTAAGATGCATTTGGAGCGAAAATCCTTGAAGTATAAGGCCCATGCTGATAAGGGTCGAAAACAGGTCATCTTTGAAGAAGGAGATCTCGTTTGGGTGCATTTTAGGAAGGAGAGGTTCCCAAATCAAAGGAAAAACAAGTTAGATCAGCGAGGAGATGGACCGTTCAGAATTCTTAAGCGGATCGGCCCTAATGTGGCTGGTGAGTATAATGTCCATCCGACGTTTAATGTGGCTGATCTATCTCTTTATGTGCCAGATTTTGATTCCGACGTCGAATTAGAGACGATTCGAGCTCAAGTGGAGGAGAATGATGCAGTGAAGCCTGCCATGTCTCAAACCGACGTCGATGAGTTGATTCGAGTGCCTTCTAACGGACCAATCACAAGAAGTCGAGCTAAGAAGATTGCTCAAGGCACAACAACGATCTTGGTTCGATTGGCAGCGGTTATTGAAGAGCCTAGCAAGGGGAAGTGGGTCTCGTGCTTTCGACATCAATTAAGCCCGGATTCCATAGATTAATTATATGGGGGCCGAGTTTCAACATTTCTTTATTTAGAAACATGTATTAATTTGTCTCACTTTAGGGCTGAATTTAGTAAGTGACCGGGTGAGATGAATTGGTATATGGGTCAAAGTCAACCCTTTGACTTGACCATTCTAAATTAAAGAAAATATCTTATTTATTTTATTATGAACAATTTCTATTTATTTTAATAATGTAGAGAAATCAGCCAATAGGCTTATGTTAGTTGGTTGATCTTCTCTCTCCTGGTTGTTAGAGATATTTTTAGTTTGTTAGAGATATTTTGAGTTTGTTAGGATCATTTCCTTAAATAAATAAATTAGCCATGATTTATTTTATTTAAGGGAATCTAGTTAGATTTATTTAGATATTATTATATGTTGGGAAGCAAGCAAAGGAGGCTCATTCTCCCCATCTAGGGCCGGCCACTGATACGTGATTACCCCGGAATCCTCCGTAGAAACCTCGTATATGACCCACACAAGTCCCGATCTTGCCGGCAAATCAATTCAATCCTACAAAAGCTTTCAACTTTAGTTTCCTTGTGGCGCAAGTAATGAAAATTCGAAATGGAACGAAGCGAAATCTGGTTCGAACACTTAAGATTGAATCAAAAGGGATAGTTCAACTGGATTGGCTCTAACGCTAAATCCAATTGATAAACTAGATTGATTTTTAACAATCAAAACTAGAACTAATCAATTGACCAATTTGAAGGAACAAACTGATTTAGTCGCGAGAACAAGAGAGAGAATTCGGCTATTGAGAGTTGCTCGATCGAATGAACTTGAATGCTAGAACACTTGTGTTTTTGGGCCCAAGAGATAGATTAAACCAATTTGGGTTTAATCTCTCTCAAGCTGATTTTTATTAATTAATTTGCAAAGTATAAATAGAGAATACAAAGCTATTTCTTGGGAAAGCAAGCAAGGGGGTGTGGCCGGCCCTAGGAGAGAGGAATTAGCCTCCTTATCTTGCTTCCCAAGATATAATAATATCTAATTAAATCTAACTAGATTCCCTTAAATAAATAAATCATAGCTGAATTATTTATTTAAGGAAATAATCCTAACAACTTAAAATATCTCTAACAACCAGGAGAGAGAAAATATCTCTAACAACCAGGAGAGAGAAAATATCTCTAACAACCAGGAGAGAGAAAATCAACCACTAACATTGATACGTGATTACCCCGGAATCCTCCGTAGAAACCTCGTATATGACCCACACAAGTCCCGATCTTGCCAGCAAATCAATTCAATCCTACAAAAGCTTTCAACTTTAGTTTCCTTGTGGCGCAAGTAATGAAAATTCGAAATGGAACGAAGCGAAATCTGGTTCGAACACTTAAGATTGAATCAAAAGGGATAGTTCAACTGGATTGGCTCTAACGCTAAATCCAATTGATAAACTAGATTGATTTTTAACAATCAAAACTAGAACTAATCAATTGACCAATTTGAAGGAACAAACTGATTTAGTCGCGAGAACAAGAGAGAGAATTCGGCTATTGAGAGTTGCTCGATCGAATGAACTTGAATGCTAGAACACTTGTGTTTTTGGGCCCAAGAGATAGATTAAACCAATTTGGGTTTAATCTCTCAAGCTGATTTTTATTAATGAATTTGCAAAGTATAAATAGAGAATACAAAGCTATTCCTTGGGGAGCAAGCAAGGGGGTGTGGCCGGCCCTATGATGCAGTGAAGCCTGCCATGTCTCAAACCGACGTCGATGAGTTGATTCGAGTGCCTTCTGACGGACCAATCACAAGAAGTCGAGCTAAGAAGATTGCTCAAGGCACAACAACGATCTTGGTTCGATTGGCAGCGGTTGTTGAAGAGCCTAGCAAGGCGAAGTGGGTCTCGTGCATTCGACATCAATTGAGCCCGGATTCCATGGATTGATAATATGAGGGCCGAAATTCACTATTTCTTTATTTAGAAACATGTATTAATTTGTCTCACTTTAGGGCTGAATTTAGTAAGTGACCGGGTGAGATAAATTGGTATATGGGTCAAAGTCAACCTGATGCGGGGATAAACCGCTTGATGCCCGATCTTCGACGTTCGTGACTCAAACAATAGAAACAAGAACAAAGTGGTCAGAAATGGATTCAAACGAAAGCGACTCAATGAGAACAATGGAAGCAACGACTCAAAGACACAAAACAGACTCGATGACAACAAACAAATGCAACAAAGAAACAAGGAAACGACTCAATAAAGGACTGAAGATCAACTCCTAGAAACAACTAGAAGACCCTTGGCTCGACGAGACAAGAACCAACTAGAATGATCGAGAAACCAACCTTTACGATCTCACACAAACAAGGAGCAAGCCTTGTAGCACGAGAAAGGGGCTCGTGATTGTTGAAAGGCACCAATCTTCTATGAAATTGACACAATCCAAAACAAACCAAGCTGCAAACACACACACGGTTTGAAAGCCAAAGGCTCTCGTTTTCTCTCTATTCAATGAGAAAGCAAATGCAAATTCTGAGTTGTCTACCCTGAAAATAAAACATCCTAAGCTATTTATATGTCTTGATAAAATAACAATAGAAATAATGTCTAATTAAAACTAAAAGATAACTAAGGCCCAAAATGGAAATGGCCCAATAAAACAAATCCAGCAAAACTAAAAGATAGCATGCTCGTGCCCGGACTCGCACGCACACACGCGGACAGGCGCGCGCCGTATCGTTGCTGCGCTGGAACGAGCGCGCCGTTGCATCGCGGGGCGTGTCGCATCGCTGGAATTGGAGCGCGCCGCTGCAGCCTCCGTCGACGCTCAAGATACACACCGCCCTGGCCTTGGACTCCATACAAGCTCCTGCCTCCTTAGCCATAGTGTAGCCTACAAAAGCATTCATCTCGCGTTGTAGCTTCTTAGCTCGAGCACGGGTGAGTGGTCCATCAAAGAGTGTAGGCGCGCCAGGTGGAGGCTGCCTAGATGGTCCCTCATCAACCTCCCCTTCTTGGAAAGGATTCGACCCCGAATCCAACTCTTCATCCACGGCTAAGTACGGCGTAAGATCAGCGACATTGAAGGTGGCGCTCACACCATAATCCCCGGGCAGCTCTAACTTGTAAGCATTGTCTCCAATCCGTTGAAGCACCTTGAAAGGTCCATCGCCTCTTGGAGACAGTTTGTTCTTCCTTAGCTCCGGAAACCGCTCCTTCCTGAGATGCGCCCATACCAAATCGCCGGGCTGGAAAATCACGCGGCGCCGCCCATGGTTGGCGCGCCTAGCATTGTACTCGGCCTTTTGCTCCAACCGAGTCTTGGTTCGAGCATGCAGCTCCTTAATAAATTCAACGTGCTTTCCTGCATCAAAACTTTCATGCTCCCTCATTGGAAATGGGGTAAGATCTAAGGGGGTGAGTGGGTTAGTACCATAAACACATTCAAATGGAGTTAACATAGTAGATGAGTGCATAGTGCGATTGTAAGCAAACTCCACATGAGGTAAAGCTTCTTCCCACATTTTCAAATTCTTTTTAATAATGGTTCTAAGGATAGTAGCTAACGTCCTATTGGTCACTTCGGTTTGCCCATCAGTTTGTGGGTGGCTAGATGTAGAGAACATTAGCTTAGTTCCTAGCTTATTCCATAAAGTCCTCCAAAAATGGCTAAGGAACTTGGTATCCCTATCACTCACTATTGTTTTTGGTATGCCATGAAGCCTAACTATTTCCCTAAAGAACAAGTTAGCTACATTACTAGCATCATCAGTTTTATGGCACGGCACAAAGTGTGCCATTTTGGAAAATCGGTCAACTACCACCATAATTGAATCTCTCCCCTTCTTAGTCCTAGGCAACCCTACTATAAAGTCCATGGATAAATCCTCCCAAGGGGCTGTAGGCGTAGGCAAAGGGGTGTAAAGTCCATGTGGCATCAACCTAGATTTGGCTCTTAAACAATCAACACAACGCTTAACTATATTTTCAACGTCTCTAAGCATGTGTGGCCAATAAAAATGAACCCTAAGAGTATGATAAGTTTTATCCCTCCCAAAATGTCCCATTAGGCCGCCCTTATGGGCTTCCTCAACCAACAATAAACGCAAAGAGCAACGAGGAATGCAAACTTTATCTACTCTAAATAAAAATCCATCATGAATGTAGTATTTCTCATCCGAACCCTTTTGCATGCAGCACTTAAAAGCATCACCAAAATCAATATCATTCTCATATAATTCACGAATGTAAGTAAATCCTAACACTCTAGAATCTAATGAGACAAGTAAAGCATGGCGACGTGACAAGGCATCGGCTACTACATTATCCTTTCCCTTTTTATATTTTATGACATATGGAAATGTCTCAATGAATTCCATCCACCTACCATGCCTTCTATCCAATTTATCTTGACTCTTGAAATGTTTTAAAGATTCATGGTCAGTTTTCAAGACAAATTCACTAGACCAAAGATAATGTTGCCATGTTTTTAACACTCGAAACAAAGCATATAACTCTTTATCATAAGTCGAGTAGTTTAAACATGCACCTTTCAATTTTTCAGAAAAGAAGGCAATAGGCTTACCTTCTTGCATGAGAACGCCTCCAATTCCAATGCCACTCGCATCACACTCCACTTCGAAGGGCCGAGTGAAGTCGGGCAAGGCCAACAATGGGGCATGCGTCAATCTGTCCATTAGGGTGTTGAATGCCCTCTCTTGTGCCTTCTCCCATTTGAACTCACTCCTCTTCTTAGTGATTTCGGTCAAGGGAGCAGCAATGGTGCTAAAATCCCTCACAAATCTCCGATAGAAGCTGGCGAGGCCGTGGAAGCTCCTGACTTGGCCAATGGAGATAGGCGCCGGCCACTCTTGAATCGCCCTTATCTTGGCTTCGTCTACTTGTAGTCCTTTGGAGCTCACTACAAACCCAAGAAAAGTGACATGATTAGTGCACAATTCACATTTCTTCAAATTTGCATACAAGTGCTCTAATCTAAGTGTAGAGAGTACTTCCCTCAAATGATCTTCATGCGTTTCTAGGGATTTGCTATAAATCAGAATATCATCAAAATAAACAACAACAAATTTCCCTATGAAGTTTCTAAGCACATGATTCATTAGACGCATGAAAGTACTTGGGGCGTTTGTAAGCCCGAATGGCATAACAAGCCATTCATAGAGGCCAAACTTGGTCTTGAAGGCTGTTTTCCATTCGTCCCCCTCCTTCATCCTTATTTGATGGTAGCCACTTTTTAAATCTATCTTTGAAAAGATAGTGGCTCCATGCAATTCATCTAGCATGTCGTCTAGACGAGGGATGGGGTGCCTATACTTTACCGTTATGTTGTTAATAGCCCTACAATCGACACACATACGCCATGTGTTGTCTTTCTTAGGCACTAGCAACACCGGTACAACACAAGGGCTTAAACTTTCCCTAATGTATCCCTTATCCAATAACTCTTGGACTTGGGATTGGACTTCTTGAGTCTCCTTGGGGTTCATACGATAGGCTGGCCTATTAGGCAAAGATGCTCCGGGAATGAGATCAATTTGATGCTCGATTCCTCTAATTGGAGGTAAACCAGCCGGTATCTCATCGGGAAATACGTCATTGTATTCCTCAATGAGCCCCAAAATTTGTGGGGGCAAAGAGGCTCTAAGTTCCTCATTCAACAAACTCAGCTCCTTGCACAAGAGCATGAGTGTTGTTTGCCCATCCAAATACTCGGTCTCTAACTCCCGCTTGGAAGCCAAAAGTGCGCTGGAGGGTGGGAGATTGTTAGGTGAGCTCGTCTTACCCCGAGCTGTCCCCTTCTTTCCCTCACCTTCTCCACTTACCTTACTTACCTTCTTTTTGTCAAACTCCTCGGCCACCTGCATAGGCGTCATGGGTTTGAGCACTATGGTTTGGCCATTGTAGGTGAAGGTGTTCCGGTTGGTGAATCCATCATGCGTGACCTTCCTATCATATTGCCATGGGCGACCTAATAAAATGTGACAAGCCTGCATAGGAACTACATCACAAAGAACAACATCCTCGTAATGCCCTAATTTAATAGAAACATGCGCTTGCTTGTTCACTTTAAGTTCTCCACAATCGTTCATCCAATGCAATTTATAAGGTCTAGGGTGTTGAGTCATAGATAATTGCAGTTTTTGTACCATTTCAAGACTAGCAATGTTACAACAACTTCCACTATCTATTATCATGTTGCAAACCTTACCCTTAATTAAACATCGAGTATGAAATAGATTTTCACGTTGATTATCTTCACAAGGGGCTGGTTTTATATGCATGTTACGTCTAGCAATTAAAGATTCCCCTGATTCATACTCTATCTCATCCTCATCATCATGCAAATCATCATTATTAGGCTCATTTTCATGCACATCATCAATTTCTTCCTCAGATTCATATTGGCCTAAATGATTGATTAAAAGTGTTTTCTTGTTAGGGCAATCTTTCATCATGTGCCCTCTACCTTGGCACTTAAAACACACAGTATCCCTAGCTCTAGAGGAAGGGTTAGAGGTACTGCCCTTAGGAGCTGCCGAAGCTCCACTATTGGGGCCCTTGTTGTAGGATGGCGCGGTGCCCGCGGAAGGCTTGGTTCGGCCAGCTTGATCTCCATAGGCGCCGGCGGTGCTTCCTCGTTCCTTTGTAGGCGCGCCTTCCTTTCCATAAGACATGGCCTGGCCACGGTTGTTCCTCCATGAGTTGGGCTGGTTACTCGTGCCTCGGCCTCCTAGAATCCGTGCCTTGTTCTTTTTCTCAACCTTCATAGCTAAATGTAACAAACCAGTCATAGTAGTATATGGATATAAATCGACCTCATTAGCTAAAGAAGGATGTAAAACTCGAAGGAAACGTGCCATTGTGGACTCCTCATCCTCATCCACATTGGCTCTTACCATTGCCACTTGCATGGCATTGTAAGTTTCCTCGGCACTCATTGAACCTTGCTTGAGATTCTCCAATCTTTGACGCAGCTCACGTGCATAATGTTGGGGAATGAAACGCCTCCTCATGAGGGCCTTCATTTGCTCCCAAGTTCCTATTGGTGCGTCAAGAGCTCTTCTCCTTTCCTTTACTAGATTATCCCACCAGATTAGTGCATAACCGGAAAATTCAAGGGTGGCGAGTTTTACCTTTTTATGCTCGGCAAAGTTACGGCAATTCCATATTTGTTCAATTTTCGTCTCCCACTCCATGTAGACGTCCGGATCACACTTGCCTTCAAAGGCTGGGATCTTCACTTTGATTTTTCCTACTCCATCTTGCTCGGGCTCTCTAGGCCGCCTTGGACGCCTATCTCTGTCTTCGCGCCTTGAATAGCGCTCCCAATGTTCATCATCTTCGGCGTCATACTCATCGAAATGGTCTTCTTGGCCCGGAGCTCTCCTATGTCCCTGAAAATCATGAAATTCATTAGCACGATTTCGCCCTTCCCTAGCGGGAGAGGGTAATTGGCTAATTGGAACCCCTTGAGCAAAAATCCCGGGAGAATGGAAATGAGTTGAGTTCAAGTGATCTTCCCTGTTTTGATGATGGGAAGTGGAGGCAAAATTCGGATCCATGCTGGACGGATGGAACGTAGGCGCGGACTCACGAGCGCGCCCTTGCTCTTGGCTCGTCGCTACGGCTGGATCGTGCGCCGTTGGCGCGGTACCTGGCGCGACGCTCGGTGCGGCCCCCGGTTGAGGCGTCGTAATTGTTTGCGCCTCCAAGGCGGCCATGCGTGAATTGAGGCGCGCCATGTTGCTGTTGAGAGAGCTCAACAAGTTGAACACATCGGGGTGAACCGGGTCGGGGCTCCTGGATCGGTGGGATCCTCTCTCGTCTCCTGACATGATCACACACAACGCACTACAAGCAAATGGTTAATGTTAGTCAAAACGATAAACTCCTCGCTTGTGTTTCACTCGCTCTCACTCTCGGGTGGTGTGATCGAGCTTGTTGTTGCAATCTGCCTTGAAATGATCAAAATCAAGTTGAAGTTTAGTAGATCAGGCAAACACGAGAAGAGAAGGTTGGAGGAAAGAGGATTTAAACAAATGAAGACTCGAGTGAAAACAAAAACAGGAAGTAGAGAAAATGAGAAGAAGACTCGATTATAAACAAGACCAGAATTGAGAAAGAGAAAATTGTCAAACAAAGAGTTAGATCAAACCTTGATTAAGCCTATCTCACCTTGATTTCCTTAACCAAGAGTGCACTTGGAGTGGTTTGTTGGGTGAGGCGTAGGGTGGCTTTTTGTGAAGGTTCGAGGTATACTCCAATGGCGTCCGACAATAGGGAAGAAACGAAGAGAAAAGGAAGACTCTTGCACTTTTTTTTTTTTTTGACTTACACAAAATACTTACAAGTATGCAATAATGGAAGCTATACTATGATATGAATTAAGAAGAGATAAGAGATTAAAGAATCTGATTTTCTGAATTTTGCTTCTTTTTTTTGACTTTTTTTTTTTTGACTTTTCTTTTTCTTTCTTTTTTTTTTTTTTTTCAGAAATACTCAGATAATTAAGATAAATACGAAAATAAAAAATGCTAAAATAATATGCAATATGAAAGTGCAAGAAAATAAAATAGAAATGTAGCAGATTTAATGTGATGGGCGTTGGAGTGTGGGATGCAATCCCTGATTTTGTGGTTGGTGGAGAAAGTCTCAAGGCTGAAATGTAGGAGGTGGGTATGAATTTGGACGTTGGGAGAGTGTGGGAATGGATTTGAATGGGTCTTGCTACTTTGTAGGAGGTGGGTGTAGCTTTTGTGGCTGAAATGAAGGTTGTTAGAATCTTTGAACTAGTCAACCTTAAATGTAGGAGGTGGGAAAGGTAATTGAATTTCTGACTTAATTAAATTAAATCAGCTCCTCCTTACTTAATTCAAACGTGGCTGATGGTTCTAGGAAGGTGGTGGACGTTTTTTGTGAAGGTGGTGGGCAGGAGGTGGTGTTGGTGACGGTTACTTGAAGTTTAGGGTGTGTTTGGCTGGGCAAAACAAACCACTTCAGCAAGCAACAAACTGGTTAGTACTTTCAAGTTTAATTAAAGAGATTGAGATTAATCAAACCTGATCGGATCCTTGTAGACGCTACTCCTCTTTTTGGTATTTTGTAGACTCTAATGGTGAATCGACTCGGAAATGGAAAAGAACGTCGTCAACGAAGCTCTGATACCAATTTGATGCGGGGATAAACCGCTTGATGCCCGATCTTCGACGTTCGTGACTCAAACAATAGAAACAAGAACAAAGTGGTCAGAAATGGATTCAAACGAAAGCGACTCAATGAGAACAATGGAAGCAACGACTCAAAGACACAAAACAGACTCGATGACAACAAACAAATGCAACAAAGAAACAAGGAAACGACTCAATAAAGGACTGAAGATCAACTCCTAGAAACAACTAGAAGACCCTTGGCTCGACGAGACAAGAACCAACTAGAATGATCGAGAAACCAACCTTTACGATCTCACACAAACAAGGAGCAAGCCTTGTAGCACGAGAAAGGGGCTCGTGATTGTTGAAAGGCACCAATCTTCTATGAAATTGACACAATCCAAAACAAACCAAGCTGCAAACACACACACGGTTTGAAAGCCAAAGGCTCTCGTTTTCTCTCTATTCAATGAGAAAGCAAATGCAAATTCTGAGTTGTCTACCCTGAAAATAAAACATCCTAAGCTATTTATATGTCTTGACAAAATAACAATAGAAATAATGTCTAATTAAAACTAAAAGATAACTAAGGCCCAAAATGGAAATGGCCCAATAAAACAAATCCAGCAAAACTAAAAGATAGCATGCTCGTGCCCGGACTCGCACGCACACACGCGGACAGGCGCGCTCAGGGGCGCGCCGTATCGTTGCTGCGCTCCGAGCGCGCCGTTGCATCGCGGGGCGTGTCGCATCGCTGGAATTGGAGCGCGCCGCTGCAGCCTCCGTCGGCGCTCAAGATACACACCGCCCTGGCCTTGGACTCCATACAAGCTCCTGCCTCCTTAGCCATAGTGTAGCCTACAAAAGCATTCATCTCGCGTTGTAGCTTCTTAGCTCGAGCACGGGTGAGTGGTCCATCAAAGAGTGTAGGCGCGCCCGGTGGAGGCTGCCTAGATGGTCCCTCATCACAACCCTTTGACTTGACCATTCTAAATGGAGAAAATATCTATCTATTTATTTTATTATAGGCGTGTGAACTTAAATAATGTAGAGAAATCAGCCAATAGGTTTATGTTAGTGGTTGATTTTCTCTCTCCTGGTTGTTAGAGATATTTTCTCTCTCCTGGTTGTTAGAGATATTTTAAGTTGTTAGGATTATTTCCTTAAATAAATAATTCAGCTATGATTTATTTATTTAAGGGAATCTAGTTAGATTTAATTAGATATTATTATATCTTGGGAAGCAAGATAAGGAGGCTAATTCCTCTCTCCTAGGGCCGGCCACACCCCCTTGCTTGCTCCCCAAGGAATAGCTTTGTATTCTCTATTTATACTTTGCAAATTCATTAATAAAAATCAGCTTGAGAGAGATTAAACCCAAATTGGTTTAATCTATCTCTTGGGCCCAAAAACACAAGTGTTCTAGCATTCAAGTTCATTCGATCGAGCAACTCTCAATAGCCGAATTCTCTCTCTTGTTCTCGCGACTAAATACGTTTGTTCCTTCAAATTGGTCAATTGATTAGTTCTAGTTTTGATTGTTAAAAATCAATCTAGTTTATCAATTGGATTTAGCGTTAGAGCCAATCCAGTTGAACTATCCCTTTTGATTCAATCTTAAGTGTTCGAACCAGATTTCGCTTCGTTCCATTTCGAATTTTCATTACTTGCGCCACAAGGAAACTAAAGTTGAAAGCTTTTGTAGGATTGAATTGATTTGCTGGCAAGATCGGGACTTGTGTGGGTCATATACGAGGTTTCTACGGAGGATTCCGGGGTAATCACGTATCAAGTGGTATCAGAATCCAGCGTCTCGCCAAGTAATTGTTTCTTTCCTTAATTTGCTTTCTAATTGATTCGATTCAGTTTTTGATCCCAAAAATCCCACCTTTACCTAAAGTTAGAATTTTTGAGACCAAAAGATTGAATTTTTCACCACCACCACCATATTTCCGCCACCCAACCACCACGAACCACCACCACCACACCAAACTGGTGTCGCTCGTCTGGACCGCACCACCATTCACCACCAGCCGAGCCTAACCACACCACCCCCATCCAATTCGGATTAGCCTAAACCCTAGTTCGCCCCCGCCCTGTTCTCGTGAAGCCTAACCCTAACCCTAATTTGGTGGCAGAACCCTAACCCTAGATTGCGAGAAACCCTAGGAAACCCTAATTCTCGCAACCCCTAATCTGAAACCCTACCATACCCCAAACCCTAGAACCGAACCCTAAAACCCTAATCCAGCCGTGAGCCTCCAAAACCCTAATTCCCTTAGTTGTTCCTTGCCCTCCAAGCAATTATCCAATTAGGAGATTTTTATGGGATTTGTGCATGTTTATTGGCTGATTTGGTTGAGTTGTATTGCAATTTAGATTAGCAATTGTTTTTCCTACAGTTTTATGAGTTTTCATTCATGTTGCATGATTGATTGCGATTCATATTGCTTGATTAATACTTGCTGATTTCTGTCATTGCTTTCCATCAATTCGGCCTACCCCTTCTTTTTGTTATTAATTTGGCTTCTAGTTGGTTTCATTGGTAGCAAAAGTCACTTAGTTAAAAAAAAAAAAATTCAATTCGTGTATACCCTTTTTAATTTCGTCCTTTGCATTGTTGCTTTGCTTTGCTTGTTTCTTCATTATAGCACAAGAGTAGTTTGTGCATAAAATCAAAAAAAAAAAAAAAAAAAAAAAACAGAAAAGAAAAGTGATCTACCCCAGCTAGTTTTAAGCCACTTTCAACCCTAGTGACTGCTTGCTTAAAAAGATAGCTAAGTAGAAATCACTTTGAAGAAAAAGAGTGACGAAATAAAAGTCACTAAGCCTACCATATTTTCTGTCCTTGCATGCTGAATTTTGGCTTTATTAACTTGCATAGAGTCAATTGAGAGATTGCATGTGTTTTAGAGCTCATAGAGGGATTATTTGCATTACTTGTCTTATTGCATATTTGCCATTTGCTTAAGCTGCATATTTCCTTTAAATATCATTAGTATTCCATACCTACACTATATCTACCATTTTACTCCCTCAAAACAGCCAAAAAACTGAATTAAGTTGATTGGATTGCTTTGAGGCAAGTTTTGGCTTGATTAAGGTGTGGTATTGCTTGTTGTGATTTACTTTAGAACACACTACTCTCTCTACCTTCTTGCTTGTTTCAGGAACAATGGTGATTCCATCAGAACCTAACCCAACTGAATTGAGTCTCACTAAGGAGGCAATCGACTTCATTAGGTTGTCCATTAGTGAAGGTGTGCGCGATGGCCAGGCTCGAGCTGTAGAACTGGCCACGGCTGCATTGGCTCCACAACTAAAGCATTTAGAGGAACAACTTGCAATATTGGTTGATTCATCTCAAGCTAGTCGCAAGAGCACCCCTGCAGTCGATCTTACAAGTGACCCAAATCAAGCCTCGGGTAGCGACAAAGGCAAGCAACAACTAGTGGATGACGAACATGATGTGCTTGCTAGCTACAACAAAGATAATGATCCCCCGGCTCACTACTCCCCCACAGCAGGCCGAGGTAGAGGAAGAGGCATCGGGTCGAGGACTCCACCGGTTACTCATCAACAAGTCTATAATCAGCCACACAACCGGTATCCTCAAGCCACTCATCAACAATATCAACAATACAACAACTCTTTTGATGATGTGACATATGGTTATCCCGGGGAAGAAAGGCGCCCATGGCATCCTCCCCTAGATGATTTCTATAACCAAGCTGAGGTTGTAGAAGATCTCCCACCAGCCTATGGAGTACAACGGCCGAACAACAACAACAACGTTAACCAAGTTGTAAATCAGATTGGGAAACGTGATATAAAGATCAAGATAGAACCATTCAATGGAGAGCTTAACCCGGAGAAGTATCTAGAGTGGGAACAAGCTACAAACTTCATTCTAGATCACATGGGATATGAAGAATGGGAGAAAGTTGCTGTTGTTGTCATCCACTTTATTGGGACCGCTAGAAATTGGTGGTTTAGAATGAAGGAGGATCGAATTAGAAAGGCCTTACCACCAATTGAAACTTGGGGCCAGCTGAAGTTTGTAATGAGGAAGAAATATGTGCCTGAAGAGCATACCGAGCACATGAGATTGAAAGTTGTAACTTGCAAACAAGGCACCAAGTCTCCAACCCAGTACTTCAATGAGCTAGAGGATCTGAGTTTTAAAGCGGGAATTCATCATTCCCAACGGTCTCTAAGGACCCAATTTATGGCTGGACTGAATCAAAGCATTCAAGACACATTGGAGATTCAACAAATCAAGGATCTCAATGCCTTAGTACATTCAGCCCAACTACTCTATGAGCAGCAACAAAGGAAGAAGAAGGAAGCTTGGAATGCTACAAAAAGGTATGGCTCTAATCCTAGTTCAAATTCCAACTCTTATTCTTCTAACTCTTCTATGCAGCAAAAGGGAGCTTCTAGCTCACCTAAAACAACAGGTTTTCAAGGCCAAAGGCGTCCCACCAGTGGACCTCCAAATCAGTCTAGAGCACGTGATTTAGTGTGCTACAAGTGTCAAGGGCGAGGTCACTATGCCAAGGATTGTCCAAATCTAAAGCAAGTGCTTCTCACCACCAATGGAGGATATGTGAGTGATGAAGATATAACTCCAAATCAAGTGGAGGAGGACAGTATTGGACAGGAAGAGGAGGACGTAGAGGCCATTGAACCAGATTGCACCGAACAGCCTCTAACTTTGGTAACAATGCGTACTCTTACTTTACAAGAAACACCTAGGCTAGATCAAAGGGAAAACATTTTTCATACTAGGTGTACAGTAAAGAATCAAGTGTTATGCATGATAATTGATAGTGGTAGCTGCTGTAACATTATTAATGCTAAGGTAGTTGATCACTTGCAATTAAAAACCCAACCTAGGGCTACTAGTTATGGTCTCAATGGAATTAATGATTCAGAAGGTCCTAATCTTGTCACCCATCAGTGTTTAGTCCGTGTTGCTATTGGTACTTATGTTGATGACATTATGTGTGATGTAGTAAACATGGAATGCACTCATATTTTGTTAGGAAGACCATGGTTATTTGATAGGAGAGTGATTTATGATGGCATGTTAAACACCTATTCTTTTAACTATGATGGGAGGAGAGTTTCTCTTCTACCCTTGTCTCCCCAACAAGTTCTACAGGATCAGGTACGTCGAGATCAAGCTAGGGCACTTAGGCGTGCCAAGGAAGAGAAAGAAGAGGCTGATTCAACGGCCAAAGCAGCGGCCCGGCGTTCGGCGCCCGACGCGTCGACAAAGCCAAGCGGCATTTCCCAGTCTCCACCCGAGCGTTCTGGCTCAAATTTTGGGACAACATCAAAAACAGGTGGAGCTACTGTTTGGGACGAAAAACGCCGAGAAAATGTCCCTAAAACGCCCAAAGTGCCGAGCAACACTCCCAGCAGTGCATCTGGGACGAAAATTGGGCTATCTCCCAATCCACTCGAGCGTTTTGGCTCAAATATTGGGAGCAATTCAGAGACTCAGAGAGATGCAAATATGAAAAAAGAACGCCTACAGAAAGAGCCAAAAATCGGCTTGAAAGGCAGTGTCGAAAAGCGCTCTCTTGTGACTCAGTCTAGTATTTCTTTCCCTAACTCTTCTTGCTTACTTCTTATGAGGAAAGAGATACTTATTATTAGTCAAGATATTTCACATCTTCCAAAGTGTCTACAGGATCTATTACAGGAGTTTGAAGATGTGATGCCTGAAGAGTTGCCGGAAGGCCTGCCACCAATTAGAGGCATTGAGCATCAAATCGATTTGGTGCCCGGCGCTTCATTACCAAACCGTGCAGCCTATAGAGCAAGTCCAGAAGAGACCGCTGAGCTTCAAAGACAAGTGCAAGATCTCATGGACAAAGGCTATGTGCGTGAATCTCTCAGCCCATGCGCGGTTCCGGTGATTTTGGTGCCAAAGAAGGATGGCACATGGAGAATGTGTGTTGATTGTAGAGCGATCAACCAAATAACAGTTAAGTACCGTCACCCCATTCCTAGACTAGATGATATGCTTGATGAGTTACATGGTGCTAATTTCTTTTCTAAAATTGATTTAAGAAGTGGGTACCATCAAATTAGGATGAGGGAAGGGGATGAATGGAAAACTGCCTTTAAAACTAAGTATGGCTTATATGAATGGTTAGTAATGCCTTTTGGATTAACTAATGCACCTAGTACCTTTATGAGGCTTATGAACCATGTCTTAAGAAGATACTTAGGCAGATTTGTTGTAGTCTACTTTGATGATATCTTAATCTATAGCAAAACCATGGATGAACATGTAGATCATCTTAGGGCTGTTTTGGACACTTTAAGGTTAGAAAAGCTTTATGTTAACTTGAAAAAGTGTTCTTTTTGCTCGGAGTCTACCATTTTTCTTGGTTTTGTTGTGTCTAAAGGTGGATTGAAGGTAGATGAAGACAAGATCAAGGCAATCAAAGAATGGCCCCAGCCGACTACACCAACAATGGTCAGATCATTTCTCGGCTTGGCTGGCTTCTACAGGAGATTTGTGCGTGATTTTAGCACAATTGCAGCCCCCCTCCACGAGCTGACAAAGAAGGATACGGCCTTTAAATGGAGGGAGCAACAAGAGAACGCCTTCAACACTTTGAAGGACAGATTATGCCACGCCCCAGTGCTTCAACTCCCTGACTTCTCCAAGGCATTTGAGATAGAGGTGGACGCTTCTGGACATGGCATAGGAGGCGTGCTCTTACAAGACAAGAAACCCATTGCTTATTTTAGTGAAAAGCTTAGTGGGGCTGAGTTGAATTACCCTACTTATGATAAAGAGTTGTATGCTTTAATTAGGGTCCTGAAAACTTGGTCTCATTATTTGTGGCCTAAAGAGTTTGTAATCCATTCTGATCATGAGGCCTTGAAGTACTTGAAAGGCCAATCCAGACTCAGCAGGCGACATGCAAGATGGGTTCAATTCATGGAGACCTTTCCTTATGTTGTTAAACATAAGAAAGGCAAGGAGAATGTGGTAGCTGACGCCCTTTCTCGGAGGTATGTACTCTTGAACCTATGTGATGTTAAGATCCTTGGATTTGCAATGATTAGGGAATTATATGCTAGTGATCCTCACTTTGCTGAAATCTATAAGAATTGCATGTCTAGGGGTGAAATAGATACCTACTTTATTGATGATGGATACTTGTTTAAAGCTGAAAAATTGTGCATTCCTTCATCTAGTATACGTAGGCTTCTAACTAAAGAGGTTCATGAATCAAGAGGACATAGGGGTTTAGAAAAGACTTTAGAAGGTTTAAAAGAACACTACTATTGGCCTAAAATGAGTAATTATGTGCTGAGATTTGTCAAGAGTTGTGTTGTTTGTGCTAAAGCTAAGTCTAGACTTCACCCCCATGGTTTGTACCAGCCTTTACCCATTCCTAGTTCTCCTTGGGAAGACATTTCTATGGATTTCGTTGTAGGTTTGCCTAGAACTAGGAAGGGTAGAGATTCTATCTTTGTAGTGGTAGATAGATTTTCCAAAATGGCTCACTTTATTCCATGTCACACGACTGATGATGCTGTGCATATTGCTGATTTGTTCTTTAGGGAAATTGTTAGATTGCATGGCATTCCTTGTTCTATTGTGTCAGATCGTGATGCTAAATTTTTGAGTTATTTTTGGAAGAGTCTATGGTCTAAATTGGGAACTAAATTGCTGTTTTCTACCTCATGTCACCCACAAACTGATGGGCAAACGGAAGTTACTAATCGAACGTTAGGGGTTTTACTTAGAACTATGCTTAAAGCTAACCTCAAACGTTGGGAAGATGTTTTGCCTTTTGTGGAGTTTGCTTATAACAGGTCAATCCATTCAGCCACAAAGATGACCCCTTTTGAGGTTGTTTATGGGCTGAATCCGAGGACGCCGGTGGATATGACGCCTCAGCCATACAAGGGAAAAGAGAGTTTTGAAGCTAACAAGAGGGCTGAGTTTGTGAAGAAGCTACATGAGAGGACGAAGATGCACTTAGAGAGGAAATCCATGAAGTACAAGGCCCATGCTGATAAGGGTCGAAAACAGGTTATCTTTGAAGAAGGAGACCTTGTTTGGGTGCATCTAAGGAAGGAAAGGTTCCCAAATCAAAGGAAGAACAAGTTAGATCAGAGAGGAGATGGACCATTTCGTATCATCAGGAGAATCGGCCCTAATGCATATCATGTTGACTTGCCTGGTGAGTATGGTGTCCATCCAACTTTTAATGTGGCTGATCTATCTCTTTATGTGCCAGATTTTGATTCCGACGTCGAATCAGAGACGATTCGAGCTCAAGTGGAGGAGAATGATGCAGTGAAGCCTGCCATGTCTCAAACCGACGTCGATGAGTTGATTCGAGTGCCTTCTGACGGACCAATCACAAGAAGTCGAGCTAAGAAGATTGCTCAAGGCACAACAGCGATCTTGGTTCGATTGGCAGCGGTTGTTGAAGAGCCTAGCAAGGCGAAGTGGGTCTCGTGCATTCGACATCAATTGAGCCCGGATTCCATGGATTGATAATATGAGGGCCGAAATTCACTATTTCTTTATTTAGAAACATGTATTAATTTGTCTCACTTTAGGGCTGAATTTAGTAAGTGACCGGGTGAGATAAATTGGTATATGGGTCAAAGTCAACCCTTTGACTTGACCATTCTAAATGGAGAAAATATCTATCTATTTATTTTATTATAGGCGTGTGAACTTAAATAATGTAGAGAAATCAGCCAATAGGTTTATGTTAGTGGTTGATTTTCTCTCTCCTGGTTGTTAGAGATATTTTCTCTCTCCTGGTTGTTAGAGATATTTTCTCTCTCCTGGTTGTTAGAGATATTTTCTCTCTCCTGGTTGTTAGAGATATTTTAAGTTGTTAGGATTATTTTCTTAAATAAATAATTCAGCTATGATTTATTTATTTAAGGGAATCTAGTTAGATCTAATTAGATATTATTATATCTTGGGAAGCAAGATAAGGAGGCTAATTCCTCTCTCCTAGGGCCGGCCACACCCCCTTGCTTGCTCCCCAAGGAATAGCTTTGTATTCTCTATTTATACTTTGCAAATTCATTAATAAAAATCAGCTTGAGAGAGATTAAACCCAAATTGGTTTAATCTATCTCTTGGGCCCAAAAACACGAGTGTTCTAGCATTCAAGTTCATTCGATCGAGCAACTCTCAATAGCCGAATTCTCTCTCTTGTTCTCGCGACTAAATCAGTTTGTTCCTTCAAATTGGTCAATTGATTAGTTCTAGTTTTGATTGTTAAAAATCAATCTAGTTTATCAATTGGATTTAGCGTTAGAGCCAATCCAGTTGAACTATCCCTTTTGATTCAATCTTAAGTGTTCGAACCAGATTTCGCTTCGTTCCATTTTGAATTTTCATTACTTGCGCCACAAGGAAACTAAAGTTGAAAGCTTTTGTAGGATTGAATTGATTTGCTGGCAAGATCGGGACTTGTGTGGGTCATATACGAGGTTTCTACGGAGGATTCCGGGGTAATCACGTATCAGAAAGTGGCTTAAAACTAGCTGGGGTAGATCACTTTTCTTTTCTGTTTTTTTTTTTTTTTTTTTTTTTTTTTGATTTTATGCACAAACTACTCTTGTGCTATAATGAAGAAACAAGCAAAGCAAAGCAACAATGCAACGGACGAAATTAAAAAGGGTATACACGAACTGAATTTTTTTTTTTTTTAACTAAGTGACTTTTGCTACCAATGAAACCAACTAGAAGCCAAATTAATAACAAAAAGAAGGGGTAGGCAGAATTGATGGAAAGCAATGACAGAAATCAGCAAGTATTAATCAAGCAATATGAATCGCAATCAATCATGCAACATGAATGAAAACTCATAAAACTGTAGGAAAAACAATTGCTAATCTAAATTGCAATACAACTCAATCAAATCAGCCAATAAACATGCACAAATCCCATAAAAATCTCCTAATTGGATAATTGCTTGGAGGGCAAGGAACAACTAAGGGAATTAGGGTTTTGGAGGCTCACGGCTGGATTAGGGTTTTAGGGTTTGGGGTATGGTAGGGTTTCAGATTAGGGGTTGCGAGAATTAGGGTTTCCTAGGGTTTCTCGCAATCTAGGGTTAGGGTTCTGCCGCCAAATTAGGGTTAGGGTTAGGCTTCACGAGAACAGGGCGGGGGCGAACTAGGGTTTAGGCTAATCCGAATTGGATGGGGGTGGTGTGGTTAGGCTCGGCTGGTGGTGAATGGTGGTGCGGTCCAGACGAGCGACACCAGTTTGGTGTGGTGGTGGTGGTTCGTGGTGGTTGGGTGGCGGAAATATGGTGGTGGTGGTGAAAAATTCAATCTTTTGGTCTCAAAAATTCTAACTTTAGGTAAAGGTGGGATTTTTGGGATCAAAAACTGAATCGAATCAATTAGAAAGCAAATTAAGGAAAGAAACAATTACTTGGCGAGACGCTGGATTCTGATACCACTTGATACGTGATTACCCCGGAATCCTCCGTAGAAACCTCGTATATGACCCACACAAGTCCCGATCTTGCCAGCAAATCAATTCAATCCTACAAAAGCTTTCAACTTTAGTTTCCTTGTGGCGCAAGTAATGAAAATTCGAAATGGAACGAAGCGAAATCTGGTTCGAACACTTAAGATTGAATCAAAAGGGATAGTTCAACTGGATTGGCTCTAACGCTAAATCCAATTGATAAACTAGATTGATTTTTAACAATCAAAACTAGAACTAATCAATTGACCAATTTGAAGGAACAAACTGATTTAGTCGCGAGAACAAGAGAGAGAATTCGGCTATTGAGAGTTGCTCGATCGAATGAACTTGAATGCTAGAACACTTGTGTTTTTGGGCCCAAGAGATAGATTAAACCAATTTGGGTTTAATCTCTCTCAAGCTGATTTTTATTAATGAATTTGCAAAGTATAAATAGAGAATACAAAGCTATTCCTTGGGGAGCAAGCAAGGGGGTGTGGCCGGCCCTAGGAGAGAGGAATTAGCCTCCTTATCTTGCTTCCCAAGATATAATAATATCTAATTAGATCTAACTAGATTCCCTTAAATAAATAAATCATAGCTGAATTATTTATTTAAGAAAATAATCCTAACAACTTAAAATATCTCTAACAACCAGGAGAGAGAAAATATCTCTAACAACCAGGAGAGAGAAAATATCTCTAACAACCAGGAGAGAGAAAATCAACCACTAACATAAACCTATTGGCTGATTTCTCTACATTATTTAAGTTCACACGCCTATAATAAAATAAATAGATAGATATTTTCTCCATTTAGAATGGTCAAGTCAAAGGGTTGACTTTGACCCATATACCAATTTATCTCACCCGGTCACTTACTAAATTCAGCCCTAAAGTGAGACAAATTAATACATGTTTCTAAATAAAGAAATAGTGAATTTCGGCCCTCATATTATCAATCCATGGAATCCGGGCTCAATTGATGTCGAATGCACGAGACCCACTTCGCCTTGCTAGGCTCTTCAACAACCGCTGCCAATCGAACCAAGATCGCTGTTGTGCCTTGAGCAATCTTCTTAGCTCGACTTCTTGTGATTGGTCCGTCAGAAGGCACTCGAATCAACTCATCGACGTCGGTTTGAGACATGGCAGGCTTCACTGCATCATTCTCCTCCACTTGAGCTCGAATCGTCTCTGATTCGACGTCGGAATCAAAATCTGGCACATAAAGAGATAGATCAGCCACATTAAAAGTTGGATGGACACCATACTCACCAGGCAAGTCAACATGATATGCATTAGGGCCGATTCTCCTGATGATACGAAATGGTCCATCTCCTCTCTGATCTAACTTGTTCTTCCTTTGATTTGGGAACCTTTCCTTCCTTAGATGCACCCAAACAAGGTCTCCTTCTTCAAAGATAACCTGTTTTCGACCCTTATCAGCATGGGCCTTGTACTTCATGGATTTCCTCTCTAAGTGCATCTTCGTCCTCTCATGTAGCTTCTTCACAAACTCAGCCCTCTTGTTAGCTTCAAAACTCTCTTTTCCCTTGTATGGCTGAGGCGTCATATCCACCGGCGTCCTCGGATTCAGCCCATAAACAACCTCAAAAGGGGTCATCTTTGTGGCTGAATGGATTGACCTGTTATAAGCAAACTCCACAAAAGGCAAAACATCTTCCCAACGTTTGAGGTTAGCTTTAAGCATAGTTCTAAGTAAAACCCCTAACGTTCGATTAGTAACTTCCGTTTGCCCATCAGTTTGTGGGTGACATGAGGTAGAAAACAGCAATTTAGTTCCCAATTTAGACCATAGACTCTTCCAAAAATAACTCAAAAATTTAGCATCACGATCTGACACAATAGAACAAGGAATGCCATGCAATCTAACAATTTCCCTAAAGAACAAATCAGCAATATGCACAGCATCATCAGTCGTGTGACATGGAATAAAGTGAGCCATTTTGGAAAATCTATCTACCACTACAAAGATAGAATCTCTACCCTTCCTAGTTCTAGGCAAACCTACAACGAAATCCATAGAAATGTCTTCCCAAGGAGAACTAGGAATGGGTAAAGGCTGGTACAAACCATGGGGGTGAAGTCTAGACTTAGCTTTAGCACAAACAACACAACTCTTGACAAATCTCAGCACATAATTACTCATTTTAGGCCAATAGTAGTGTTCTTTTAAACCTTCTAAAGTCTTTTCTAAACCCCTATGTCCTCTTGATTCATGAACCTCTTTAGTTAGAAGCCTACGTATACTAGATGAAGGAATGCACAATTTTTCAGCTTTAAACAAGTATCCATCATCAATAAAGTAGGTATCTATTTCACCCCTAGACATGCAATTCTTATAGATTTCAGCAAAGTGAGGATCACTAGCATATAATTCCCTAATCATTGCAAATCCAAGGATCTTAACATCACATAGGTTCAAGAGTACATACCTCCGAGAAAGGGCGTCAGCTACCACATTCTCCTTGCCTTTCTTATGTTTAACAACATAAGGAAAGGTCTCCATGAATTGAACCCATCTTGCATGTCGCCTGCTGAGTCTGGATTGGCCTTTCAAGTACTTCAAGGCCTCATGATCAGAATGGATTACAAACTCTTTAGGCCACAAATAATGAGACCAAGTTTTCAGGACCCTAATTAAAGCATACAACTCTTTATCATAAGTAGGGTAATTCAACTCAGCCCCACTAAGCTTTTCACTAAAATAAGCAATGGGTTTCTTGTCTTGTAAGAGCACGCCTCCTATGCCATGTCCAGAAGCGTCCACCTCTATCTCAAATGCCTTGGAGAAGTCAGGGAGTTGAAGCACTGGGGCGTGGCATAATCTGTCCTTCAAAGTGTTGAAGGCGTTCTCTTGTTGCTCCCTCCATTTAAAGGCCGTATCCTTCTTTGTCAGCTCGTGGAGGGGGGCTGCAATTGTGCTAAAATCACGCACAAATCTCCTGTAGAAGCCAGCCAAGCCGAGAAATGATCTGACCATTGTTGGTGTAGTCGGCTGGGGCCATTCTTTGATTGCCTTGATCTTGTCTTCATCTACCTTCAATCCACCTTTAGACACAACAAAACCAAGAAAAATGGTAGACTCCGAGCAAAAAGAACACTTTTTCAAGTTAACATAAAGCTTTTCTAACCTTAAAGTGTCCAAAACAGCCCTAAGATGATCTACATGTTCATCCATGGTTTTGCTATAGATTAAGATATCATCAAAGTAGACTACAACAAATCTGCCTAAGTATCTTCTTAAGACATGGTTCATAAGCCTCATAAAGGTACTAGGTGCATTAGTTAATCCAAAAGGCATTACTAACCATTCATATAAGCCATACTTAGTTTTAAAGGCAGTTTTCCATTCATCCCCTTCCCTCATCCTAATTTGATGGTACCCACTTCTTAAATCAATTTTAGAAAAGAAATTAGCACCATGTAACTCATCAAGCATATCATCTAGTCTAGGAATGGGGTGACGGTACTTAACTGTTATTTGGTTGATCGCTCTACAATCAACACACATTCTCCATGTGCCATCCTTCTTTGGCACCAAAATCACCGGAACCGCGCATGGGCTGAGAGATTCACGCACATAGCCTTTGTCCATGAGATCTTGCACTTGTCTTTGAAGCTCAGCGGTCTCTTCTGGACTTGCTCTATAGGCTGCACGGTTTGGTAATGAAGCGCCGGGCACCAAATCGATTTGATGCTCAATGCCTCTAATTGGTGGCAGGCCTTCCGGCAACTCTTCAGGCATCACATCTTCAAACTCCTGTAATAGATCCTGTAGACACTTTGGAAGATGTGAAATATCTTGACTAATAATAAGTATCTCTTTCCTCATAAGAAGTAAGCAAGAAGAGTTAGGGAAAGAAATACTAGACTGAGTCACAAGAGAGCGCTTTTCGACACTGCCTTTCAAGCCGATTTTTGGCTCTTTCTGTAGGCGTTCTTTTTTCATATTTGCATCTCTCTGAGTCTCTGAATTGCTCCCAATATTTGAGCCAAAACGCTCGAGTGGATTGGGAGATAGCCCAATTTTCGTCCCAGATGCACTGCTGGGAGTGTTGCTCGGCACTTTGGGCGTTTTAGGGACATTTTCTCGGCGTTTTTCGTCCCAAACAGTAGCTCCACCTGTTTTTGATGTTGTCCCAAAATTTGAGCCAGAACGCTCGGGTGGAGACTGGGAAATGCCGCTTGGCTTTGTCGACGCGTCGGGCGCCGAACGCCGGGCCGCTGCTTTGGCCGTTGAATCAGCCTCTTCTTTCTCTTCCTTGGCACGCCTAAGTGCCCTAGCTTGATCTCGACGTACCTGATCCTGTAGAACTTGTTGGGGAGACAAGGGTAGAAGAGAAACTCTCCTCCCATCATAGTTAAAAGAATAGGTGTTTAACATGCCATCATAAATCACTCTCCTATCAAATAACCATGGTCTTCCTAACAAAATATGAGTGCATTCCATGTTTACTACATCACACATAATGTCATCAACATAAGTACCAATAGCAACACGGACTAAACACTGATGGGTGACAAGATTAGGACCTTCTGAATCATTAATTCCATTGAGACCATAACTAGTAGCCCTAGGTTGGGTTTTTAATTGCAAGTGATCAACTACCTTAGCATTAATAATGTTACAGCAGCTACCACTATCAATTATCATGCATAACACTTGATTCTTTACTGTACACCTAGTATGAAAAATGTTTTCCCTTTGATCTAGCCTAGGTGTTTCTTGTAAAGTAAGAGTACGCATTGTTACCAAAGTTAGAGGCTGTTCGGTGCAATCTGGTTCAATGGCCTCTACGTCCTCCTCTTCCTGTCCAATACTGTCCTCCTCCACTTGATTTGGAGTTATATCTTCATCACTCACATATCCTCCATTGGTGGTGAGAAGCACTTGCTTTAGATTTGGACAATCCTTGGCATAGTGACCTCGCCCTTGACACTTGTAGCACACTAAATCACGTGCTCTAGACTGATTTGGAGGTCCACTGGTGGGACGCCTTTGGCCTTGAAAACCTGTTGTTTTAGGTGAGCTAGAAGCTCCCTTTTGCTGCATAGAAGAGTTAGAAGAATAAGAGTTGGAATTTGAACTAGGATTAGAGCCATACCTTTTTGTAGCATTCCAAGCTTCCTTCTTCTTCCTTTGTTGCTGCTCATAGAGTAGTTGGGCTGAATGTACTAAGGCATTGAGATCCTTGATTTGTTGAATCTCCAATGTGTCTTGAATGCTTTGATTCAGTCCAGCCATAAATTGGGTCCTTAGAGACCGTTGGGAATGATGAATTCCCGCTTTAAAACTCAGATCCTCTAGCTCATTGAAGTACTGGGTTGGAGACTTGGTGCCTTGTTTGCAAGTTACAACTTTCAATCTCATGTGCTCGGTATGCTCTTCAGGCACATATTTCTTCCTCATTACAAACTTCAGCTGGCCCCAAGTTTCAATTGGTGGTAAGGCCTTTCTAATTCGATCCTCCTTCATTCTAAACCACCAATTTCTAGCGGTCCCAATAAAGTGGATGACAACAACAGCAACTTTCTCCCATTCTTCATATCCCATGTGATCTAGAATGAAGTTTGTAGCTTGTTCCCACTCTAGATACTTCTCCGGGTTAAGCTCTCCATTGAATGGTTCTATCTTGATCTTTATATCACGTTTCCCAATCTGATTTACAACTTGGTTAACGTTGTTGTTGTTGTTCGGCCGTTGTACTCCATAGGCTGGTGGGAGATCTTCTACAACCTCAGCTTGGTTATAGAAATCATCTAGGGGAGGATGCCATGGGCGCCTTTCTTCCCCGGGATAACCATATGTCACATCATCAAAAGAGTTGTTGTATTGTTGATATTGTTGATGAGTGGCTTGAGGATACCGGTTGTGTGGCTGATTATAGACTTGTTGATGAGTAACCGGTGGAGTCCTCGACCCGATGCCTCTTCCTCTACCTCGGCCTGCTGTGGGGGAGTAGTGAGCCGGGGGATCATTATCTTTGTTGTAGCTAGCAAGCACATCATGTTCGTCATCCACTAGTTGTTGCTTGCCTTTGTCGCTACCCGAGGCTTGATTTGGGTCACTTGTAAGATCGACTGCAGGGGTGCTCTTGCGACTAGCTTGAGATGAATCAACCAATATTGCAAGTTGTTCCTCTAAATGCTTTAGTTGTGGAGCCAATGCAGCCGTGGCCAGTTCTACAGCTCGAGCCTGGCCATCGCGCACACCTTCACTAATGGACAACCTAATGAAGTCGATTGCCTCCTTAGTGAGACTCAATTCAGTTGGGTTAGGTTCTGATGGAATCACCATTGTTCCTGAAACAAGCAAGAAGGTAGAGAGAGTAGTGTGTTCTAAAGTAAATCACAACAAGCAATACCACACCTTAATCAAGCCAAAACTTGCCTCAAAGCAATCCAATCAACTTAATTCAGTTTTTGGGCTGTTTTGAGGGAGTAAAATGGTAGATATAGTGTAGGTATGGAATACTAATGATATTTAAAGGAAATATGCAGCTTAAGCAAATGGCAAATATGCAATAAGACAAGTAATGCAAATAATCCCTCTATGAGCTCTAAAACACATGCAATCTCTCAATTGACTCTATGCAAGTTAATAAAGCCAAAATTCAGCATGCAAGGACAGAAAATATGGTAGGCTTAGTGACTTTTATTTCGTCACTCTTTTTCTTCAAAGTGATTTCTACTTAGCTATCTTTTTAAGCAAGCAGTCACTAGGGTTGAAAGTGGCTTAAAACTAGCTGGGGTAGATCACTTTTCTTTTCTGTTTTTTTTTTTTTTTTTTTTTTTTTTTTTGATTTTATGCACAAACTACTCTTGTGCTATAATGAAGAAACAAGCAAAGCAAAGCAACAATGCAAAGGACGAAATTAAAAAGGGTATACACGAATTGAATTTTTTTTTTTTTAACTAAGTGACTTTTGCTACCAATGAAACCAACTAGAAGCCAAATTAATAACAAAAAGAAGGGGTAGGCCGAATTGATGGAAAGCAATGACAGAAATCAGCAAGTATTAATCAAGCAATATGAATCGCAATCAATCATGCAACATGAATGAAAACTCATAAAACTGTAGGAAAAACAATTGCTAATCTAAATTGCAATACAACTCAACCAAATCAGCCAATAAACATGCACAAATCCCATAAAAATCTCCTAATTGGATAATTGCTTGGAGGGCAAGGAACAACTAAGGGAATTAGGGTTTTGGAGGCTCACGGCTGGATTAGGGTTTTAGGGTTCGGTTCTAGGGTTTGGGGTATGGTAGGGTTTCAGATTAGGGGTTGCGAGAATTAGGGTTTCCTAGGGTTTCTCGCAATCTAGGGTTAGGGTTCTGCCGCCAAATTAGGGTTAGGGTTAGGCTTCACGAGAACAGGGCGGGGGCGAACTAGGGTTTAGGCTAATCCGAATTGGATGGGGGTGGTGTGGTTAGGCTCGGCTGGTGGTGAATGGTGGTGCGGTCCAGACGAGCGACACCAGTTTGGTGTGGTGGTGGTGGTTCGTGGTGGTTGGGTGGCGGAAATATGGTGGTGGTGGTGAAAAATTCAATCTTTTGGTCTCAAAAATTCTAACTTTAGGTAAAGGTGGGATTTTTGGGATCAAAAACTGAATCGAATCAATTAGAAAGCAAATTAAGGAAAGAAACAATTACTTGGCGAGACGCTGGATTCTGATACCACTTGATACGTGATTACCCCGGAATCCTCCGTAGAAACCTCGTATATGACCCACACAAGTCCCGATCTTGCCAGCAAATCAATTCAATCCTACAAAAGCTTTCAACTTTAGTTTCCTTGTGGCGCAAGTAATGAAAATTCGAAATGGAACGAAGCGAAATCTGGTTCGAACACTTAAGATTGAATCAAAAGGGATAGTTCAACTGGATTGGCTCTAACGCTAAATCCAATTGATAAACTAGATTGATTTTTAACAATCAAAACTAGAACTAATCAATTGACCAATTTGAAGGAACAAACGTATTTAGTCGCGAGAACAAGAGAGAGAATTCGGCTATTGAGAGTTGCTCGATCGAATGAACTTGAATGCTAGAACACTTGTGTTTTTGGGCCCAAGAGATAGATTAAACCAATTTGGGTTTAATCTCTCTCAAGCTGATTTTTATTAATGAATTTGCAAAGTATAAATAGAGAATACAAAGCTATTCCTTGGGGAGCAAGCAAGGGGGTGTGGCCGGCCCTAGGAGAGAGGAATTAGCCTCCTTATCTTGCTTCCCAAGATATAATAATATCTAATTAAATCTAACTAGATTCCCTTAAATAAATAAATCATAGCTGAATTATTTATTTAAGGAAATAATCCTAACAACTTAAAATATCTCTAACAACCAGGAGAGAGAAAATATCTCTAACAACCAGGAGAGAGAAAATCAACCACTAACATAAACCTATTGGCTGATTTCTCTACATTATTTAAGTTCACACGCCTATAATAAAATAAATAGATAGATATTTTCTCCATTTAGAATGGTCAAGTCAAAGGGTTGTGATGAGGGACCATCTAGGCAGCCTCCACCGGGCGCGCCTACACTCTTTGATGGACCACTCACCCGTGCTCGAGCTAAGAAGCTACAACGCGAGATGAATGCTTTTGTAGGCTACACTATGGCTAAGGAGGCAGGAGCTTGTATGGAGTCCAAGGCCAGGGCGGTGTGTATCTTGAGCGCCGACGGAGGCTGCAGCGGCGCGCTCCAATTCCAGCGATGCGACACGCCCCGCGATGCAACGGCGCGCTCGGAGCGCAGCAACGATACGGCGCGCCCCTGAGCGCGCCTGTCCGCGTGTGTGCGTGCGAGTCCGGGCACGAGCATGCTATCTTTTAGTTTTGCTGGATTTGTTTTATTGGGCCATTTCCATTTTGGGCCTTAGTTATCTTTTAGTTTTAATTAGACATTATTTCTATTGTTATTTTGTCAAGACATATAAATAGCTTAGGATGTTTTATTTTCAGGGTAGACAACTCAGAATTTGCATTTGCTTTCTCATTGAATAGAGAGAAAACGAGAGCCTTTGGCTTTCAAACCGTGTGTGTGTTTGCAGCTTGGTTTGTTTTGGATTGTGTCAATTTCATAGAAGATTGGTGCCTTTCAACAATCACGAGCCCCTTTCTCGTGCTACAAGGCTTGCTCCTTGTTTGTGTGAGATCGTAAAGGTTGGTTTCTCGATCATTCTAGTTGGTTCTTGTCTCGTCGAGCCAAGGGTCTTCTAGTTGTTTCTAGGAGTTGATCTTCAGTCCTTTATTGAGTCGTTTCCTTGTTTCTTTGTTGCATTTGTTTGTTGTCATCGAGTCTGTTTTGTGTCTTTGAGTCGTTGCTTCCATTGTTCTCATTGAGTCGCTTTCGTTTGAATCCATTTCTGACCACTTTGTTCTTGTTTCTATTGTTTGAGTCACGAACGTCGAAGATCGGGCATCAAGCGGTTTATCCCCGCATCAAATTGGTATCAGAGCTTCGTTGACGACGTTCTTTTCCATTTCCGAGTCGATTCACCATTAGAGTCTACAAAATACCAAAAAGAGGAGTAGCGTCTACAAGGATCCGATCAGGTTTGATTAATCTCAATCTCTTTAATTAAACTTGAAAGTACTAACCAGTTTGTTGCTTGCTGAAGTGGTTTGTTTTGCCCAGCCAAACACACCCTAAACTTCAAGTAACCGTCACCAACACCACCTCCTGCCCACCACCTTCACAAAAAACGTCCACCACCTTCCTAGAACCATCAGCCACGTTTGAATTAAGTAAGGAGGAGCTGATTTAATTTAATTAAGTCAGAAATTCAATTACCTTTCCCACCTCCTACATTTAAGGTTGACTAGTTCAAAGATTCTAACAACCTTCATTTCAGCCACAAAAGCTACACCCACCTCCTACAAAGTAGCAAGACCCATTCAAATCCATTCCCACACTCTCCCAACGTCCAAATTCATACCCACCTCCTACATTTCAGCCTTGAGACTTTCTCCACCAACCACAAAATCAGGGATTGCATCCCACACTCCAACGCCCATCACATTAAATCTGCTACATTTCTATTTTATTTTCTTGCACTTTCATATTGCATATTATTTTAGCATTTTTTATTTTCGTATTTATCTTAATTATCTGAGTATTTCTGAAAAAAAAAAAAAGAAAGAAAAAGAAAAGTCAAAAAAAAAAAAGTCAAAAAAAAGAAGCAAAATTCAGAAAATCAGATTCTTTAATCTCTTATCTCTTCTTAATTCATATCATAGTATAGCTTCCATTATTGCATACTTGTAAGTATTTTGTGTAAGTCAAAAAAAAAAAAAAGTGCAAGAGTCTTCCTTTTCTCTTCGTTTCTTCCCTATTGTCGGACGCCATTGGAGTATACCTCGAACCTTCACAAAAAGCCACCCTACGCCTCACCCAACAAACCACTCCAAGTGCACTCTTGGTTAAGGAAATCAAGGTGAGATAGGCTTAATCAAGGTTTGATCTAACTCTTTGTTTGACAATTTTCTCTTTCTCAATTCTGGTCTTGTTTATAATCGAGTCTTCTTCTCATTTTCTCTACTTCCTGTTTTTGTTTTCACTCGAGTCTTCATTTGTTTAAATCCTCTTTCCTCCAACCTTCTCTTCTCGTGTTTGCCTGATCTACTAAACTTCAACTTGATTTTGATCATTTCAAGGCAGATTGCAACAACAAGCTCGATCACACCACCCGAGAGTGAGAGCGAGTGAAACACAAGCGAGGAGTTTATCGTTTTGACTAACATTAACCATTTGCTTGTAGTGCGTTGTGTGTGATCATGTCAGGAGACGAGAGAGGATCCCACCGATCCAGGAGCCCCGACCCGGTTCACCCCGATGTGTTCAACTTGTTGAGCTCTCTCAACAGCAACATGGCGCGCCTCAATTCACGCATGGCCGCCTTGGAGGCGCAAACAATTACGACGCCTCAACCGGGGGCCGCACCGAGCGTCGCGCCAGGTACCGCGCCAACGGCGCACGATCCAGCCGTAGCGACGAGCCAAGAGCAAGGGCGCGCTCGTGAGTCCGCGCCTACGTTCCATCCGTCCAGCATGGATCCGAATTTTGCCTCCACTTCCCATCATCAAAACAGGGAAGATCACTTGAACTCAACTCATTTCCATTCTCCCGGGATTTTTGCTCAAGGGGTTCCAATTAGCCAATTACCCTCTCCCGCTAGGGAAGGGCGAAATCGTGCTAATGAATTTCATGATTTTCAGGGACATAGGAGAGCTCCGGGCCAAGAAGACCATTTCGATGAGTATGACGCCGAAGATGATGAACATTGGGAGCGCTATTCAAGGCGCGAAGACAGAGATAGGCGTCCAAGGCGGCCTAGAGAGCCCGAGCAAGATGGAGTAGGAAAAATCAAAGTGAAGATCCCAGCCTTTGAAGGCAAGTGTGATCCGGACGTCTACATGGAGTGGGAGACGAAAATTGAACAAATATGGAATTGCCGTAACTTTGCCGAGCATAAAAAGGTAAAACTCGCCACCCTTGAATTTTCCGGTTATGCACTAATCTGGTGGGATAATCTAGTAAAGGAAAGGAGAAGAGCTCTTGACGCACCAATAGGAACTTGGGAGCAAATGAAGGCCCTCATGAGGAGGCGTTTCATTCCCCAACATTATGCACGTGAGCTGCGTCAAAGATTGGAGAATCTCAAGCAAGGTTCAATGAGTGCCGAGGAAACTTACAATGCCATGCAAGTGGCAATGGTAAGAGCCAATGTGGATGAGGATGAGGAGTCCACAATGGCACGTTTCCTTCGAGTTTTACATCCTTCTTTAGCTAATGAGGTCGATTTATATCCATATACTACTATGACTGGTTTGTTACATTTAGCTATGAAGGTTGAGAAAAAGAACAAGGCACGGATTCTAGGAGGCCGAGGCACGAGTAACCAGCCCAACTCATGGAGGAACAACCGTGGCCAGGCCATGTCTTATGGAAAGGAAGGCGCGCCTACAAAGGAACGAGGAAGCACCGCCGGCGCCTATGGAGATCAAGCTGGCCGAACCAAGCCTTCCGCGGGCACCGCGCCATCCTACAACAAGGGCCCCAATAGTGGAGCTTCGGCAGCTCCTAAGGGCAGTACCTCTAACCCTTCCTCTAGAGCTAGGGATACTGTGTGTTTTAAGTGCCAAGGTAGAGGGCACATGATGAAAGATTGCCCTAACAAGAAAACACTTTTAATCAATCATTTAGGCCAATATGAATCTGAGGAAGAAATTGATGATGTGCATGAAAATGAGCCTAATAATGATGATTTGCATGATGATGAGGATGAGATAGAGTATGAATCAGGGGAATCTTTAATTGCTAGACGTAACATGCATATAAAACCAGCCCCTTGTGAAGATAATCAACGTGAAAATCTATTTCATACTCGATGTTTAATTAAGGGTAAGGTTTGCAACATGATAATAGATAGTGGAAGTTGTTGTAACATTGCTAGTCTTGAAATGGTACAAAAACTGCAATTATCTATGACTCAACACCCTAGACCTTATAAATTGCATTGGATGAACGATTGTGGAGAACTTAAAGTGAACAAGCAAGCGCATGTTTCTATTAAATTAGGGCATTACGAGGATGTTGTTCTTTGTGATGTAGTTCCTATGCAGGCTTGTCACATTTTATTAGGTCGCCCATGGCAATATGATAGGAAGGTCACGCATGATGGATTCACCAACCGGAACACCTTCACCTACAATGGCCAAACCATAGTGCTCAAACCCATGACGCCTATGCAGGTGGCCGAGGAGTTTGACAAAAAGAAGGTAAGTAAGGTAAGTGGAGAAGGTGAGGGAAAGAAGGGGACAGCTCGGGGTAAGACGAGCTCACCTAACAATCTCCCACCCTCCAGCGCACTTTTGGCTTCCAAGCGGGAGTTAGAGACCGAGTATTTGGATGGGCAAACAACACTCATGCTCTTGTGCAAGGAGCTGAGTTTGTTGAATGAGGAACTTAGAGCCTCTTTGCCCCCACAAATTTTGGGGCTCATTGAGGAATACAATGACGTATTTCCCGATGAGATACCGGCTGGTTTACCTCCAATTAGAGGAATCGAGCATCAAATTGATCTCATTCCCGGAGCATCTTTGCCTAATAGGCCAGCCTATCGTATGAACCCCAAGGAGACTCAAGAAGTCCAATCCCAAGTCCAAGAGTTATTGGATAAGGGATACATTAGGGAAAGTTTAAGCCCTTGTGCTGTACCGGTGTTGCTAGTGCCTAAGAAAGACAACACATGGCGTATGTGTGTCGATTGTAGGGCTATTAACAACATAACGGTAAAGTATAGGCACCCCATCCCTCGTCTAGACGACATGCTAGATGAATTGCATGGAGCCACTATCTTTTCAAAGATAGATTTAAAAAGTGGCTACCATCAAATAAGGATGAAGGAGGGGGACGAATGGAAAACAGCCTTCAAGACCAAGTTTGGCCTCTATGAATGGCTTGTTATGCCATTCGGGCTTACAAACGCCCCAAGTACTTTCATGCGTCTAATGAATCATGTGCTTAGAAACTTCATAGGGAAATTTGTTGTTGTTTATTTTGATGATATTCTGATTTATAGCAAATCCCTAGAAACGCATGAAGATCATTTGAGGGAAGTACTCTCTACACTTAGATTAGAGCACTTGTATGCAAATTTGAAGAAATGTGAATTGTGCACTAATCATGTCACTTTTCTTGGGTTTGTAGTGAGCTCCAAAGGACTACAAGTAGACGAAGCCAAGATAAGGGCGATTCAAGAGTGGCCGGCGCCTATCTCCATTGGCCAAGTCAGGAGCTTCCACGGCCTCGCCAGCTTCTATCGGAGATTTGTGAGGGATTTTAGCACCATTGCTGCTCCCTTGACCGAAATCACTAAGAAGAGGAGTGAGTTCAAATGGGAGAAGGCACAAGAGAGGGCATTCAACACCCTAATGGACAGATTGACGCATGCCCCATTGTTGGCCTTGCCCGACTTCACTCGGCTCTTCGAAGTGGAGTGTGATGCGAGTGGCATTGGAATTGGAGGCGTTCTCATGCAAGAAGGTAAGCCTATTGCCTTCTTTTCTGAAAAATTGAAAGGTGCATGTTTAAACTACTCGACTTATGATAAAGAGTTATATGCTTTGTTTCGAGTGTTAAAAACATGGCAACATTATCTTTGGTCTAGTGAATTTGTCTTGAAAACTGACCATGAATCTTTAAAACATTTCAAGAGTCAAGATAAATTGGATAGAAGGCATGGTAGGTGGATGGAATTCATTGAGACATTTCCATATGTCATAAAATATAAAAAGGGAAAGGATAATGTAGTAGCCGATGCCTTGTCACGTCGCCATGCTTTACTTGTCTCATTAGATTCTAGAGTGTTAGGATTTACTTACATTCGTGAATTATATGAGAATGATATTGATTTTGGTGATGCTTTTAAGTGCTGCATGCAAAAGGGTTCGGATGAGAAATACTACATTCATGATGGATTTTTATTTAGAGTAGATAAAGTTTGCATTCCTCGTTGCTCTTTGCGTTTATTGTTGGTTGAGGAAGCCCATAAGGGCGGCCTAATGGGACATTTTGGGAGGGATAAAACTTATCATACTCTTAGGGTTCATTTTTATTGGCCACACATGCTTAGAGACGTTGAAAATATAGTTAAGCGTTGTGTTGATTGTTTAAGAGCCAAATCTAGGTTGATGCCACATGGACTTTACACCCCTTTGCCTACGCCTACAGCCCCTTGGGAGGATTTATCCATGGACTTTATAGTAGGGTTGCCTAGGACTAAGAAGGGGAGAGATTCAATTATGGTGGTAGTTGACCGATTTTCCAAAATGGCACACTTTGTGCCGTGCCATAAAACTGATGATGCTAGTAATGTAGCTAACTTGTTCTTTAGGGAAATAGTTAGGCTTCATGGCATACCAAAAACAATAGTGAGTGATAGGGATACCAAGTTCCTTAGCCATTTTTGGAGGACTTTATGGAATAAGCTAGGAACTAAGCTAATGTTCTCTACATCTAGCCACCCACAAACTGATGGGCAAACCGAAGTGACCAATAGGACGTTAGCTACTATCCTTAGAACCATTATTAAAAAGAATTTGAAAATGTGGGAAGAAGCTTTACCTCATGTGGAGTTTGCTTACAATCGCACTATGCACTCATCTACTATGTTAACTCCATTTGAATGTGTTTATGGTACTAACCCACTCACCCCCTTAGATCTTACCCCATTTCCAATGAGGGAGCATGAAAGTTTTGATGCAGGAAAGCACGTTGAATTTATTAAGGAGCTGCATGCTCGAACCAAGACTCGGTTGGAGCAAAAGGCCGAGTACAATGCTAGGCGCGCCAACCATGGGCGGCGCCGCGTGATTTTCCAGCCCGGCGATTTGGTATGGGCGCATCTCAGGAAGGAGCGGTTTCCGGAGCTAAGGAAGAACAAACTGTCTCCAAGAGGCGATGGACCTTTCAAGGTGCTTCAACGGATTGGAGACAATGCTTACAAGTTAGAGCTGCCCGGGGATTATGGTGTGAGCGCCACCTTCAATGTCGCTGATCTTACGCCGTACTTAGCCGTGGATGAAGAGTTGGATTCGGGGTCGAATCCTTTCCAAGAAGGGGAGGTTGATGAGGGACCATCTAGGCAGCCTCCACCTGGCGCGCCTACACTCTTTGATGGACCACTCACCCGTGCTCGAGCTAAGAAGCTACAACACGAGATGAATGCTTTTGTAGGCTACACTATGGCTAAGGAGGCAGGAGCTTGTATGGAGTCCAAGGCCAGGGCGGTGTGTATCTTGAGCGTCGACGGAGGCTGCAGCGGCGCGCTCCAATTCCAGCGATGCGACACGCCCCGCGATGCAACGGCGCGCTCGTTCCAGCGCAGCAACGATACGGCGCGCGCCTGTCCGCGTGTGTGCGTGCGAGTCCGGGCACGAGCATGCTATCTTTTAGTTTTGCTGGATTTGTTTTATTGGGCCATTTCCATTTTGGGCCTTAGTTATCTTTTAGTTTTAATTAGACATTATTTCTATTGTTATTTTGTCAAGACATATAAATAGCTTAGGATGTTTTATTTTCAGGGTAGACAACTCAGAATTTGCATTTGCTTTCTCATTGAATAGAGAGAAAACGAGAGCCTTTGGCTTTCAAACCGTGTGTGTGTTTGCAGCTTGGTTTGTTTTGGATTGTGTCAATTTCATAGAAGATTGGTGCCTTTCAACAATCACGAGCCCCTTTCTCGTGCTACAAGGCTTGCTCCTTGTTTGTGTGAGATCGTAAAGGTTGGTTTCTCGATCATTCTAGTTGGTTCTTGTCTCGTCGAGCCAAGGGTCTTCTAGTTGTTTCTAGGAGTTGATCTTCAGTCCTTTATTGAGTCGTTTCCTTGTTTCTTTGTTGCATTTGTTTGTTGTCATCGAGTCTGTTTTGTGTCTTTGAGTCGTTGCTTCCATTGTTCTCATTGAGTCGCTTTCGTTTGAATCCATTTCTGACCACTTTGTTCTTGTTTCTATTGTTTGAGTCACGAACGTCGAAGATCGGGCATCAAGCGGTTTATCCCCGCATCAGGTTGACTTTGACCCATATACCAATTTATCTCACCCGGTCACTTACTAAATTCAGCCCTAAAGTGAGACAAATTAATACATGTTTCTAAATAAAGAAATAGTGAATTTCGGCCCTCATATTATCAATCCATGGAATCCGGGCTCAATTGATGTCGAATGCACGAGACCCACTTCGCCTTGCTAGGCTCTTCAACAACCGCTGCCAATCGAACCAAGATCGCTGTTGTGCCTTGAGCAATCTTCTTAGCTCGACTTCTTGTGATTGGTCCGTCAGAAGGCACTCGAATCAACTCATCGACGTCGGTTTGAGACATGGCAGGCTTCACTGCATCATAGGGCCGGCCACACCCCCTTGCTTGCTCCCCAAGGAATAGCTTTGTATTCTCTATTTATACTTTGCAAATTCATTAATAAAAATCAGCTTGAGAGATTAAACCCAAATTGGTTTAATCTATCTCTTGGGCCCAAAAACACAAGTGTTCTAGCATTCAAGTTCATTCGATCGAGCAACTCTCAATAGCCGAATTCTCTCTCTTGTTCTCGCGACTAAATCAGTTTGTTCCTTCAAATTGGTCAATTGATTAGTTCTAGTTTTGATTGTTAAAAATCAATCTAGTTTATCAATTGGATTTAGCGTTAGAGCCAATCCAGTTGAACTATCCCTTTTGATTCAATCTTAAGTGTTCGAACCAGATTTCGCTTCGTTCCATTTCGAATTTTCATTACTTGCGCCACAAGGAAACTAAAGTTGAAAGCTTTTGTAGGATTGAATTGATTTGCTGGCAAGATCGGGACTTGTGTGGGTCATATACGAGGTTTCTACGGAGGATTCCGGGGTAATCACGTATCAATGTTAGTGGTTGATTTTCTCTCTCCTGGTTGTTAGAGATATTTTCTCTCTCCTGGTTGTTAGAGATATTTTCTCTCTCCTGGTTGTTAGAGATATTTTAAGTTGTTAGGATTATTTCCTTAAATAAATAATTCAGCTATGATTTATTTATTTAAGGGAATCTAGTTAGATTTAATTAGATATTATTATATCTTGGGAAGCAAGATAAGGAGGCTAATTCCTCTCTCCTAGGGCCGGCCACACCCCCTTGCTTGCTTTCCCAAGAAATAGCTTTGTATTCTCTATTTATACTTTGCAAATTAATTAATAAAAATCAGCTTGAGAGAGATTAAACCCAAATTGGTTTAATCTATCTCTTGGGCCCAAAAACACAAGTGTTCTAGCATTCAAGTTCATTCGATCGAGCAACTCTCAATAGCCGAATTCTCTCTCTTGTTCTCGCGACTAAATCAGTTTGTTCCTTCAAATTGGTCAATTGATTAGTTCTAGTTTTGATTGTTAAAAATCAATCTAGTTTATCAATTGGATTTAGCGTTAGAGCCAATCCAGTTGAACTATCCCTTTTGATTCAATCTTAAGTGTTCGAACCAGATTTCGCTTCGTTCCATTTCGAATTTTCATTACTTGCGCCACAAGGAAACTAAAGTTGAAAGCTTTTGTAGGATTGAATTGATTTGCTGGCAAGATCGGGACTTGTGTGGGTCATATACGAGGTTTCTACGGAGGATTCCGGGGTAATCACGTATCAGTGACCGGCCCTAGATGGGGAGAATGAGCCTCCTTTGCTTGCTTCCCAACATATAATAATATCTAAATAAATCTAACTAGATTCCCTTAAATAAAATAAATCATGGCTAATTTATTTATTTAAGGAAATGATCCTAACAAACTCAAAATATCTCTAACAAACTAAAAATATCTCTAACAACCAGGAGAGAGAAGATCAACCAACTAACATAAGCCTATTGGCTGATTTCTCTACATTATTAAAATAAATAGAAATTGTTCATAATAAAATAAATAAGATATTTTCTTTAATTTAGAATGGTCAAGTCAAAGGGTTGACTTTGACCCATATACCAATTCATCTCACCCGGTCACTTACTAAATTCAGCCCTAAAGTGAGACAAATTAATACATGTTTCTAAATAAAGAAATGTTGAAACTCGGCCCCCATATAATTAATCTATGGAATCCGGGCTTAATTGATGTCGAAAGCACGAGACCCACTTCCCCTTGCTAGGCTCTTCAATAACCGCTGCCAATCGAACCAAGATCGTTGTTGTGCCTTGAGCAATCTTCTTAGCTCGACTTCTTGTGATTGGTCCGTTAGAAGGCACTCGAATCAACTCATCGACGTCGGTTTGAGACATGGCAGGCTTCACTGCATCATTCTCCTCCACTTGAGCTCGAATCGTCTCTAATTCGACGTCGGAATCAAAATCTGGCACATAAAGAGATAGATCAGCCACATTAAACGTCGGATGGACATTATACTCACCAGCCACATTAGGGCCGATCCGCTTAAGAATTCTGAACGGTCCATCTCCTCGCTGATCTAACTTGTTTTTCCTTTGATTTGGGAACCTCTCCTTCCTAAAATGCACCCAAACGAGATCTCCTTCTTCAAAGATGACCTGTTTTCGACCCTTATCAGCATGGGCCTTATACTTCAAGGATTTTCGCTCCAAATGCATCTTAGTCCTCTCATGCAGCTTCTTTACAAACTCAGACCTCTTGTTAGCTTCAAAACTCTCTTTTCCCTTGTATGGCTGAGGCGTCATGTCCACTGGTGTTCTTGGATTCAGCCCATAAACAACCTCAAAAGGGGTCATTTTTGTGGCTGAATGGATTGACCTGTTATAAGCAAACTCCACAAAAGGCAAAACATCTTCCCAACGTTTGAGGTTAGCTTTAAGCATAGTTCTAAGTAAAACCCCTAACGTTCTATTAGTAACTTCAGTTTGCCCATCAGTTTGTGGGTGACATGTTGTAGAAAACAGCAATTTAGTTCCCAATTTAGACCATAGACTCTTCCAAAAATAAATCAAAAATTTAGCATCACGATCTGAAACAATAGAACAAGGAATGCCATGCAATCTAACAATTTCCCTAAAGAACAAATCAGCAATATGCACAGCATCATCAGTCGTGTGACATGGAATAAAGTGAGCCAAATTGGAAAATCCATCTACCACTACAAAGATAGAATCCCTACCCTTCCTAGTTCTAGGCAAGCCTACAATGAAATCCATAGAAATGTCTTCCCAAGGTGAACTAGGAATCGGTAAAGGCTGGTACAAACCATGGGGGTGAAGTCTAGACTTAGCTTTAGCACAAACAACACAACTCTTGACAAATCTCAGCACATAATTACTCATTTTAGGCCAATAGTAGTGTTCTTTTAAACCTTCTAAAGTCTTTTCTAAACCCCTATGTCCTCTTGATTCATGAACCTCTTTAGTTAGAAGCCTACGTATACTAGATGAAGGAATACACAATTTTCCAGCTTTAAACAAGTATCCATCATCAATAAAGTAGGTGTCTATTTCACCCCTAGACATGCAATTCCTATAGATTTCAGCAAAGTGAGGATCACTAGCATATAATTCCCTAATCATTGCAAATCCAAGGATCTTAACATCACATTGGTTCAAGAGCACATACCTCCGAGAAAGGGCGTCAGCTACCACATTCTCCTTGCCTTTCTTATGTTTCACAACATAAGGAAAGGTCTCCATAAATTCAACCCATCTTGCATGTCGCCTGCTGAGTCTGGATTGGCCTTTCAAGTACTTCAAGGCCTCACAACATAAGCAAAGCAATGCAACAATGCAAAGGACGAAATTAAAAGGGTATATACGAACTGTTTTTTTTGTAAGCTAAGTGACTTTTGCTACCAATGAAACCAACTAGAAGCCAAATTAATAAAAAGAAGAAGGGGTAGGTCGAATTGATGGAATACAATGACAGAAATCAGCAAGTATTAATCAAGTAATATGAATCGCAATCAATCACGCAACATGAATGAAAAACTCATAAAACTGTAGGAAAACAATTGCTAATCTAAATTGCAATACAACTCAACCAATTCAGCCAATAAACATGCACAAATCTCATAAAAATCTCCTAATTGGATAAATGCTTGGAGGGCAAGGAACAACTAAGGGATTTAGGGTTTTGGAGGCTCACGGCTGGATTAGGGTTTTAGGGTTCGGTTCTAGGGTTTGGGGTATGGTAGGGTTTCAGACTAGGGTTTGCAAGAATTAGGGTTTCCTAGGGTTTCTCGCTACTAGGGTTAGGGTTTGGGGTATGGTAGGGTTTCAGACTAGGGTTTGCGAGAATTAGGGTTTCCTAGGGTTTCTCACTACTAGGGTTAGGGTTTGGGATTGGGATGCCGCCAGATTAGGGTTAGGGTTAGGCTAGGGTTCTCGAAAATTAGGGTTAGGGTTTCGAGAATGAGGGTGGTGGGGTTAGTCTCGGCTGGTGGTGGTGAGTGGTGCGGCATGGGAGTGCGACACCAGGTCGTGGTGTCGGAGAGTGGTTCGTGGTGGTGGTGGCGGAAACAAGGTGGTGTTGGCGGAATTATGTGGTGGTTGTGGTGAAAAATTCAATCTTTGGTCTCAAAAATTCAAACTTTAGGTAAAGGTGGGATTTTTGGGATCAAAAACTGAATCAAATCAATTAGAAAGCAAATTAAGGAAAGAAACAATTACTTGGCGAGACGCTGGATTCTGATACCACTTGATACGTGATCGCCTCGGATTACTCCTCAGAAACCTCGTATTTGACCACACAGGAACCCGATCTTGCCAGCAATTATGATTCAAACCTACAAAGCTCTCAAAGTAAGAAATTTGCGATCAGAGTAACAATAAATTCGAATGAACAGAATAACACGATCTGAATTATGGAAATAATCAATGTTGATAGTTCAAACGTATTGGCTCGATCGCTAAATCTGAATGATAAACTAGTTTGATCTTAATAATCAAAACTAGAACAATCTAATTGATCACACAATAACTCAGATTTCGAACAAACAAAGAGAGAGAGAGATCTCGAAATTTTGATGATGATCGAAGATGATGATGAACACGAGCACACAATTGTATTTTTGAGCCCAAGGACTAGATAAACCTTTTTTTAGGGTTTATCTAATCTCAAGCTGATTTTTATTGATGAAACTTGAAAAGTATTTATAGAGAATACAAAAAGCTAATACTTGGGGAGCAAGGAAGGGGGGTGGCCGGCCCTAGATCGGGAGAATGAGCCTCCTTTGCTTGCTTCCCAACATATAATAATATCTAAATAAATCTAACTAGATTCCCTTAAATAAAATAAATCATGGCTGATTTATTTATTTAAGGAAATAATCCTAACAAACTAAAAATATCTCTAACAACCAGGAGAGAGAAGATCAACCAACTAACATAAGCCTATTGGCTGATTTCTCTACATTATTAAAATAAATAGAAATTGTTCATAATAAAATAAATAAGATATTTTCTTTAATTTAGAATGGTCAAGTCAAAAGGTTGACTTTGACCCATATACCAATTCATCTCACCCGGTCACTTACTAAATTCAGCCCTAAAGTAAGACAAATTAATACATGTTTCTAAATAAAGAAATAGTGAATTTCGGCCCCCATATAATTAATCCATGGAATCCGGGCTTAATTGATGTCGAATGCACGAGACCCACTTCGCCTTGCTAGGCTCTTCAATAACCGCTGCCAATCGAACCAAGATCGCTGTTGTGCCTTGAGCAATCTTCTTAGCTCGACTTCTTGTGATTGGTCCGTCAGAAGGCACTCGAATCAACTCATCGACGTCGGTTTGAGACATGGCAGGCTTCACTGCATCACTATCATATTGCCATGGACGACCTAGTAAAATGTGACAAGCCTGCATAGGAACAACATCACAAAGAACAACATCCTCGTAATGCCCTAATTTAATAGAAACTTGCGCCTGCTTGTTCACCTTTAGTTCTCCACAATCGATCATCCAATGTAATTTATAGGGCCTAGGGTGTTGAGTCATAGATAATTGAAGTTTTTGTACCATGTCTAGACTAGCAATGTTACAACAACTACCACTATCTATTATCATGTTGCAAACTTTGCCCTTAATCAAGCATCGAGTATGGAATAGATTTTCTCGTTGATTATCTTCACAAGGGGCTGGTTTTATATGCATGTTACGTCTAGCAATTAAAGACTCCCCTGATTCATACTCGATCTCATCCTCATTATCATGCAAATAATCATTATTAGGCTCATTTTCATGCACATCATCAATTTCTTCCTCAGATTCATATTGGCCTAAATGATTGATTAAAAGTGTTTTCTTATTAGGGCAATCCTTCATCATATGCCCTCTACCTTGGCACTTAAAACACACAATATCCCTAGCTCTAGAAGAAGGGTTAGAAATACTACCCTTAGGAGCTGCTGAAGCTCCACTAGCGGTGCCCTTGTTGTAGGGTGTGTTGGCCGTGGAAGACTTGGCTCGGCCAGATTGATCTACATAGGCGCCGGTGCTGCTTCCCTTCTCTTTTGGAGGCGCGCCCTCCCTTCCATAGGACGCGGCCTGGCCACGGTTGTGTTTCCACGAGCTAGGCTGGTTGACCGTGCCTCGACCTCCTAAAATCCTTGCCTTGTTCTTTTTCTCAACCTTCATAGCTAAATGCAACAAACCAGTCATAGTAGTGTATGGATATAAATCGATCTCATTAGCTAAAGAAGGATGTAAAACTCGGAGGAAACGTGCCATTGTGGACTCTTCATCCTCATCCACATTGGCCCTTACCATTGCCACTTGCATGGCATTGTAGGCCTCCTCGGAACTCATGGATCCTTGCTTGAGATTCTCCAATCTTTGACGCAGCTCACGTGCATAATGTTGGGGAATGAAGCGCCTCCTCATGAGGGCCTTCATTTGCTCCCAAGTTCCTATTGGTGCGTCAAGAGCTCTTCTCCTTTCCTTCACTAAGTTATCCCACCAGATTAGTGCATAATCGGAAAACTCAAGGGTGGCGAGTTGTACCTTTTTGTGCTCGGCAAAATTATGTGATGAGGGACCATCTAGGCAGCCTCCACCGGGCGCGCCCACACTCTTTGATGGACCACTCACCCGTGCTCGAGCCAAGAAGCTACAACATGAGATGAATGCTTTTGTGGGTTACACTATGGCTAAGGAGGCAGGAGCATGTATGAAGTCCAAAGCTAGGGCGGTGTGCGTCTTGAGCGCCGAGGGATCTTCGAGCCAAGGCTGCAGCAACGCGCACCAAACTGACGTTGCAACGGCGCGTCCTAACTCCAGCGATGCAGCGCTGCGCCTTCGCCAGCGTAGCGATGCAGCGGCGCGCCCCTGAGCGCGCCTGTCCGCGTGTGTGCGCGCGAGTCCGAGCACGAGCATGCTATCTTTTAGTTTTGCTGGATTTGTTTTATTGGGCCATTTCCATTTTGGGCCTTAGTTATCTTTTAGTTTTAATTAGACATTATTTCTATTGTTATTTTGTCAAGACATATAAATAGCTTAGGATGTTTTTATTTTCAGGGTAGACAACTCATTTTGGTATTTCCAATTCTCCTTGCAATAGAGAGAAAACGAGAGCTTTGGCTTTCAACGTGTGTGTGAATCCGCAGCTTGGTTTGCTTTGATTTGTGTCAATCTCATCGAAGGTTGGTGCTTGTCAACAATCACGAGCCCCTTTCTCGTGCTTCAAGGTCTCGTTCCTTGTTGTGTGAGATCGTAAAGGTTGGTTTCATAATCATTCTATTAGGTTCTTGGCTGAATCAAGTCAAGGGTTTGATAGTTGTTTTATGAGGTTGTCCTTCTTGTTGTTCTTGAGTCATTTATCTCTTGTCGAGTCCCTTTCCTGTTTTTGTATTTGTTTCTTGTCTTTTCGATCATTACAAGTCGTGTTCTTCAATTGTTGAGTCTTGTTGCATTTCCATTTCTGATCATTATCTTTGTTTCCTTGTTTTGAGTCGTGAACGTCGAAGATCGGGCATCAAGCGGCTTATCCCCGCATCAAATTGGTATCAGAGCTTCGTTGTAGACGTTCTTCTTGTGTTCGAGTCGATTCACCATTAGAGTCTACAAAAATACCAAAAAGAGAAGTAGCGTCTTCAAGGATCCGATCAGGTTTGATTAATCTCAATCTCTTTAATTAAACTTGAAAGTACTAACCAGTTTGTTGCTTGCTGAAGTGGTTTGTTTCGCCCCAGCCAAACACGCCCTAAGCCAAGTAACCGTCACCACCCATTTGTCTCGAAACCACCACGCCCACCACCTCCATTAAAGTTCAGTTCCACTCTCTCAAATACCCAGCCACGTCTCTTTAATATTGGAGAGGAGTTGATTTAATTCAGCCAAGTCAAATTAAATCTCACTCAACTCCTATTTTTAAGGGAGATTTTGTCAACCCCTCATTTCAGCCACAAAAGCCACGCCCCCACCTTAACCAATTCTTCTCCATTCCTATTTTCTAGCAAAGACTCATTCAAACCTCATCCCCCACGCCCTACATTTCAGCCTTGAGACTTTCTCCACCAACCACATCTCCAACATCCACTTTATAAATTCAGCCACATTTCTGTTTTAATTTCTTGCACTTAAATATTCTATCTTATCTTAGCATTTTATTTCTGTAATTATCTGATTACTTCTGATAAAAAAAAAATACGAAATTCAAAAAAAAAAAAGAAAGAAAAAGAAAGAAGCAAAAATCAGAAATCAGATTTCATTTCCTCTCTTCTTTAATTCATATCATAGTATAGCATTCATTTATTACATACTTGTAATTATTTCAACAAGTGCAAGAGTCTCCTTCATCTCGTCTCTTCTTCTTCTGGACGCCATTGGAGTACACCTCGAACCTTCACAAAAGCGCCACCCCATGCCCCACCTAACAAACCACTCCAAGTGCACTCTTGGTTAAGGAAATCAAGGTGAGACAGGCTTAATCAAGGTTTGATCTAACTCTTTGTTTGACAATTTTCTCTTTCTCAATTCTGGTCTTGTTTATAATCGAGTCTTCTTCTCATTTTCTCTACTTCCTGTTTCTGTTTTCACTCGAGTCTTCATTTGTTTAAATCCTCTTTCCTCCAACCTTCTCTTCTCGTGTTTGATTGATCTACTAAACTTCAACTTGATTTTGATCATTTCAAAGCAGATTGCAACAACAAGCTCGATCACACCACCCGAGAGTGAGAGCGAGTGAAACACAAGCGAGGAGTTTATTGATTTGACTAACATTAACCATTTGCTTGTAGTGCATTGTGTGTGATCATGTCAGGAGACGAGAGAGGATCCCACCGATCCAGGAGCCCCGACCCGGTTCACCCCGATGTGTTCGACTTGTTGAGCTCTCTCAACAGCAACATGGCGCGCCTCAATTCACGCATGGCTGCCTTGGAGGCGCAAACAATTACGACGCCTCAACCGGGGGCCGCACCGAGCGTCGCGCCAGGTACCGCGCCAACGGCGCACGATCCAGTCGCAGCGGCGAGCCAAGAGCAAGGGCGCGCTCGTGAGTCCGCGCCTACGTTCCATCCGTCCAGCATGGATCCGAATTTCGCCTCCACTTCCCATCATCAAAACAGGGAAGATCACTTGAACTCAACTCATTTCCATTCTCCCGGGATTTTTGCTCAAGGGGTTCCAATTAGCCAATTACCCTCTCCCGCTAGGGAAGGGCAAAATCGTGCTAATAATTTTCAAGATTTTCAGGGACATAGGAGAGCTCCAGGCCAAGGATACCCGTTTGACGAGTATGACGCCGAGGACGAGGATCCATGGGAGCGCTACTCACGGCGCGACGATAGGGACAGGCGTCCAAGGCGGCCTAGAGAGCCCGAGCAAGATGGAGTAGGAAAAATCAAGGTGAAGATCCCAGCCTTTGAAGGCAAGTGTGATCCGGACGTCTACATGGAGTGGGAGACGAAAATTGAACAAATATGGAATTGCCATAACTTTGCCGAGCATAAAAAGGTACAACTCGCCACCCTTGAATTTTCCGGTTATGCACTAATCTGGTGGGATAATCTAGTAAAGGAAAGGAGAAGAGCTCTTGACGCACCAATAGGAACTTGGGAGCAAATGAAGGCCCTCATGAGGAGGCATTTCATTCCCCAACATTATGCACGTGAGCTGCGTCAAAGATTGGAGAATCTCAAGCAAGGTTCAATGAGTGCCGAGGAAACTTACAATGCCATGCAAGTGGCAATGGTAAGAGCCAATGTGGATGAGGATGAGGAGTCCACAATGGCACGTTTCCTTCGAGTTTTACATCCTTCTTTAGCTAATGAGGTCGATTTATATCCATATACTACTATGACTGGTTTGTTACATTTAGCTATGAAGGTTGAGAAAAAGAACAAGGCACGGATTCTAGGAGGCCAGGGCACGAGTAACCAGCCCAACTCATGGAGGAACAACCGTGGCCAGGCCATGTCTTATGGAAAGGAAGGCGCGCCTACAAAGGAACGAGGAAGCACCGCCGGCGCCTATGGAGATCAAGCTGGCCGAACCAAGCCTTCCGCGGGCACCGCGCCATCCTACAACAAGGGCCCCAATAGTGGAGCTTCGGCAGCTCCTAAGGGCAGTACCTCTAACCCTTCCTCTAGAGCTAGGGATATTGTGTGTTTTAAGTGCCAAGGAAGAGGGCACATGATGAAAGATTGCCCTAACAAGAAAACACTTTTAATCAATCATTTAGGCCAATATGAATCTGAGGAAGAAATTGATGATGTGCATGAAAATGAGCCTAATAATGATGATTTGCATGATGATGAGGATGAGATAGAGTATGAATCAGGGGAGTCTTTAATTGCTAGACGTAACATGCATATAAAACCAGCCCCTTGTGAAGATAATCAACGTGAAAATCTATTTCATACTCGATGTTTAATTAAGGGTAAGGTTTGCAACATGATAATAGATAGTGGAAGTTGCTGTAACATTGCTAGTCTTGAAATGGTACAAAAACTGCAATTATCTATGACTCAACACCCTAGACCTTATAAATTGCATTGGATGAACGATTGTGGAGAACTTAAAGTGAACAAGCAAGCGCATGTTTCTATTAAATTAGGGCATTACGAGGATGTTGTTCTTTGTGATGTAGTTCCTATGCAGGCTTGTCACATTTTATTAGGTCGCCCATGGCAATATGATAAGAAGGTCACGCATGATGGATTCACCAACCGGAACACCTTCACCTACAATGGCCAAACCATAGTGCTCAAACCCATGACGCCTATGCAGGTGACCGAGGAGTTTGACAAAAAGAAGGTAAGTAAGGTAAGTGGAGAAGGTGAGGGAAAGAAGGGGACAACTCGGGGTAAGACGAGCTCACCTAACAATCTCCCACCCTCCAGCGCACTTTTGGCTTCCAAGCGGGAGTTAGAGACCGAGTATTTGGATGGGCAAACAACACTCATGCTCTTGTGCAAGGAGCTGAGTTTGTTGAATGAGGAACTTAGAGCCTCTTTGCCCCCACAAATTTTGGGGCTCATTGAGGAATACAATGACGTATTTCCCGATGAGATACCGGTTGGCTTACCTCCAATTAGAGGAATCGAGCATCAAATTGATCTCATTCCCGGAGCATCTTTGCCTAATAGGCCAGCCTATCGTATGAACCCCAAGGAGACTGATACGTGATTACCCCGGAATCCTCCGTAGAAACCTCGTATATGACCCACACAAGTCCCGATCTTGCCAGCAAATCAATTCAATCCTACAAAAGCTTTCAACTTTAGTTTCCTTGTGGCGCAAGTAATGAAAATTCGAAATGGAACGAAGCGAAATCTGGTTCGAACACTTAAGATTGAATCAAAAGGGATAGTTCAACTGGATTGGCTCTAACGCTAAATCCAATTGATAAACTAGATTGATTTTTAACAATCAAAACTAGAACTAATCAATTGACCAATTTGAAGGAACAAACTGATTTAGTCGCGAGAACAAGAGAGAGAATTCGGCTATTGAGAGTTGCTCGATCGAAAGAACTTGAATGCTAGAACACTTGTGTTTTTGGGCCCAAGAGATAGATTAAACCAATTTGGGTTTAATCTCTCTCAAGCTGATTTTTATTAATGAATTTGCAAAGTATAAATAGAGAATACAAAGCTATTCCTTGGGGAGCAAGCAAGGGGGTGTGGCCGGCCCTAGGAGAGAGGAATTAGCCTCCTTATCTTGCTTCCCAAGATATAATAATATCTAATTAAATCTAACTAGATTCCCTTAAATAAATAAATCATAGCTGAATTATTTATTTAAGGAAATAATCCTAACAACTTAAAATATCTCTAACAACCAGGAGAGAGAAAATATCTCTAACAACCAGGAGAGAGAAAATATCTCTAACAACCAGGAGAGAGAAAATATCTCTAACAACCAGGAGAGAGAAAATCAACCACTAACATAAACCTATTGGCTGATTTCTCTACATTATTTAAGTTCACACGCCTATAATAAAATAAATAGATAGATATTTTCTCCATTTAGAATGGTCAAGTCAAAGGGTTGACTTTGACCCATATACCAATTTATCTCACCCGGTCACTTACTAAATTCAGCCCTAAAGTGAGACAAATTAATACATGTTTCTAAATAAAGAAATAGTGAATTTCGGCCCTCATATTATCAATCCATGGAATCCGGGCTCAATTGATGTCGAATGCACGAGACCCACTTCGCCTTGCTAGGCTCTTCAACAACCGCTGCCAATCGAACCAAGATCGCTGTTGTGCCTTGAGCAATCTTCTTAGCTCGATTTCTTGTGATTGGTCCGTCAGAAGGCACTCGAATCAACTCATCGACGTCGGTTTGAGACATGGCAGGCTTCACTGCATCATTCTCCTCCACTTGAGCTCGAATCGTCTCTGATTCGACGTCGGAATCAAAATCTGGCACATAAAGAGATAGATCAGCCACATTAAAAGTTGGATGGACACCATACTCACCAGGCAAGTCAACATGATATGCATTAGGGCCGATTCTCCTGATGATACGAAATGGTCCATCTCCTCTCTGATCTAACTTGTTCTTCCTTTGATTTGGGAACCTTTCCTTCCTTAGATGCACCCAAACAAGGTCTCCTTCTTCAAAGATAACCTGTTTTCGACCCTTATCAGCATGGGCCTTGTACTTCATGGATTTCCTCTCTAAGTGCATCTTCGTCCTCTCATGTAGCTTCTTCACAAACTCAGCCCTCTTGTTAGCTTCAAAACTCTCTTTTCCCTTGTATGGCTGAGGCGTCATATCCACCGGCGTCCTCGGATTCAGCCCATAAACAACCTCAAAAGGGGTCATCTTTGTGGCTGAATGGATTGACCTGTTATAAGCAAACTCCACAAAAGGCAAAACATCTTCCCAACGTTTGAGGTTAGCTTTAAGCATAGTTCTAAGTAAAACCCCTAACGTTCGATTAGTAACTTCCGTTTGCCCATCAGTTTGTGGGTGACATGAGGTAGAAAACAGCAATTTAGTTCCCATTTTAGACCATAGACTCTTCCAAAAATAACTCAAAAATTTAGCATCACGATCTGACACAATAGAACAAGGAATGCCATGCAATCTAACAATTTCCCTAAAGAACAAATCAGCAATATGCACAGCATCATCAGTCGTGTGACATGGAATAAAGTGATCCATTTTAGAAAATCTATCTACCACTACAAAGATAGAATCTCTACCCTTCCTAGTTCTAGGCAAACCTACAATGAAATCCATAGAAATGTCTTCCCAAGGAGAACTAGGAATGGGTAAAGGCTGGTACAAACCATGGGGGTGAAGTCTAGACTTAGCTTTAGCACAAACAACACAACTCTTGACAAATCTCAGCACATAATTACTCATTTTAGGCCAATAGTAGTGTTCTTTTAAACCTTCTAAAGTCTTTTCTAAACCCCTATGTCCTCTTGATTCATGAACCTCTTTAGTTAGAAGCCTACGTATACTAGATGAAGGACTGCACAATTTTCCAGCTTTAAACAAGTATCCATCATCAATAAAGTAGGTATCTATTTCACCCCTACACATGCAATTCTTATAGATTTCAGCAAAGTGAGGATCACTAGCATATAATTCCCTAATCATTGCAAATCCAAGGATCTTAACATCACATAGGTTCAAGAGTACATACCTCCGAGAAAGGGCGTCAGCTACCACATTCTCCTTGCCTTTCTTATGTTTAACAACATAAGGAAAGGTCTCCATGAATTCAACCCATCTTGCATGTCGCCTGCTGAGTCTGGATTGGCCTTTCAAGTACTTCAAGGCCTCATGATCAGAATGGATTACAAACTCTTTAGGCCACAAATAATGAGACCAAGTTTTCAGGACCCTAATTAAAGCATACAACTCTTTATCATAAGTAGGGTAATTCAACTCAGCCCCACTAAGCTTTTCACTAAAATAAGCAATGGGTTTCTTGTCTTGTAAGAGCACGCCTCCTATGCCATGTCCAGAAGCGTCCACCTCTATCTCAAATGCCTTGGAGAAGTCAGGGAGTTGAAGCACTGGGGCGTGGCATAATCTGTCCTTCAAAGTGTTGAAGGCGTTCTCTTGTTGCTCCCTCCATTTAAAGGCCGTATCCTTCTTTGTCAGCTCGTGGAGGGGGGCTGCAATTGTGCTAAAATCATGCACAAATCTCCTGTAGAAGCCAGCCAAGCCGAGAAATGATCTGACCATTGTTGGTGTAGTCGGCTGGGGCCATTCTTTGATTGCCTTGATCTTGTCTTCATCTACCTTCAATCCACCTTTAGACACAACAAAACCAAGAAAAATGGTAGACTCCGAGCAAAAAGAACACTTTTTCAAGTTAACATAAAGCTTTTCTAACCTTAAAGTGTCCAAAACAGCCCTAAGATGATCTACATGTTCATCCATGGTTTTGCTATAGATTAAGATATCATCAAAGTAGACTACAACAAATCTGCCTAAGTATCTTCTTAAGACATGGTTCATAAGCCTCATAAAGGTACTAGGTGCATTAGTTAATCCAAAAGGCATTACTAACCATTCATATAAGCCATACTTAGTTTTAAAGGCAGTTTTCCATTCATCCCCTTCCCTCATCCTAATTTGATGGTACCCACTTCTTAAATCAATTTTAGAAAAGAAATTAGCACCATGTAACTCATCAAGCATATCATCTAGTCTAGGAATGGGGTGACGGTACTTAACTGTTATTTGGTTGATCGCTCTACAATCAACACACATTCTCCATGTGCCATCCTTCTTTGGCACCAAAATCACCGGAACCGCGCATGGGCTGAGAGATTCACGCACATAGCCTTTGTCCATGAGATCTTGCACTTGTCTTTGAAGCTCAGCGGTCTCTTCTGGACTTGCTCTATAGGCTGCACGGTTTGGTAATGAAGCGCCGGGCACCAAATCGATTTGATGCTCAATGCCTCTAATGGTGGTTATGTGATTGATGAAGAGATACCTCCAAATCAAGTGGAGGAGGATAATCTTGGCCATGAAGGGGACGATATTGAGGCCATCGAACCTAATTGCAATGGACATCCATTAACTTTGGTAACCATGCGTACTCTTACTTTACAAGAAACACCTAGGCTAGATCAAAGGAAAACATTTTTCATACTAGGTGTACAGTGAAGAATCAAATGTTATGCATGATAATTGATAGTGGTAGCTGCTGTAACATTATTAATGCTAAAGTAGTTGATCACTTGCAATTGAAAACTCAACCTAGGGCTACTAGTTATGGTCTTAATGGAATCAATTATTCGAGTGGTCCTAATGATACGTGATTACCCCGGAATCCTCCGTAGAAACCTCGTATATGACCCACACAAGTCCCGATCTTGCCAGCAAATCAATTCAATCCTACAAAAACTTTCAACTTTAGTTTCCTTGTGGCGCAAGTAATGAAAATTCGAAATGGAACGAAGCGAAATCTGGTTCGAACACTTAAGATTGAATCAAAAGGGATAGTTCAACTGGATTGGCTCTAACGCTAAATCCAATTGATAAACTAGATTGATTTTTAACAATCAAAACTAGAACTAATCAATTGACCAATTTGAAGGAACAAACTGATTTAGTCGCGAGAACAAGAGAGAGAATTCGGCTATTGAGAGTTGCTCGATCGAATGAACTTGAATGCTAGAACACTTGTGTTTTTGGGCCCAAGAGATAGATTAAACCAATTTGGGTTTAATCTCTCTCAAGCTGATTTTTATTAATGAATTTGCAAAGTATAAATAGAGAATACAAAGCTATTCCTTGGGGAGCAAGCAAGGGGGTGTGGCCGGCCCTAGGAGAGAGGAATTAGCCTCCTTATCTTGCTTCCCAAGATATAATAATATCTAATTAGATCTAACTAGATTCCCTTAAATAAATAAATCATAGCTGAATTATTTATTTAAGGAAATAATCCTAACAACTTAAAATATCTCTAACAACCAGGAGAGAGAAAATATCTCTAACAACCAGGAGAGAGAAAATATCTCTAACAACCAGGAGAGAGAAAATCAACCACTAACATAAACCTATTGGCTGATTTCTCTACATTATTTAAGTTCACACGCCTATAATAAAATAAATAGATAGATATTTTCTCCATTTAGAATGGTCAAGTCAAAGGGTTGACTTTGACCCATATACCAATTTATCTCACCCGGTCACTTACTAAATTCAGCCCTAAAGTGAGACAAATTAATACATGTTTCTAAATAAAGAAATAGTGAATTTCGGCCCTCATATTATCAATCCATGGAATCCGGGCTCAATTGATGTCGAATGCACGAGACCCACTTCGCCTTGCTAGGCTCTTCAACAACCGCTGCCAATCGAACCAAGATCGTTGTTGTGCCTTGAGCAATCTTCTTAGCTCGACTTCTTGTGATTGGTCCGTCAGAAGGCACTCGAATCAACTCATCGACGTCGGTTTGAGACATGGCAGGCTTCACTGCATCATATGGGGTACCTCAAGACCCCAACATGGCTACACAAGAGCCACCCTGAGTCAAAGGAGCACGTCGGGCTAATGACATTAAAAATAGCGCTTACGGGAGACAACCCACTTTTAGAATTAGATTCTTTTTCTTTTCTTTTCTTTTCCTTTTTAGATTATTTTCTTAGCTTTCTTTTGAATTCTTTTAGTAATTTTTAGGATAGAAATTAGGATAAATTTTTAGCTAACAAGATGCAGGAGAAGGGATCGAAAATCACTCCAAGAGGCTACGGTGGCTCGTTAACGACCCACGCAAGCTCGTTAACGACCCGGTTCGAACGACCCGACTCGGAAAACGGGGCAGGTAAGTTTTTTTTAACCTAATCTATCTTTTTACCTACCCATTGCCACCGCCCCCTCTTCTCTCTCCTATAAAACCCTTTTACCCCTTCCACAAATCCACCCTCAAATCCTCTCAATTCCAAAACTCAACCAAAGATCTTGAAGACCCCCTCCCACCGATCGGAATCCCACACTAACCACCACCGAGCAACCGTCGTTATCGAAGCCCGAAAATCTTTCTTTCCACCATCAAAAATCCGAGCTTTCGTTAACCCGCACCTAGTTCGTTACTCACCCGATTTCCGACCCTTTTGTTCTTCAATTCTCTTGATTTTCCGGTATGTTTTCTAAACCCTAACTCAAAATTGCATGATTTAGTTTTTTTAGGGTAGAAATTTCATGTCTAGAATTAAGTTCGTATAAAGGATCGATGTTCATTATTTTGCCCATGAAAGTTTGATTCTGCTTCGTAATTCTAGATCTATAGTATCAAGTTTTAAACTTAGCATGTCAAAATTTCGGGTAAAATTAGCATGTTCGGGATGCGTAATCGAGCAAGTATAGGGTGCGTATATCCGATTGTGTGACTAGTGAAGAAGTCTAGAGGATTGCATGCTTAATTTTTGCTTGAATTTTAAGGTAGATTAAATTCGGAATTCTGTGATATGGCTCTCGACAGCTCGTTAACGACCCACCCAGGCTCGTTAACGACCCTGCACAGCTTCAGAAATCAACGCCAGTCCAGAATCATAAACAACCCAATTGGGTAGTTAACGAACATTTCCGAGTCTATTTCGAGACCAAGTATGGGGTCCCTTGCCTATCTATTTTGAATAGATCTTATCTTCGTATTTTGAATAGACCAAGTATTACGATTTTATATGCTTGGCTATGTTGTGGTGTCCCTAGTCCTAGATCTTTCATGATCTTATTTCAATTATCTTGAGTGAATTTCGTTGCTGAGTTACTTGCCTCGGTACCGAATTTATTTAGGTCGTTAGTTGAGTCTTTTTAGGTAGGGTGGTTCGTTAACGACCCTGACAACGTCATTAACGAGGCTACTTGTTCTTGATTTTGTTTGATTTTGTTTGCTTTTTAGTAGTTGATAAACGAACAACCTTGCTTCCTGTGGAACGATCCTGACTTCGCTATACTCAGCGGGGTCTTGACTTATAAATTTATTTATTGTCAAGAATACCCTCCCAACACTTCGCAAATCCAGCCACGCCATGCACCGAGCACTACGACTCGGTGTGCCTAGGCATATGTGATCCCAATATCGTGCCAAGGTTTTGGCGTTGCGTTGTCACGATGCTCCCCTTGTGCGACGTCTAGTGTCGAGTAACATGTGCCAAGGGGTTCTAGGCTGCGGCCCTACAAGGGCGTGCTTTTCATGCTCCGTGAGTTTTCCACCACGAGCGCCTAGTGCTGCGAGGACCAATGCCGAGATTCGACACCACCCGGCGCGCCTATGGCCAAACCAAAGGCGTGTCTAGTTTTTAATCCTAGACATCTATGCACCGGTCCTCCTTTAGCAAAGTAATTCCTTTTGAGATTTACATGTCTTTTCAAGGCAAATCATCAATTTAACATTTATACAAGTCAACATCAAACCATACTTCTCATTTAGATAAGTCATTAACCTTTAGGATTCAACCATATGACATAACGGTCTTGATACAACATCTTTTGTGCTGTCAAAGCATCAAAAGTTCCATTTGACACTTTTCAACCATGTCAAACTTTATTTGACCAAGCCATGAGTGATTTCACTCTCATAAAACATTTCTCACTACAAGTATGCCACAAATCTCAATTTGAACCAATCAAGACTTGCATATTTCCTTTTCCATAAGAAGCATGATTTTCATGAAATCACCATGTGAACTTCGACATGCATCTTATCAAAGAGACTCTAACCATCTCTTTTATGTGTTCTTTAGTGCATTCATGGCCAACATGTGTTCACCCTCTCACGTGGGGGCAATCAAGTACACCCTTACATTAGTAGACCGAAGGTAGTCTAATTACTCTTGTAGACCCAAAGGTAGTCTAGAGCATGAGTCGTCCCAATCAAAGAATGGTCGACTCAAGGGTAATCTACTTAGGATCATCCTAAATGAATGAACCTATAATCAACTTTTTAAACTTTATCTCAAGAATTGAACTTTTATTTCTTTTCTTACACACATGTCATTAAGATTATCATTGAATCAAACCATTGTTTATTATGAACCATAAACATTACATGATCTTATATTTGATCAATCAACACACTTATTACTCTTTTAATCAAGGTAACAACACACATAAGTTTATAGCACACTTATAATTCTAAAACACACATACATACGTACATAAGGAAACATACAAGGCATACAATCAACCATGGCGCCTTACGCCACACAAGGAGTAATAAACTGGTTTCATTGGCGTTTGGTCCCCATAGACCACTTGCCAATAGTTGCCTCCATTCGAGGCTCCTCCATCACCCAAAGTCGCGCCCCTAGGGACGCCGCTCCTTGGCTTGGCACGCAAGTGCTTAGCCCTCGACCTCGTACGACGCTTGAACCTCGAGTACCCTTGCCTAGCCTCATGTCCACGCCTTGGATCACGAGTCTCCATCTCCTTGGAGGGTTGAGGCGCAAGAACCTCATCTTCCGTAGTATTTCCGAGATCGGGTTCACACCTCACTTTTGCGAGGACCCAATCCCAATACAAGTTTTTTTGTTGCATTCATCAAGCCATTCGCCAAAGTCTTGGAGTCCACCTTGATCCTTTTCGATCGGTCTTATGGGACTAGGAGGCTAGATTTTGACTTCCCTCAATTGAGTGGTAACGTCATCGACCATTTTATCCCCTCGTCTAGCCAAATCCTCAAACTTAACAAGACAAACCAACAATGCAAACATAAACATAAACATATGAATGCAAATATAAACAAAATAGTCGTTGAAGATTGTTGAGTTTTAGGGTATGCATGCAATCATAAAAGTATATTCACATTGTTGAGTTGAAGTGAAAGTCGACCCTTGTACATACAAGGCGGTTTGAGTAGACCATAAAGGTAATCTCGTGAGTAGACCCATTAAAGGGTAGTCTTGTTGGGTGTATGCCCTAAGGAAATTACCATCGATCCAATCAACATCATGTTACTTGGATAATGGCTACGAGTCACGGGATGAGATCCCACTTTCCTCTAATGACTATTGTCCTATTCCATGCCAAGGGTTTGTGAAATATGGTTGTGAGATAAAACATACCATATGAAAACAATAGACTTGTTGGCAAGACAAGCCTATTAGAACAAACATACCTTGTTCGAGTCCCATGATTCTGCTTCATCCTTTACTAGCACGAAGTCTTCTTCCATGACGTGCGTGGTTCCTCCTTCACTTGGATGAACTCCTCTTGCATCACCACTTGAGGTTTCTTCTCCACTCCAACTCTTGAAGATCGATCCATGATATCACTCTTGTGTTTGATTTGATTGAGAAAACTCACACAAACAAACCCTACTCAAAATGATGCAGTGAAGCCTGCCATGTCTCCAACTGACGTCGATGAGTTGATTCGAGTGCCTTCTGACGGACCAATCACAAGAACTCGAGCTAAGAAGATTGCTCAAGGCACAACAACGATCTTGGTTCGATTGGCAGCGGTTATTGAAGAGCCTAGCAAGGCGAAGTGGGTCTCGTGCATTCGACATCAATTGAGGCCGGATTCCATGGATTGATTATATGAGGGCCGAAATTCACTATTTCTTTATTTAGAAACATGTATTAATTTGTCTCACTTTAGGGCTGAATTTAGTAAGTGACCGGGTGAGATGAATTGGTATATGGGTCAAAGTCAACCCTTTGACCTTGACCATTCTGAATTGAAGAAAATATCTTATTTATTTTATTATGAACAATTTCTATTTATTTTAATAATGTAGAGAAATCAGCCAATAGGCTTATGTTAGTTGGTTGATCTTCTCTCTCCTGGTTGTTAGAGATATTTTTAGTTTGTTAGAGATGTTTTAAGTTTGTTAGGATTATTTCCTTAAATAAATAATTCAGCCATGATTTATTTATTTAAGGGAATCTAGTTAGATTTATTTAGATATTATTATATCTTGGGAAGCAAGCAAAGGAGACCCCTTCTCCCCTTCTAGGGTCGGCCAGCCTCCCTCCCTTGCTCCCCAAGTATTAGCTTTTGTATTCTCTATAAATACTTTTCAGTTTCATTAATAAAAATCAGCTTGAGATTAGATAAACCCTAAGAAAGGTTTATCTAGTCCTTGGGCTCAAAAATACAATTGTTTGCTCGTGTTCATCATCATCTTCGATCATCATCAGAATTCTCGATTTCTCTCTCTCTCTCTTGTGTTATTAAATTGGTTTGTTGATTTAATCAATTAGATTGTTCTAGTAGTGATTGTTAAAGATCAAACTAGTTAATCAATTGGATTTAGCGTTAGAGCCAATCCAATTGAACTATCAAGTTGATTCCTTCAACCTTCCAATTTTGTTCGTTACTTCAATTTTCGGATCTGTTTGTTACTTGGATCGCAAGTTTCTTAATTTGAGAGCTTTTGTAGGTTTGAATCATAATTGCTGGCAAGATCGGGTTCCTGTGTGGTCAAATACGAGGTTTCTAAGGAGTAATCCGAGGCGATCACGTATCAAGTGGTATCATAATCCAGCGTCTCCCCAAGTAATTGTTTCTTTCCTTAATTTGCTTTCTAATTAATTTGATTCAGTTTTTGATCCCAAAAATCCCACCTTTACCTAAAGTTTGAATTTTTGAGACTAAAGATTGAATTTTCACCACAACCACCACATATTTCCGCCAACATGATGAGGGGCCATCCGTCAAGCCACCACCGAGCACGCCCATCCTCTTTGATGGTCCAATGACAAGGGCGTGAGCCAAGAAGCTTCAAAGGGACTTGTTTGCATTTGTGGCGTACCAGGAGACAAGGAAGCCAAGAATGCCCCTGAGAAAAAGCCATTATTCATGAGCAGCCTCGTTGCCAAGGATTCAAGCCACGAAGTGCCAGATTGAGGCACCGGCGCAGCGGTGCCTAGGCTGGGCACAAGCGCGCGCGCCAGCGGCGCCCCGCACATGTGTGCGTTGCTTGGGCTTGTTAGGCCATTTTGGGCCGCCCTCTTTAATTGTTTTACTTAGACTTTTTCTAGCTATTTTCTGATTATTAGGAAGACATATAAATAGCTTCTAGTGGTTATTATTTCAGATTAGAAACCTTTATCATAAAACTGAGTGTTTTCTCTCCATAGTGAGAATCGAAGACTTGTTCTTCAAAGTATTGCAATTTCAGCTTGGTTTGTCTTGTTTGCATCAATTATCGATCATAGTTGGTGTGCTAGTCGAATACGAGCATCTTCTTCGTGCTTTCAAGGCTGGATCCTTGATTGTGTGAAGTCGTACAAGGTTGGTCACTTGATCATTCAATTTGGTTCTCGTTTTCAAAGCAACGAGGGTCTTTTTGTTGTTTCATTTGGTTGATCTCATTTTCCCTATCGTTTTCATTTGAGTCTCATTATTTCCTTTCCATTTTCAGTTTGTCGAGTCCTTTTGTTTCATTTCTAATCGTTTGCTTGTTTCCCTTTGTTTGCTGAGTCGTTGATTGTCGAAGATCGGTCCAATCACGGTTAACCCCGTATCAAATTGGTATCAGAGCTTCGTTGACGACGTTCTTTTCCATTTCCGAGTCGATTCACCATTAGAGTCTACAAAATACCAAGCACTTTCATGAGATTAATGAACCATGTTTTGAGGCATTACATAGGAAAGTTTGTAGTTGTGTATTTTGATGATATCCTAGTGTATAGTAAGTCCTTAGTTGAGCATGAAGATCATTTGCGAAATGTGCTTAACACATTGCGACTAGAGCACTTGTATGCTAACTTAAAAAAATGTGAATTGTGCACTACTTCCGTTACTTTCCTTGGTTTTGTAGTGAATGAAAATGGGCTGCAAGTCGATGAGGCTAAGGTGAAGGCGATCCAGGATTGGCCTACGCCTACATCAATCGGCCAAGTGAGAAGTTTTCATGGACTGGCCAGCTTCTACCGGCGGTTTGTGAGGGACTTTAGCACTATTGCCGCGCCATTAACCGAGATAACCAAGAAGAGGAGCGAGTTCAAGTGGGGAAAGGCGCAAGAGAGGGCATTCCAGGCCCTAAAGGACAGATTGATGCACGCCCAATTGTTGGTGCTGCCGGACTTCACAAGGCCTTTCGAGGTGGAGTGCGATGCTAGCGGCATTGGTATTGGAGGTGTACTCATGCAAGAAGGTAAACCTGTAGCCTTCTTTTCTGAAAAGCTTAAAGGTGCATGTTTAAATTACTCGACTTATGATAAAGAATTGTATGCATTGTTTCGAGTGTTGAAAACATGGCAACATTACCTATGGCCTAAAGAATTTGTACTTAAAACTGACCATGAATCTCTAAAACATTTTAAGAGCCAAGATAAACTTGATAGATGATACGGGGATAAACCGCTTGAAGGATGGCCCGATCTTCAACACCATAGACTCAACGGAAACAAAGGTAAGAAAGAAGATAATAAATAATGGAAACAAACTGAATTGGAGGACAAAACATGGATGTATAAATGGATAATAAGAAGAACCAATTGAAACAACAAATAGACCCTCATTACTTTGAAAACGAGAACCTAGATGAATGATCAAAAGACCCATCTTTCTACAACTTGACACAATCAAGGACGCAGCCTTGAAGCACCAAGAGGATGCATTGTGAAAGCCTACGAACACCTAACCATAGAAGGCCGACATAACGTAAGACAATCCAAGCCAAATCAAAGACCGATCCCTTATCAAGGGCACTCGGCTCCCTTGGGAGAATCCTCTCCAAAACACAAGTCTGAAAACTCTCAAAACTCTCAAAACTCTCAAAACTAAGCTAAAAATGAAACTAACTAAAGCTATTTATAAGCCTCCTAAAATAATTAAACAAAATAACCAATAATTAAATAAAATAGCAAATATTGTCTTAAAGCTAATAAAAACTCATCTAATTTCTTATGGCCCAAAATGATGCATGATCCAAAAACAACACAAGGTTAGAAATTGGCGTGCTCCTTGGATGTTCTCGGATGATCCTTCATCATTCTCCCCTTCTTGAAGAAGATTCGTCCTCGAATCTTGGCCTTCATCCAAAGCAAAGTAAGGAGCAAGATTAGCTTGTTTGAATGCGGCTTTAACATCATAATCTCTCGGAATTCTCTTTTCTCCAATGCACCCAAACAAGATCTCTCCATGGGTATAATGTTGGATCCTTTACGAGAAGGCTCGTTGTACGAGATAGATAACACACTACAAGGAACCTGTTAAGATTAGTGATAATCAAAAAACAAACAACCTCACATTGTGTTTACACTCGTCTCTCACACTCCTCACTACAACTTGACTCAAGAAATGACTCGATTACAGTCAAGATGAGAAGGTTTGGACAGAAATTGAGATAGGGTAAGAAGAACTAGACCTTGATCAAACAATTCTTGCTTGACCTACTAAACCAATGATTATGGCTTGTTGATGGTGTGCAAGGTGAGGCTTGGTCGATTGGGCTGGCTAGAATGTAGGAGGTGGAGGTTGTTGGTAAGTTGAGTGAAAATAGGAATGTGGGGAGTGGATATGGCTGATGTGAAGAGTTGGTTAGGCTTTTGAACTAGTCAACCTAGAATTAAGGAGGTGGTGGGCATGGATCTTGGCTGGTATGGATTTTGTTGGAGGTTTGACTTGGTCATCCTAAATTCAAGGAGAATGTGGAGCAACTTAAATTCTTAAATTTCAATTGCTATTTTTCTCCAAAAATAATTTAGGGGTCTGACTAAAATCAAGGGTGGACGGTTTTAGGCAGGTGGTGGTGAAAAGTGGTTGTTTTGGGTTTGAAAAAGTCAACCTTAAAAATAGGAGTTGGCATGGCTTTATGTGGCTGAGAAGAGATTGGTTTTGATCTCCCTTAAAAATAGGAGGCTGAATAGGAGTCTGAATTTTGACTCAAATTAAATTAATAATTGGCCTCTTTTGTAACAAAAAACGTGGCTGAGTAGTGAAGGAGATGATGGACGGTTATTAGAAGGTGGTTAAGGCTGATTAAGGCCGTATTTGGTTAAATACAAACCAGCTTCAACACAACTAGGAGGAAAGGTGGCGGTTTTGGTGTGGTGGTTATGGATAGGCTAAGGCCATGTTTGGCTGAGGCACAACCAACAACAAACACAAATACATAGGTTAGCAAATCAAATAGATTGAACGAGGAGAAATTGATCAAACCTGGACACGAAATAGATGAACAAGGTGACACTCTTTTTGTAGTTTTGTTTTTTTTTCGACTTTGAATGACTCAACAATGGTGTTGGCAACCGAAAGCTCTGATACCACTTTGATACGGGGATAAACCGCTTGAAGGATGGCCCGATCTTCAACACCATAGACTCAACGGAAACAAAGGTAAGAAAGAAGATAATAAATAATGGAAACAAACTGAATTGGAGGACAAAACATGGATGTATAAATGGATAATAAGAAGAACCAATTGAAACAACAAATAGACCCTCATTACTTTGAAAACGAGAACCTAGATGAATGATCAAAAGACCCATCTTTCTACAACTTGACACAATCAAGGACGCAGCCTTGAAGCACCAAGAGGATGCATTGTGAAAGCCTACGAACACCTAACCATAGAAGGCCGACATAACGTAAGACAATCCAAGCCAAATCAAAGACCGATCCCTTATCAAGGGCACTCGGCTCCCTTGGGAGAATCCTCTCCAAAACACAAGTCTGAAAACTCTCAAAATTCTCAAAACTCTCAAAACTAAGCTAAAAATGAAACTAACTAAAGCTATTTATAAGCCTCCTAAAATAATTAAACAAAATAACCAATAATTAAATAAAATAGCAAATATTGTCTTAAAGCTAATAAAAACTCATCTAATTTCTTATGGCCCAAAATGATGCATGATCCAAAAACAACACAAGGTTAGAAATTGGCGTGCTCCTTGGATGTTCTCGGATGATCCTTCATCAATAGAAGACATGGTAGATGGATGGAATTCATTGAAACATTTCCATATGTTATTAAGTATAAAAAGGGCAAAGATAATGTTGTGGCTGATGCTTTGTCTAGGCGCCACACCTTGTTGACCACATTAGATTCTAGGGTGCTTGGATTTGTATATATTAAGAATCTTTATGTGGATGATGCTGATTTTGGGGCTACTTATAAAGCATGTCATGAAAAGGGGTCGTTTGAGTCTTATTATGTGCATGATGGATTTCTGTTTCGTATGGATAAAGTTTGTATTCCTAGATGTTCATTGAGATTGCTACTTGTTGATGAAGCCCATAAGGGTGGATTAATGGGTCATTTTGGTAGGGATAAGACTTATCATATGCTGCGTGCACATTTTTATTGGCCTCATATGCTTAGAGATGTAGAACATGCTATTAAAAGATGCATTGGTTGTTTAAAAGCTAAGTCTAAATTGAAACCTCATGGCTTATATACGCCCCTGCCCATACCTTCAGCCCCTTGGGAAGACATATCCATGGACTTTATAGTGGGCTTACCTAGGACTAAGAGGGGGAGAGACTCTATTTTTGTGGTTGTAGACAGATTCTCTAAGATGGCTCACTTCATAGCTTGTCACAAAACCGACGACGCCACTAATGTAGCTTCTTTGTTCTTTAGGGAAATTGTTAGGCTGCATGGTGTGCCGAAAACCATAGTTAGTGATAGGGATGTGAAGTTTCTTAGTCACTTTTGGAGAACTCTTTGGGGTAAGTTGGGTACTAGGCTGTTATTCTCTACATCTAGCCACCCACAAACCGATGGCCAAACCGAGGTCACCAATAGGACTTTAACCACCATCCTTAGAGCCATTATTAGGAAGAACCTGAAATCTTGGGAAGAAATGCTGCCTCATGTGGAATTTGCATACAATAGGACAATGCATTCATCTACTATGCTTACTCCATTTGAGTGCGTTTATGGTACTAACCCCCTAACTCCTTTAGATCTTACCCCATTTCCAATGAGGGAAAAAGAAAGCTTTGATGCAGGAAAACAGGTTGAGTTCATTAAGGAGTTACATGAGAGGACAAGGATCAAGCTGGAACAAAGGGCCGAGTATAATGCCAACCGAGCTAACAAGGGACGGCGCAAGGTTATTTTCCAGCCCGGCGATCTAGTATGGGTGCATTTGAGGAAGGAGAGGTTCCCCGAGCAACGAAAGTCCAAACTGTCACCACGTGGAGATGGGCCTTTCAAGGTGCTTCAACGCATTGGTGATAACGCATACAAGCTGGAGTTGCCCGGAGAGTACGGCGTGAGTGCTACATTCAACGTGGCTGATCTAACTCCTTATCTTGTTGTGGATGAAGACCTTGATTCGAGGTCGAATCCTTTTCAAGAAGGGGAGGATGATGAGGGGCCATCCGTCAAGCCACCACCGAGCACGCCCATCCTCTTTGATGGTCCAATGACAAGGGCGCGAGCCAAGAAGCTTCAAAGGGACTTGTTTGCATTTGTGGCGTACCAGGAGACAAGGAAGCCAAGAATGCCCCTGAGAAAAAGCCATTATTCATGAGCAGCCTCGTCGCCAAGGATTCAAGCCACGAAGTGCCAGATTGAGGCACCGGCGCAGCGGTGCCTAGGCTGGGCACAAGCGCGCGCGCCAGCGGCGCCCCGCACATGTGTGCGTTGCTTGGGCTTGTTAGGCCATTTTGGGCCGCCCTCTTTAATTGTTTTACTTAGACTTTTTCTAGCTATTTTCTGATTATTAGGAAGACATATAAATAGCTTCTAGTGGTTATTATTTCAGATTAGAAACCTTTATCATAAAACTGAGTGTTTTCTCTCCATAGTGAGAATCGAAGACTTGTTCTTCAAAGTATTGCAATTTCAGCTTGGTTTGTCTTGTTTGCATCAATTATCGATCATAGTTGGTGTGCTAGTCGAATACGAGCATCTTCTTCGTGCTTTCAAGGCTGGATCCTTGATTGTGTGAAGTCGTACAAGGTTGGTCACTTGATCATTCAATTTGGTTCTCGTTTTCAAAGCAACGAGGGTCTTTTTGTTGTTTCATTTGGTTGATCTCATTTTCCCTATCGTTTTCATTTGAGTCTCATTATTTCCTTTCCATTTTCAGTTTGTCGAGTCCTTTTGTTTCATTTCTAATCGTTTGCTTGTTTCCCTTTGTTTGCTGAGTCGTTGATTGTCGAAGATCGGGCCAATCACGGTTAACCCCGTATCACAACACCACCACCCCGCTACCACCAACCAACTCGACCTGGTGTCGCTAAGCCTAGCCGCACCACCCACCTTCACCGTCCGATCACAACCACACCACCCGTGATCTGATCGGAGCAGCCACACCCTAATTCGCCACCCTTATTCTCGAACCCTAACCCTAATTTTTCGAGAAACCCTAACCTAACCCTAACCCTAATCTGGCGGCAGTTCAAACCCAAACCCTAACCCTAGTTGCGAGAAACCCTAGGTAACCCTAATTCTCGCAAACCCTAGTCCGAAACCCTACCAAACCCCAAACCCTAGAACCGAACCCTAATAGTCCTAATCCAGCCGTGATCTCCCAAACCCTAAATCCCTTAGTTGTTCCTTGCCCTCCAAGCAATTGCCAATTAGGAGATTTTTATGGGATTTGTGCATGTTTATTGGCTGAATTGGTTGAGTTGTATTGCAATTTAGATTAGCAATTGTTTTTCCTACAGTTTTATGAGTTTTCATTCATGTTGCATGATTGATTGCGATTCATATTGCTTGATTAATACTTGCTGATTTCTGTCATTGCATCCCATCAATTCGACCTACCCCTTCTTCTTTTTATTAATTTGGCTTCTAGTTGGTTTCATTGGTAGCAAAAATCACTTAGTTTTAAAAAAAAAAAGTTCGTCTATACCTTTTAATTTCGTTCCTTGCATTGTTGCATTACTTTGCTCGTTTCTTCATTATAGCACAAGAGTAGTTTGTGCATAAAATCAAAAAAAAAAACAGAAAAGAAAAGTGATCTACCCCAGCTAGTTTTAAGCCACTTTCAACCCTAGTGATTGCTTGCTTAAAAAAATAGCTAAGTAGAAATCACTTTGAAGAAAAAGAGTGACGAAATAAAAGTCACTAAGCCTACCATATTTTCTGTCCTTGCATGCTGAACTTTGGCTTTATTAACTTGCATAGAGTCAATTGAGAGATTGCATGTGTTTTAGAGCTCATAGAGGGACTATTTGCATTGCTTGTCTTATTGCATACTTGCCATTTGCTTAAGCTGCATATTTCCTTTAATTATCATTAGTATTCCATACCTACACTATATCTACCATTTTACTCCCTCAATTCAGCCCAAAAACTGAATTAAGTTGATTGGATTGCTTTGAGGCAAATTTTGGCTTGATCAAGGTGTGGTATTGCTTGTTGTGATTTGCTTTAGAACACACTACTCTCTCTATTTCCTTGCTTGTTTCAGGAACAATGGTGATTCCATTAGAACCTAACCCAACTGAATTGAACATCACTAAGGAAGCAATCGACTTCATTAGGTTGTCCATTAGTGATGGTGTGCGAGATGGCCAGGCTCGAGCTGTAGAACTGGCCACGGCTGCATTGGCTCCACAACTGAAGCGTTTAGAGGAACAACTTGCAACATTGGTTGATTCATCTCAAGCTAGTCGCAAGAGCACCCCTGCAGTCGATCTTACAAGTGACCCAAATCAGGCCTCGGGTAGCGACAAAGGCAAGCAACAACTAGTTGATGAAGAGCATGATGTGCTTGCTAGCTACAACAAAGATAATGATCCCCCGGCTCACTACTCCCCCACAGCAGGCCGAGGTAGAGGAAGAGGCAACGGGTCGAGGACTCCACCGGTTACTCATCAACAATTCTATAATCAGCCACAAAACCGGTATCCTCAAGCCACTCATCAACAATATCAACAATACAACAACTCTTTTGATGATGTGACGTATGGCTATCCCGGGGAAGAAAGGCGCCCATGGCATCCTCCCCTAGATGATTTCTATAACCAAGCTGAGGTTGTAGAGGATCTCCCACCAGCTTATGGAGTACAAAGGCCGAACAACAACAACAACGTTAACCAAGCTGTAAATCAGATTGGGAAACGTGATATAAAGATCAAGATAGAGCCATTCAATGGAGAGCTTAATCCGGAGAAGTATCTAGAGTGGGAACAGGCTACAAATTTCATTCTAGATCACATGGGATATGAAGAATGGGAGAAAGTTGCTGTTGTTTTCATCCACTTTATTGGGACCGCTAGAAATTGGTGGTTTAGAATGAAGGAGGATCGAATTAGAAAGGCCTTACCACCAATTGAAACTTGGGGCCAGCTGAAGTTTGTAATGAGGAAGAAATATGTGCCTGAAGAGCATACCGAGCACATGAGATTGAAAGTTGTAACTTGCAAACAAGGCACCAAGTCTCCAACCGAGTACTTCAATGAGCTAGAGATCTGAGTTTTAAAGCGGGAATTCATCATTCCCAACGGTCTCTAAGGACCCAATTCATGGCTGGACTGAATCAAAGCATTCAAGACACATTGGAGATTCAACAAATCAAGGATCTCAATGCCTTAGTACATTCAGCCCAACTACTCTATGAGCAGCAACAAAGGAAGAAGAAGGAAGCTTGGAATGCTACAAAAAGGTATGGTTCTAATCCTAGTTCAAATTCCAACTCTTATTATTCTAACCCTTCTATGCAGCAAAAGGGATCAAGTGTTATGCATGATAATTGATAGTGGTAGCTGCTGTAACATTATTAATGCTAAGGTAGTTGATCACTTGCAATTAAAAACCCAACCTAGGGCTACTAGTTATGGTCTCAATGGAATTAATGATTCAGAAGGTCCTAATCTTGTCACTCATCAGTGTTTAGTCCGTGTTGCTATTGGTACTTATGTTGATGATATTATGTGTGATGTAGGAGAGTTTCTCTTCTACCCTTGTCTCCTCAACAAGTTCTACAGGATCAGGTACGTCGAGATCAAGCTAGGGCACTTAGGCGTGCCAAGGAAGAGAAAGAAGAGGCTGATTCAACGGCCAAAGCAGCGGCCCGGCGTTCGGCGCCAGACGCGTCGACAAAGCCAAGCGGCGTTTCCCAGTCTCCACCCGAGCGTTCTGGCTCAAATTTTGGGACAACATCAAAAACAGGTGGAGCTACTGTTTGGGATGAAAAACGCCGAGAAAATGTCCCTAAAACGCCCAAAGTGCCGAACAACACTTCCAGCAGTGCATCTGGGACGAAAACTGGGCTACCTCCCAATCCACTAGAGCGTTTTGGCTCAAATTTTGGGAGCAATTCAGAGACTCAGAGAGCTAAAAATATGGAAAAATAACGCCTACAGAAAGAGCCAAAAATCGGCTTGAAAGGCAGTGTAGAACAGCGCTCTCTTGTGACTCAGTCTAGTATTTCTTTCCCTAACTCTTCTTGTTTACTTCTTATGAGGAAAGAGATACTTATTATTAGTCAAGATATTTCACATCTTCCAAAGTGTCTACAGGATCTATTACAGGAGTTTGAAGATGTGATGCCTGAAGAGTTGCCAGAAGGCCTTCCACCAATTAGAGGCATTGAGCATCAAATCGATTTGGTGCCCGGCGCTTCATTACCAAACCGTGCAGCCTATAGAGCAAGTCCAGAAGAGACCGCTGAGCTTCAAAGACAAGTGCAAGATCTCATGGACAAAGGCTATGTGCGTGAATCTCTCAGCCCATGCGCGGTTCCGGTGATTTTGGTGCCAAAGAAGGATGGCACATGGAGAATGTGTGTTGATTGTAGAGCGATCAACCAAATAACAGTTAAGTACCGTCACCCCATCCCTAGACTAGATGATATGCTTGATGAATTACATGGTGCTAATTTCTTTTCTAAAATTGATTTAAGAAGTGGGTACCATCAAATTAGGATGAGGGAAGGGGATGAATGGAAAACTACCTTTAAAACTAAGTATGGCTTATATGAATGGTTAGTAATGCCTTTTGGATTAACTAATGCACCTAGTACTTTTATGAGGCTTATGAACCATGTCTTAAGAAGATACTTAGGCAGATTTGTTGTAGTCTACTTTGATGATATCTTAATCTATAGCAAAACCATGCATGAACATGTAGATCATCTTACGGCTGTTTTGGACACTTTAAGGTTAGAAAAGCTTTATGTTAACTTGCAAAAGTGTTCTTTTTGCTCCGAGTCTACCATTTTTCTTGGTTTTGTTGTGTCTAAAGGTGGATTGAAGGTAGATGAAGACAAGATCAAGGCAATCAAAGAATGGCCCCAGCCGACCACACCAACAATGGTCAGATCATTTCTCGGCTTGGCTGGCTTCTACAGGAGATTTGTGCGTGATTTTAGCACAATTGCAGCACCCCTCCACGAGCTTACAAAGAAGGATACGGCTTTTAAATGGAGGGAGCAACAAGAGAACGCCTTCAACACTTTGAAGGACAGATTATGCCACGCCCCAGTGCTTCAACTCCCTGACTTCTCCAAGGCATTCGAGATAGAGGTGGACGCTTCTGGACATGGCATAGGAGGCGTGCTCTTACAAGACAAGAAACCCATTGCTTATTTTAGTGAAAAGCTTAGTGGGGCTGAGTTGAATTACCCTACTTATGATAAAGAGTTGTATGCTTTAATTAGGGTCCTGAAAACTTGGTCTCATTATTTGTGGCCTAAAGAGTTTGTAATCCATTCTGATCATGAGGCCTTGAAATACTTGAAAGGCCAATCCAGACTCAGCAGGCGACATGCAAGATGGGTTGAATTCATGGAGACCTTTCTTTATGTTGTTAAACATAAGAAAGGCAAGGAGAATGTGGTAGCTGACGCCCTTTCTCGGAGGTATGTACTCTTGAACCTATGTGATGTTAAGATCCTTGGATTTGCAATGATTAGGGAATTATATGCTAGTGATCCTCACTTTGCTGAAATCTATAGGAATTGCATGTCTAGGGGTGAAATAGATACCTACTTTATTGATGATGGATACTTGTTTAAAGCTGGAAAATTGTGCATTCCTTCATCTAGTATACGTAGGCTTCTAACTAAAGAGGTTCATGAATCAAGAGGACATAGGGGTTTAGAAAAGACTTTAGAAGGTTTAAAAGAACACTACTATTGGCCTAAAATGAGTAATTATGTGCTGAGATTTGTCAAGAGTTGTGTTGTTTGTGCTAAAGCTAAGTCTAGGCTTCACCCCTATGGTTTGTACCAGCCTTTACCCATTCCTAGTTCACCTTGGGAAGACATTTCTATGGATTTCATTGTAGGTTTGCCTAGAACTAGGAAGGGTAGAGATTCTATCTTTGTAGTGGTAGATAGATTTTCCAAAATGGCTCACTTTATTCCATGTCACACGACTGATGATGCTGTGCATATTGTTGATTTGTTCTTTAAGGAAATTGTTAGATTGCATGGCATTCCTTGTTCTATTGTGTCAGATCGTGATGCTAAATTTTTGAGTTATTTTTGGAAGAGTCTATGGTCTAAATTGGGAACTAAATTGCTGTTTTCTACCTCATGTCACCCACAAATTGATGGGCAAACGGAAGTTACTAATCGAGCGTTAGGGGTTTTACTTAGAACTATGCTTAAAGCTAACCTCAAACGTTGGGAAGATGTGTTACCTTTTGTGGAGTTTGCTTATAACAGGTCAATCCATTCAGCCACAAAGATGACCCCTTTTGAGGTTGTTTATGGGCTGAATCCGAGGACGCCGGTGGATATGACGCCTCAGCCATACAAGGGAAAAGAGAATTTTGAAGCTAACAAGAGGGCTGAGTTTGTGAAGAAGCTACATGAGAGGACGAAGATGCACTTGGAGAGGAAATCCATGAAGTACAAGGCCCATGCTGATAAGGGTCGGAAACAGGTTATCTTTGAAGAAGGAGATCTTGTTTGGGTGCATCTAAGGAAGGAAAGGTTCCCAAATCAAAGGAAGAACAAGTTAGATCAGAGAGGAGATGGACCATTTCGTATCATCAGGAAAATCGGCCCTAATGCATATCATGTTGACATGCCTGGTGAGTATGGTGTCCATCCGACTTTTAATGTGGCTGATCTATCTCTTTATGTGCCAGATTTTGATTCCGACGTCGAATCAGAGACGATTCGAGCTCAAGTGGAGGAGAATGATGCAGTGAAGCCTGCCATGTCTCAAACCGACGTCGATGAGTTGATTCGAGTGCCTTCTGACGGACCAATCACAAGATGTCGAGCTAAGAAGATTGTTCAAGGCACAACAGCGATCTTGGTTCGATTGGCAGCGGTTATTGAAGAGCCTAGCAAGGCGAAGTGGGTCTCGTGCATTCGACATCAATTGAGGCCGGATTCCATGGATTGATTATATGGGGGCCGAAATTCACTATTTCTTTATTTAGAAACATGTATTAATTTGTCTCACTTTAGGGCTGAATTTAGTAAGTGACCGGGTGAGATAAATTGGTATATGGGTCAAAGTCAACCCTTTGACTTGACCATTCTAAATGGAGAAAATATCTATCTATTTATTTTATTATAGGCGTGTGAACTTAATTAAATAATGTAGAGAAATCAGCCAATAGGCTTATGTTAGTTGGTTGATTTTCTCTCTCCTGGTTGTTAGAGATATTTTCTCTCTCCTGGTTGTTAGAGATATTTTTAGTTTGTTAGAGATATATTAAGTTGTTAGGATTATTTCCTTAAATAAATAATTCAGCTATGATTTATTTATTTAAGGGAATCTAGTTAGATTTAATTAGATATTATTATATCTTGGGAAGCAAGCAAAGGAGACCCATTCTCCCCATCTAGGGCCGGCCATTCCCCTTCCTTGCTCCCCAAGTATTAGCTTTTGTATTCTCTATTTATACTCTTGTTATTTCATTCAATAAAATCAGCTTGAGATTAGATAAACCCTAAGAAAGGTTTATCTAGTCCTTGGGCTCAAAAATACAATTGTGTTGTGTGCATTGCAATCTCGAGATCGTCATCACCAGAATTCGAATTTTCTCTCTCTCGTGTTCTTAAATTCGAAAATTCAGATTGTGTTGATAAGTTATTCATCTAGTTTAGTTCTAGGTTGATTGTTAAAGATCGAACCTAGTTCATCAATTGAATTTAGCGTTAGAGCCAATTCAATTGAACTATCTATTTGAATCTTCCTATCAATTTCGATCCATTCAATTCATAATCATTCAAATCAGTTTGTTACTTGCATCACAAGGAGTTCTAAAGTTGAAAGCTTTTGTAGGATTGAATTGATGTGACGTATGGTTATCCCGGGGAAGAAAGGCGCCCATGGCATCCTCCCCTAGATGATTTCTATAACCAAGCTGAGGTTGTAGAAGATCTCCCACCAGCCTATGGAGTACAACGGCCGAACAACAACAACAACGTTAACCAAGTTGTAAATCAGATTGGGAAACGTGATATAAAGATCAAGATAGAACCATTCAATGGAGAGCTTAACCCGGAGAAGTATCTAGAGTGGGAACAAGCTACAAACTTCATTCTAGATCACATGGGATATGAAGAATGGGAGAAAGTTGCTGTTGTTGTCATCCACTTTATTGGGACCGCTAGAAATTGGTGGTTTAGAATGAAGGAGGATCGAATTAGAAAGGCCTTACCACCAATTGAAACTTGGGGCCAGCTGAAGTTTGTAATGAGGAAGAAATATGTGCCTGAAGAGCATACCGAGCACATGAGATTGAAAGTTGTAACTTGCAAACAAGGCACCAAGTCTCCAACCGAGTACTTCAATGAGCTAGAGGATCTGAGTTTTAAAGCGGGAATTCATCATTCCCAACGGTCTCTAAGGACCCAATTTATGGCTGGACTGAATCAAAGCATTCAAGACACATTGGAGATTCAACAAATCAAGGATCTCAATGCCTTAGTACATTCAGCCCAACTACTCTATGAGCAGCAACAAAGGAAGAAGAAGGAAGCTTGGAATGCTACAAAAAGGTATGGCTCTAATCCTAGTTCAAATTCCAACTCTTATTCTTCTAACTCTTCTATGCAGCAAAAGGGAGCTTCTAGCTCACCTAAAACAACAGGTTTTCAAGGCCAAAGGCGTCCCACCAGTGGACCTCCAAATCAGTCTAGAGCACGTGATTTAGTGTGCTACAAGTGTCAAGGGCGAGGTCACTATGCCAAGGATTGTCCAAATCTAAAGCAAGTGCTTCTCACCACCAATGGAGGATATGTGAGTGATGAAGATATAACTCCAAATCAAGTGGAGGAGGACAGTATTGGACAGGAAGAGGAGGACGTAGAGGCCATTGAACCAGATTGCACCGAACAGCCTCTAACTTTGGTAACAATGCGTACTCTTACTTTACAAGAAACACCTAGGCTAGATCAAAGGGAAAACATTTTTCATACTAGGTGTACAGTAAAGAATCAAGTGTTATGCATGATAATTGATAGTGGTAGCTGCTGTAACATTATTAATGCTAAGGTAGTTGATCACTTGCAATTAAAAACCCAACCTAGGGCTACTAGTTATGGTCTCAATGGAATTAATGATTCAGAAGGTCCTAATCTTGTCACCCATCAGTGTTTAGTCCGTGTTGCTATTGGTACTTATGTTGATGACATTATGTGTGATGTAGTAAACATGGAATGCACTCATATTTTGTTAGGAAGACCATGGTTATTTGATAGGAGAGTGATTTATGATGGCATGTTAAACACCTATTCTTTTAACTATGATGGGAGGAGAGTTTCTCTTCTACCCTTGTCTCCCCAACAAGTTCTACAGGATCAGGTACGTCGAGATCAAGCTAGGGCACTTAGGCGTGCCAAGGAAGAGAAAGAAGAGGCTGATTCAACGGCCAAAGCAGCGGCCCGGCGTTCGGCGCCCGACGCGTCGACAAAGCCAAGCGGCATTTCCCAGTCTCCACCCGAGCGTTCTGGCTCAAATTTTGGGACAACATCAAAAACAGGTGGAGCTACTGTTTGGGACGAAAAACGCCGAGAAAATGTCCCTAAAACGCCCAAAGTGCCGAGCAACACTCCCAGCAGTGCATCTGGGACGAAAATTGGGCTATCTCCCAATCCACTCGAGCGTTTTGGCTCAAATTTTGGGAGCAATTCAGAGACTCAGAGAGATGCAAATATGAAAAAAGAACGCCTACAGAAAGAGCCAAAAATCGGCTTGAAAGGCAGTGTCGAAAAGCGCTCTCTTGTGACTCAGTCTAGTATTTCTTTCCCTAACTCTTCTTGCTTACTTCTTATGAGGAAAGAGATACTTATTATTAGTCAAGATATTTCACATCTTCCAAAGTGTCTACAGGATCTATTACAGGAGTTTGAAGATGTGATGCCTGAAGAGTTGCCGGAAGGCCTGCCACCAATTAGAGGCATTGAGCATCAAATCGATTTGGTGCCCGGCGCTTCATTACCAAACCGTGCAGCCTATAGAGCAAGTCCAGAAGAGACCGCTGAGCTTCAAAGACAAGTGCAAGATCTCATGGACAAAGGCTATGTGCGTGAATCTCTCAGCCCATGCGCGGTTCCGGTGATTTTGGTGCCAAAGAAGGATGGCACATGGAGAATGTGTGTTGATTGTAGAGCGATCAACCAAATAACAGTTAAGTACCGTCACCCCATTCCTAGACTAGATGATATGCTTGATGAGTTACATGGTGATAATTTCTTTTCTAAAATTGATTTAAGAAGTGGGTACCATCAAATTAGGATGAGGGAAGGGGATGAATGGAAAACTGCCTTTAAAACTAAGTATGGCTTATATGAATGGTTAGTAATGCCTTTTGGATTAACTAATGCACCTAGTACCTTTATGAGGCTTATGAACCATGTCTTAAGAAGATACTTAGGCAGATTTGTTGTAGTCTACTTTGATGATATCTTAATCTATAGCAAAACCATGGATGAACATGTAGATCATCTTAGGGCTGTTTTGGACACTTTAAGGTTAGAAAAGCTTTATGTTAACTTGAAAAAGTGTTCTTTTTGCTCGGAGTCTACCATTTTTCTTGGTTTTGTTGTGTCTAAAGGTGGATTGAAGGTAGATGAAGACAAGATCAAGGCAATCAAAGAATGGCCCCAGCCGACTACACCAACAATGGTCAGATCATTTCTCGGCTTGGCTGGCTTCTACAAGAGATTTGTGCGTGATTTTAGCACAATTGCAGCCCCCCTCCACGAGCTGACAAAGAAGGATACGGCCTTTAAATGGAGGGAGCAACAAGAGAACGCCTTCAACACTTTGAAGGACAGATTATGCCACGCCCCAGTGCTTCAACTCCCTGACTTCTCCAAGGCATTTGAGATAGAGGTGGACGCTTCTGGACATGGCATAGGAGGCGTGCTCTTACAAGACAAGAAACCCATTGCTTATTTTAGTGAAAAGCTTAGTGGGGCTGAGTTGAATTACCCTACTTATGATAAAGAGTTGTATGCTTTAATTAGGGTCCTGAAAACTTGGTCTCATTATTTGTGGCCTAAAGAGTTTGTAATCCATTCTGATCATGAGGCCTTGAAGTACTTGAAAGGCCAATCCAGACTCAGCAGGCGACATGCAAGATGGGTTCAATTCATGGAGACCTTTCCTTATGTTGTTAAACATAAGAAAGGCAAGGAGAATGTGGTAGCTGACGCCCTTTCTCGGAGGTATGTACTCTTGAACCTATGTGATGTTAAGATCCTTGGATTTGCAATGATTAGGGAATTATATGCTAGTGATCCTCACTTTGCTGAAATCTATAAGAATTGCGTGTCTAGGGGTGAAATAGATACCTACTTTATTGATGATGGATACTTGTTTAAAGCTGGAAAATTGTGCATTCCTTCATCTAGTATACGTAGGCTTCTAACTAAAGAGGTTCATGAATCAAGAGGACATAGGGGTTTAGAAAAGACTTTAGAAGGTTTAAAAGAACACTACTATTGGCCTAAAATGAGTAATTATGTGCTGAGATTTGTCAAGAGTTGTGTTGTTTGTGCTAAAGCTAAGTCTAGACTTCACCCCCATGGTTTGTACCAGCCTTTACCCATTCCTAGTTCTCCTTGGGAAGACATTTCTATGGATTTCGTTGTAGGTTTGCCTAGAACTAGGAAGGGTAGAGATTCTATCTTTGTAGTGGTAGATAGATTTTCCAAAATGGCTCACTTTATTCCATGTCACACGACTGATGATGCTGTGCATATTGCTGATTTGTTCTTTAGGGAAATTGTTAGATTGCATGGCATTCCTTGTTCTATTGTGTCAGATCGTGATGCTAAATTTTTGAGTTATTTTTGGAAGAGTCTATGGTCTAAATTGGGAACTAAATTGCTGTTTTCTACCTCATGTCACCCACAAACTGATGGGCAAACGGAAGTTACTAATCGAACGTTAGGGGTTTTACTTAGAACTATGCTTAAAGCTAACCTCAAACGTTGGGAAGATGTTTTGCCTTTTGTGGAGTTTGCTTATAACAGGTCAATCCATTCAGCCACAAAGATGACCCCTTTTGAGGTTGTTTATGGGCTGAATCCGAGGACGCCGGTGGATATGACGCCTCAGCCATACAAGGGAAAAGAGAGTTTTGAAGCTAACAAGAGGGCTGAGTTTGTGAAGAAGCTACATGAGAGGACGAAGATGCACTTAGAGAGGAAATCCATGAAGTACAAGGCCCATGCTGATAAGGGTCGAAAACAGGTTATCTTTGAAGAAGGAGACCTTGTTTGGGTGCATCTAAGGAAGGAAAGGTTCCCAAATCAAAGGAAGAACAAGTTAGATCAGAGAGGAGATGGACCATTTCGTATCATCAGGAGAATCGGCCCTAATGCATATCATGTTGACTTGCCTGGTGAGTATGGTGTCCATCCAACTTTTAATGTGGCTGATCTATCTCTTTATGTGCCAGATTTTGATTCCGACGTCGAATCAGAGACGATTCGAGCTCAAGGGGAGGAGAATGATGCAGTGAAGCCTGCCATGTCTCAAACCGACGTCGATGAGTTGATTCGAGTGCCTTCTGACGGACCAATCACAAGAAGTCGAGCTAAGAAGATTGCTCAAGGCACAACAGCGATCTTGGTTCGATTGGCAGCGGTTGTTGAAGAGCCTAGCAAGGCGAAGTGGGTCTCGTGCATTCGACATCAATTGAGCCCGGATTCCATGGATTGATAATATGAGGGCCGAAATTCACTATTTCTTTATTTAGAAACATGTATTAATTTGTCTCACTTTAGGGCTGAATTTAGTAAGTGACCGGGTGAGATAAATTGGTATATGGGTCAAAGTCAACCCTTTGACTTGACCATTCTAAATGGAGAAAATATCTATCTATTTATTTTATTATAGGCGTGTGAACTTAAATAATGTAGAGAAATCAGCCAATAGGTTTATGTTAGTGGTTGATTTTCTCTCTCCTGGTTGTTAGAGATATTTTCTCTCTCCTGGTTGTTAGAGATATTTTCTCTCTCCTGGTTGTTAGAGATATTTTCTCTCTTGATCTTTATATCAAGAGAGAAAATGGTCAAGTAGGAGAGAGAAAGTATCTCCTGGTTGTTTGAGGTTGTTAGAGATAAGTATCTCCTGGTTGTTAGAGATATCTCTAACAACCAGGAGAGAGAAAATATCTCTAACAACTAGGAGAGAGAAAATATCTCTAACAACCAGGAGAGAGAAAATCAACCACTAACATAAACCTATTGGCTGATTTCTCTACATTATTTAAGTTCACACGCCTATAATAAAATAAATAGATAGATATTTTCTCCATTTAGAATGGTCAAGTCAAAGGGTTGACTTTGACCCATATACCAATTTATCTCACCCGGTCACTTACTAAATTCAGCCCTAAAGTGAGACAAATTAATACATGTTTCTAAATAAAGAAATAGTGAATTTCGGCCCTCATATTATCAATCCATGGAATCCGGGCTCAATTGATGTCGAATGCACGAGACCCACTTCGCCTTGCTAGGCTCTTCAACAACCGCTGCCAATCGAACCAAGATCGCTGTTGTGCCTTGAGCAATCTTCTTAGCTCGACTTCTTGTGATTGGTCCGTCAGAAGGCACTCGAATCAACTCATCGACGTCAGTTTGAGACATGGCAGGCTTCACTGCATCAGCCACCCCCCTTCCTTGCTCCCCAAGTATTAGCTTTTTGTATTCTCTATAAATACTTTTCAAATTTCATTAATAAAAATCAACTTGAGATTAGATAAACCCTAAAAAAAGGTTTATCTAGTCCTTGGGCTCAAAAATACAATTGTGTGCTCGTGTTCATCATCATCTTCGATCATCATCAAAATTTCGAGATCTCTCTCTCTCTTTGTTTGTTCGAAATCTGAGTTATTGTGTGATCAATTAGATTGTTCTAGTTTTGATTATTAAGATCAAACTAGTTTATCATTCGGATTTAGCGATCGAGCCAATCCGTTTGAACTATCAACATTGATTATTTCCATAATTCAGATCGTGTTATTCTGTTCATTCGAATTCATTGTTACTTGGATCGCAAGTTTCTTACTTTGAGAGCTTTGTAGGTTTGAATCATAATTGCTTGCAAGATCGGGTTCCTGTGTGGTCAAATACGAGGATTCTGAGGAGTAATCCGAGGCGATCATGTATCAGATAGGAAGGTCACACATGATGAATTCACCAACCGGAACACCTTCACCCACAACGGCCAAACCATAGTGCTCAAACCCATGACGCCTACGCAGGTGGCTGAGGAGTTTGACAAAAAGAAGGTAAGTAAGGTAAGTGGAGATGGTGAGGGAAAGAAGGGGACAGATCGGGGTAAGACGAGCTCACCTAACAATCTCCCACCCTCCAGCGCGCTTTTGGCTTCCAAGAGGGAGCTAGAGGCCGAGTATTTGGATTACAAACTCTTTAGGCCACAAATAATGAGACCAAGTTTTCAGGACCCTAATTAAAGCATACAACTCTTTATCATAAGTAGGGTAATTCAACTCAGCCCCACTAAGCTTTTCACTAAAATAAGCAATGGGTTTCTTGTCTTGTAAGAGCACGCCTCCTATGCCATGTCCAGAAGCGTCCACCTCTATCTCAAATGCCTTGGAGAAGTCAGGGAGTTGAAGCACTGGGGCGTGGCATAATCTGTCCTTCAAAGTGTTGAAGGCGTTCTCTTGTTGCTCCCTCCATTTAAAGGCCGTATCCTTCTTTGTCAGCTCGTGGAGGGGGGCTGCAATTGTGCTAAAATCACGCACAAATCTCCTGTAGAAGCCAGCCAAGCCGAGAAATGATCTGACCATTGTTGGTGTAGTCGGCTGGGGCCATTCTTTGATTGCCTTGATCTTGTCTTCATCTACCTTCAATCCACCTTTAGACACAACAAAACCAAGAAAAATGGTAGACTCCGAGCAAAAAGAACACTTTTTCAAGTTAACATAAAGCTTTTCTAACCTTAAAGTGTCCAAAACAGCCCTAAGATGATCTACATGTTCATCCATGGTTTTGCTATAGATTAAGATATCATCAAAGTAGACTACAACAAATCTGCCTAAGTATCTTCTTAAGACATGGTTCATAAGCCTCATAAAGGTACTAGGTGCATTAGTTAATCCAAAAGGCATTACTAACCATTCATATAAGCCATACTTAGTTTTAAAGGCAGTTTTCCATTCATCCCCTTCCCTCATCCTAATTTGATGGTACCCACTTCTTAAATCAATTTTAGAAAAGAAATTAGCACCATGTAACTCATCAAGCATATCATCTAGTCTAGGAATGGGGTGACGGTACTTAACTGTTATTTGGTTGATCGCTCTACAATCAACACACATTCTCCATGTGCCATCCTTCTTTGGCACCAAAATCACCGGAACCGCGCATGGGCTGAGAGATTCACGCACATAGCCTTTGTCCATGAGATCTTGCACTTGTCTTTGAAGCTCAGCGGTCTCTTCTGGACTTGCTCTATAGGCTGCACGGTTTGGTAATGAAGCGCCGGGCACCAAATCGATTTGATGCTCAATGCCTCTAATTGGTGGCAGGCCTTCCGGCAACTCTTCAGGCATCACATCTTCAAACTCCTGTAATAGATCCTGTAGACACTTTGGAAGATGTGAAATATCTTGACTAATAATAAGTATCTCTTTCCTCATAAGAAGTAAGCAAGAAGAGTTAGGGAAAGAAATACTAGACTGAGTCACAAGAGAGCGCTTTTCGACACTGCCTTTCAAGCCGATTTTTGGCTCTTTCTGTAGGCGTTCTTTTTTCATATTTGCAGCTCTCTGAGTCTCTGAATTGCTCCCAAAATTTGAGCCAAAACGCTCGAGTGGATTGGGAGATAGCCCAATTTTCGTCCCAGATGCACTGCTGGGAGTGTTGCTCGGCACTTTGGGCGTTTTAGGGACATTTTCTCGGCGTTTTTCGTCCCAAACAGTAGCTCCACCTGCTTTTGATGTTGTCCCAAAATTTGAGCCAGAACGCTCGGGTGGAGACTGGGAAATCCCGCTTGGCTTTGTCGACGCGTCGGGCGCCGAACGCCGGGCCGCTGCTTTGGCCGTTGAATCAGCCTCTTCTTTCTCTTCCTTGGCACGCCTAAGTGCCCTAGCTTGATCTCGACGTACCTGATCCTGTAGAACTTGTTGGGGAGACAAGGGTAGAAGAGAAACTCTCCTCCCATCATAGTTAAAAGAATAGGTGTTTAACATGCCATCATAAATCACTCTCCTATCAAATAACCATGGTCTTCCTAACAAAATATGAGTGCATTCCATGTTTACTACATCACACATAATGTCATCAACATAAGTACCAATAGCAACACGGACTAAACACTGATGGGTGACAAGATTAGGACCTTCTGAATCATTAATTCCATTGAGACCATAACTAGTAGCCCTAGGTTGGGTTTTTAATTGCAAGTGATCAACTACCTTAGCATTAATAATGTTACAACAGCTACCACTATCAATTATCATGCATAACACTTGATTCTTTATTGTACACCTAGTATGAAAAATGTTTTCCCTTTGATCTAGCCTAGGTGTTTCTTGTAAAGTAAGAGTACGCATTGTTACCAAAGTTAGAGGCTGTTCGGTGCAATCTGGTTCAATGGCCTCTACGTCCTCCTCTTCCTGTCCAATACTGTCCTCCTCCACTTGATTTGGAGTTATATCTTCATCACTCACATATCCTCCATTGGTGGTGAGAAGCACTTGCTTTAGATTTGGACAATCCTTGGCATAGTGACCTCGCCCTTGACACTTGTAGCACACTAAATCACGTGCTCTAGACTGATTTGGAGGTCCACTGGTGGGACGCCTTTGGCCTTGAAAACCTGTTGTTTTAGGTGAGCTAGAAGCTCCCTTTTGCTGCATAGAAGAGTTAGAAGAATAAGAGTTGGAATTTGAACTAGGATTAGAGCCATACCTTTTTGTAGCATTCCAAGCTTCCTTCTTCTTCCTTTGTTGCTGCTCATAGAGTAGTTGGGCTGAATGTACTAAGGCATTGAGATCCTTGATTTGTTGAATCTCCAATGTGTCTTGAATGCTTTGATTCAGTCCAGCCATAAATTGGGTCCTTAGAGACCGTTGGGAATGATGAATTCCCGCTTTAAAACTCAGATCCTCTAGCTCATTGAAGTACTCGGTTGGAGACTTGGTGCCTTGTTTGCAAGTTACAACTTTCAATCTCATGTGCTCGGTATGCTCTTCAGGCACATATTTCTTCCTCATTACAAACTTCAGCTGGCCCCAAGTTTCAATTGGTGGTAAGGCCTTTCTAATTCGATCCTCCTTCATTCTAAACCACCAATTTCTAGCGGTCCCAATAAAGTGGATGACAACAACAGCAACTTTCTCCCATTCTTCATATCCCATGTGATCTAGAATGAAGTTTGTAGCTTGTTCCCACTCTAGATACTTCTCCGGGTTAAGCTCTCCATTGAATGGTTCTATCTTGATCTTTATATCACGTTTCCCAATCTGATTTACAACTTGGTTAACGTTGTTGTTGTTGTTCGGCCGTTGTACTCCATAGGCTGGTGGGAGATCTTCTACAACCTCAGCTTGGTTATAGAAATCATCTAGGGGAGGATGCCATGGGCGCCTTTCTTCCCCGGGATAACCATATGTCACATCATCAAAAGAGTTGTTGTATTGTTGATATTGTTGATGAGTGGCTTGAGGATACCGGTTGTGTGGCTGATTATAGACTTGTTGATGAGTAACCGGTGGAGTCCTCGACCCGATGCCTCTTCCTCTACCTCGGCCTGCTGTGGGGGAGTAGTGAGCCGGGGGATCATTATCTTTGTTGTAGCTAGCAAGCACATCATGTTCGTCATCCACTAGTTGTTGCTTGCCTTTGTCGCTACCCGAGGCTTGATTTGGGTCACTTGTAAGATCGACTGCAGGGGTGCTCTTGCGACTAGCTTGAGATGAATCAACCAATATTGCAAGTTGTTCCTCTAAATGCTTTAGTTGTGGAGCCAATGCAGCCGTGGCCAGTTCTACAGCTCGAGCCTGGCCATCGCGCACACCTTCACTAATGGACAACCTAATGAAGTCGATTGCCTCCTTAGTGAGACTCAATTCAGTTGGGTTAGGTTCTGATGGAATCACCATTGTTCCTGAAACAAGCAAGAAGGTAGAGAGAGTAGTGTGTTCTAAAGTAAATCACAACAAGCAATACCACACCTTAATCAAGCCAAAACTTGCCTCAAAGCAATCCAATCAACTTAATTCAGTTTTTGGGCTGTTTTGAGGGAGTAAAATGGTAGATATAGTGTAGGTATGGAATACTAATGATATTTAAAGGAAATATGCAGCTTAAGCAAATGGCAAATATGCAATAAGACAAGCAATGCAAATAATCCCTCTATGAGCTCTAAAACACATGCAATCTCTCAATTGACTCTATGCAAGTTAATAAAGCCAAAATTCAGCATGCAAGGACAGAAAATATGGTAGGCTTAGTGACTTTTATTTCGTCACTCTTTTTCTTCAAAGTGATTTCTACTTAGCTATCTTTTTAAGCAAGCAGTCACTAGGGTTGAAAGTGGCTTAAAACTAGCTGGGGTAGATCACTTTTCTTTTCTGTTTTTTTTTTTTTTTTTTTTTTTTTTTTGATTTTATGCACAAACTACTCTTGTGCTATAATGAAGAAACAAGCAAAGCAAAGCAACAATGCAAAGGACGAAATTAAAAAGGGTATACACGAACTGAATTTATTTTTTTTTTTAACTAAGTGACTTTTGCTACCAATGAAACCAACTAGAAGCCAAATTAATAACAAAAAGAAGGGGTAGGCCGAATTGATGGAAAGCAATGACAGAAATCAGCAAGTATTAATCAAGCAATATGAATCGCAATCAATCATGCAACATGAATGAAAACTCATAAAAATGTAGGAAAAACAATTGCTAATCTAAATTGCAATACAACTCAACCAAATCAGCCAATAAACATGCACAAATCCCATAAAAATCTCCTAATTGGATAATTGCTTGGAGGGCAAGGAACAACTAAGGGAATTAGGGTTTTGGAGGCTCACGGCTGGATTAGGGTTTTAGGGTTCGGTTCTAGGGTTTGGGGTATGGTAGGGTTTCAGATTAGGGGTTGCGAGAATTAGGGTTTCCTAGGGTTTCTCGCAATCTAGGGTTAGGGTTCTGCCGCCAAATTAGGGTTAGGGTTAGGCTTCACGAGAACAGGGCGGGGGCGAACTAGGGTTTAGGCTAATCCGAATTGGATGGGGGTGGTGTGGTTAGGCTCGGCTGGTGGTGAATGGTGGTGCGGTCCAGACGAGCGACACCAGTTTGGTGTGGTGGTGGTGGTTCGTGGTGGTTGGGTGGCGGAAATATGGTGGTGGTGGTGAAAAATTCAATCTTTTGGTCTCAAAAATTCTAACTTTAGGTAAAGGTGGGATTTTTGGGATCAAAAACTGAATCGAATCAATTAGAAAGCAAATTAAGGAAAGAAACAATTACTTGGCGAGACGCTGATGATACCACTTGATACGTGATTACCCCGGAATCCTCCGTAGAAACCTCGTATATGACCCACACAAGTCCCGATCTTGCCAGCAAATCAATTCAATCCTACAAAAGCTTTCAACTTTAGTTTCCTTGTGGCGCAAGTAATGAAAATTCGAAATGGAACGAAGCGAAATCTGGTTCGAACACTTAAGATTGAATCAAAAGGGATAGTTCAACTGGATTGGCTCTAACGCTAAATCCAATTGATAAACTAGATTGATTTTTAACAATCAAAACTAGAACTAATCAATTGACCAATTTGAAGGAACAAACTGATTTAGTCGCGAGAACAAGAGAGAGAATTCGGCTATTGAGAGTTGCTCGATCGAATGAACTTGAATGCTAGAACACTTGTGTTTTTGGGCCCAAGAGATAGATTAAACCAATTTGGGTTTAATCTCTCTCAAGCTGATTTTTATTAATGAATTTGCAAAGTATAAATAGAGAATACAAAGCTATTCCTTGGGGAGCAAGCAAGGGGGTGTGGCCGGCCCTAGGAGAGAGGAATTAGCCTCCTTATCTTGCTTCCCAAGATATAATAATATCTAATTAAATCTAACTAGATTCCCTTAAATAAATAAATCATAGCTGAATTATTTATTTAAGGAAATAATCCTAACAACTTAAAATATCTCTAACAACCAGGAGAGAGAAAATATCTCTAACAACTAGGAGAGAGAAAATATCTCTAACAACCAGGAGAGAGAAAATCAACCACTAACATAAACCTATTGGCTGATTTCTCTACATTATTTAAGTTCACACGCCTATAATAAAATAAATAGATAGATATTTTCTCCATTTAGAATGGTCAAGTCAAAGGGTTGACTTTGACCCATATACCAATTTATCTCACCCGGTCACTTACTAAATTCAGCCCTAAAGTGAGACAAATTAATACATGTTTCTAAATAAAGAAATAGTGAATTTCGGCCCTCATATTATCAATCCATGGAATCCGGGCTCAATTGATGTCGAATGCACGAGACCCACTTCGCCTTGCTAGGCTCTTCAACAACCGCTGCCAATCGAACCAAGATCGCTGTTGTGCCTTGAGCAATCTTCTTAGCTCGACTTCTTGTGATTGGTCCGTCAGAAGGCACTCGAATCAACTCATCGACGTCAGTTTGAGACATGGCAGGCTTCACTGCATCAGCCACCCCCCTTCCTTGCTCCCCAAGTATTAGCTTTTTGTATTCTCTATAAATACTTTTCAAATTTCATTAATAAAAATCAACTTGAGATTAGATAAACCCTAAAAAAAGGTTTATCTAGTCCTTGGGCTCAAAAATACAATTGTGTGCTCGTGTTCATCATCATCTTCGATCATCATCAAAATTTCGAGATCTCTCTCTCTCTTTGTTTGTTCGAAATCTGAGTTATTGTGTGATCAATTAGATTGTTCTAGTTTTGATTATTAAGATCAAACTAGTTTATCATTCGGATTTAGCGATCGAGCCAATCCGTTTGAACTATCAACATTGATTATTTCCATAATTCAGATCGTGTTATTCTGTTCATTCGAATTCATTGTTACTTGGATCGCAAGTTTCTTACTTTGAGAGCTTTGTAGGTTTGAATCATAATTGCTTGCAAGATCGGGTTCCTGTGTGGTCAAATACGAGGATTCTGAGGAGTAATCCGAGGCGATCATGTATCAGATAGGAAGGTCACACATGATGAATTCACCAACCGGAACACCTTCACCCACAACGGCCAAACCATAGTGCTCAAACCCATGACGCCTACGCAGGTGGCTGAGGAGTTTGACAAAAAGAAGGTAAGTAAGGTAAGTGGAGATGGTGAGGGAAAGAAGGGGACAGATCGGGGTAAGACGAGCTCACCTAACAATCTCCCACCCTCCAGCGCGCTTTTGGCTTCCAAGAGGGAGCTAGAGGCCGAGTATTTGGATGGGCAAACAACACTCATGCTCTTGTGCAAGGAGCTGAGCTTGTTGAATGAGGAACTTAAGGCCTCTTTGCCTCCACGAATTTTGAGGCTCATTGAGGAATACAATGACGTGTTTCCCGATGAGATATCAGCTGGCTTACCGCCAATTAGAGGAATAGAGCATCAAATTGATCTTATTCCCGGAGCATCTTTGCCTAATAGGCCAGCCTATCGTATGAACCCCAAGGAGACCCAAGAGGTCCAATCCCAAGTTCAAGAGCTCTTGGATAAGGGATACATTAGGGAGAGTATGAGCCCTTGTGCTGTACCGGTGTTACTAGTGCCTAAGAAAGACAACACATGGCGTATGTGTGTCGATTGTAGGGCCATTAACAACATAACGGTAAAGTATAGGCACCCCATCCCTCGTCTAGATGACATGCTAGATGAATTGCATGGAGCCACTATCTTTTCCAAGATAGATCTAAAAAGTGGCTACCATCAAATAAGGATGAAGGAGGGGGACGAATGGAAAACAGCCTTCAAGACCAAGTTTGGTCTCTATGAATGGCTTGTTATGCCATTCGGACTTACAAACGCCCCAAGCACTTTTATGCGCCTAATGAATCACGTGCTTAGAAACTTCATAGGGAAATTTGTTGTTGTTTATTTTGATGATATTCTGATTTATAGCTCATCCCTAGAAGAGCATGAAGATCATTTGAGGGAAGTACTCTCAACACTCAGATTAGAGCACTTGTATGCAAATTTGAAGAAATGTGAATTATGCACTAATCAAGTCACTTTTCATGGTTTTGTAGTGAGCTCCAAGGGACTACAAGTAGACGAAGCCAAGATAAGGGCGATTCAAGAGTGGCCAACGCCTACCTCCATTGGCCAAGTCAGGAGCTTCCACGGCCTTGCTAGCTTCTATAGGCGATTCGTGAGGGATTTTAGCACCATTGCTGCTCCCTTAACCGAGATCACTAAGAAGAGGAGTGAGTTCAAGTGGGAGAAGGCACAAGAGAAGGCATTCAACGCCCTAAAGGACAGATTAACGCAGGCCCCATTGCTAGCCTTGTCCGACTTCACTCGGCCCTTCGAAGTGGAGTGTGATGCGAATGGCATTGGGATTGGAGGCGTCCTCATGCAAGAAGGTAAGCCTATTGCCTTCTTTTCTGAAAAATTAAAAGGTGCATGTTTAAACTACTCGACCTATGATAAAGAGTTATATGCTTTGTTTCGAGTGTTAAAAACATGGCAACATTACCTTTGGCCTAGAGAATTTGTCTTGAAAACTGACCATGAATCTTTAAAACATTTCAAGAGTTAAGATAAATTGGATAGAAGACATGGTAGGTGGATGGAATTTATTGAGACATTTCCATATGTCATAAAATATAAAAAGGGAAAGGATAATGTTGTTGCTGATGCCTTGTCTCGTCGCCATGCTTTGCTTGTCTCATTAGATTCTAGAGTGTTAGGTTTTACTTACATTCGTGAATTATATGAGCATGATACTGATTTTGGTGATGCTTTTAAATCCTGCATGAATAAGGGTTCTGATGAAAAATATTATATTAATGATGGATTTTTATTTAGAGTTGATGAAGTTTGTATTCCTCGTTGCTCTTTACGCTTATTGCTGGTTGAGGAAGCCCATAAGGGTGGCCTAATGGGACATTTTGGGAGGGATAAGACTTATCATACTCTTATGGCTCATTTTTATTGGCCACACATGCTTAGAGACGTTGAAAATGTAGTTAAGCGTTGTGTTGATTGTTTAAGCGCCAAATCTAAGCTGATGCTGATGCAGTGAAGCCTGCCATGTCTCAAACCGACGTCGATGAGTTGATTCGAGTGCCTTCTGACGGACCAATCACAAGAAGTCGAGCTAAGAAGATTGCTCAAGGCACAACAGCGATCTTGGTTCGATTGGCAGCGGTTATTGAAGAGCCTAGCAAGGCGAAGTGGGTCTCGTGCATTCGACATCAATTGAGCCCGGATTCCATGGATTGATAATATGAGGGCCGAAATGCACTATTTCTTTATTTAGAAACATATATTAGTTTGTCTCACTTTAGGGCTGAATTTAGTAAGTGACCGGGTGAGATGAATTGGTATATGGGTCAAAGTCAACCCTTTGACTTGACCATTCTAAATTGAAGAAAATATCTTATTTATTTTATTATGAACAATTTCTATTTATTTTAATAATGTAGAGAAATCAGCCAATAGGCTTATGTTAGTTGGTTGATCTTCTCTCTCCTGGTTGTTAGAGATATTTTTAGTTGTTAGAGATATTTTAAGCTTGTTAGGATTATTTCCTTAAATAAATAATTCAGCTATGATTTATTTATTTAAGGTAACCTAGTTAGATTTATTTAGATATTATTATATCTTGGGAAGCAAGATAAGGAGGCTAATTCCTCTCTCCTAGGGCCGGCCACACCCCCTTGCTTGCTCCCCAAGGATTAACTTTTGTATTCTCTATAAATACTTTTCAGTTTCATTAATAAAAAAACAGCTTGAGATTAGATAAACCCTAAGAAAGGTTTATCTAGTCCTTGGGCTCAAAAATTACAAGTGTGTTTGTGTGATTACAATCTCGAGATCATCATCATCATAGCAGCCGAAATTTCTCTCTCTTGTTCTTAATTTCGGAATTCAGATTGTGTTATTCATATAGTCTAGTTCTAGGTTGATTGTTAAAGATCGATCCTAGTTCATCAATTGAATTTAGCGTTAGAGCCAATTCAATTGAACTATCTATTTGAATTATCCTATCAATTTCGATTCATTCAGTTCACCATTATTCAAATCTGTTTGTTACTTGCATCACAAGGAGTTCTAAAGTTGAAAGCTTTTGTAGGATTGAATTGATTTGCTGGCAAGATCGGGTTTCTGTGTGGTCAAATACGAGGTTTCTGAGGAGTAATCCGAGGCGATCACGTATCAAGTGGTATCATAATCCAGCGTCTCGCCAAGTAATTGTTTCTTTCCTTAATTTGCTTTCTAGTTAATTTAATTCAGTTTTTGACCCCAAAATTTGAACCTTTACCCAAGTTACAATTTTTGAGATCCAAAGGCTGAATTTGCACCACAACCACCACTTAGTTCCGCCAACACCACCACTCCGCCACCACCTGCACACCCCGACTTGGTGTCGCTCTCACCAGCCGCACCACCCACCACCACCGTCCGATCACAACCCCACCAACCCCATCCAAATCGGAGCATCCAAACCCTAGTTCGCCACCCTCATTCTCGAACCCTAACCCTAATTTTTCGAGAACTCAACCCTAACCCTAACCCTAATCTGGCGGCAGTCCAAACCCAAACCCTAACCCTAGTTACGAGAAACCCTAGGTAACCCTAATTCTCGCAAACCCTAGTCCGAAACCCTACCAAACCCAAACCCTCGAACCGAACCCTAATAGCCCTAATCCAGCCGTGATCTCCCAAACCCTAAATCCCTTAGTTGTTCCTTGCCCTCCAAGCAATTACCAATTAGGAGATTTTTATGGGATTTGTGCATGTTTATTGGCTGATTTGGTTGAGTTGTATTGCAATTTAGATTAGCAATTGTTTTTCCTACAGTTTTATGAGTTTTCATTCATGTTGCATGATTGATTGCGATTCATATTGCTTGATTAATACTTGCTGATTTCTGTCATTGCATCCCATCAATTCGACCTACCCTTCTTCTTTTGTTAATTTGGCTTCTAGTTGGTTTCATTGGTAGCAAAAGTCACTTAGTTTAAAAAAAAAAAAAAAAAAAAGAGGTTCGTATATACCCTTTTAATTTCGTCCTTAGCATTGTTGCATTGCTTTGCTTGTTTCTTCATTATAGCACAAGAGTAGTTTGTGCATAAAAATCAAAAAAAAAAAAAAAAAAAAAAAAAAGAAAAAGTGATCTACCCCAGCTAGTTTTAAGCCACTTTCAACCCTAGTGACTGCTTGCTTAAAAAGATAGCTAAGTAGAAATCACTTTGAAGAAAAAGAGTGACGAAATAAAAGTCACTAAGCCTACCATATTTTCTGTCCTTGCATGCTGAATTTTGGCTTTATTAACTTGCATAGAGTCAATTGAGAGATTGCATGTGTTTTAGAGCTCATAGAGGGATTATTTGCATTGCTTGTCTTATTGCATATTTGCCATTTGCTTAAGCTGCATATTTCCTTTAAATATCATTAGTATTCCATACCTACACTATATCTACCATTTTACTCCCTCAAAACAGCCCAAAAACTGAATTAAGTTGATTGGATTGCTTTGAGGCAAGTTTTGGCTTGATCAAGGTGTGATATTGCTTGTTGTGGTTTACTTTAGAACACACTACTCTCTCTATCTTCTTGCTTGTTTCAGGAACAATGGTGATTCCATCAGAACCTAACCCAACTGAATTGAGTCTCACTAAGGAGGCAATCGACTTCATTAGGTTGTCCATTAGTGAAGGTGTGCGCGATGGCCAGGCTCGAGCTGTAGAACTGGCCACGGCTGCATTGGCTCCACAACTAAAGCATTTAGAGGAACAACTTGCAATATTGGTTGATTCATCTCAAGCTAGTCGCAAGAGCACCCCTGCAGTCGATCTTACAAGTGACCCAAATCAAGCCTCGGGTAGCGACAAAGGCAAGCAACAACTAGTGGATGATGAACATGATGTGCTTGCTAGCTACAACAAAGATAATGATCCCCCGGCTCACTACTCCCCCACAGCAGGCCGAGGTAGAGAAAGAGGCATCGGGTCGAGGACTCCACCGGTTACTCATCAACAATTCTATAATCAGCCACACAACCGGTATCCTCAAGCCACTCATCAACAATATCAACAATACAACAACTCTTTTGATGATGTGACGTATGGTTATCCCGGGGAAGAAAGGCGTCCATGGCATCCTCCCCTAGATGATTTCTATAACCAAGCTGAGGTTGTAGAAGATCTCCCACCAGCCTATGGAGTACAACGGCCGAAAAACAACAACAACGTTAATCAAGTTGTAAATCAAATTGGGAAACGTGATATAAAGATCAAGATAGAACCATTCAATGGAGAGCTTAACCCGGAGAAGTATCTAGAGTGGGAACAAGCTACAAACTTCATTCTAGATCACATGGGATATGAAGAATGGGAGAAAGTTGCTGTTGTTGTCATCCACTTTATTGGGACCGCTAGAAATTGGTGGTTTAGAATGAAGGAGGATCGAATTAGAAAGGCCTTACCACCAATTGAAACTTGGGGCCAGCTGAAGTTTGTAATGAGGAAGAAATATGTGCCTGAAGAGCATACCGAGCACATGAGATTGAAAGTTGTAACTTGCAAACAAGGCACCAAGTCTCCAACCGAGTACTTCAATGAGCTAGAGGATCTGAGTTTTAAAGCGGGAATTCATCATTCCCAACGGTCTCTAATGATGAGGGACCATCTAGGCAGCCTCCACCGGGCGCGCCTACACTCTTTGATGGACCATTCACCCGTGCTCGAGCTAAGAAGCTACAACGCGAGATGAATGCTTTTGTAGGCTACACTATGGCTAAGGAGGCAGGAGCTTGTATGGAGTCCAAGGCCAGGGCGGTGTGTATCTTGAGCGCCGACGGAGGCTGCAGCGGCGCGCTCCAATTCCAGCGATGCGACACGCCCCGCGATGCAACGGCGCGCTCGTTCCAGCGCAGCAACGATACGGCGCGCCCCTGAGCGCGCCTGTCCGCGTGTGTGCGTGCGAGTCCGGGCACGAGCATGCTATCTTTTAGTTTTGCTGGATTTGTTTTATTGGGCCATTTCCATTTTGGGCCTTAGTTATCTTTTAGTTTTAATTAGACATTATTTCTATTGTTATTTTGTCAAGACATATAAATAGCTTAGGATGTTTTATTTTCAGGGTAGACAGCTCAGAATTTGCATTTGCTTTCTCATTGAATAGAGAGAAAACGAGAGCCTTTGGCTTTCAAACCGTGTGTGTGTTTGCAGCTTGGTTTGTTTTGGATTGTGTCAATTTCATAGAAGATTGGTGCCTTTCAACAATCACGAGCCCCTTTCTCGTGCTACAAGGCTTGCTCCTTGTTTGTGTGAGATCGTAAAGGTTGGTTTCTCGATCATTCTAGTTGGTTCTTGTCTCGTCGAGCCAAGGGTCTTCTAGTTGTTTCTAGGAGTTGATCTTCAGTCCTTTATTGAGTCGTTTCCTTGTTTCTTTGTTGCATTTGTTTGTTGTCATCGAGTCTGTTTTGTGTCTTTGAGTCGTTGCTTCCATTGTTCTCATTGAGTCGCTTTCGTTTGAATCCATTTCTGACCACTTTGTTCTTGTTTCTATTGTTTGAGTCACGAACGTCGAAGATCGGGCATCAAGCGGTTTATCCCCGCATCAAATTGGTATCAGAGCTTCGTTGACGACGTTCTTTTCCATTTCCGAGTCGATTCACCATTAGAGTCTACAAAATACCAAAAAGAGGAGTAGCATCTACAAGGATCCGATCAGGTTTGATTAATCTCAATCTCTTTAATTAAACTTGAAAGTACTGACCAGTTTGTTGCTTGCTGAAGTGGTTTGTTTCGTCCCAGCCAAACACACCCTAAACTTCAAGTAACCGTCACCAACACACCTCCTGCCCACCACCTTCACAAAAAACGTCCATCACCTTCCTAGAACCATCAGCCACGTTTGAATTAAGTAAGGAGGAGCTGATTTAATTTAATTAAGTCAGAAATTCAATTACCTTTCCCACCTCCTATATTTAAGGTTGACTAGTTCAAAGATTCTAACAACCTTCATTTCAGCCACAAAAGCTACACCCACCTCCTACAAAGTAGCAAGACCCATTCAAATCCATTCCCACACTCTCCCAACGTCCAAATTCATACCCACCTCCTACATTTCAGCCTTGAGACTTTCCCCACCAACCACAAAATCAGGGATTGCATCCCACCACTCCCACGCCCATCACATTAAATCTGCTACATTTCTATTTTATTTTCTTGCACTTTCATATTGCATATTATTTTAGCATTTTTTTTTTGTATTTTCGTATTTATCTTAATTATCTGAGTATTTCTGAAAAAAAAAAAAAGAAAAGAAAGGAAAAGAAAAGAAAAGAAAAAAAAAATTCAGAAAATCAGATTCTTTAATCTCTTATCTCTTCTTTAATTCATATCATAGTATAGCTTCCATTATTGCATACTTGTAAGTATTTTGTGTAAGTCAAAAAAAAAAGTGCAAGAATCTTCCTTTTCTCTTCGTTTCTTCCCTATTGTCGGATGCCATTGGAGTACACCTCGAACCTTCACAAAAGAGCCACCCCACGCCTCACCTAACAAACCACTCCAAGTGCACTCTTGGTTAAGGAAATCAAGGTGAGACAGGCTTAATCAAGGTTTGATCTAACTCTTTGTTTGACAATTTTCTCTTTCTCAATTCTGGTCTTGTTTATAATCGAGTCTTCTTCTCATTTTCTCTACTTCCTGTTTCTGTTTTCACTCGAGTCTTCATTTGTTTAAACCCTCTTTCCTCCAACCTTCTCTTCTCGTGTTTGATTGATCTACTAAACTTCAACTTGATTTTGATCATTTCAAAGCAGATTGCAACAACAAGCTCGATCACACCACCCGAGAGTGAGAGCGAGTGAAACACAAGCGAGGAGTTTTTTTTTGATTTGACTAACACTAACCATTTGCTTGTAGTGCATTGTGTGTGATCATGTCAGGAGACGAGAGAGGATCCCACCGATCCAGGAGCCCCGACCCGGTTCACCCCGATGTGTTCAACTTGTTGAGCTCTCTCAACAGCAACATGGCGCGCCTCAACTCGCGCATGGCTGCCTTGGAGGCGCAAACACTTACGACGCCTCAACCGGGAGCCGCACCGAGCGTCGCGCCAGGTACCGCGCCAACGGCGCACGATCCAGCCGTAGCGACGAGCCAAGAGCAAGGGCGCGCTCGTGAGTCCGCGCCTACGTTCCATCCGTCCAGCATGGATCCGAATTTTGCCTCCACTTCCCATCATCAAAACAGGGAAGATCACTTGAACTCAACTCATTTCCATTCTCCCGGGATTTTTGCTCAAGGGGTTCCAATTAGCCAATTACCCTCTCCCGCTAGGGAAGGGCGAAATCGTGCTAATGAATTTCATGATTTTCAGGGACATAGGAGAGCTATGGGCCAAGAAGACCATTTCGATGAGTATGACGCCGAAGATGATGAACATTGGGAGCGCTATTCAAGGCGCGAAGACAGAGAGAGGCGTCCAAGGCGGCCTAGAGAGCCCGAGCAAGATGGAGTAGGAAAAATCAAGGTGAAGATCCCAGCCTTTGACGGCAAGTGTGATCCGGACGTCTACATGGAGTGGGAGACGAAAATTGAACAAATATGGAATTGCCATAACTTTGCCGAGCATAAAAAGGTACAACTCGCCACCCTTGAATTTTCCGGTTATGCACTAATCTGGTGGGATAATCTAGTAAAGGAAAGGAGAAGAGCTCTTGACGCACCAATAGGAACTTGGGAGCAAATGAAGGCCCTCATGAGGAGGCGTTTCATTCCCCAACATTATGCACGTGAGCTGCGTCAAAGATTGGAGAATCTCAAGCAAGGTTCAATGAGTGCCGAGGAAACTTACAATGCCATGCAAGTGGCAATGGTAAGAGCCAATGTGGATGAGGATGAAGAGTCCACAATGGCACGTTTCCTTCGAGTTTTACATCCTTCTTTAGCTAATGAGGTCGATTTATATCCATATACTACTATGACTGGTTTGTTACATTTAGCTATGAAGGTTGAGAAAAAGAACAAGGCACGGATTCTAGGAGGCCGAGGCACGAGTAACCAGCCCAACTCATGGAGGAACAACCGTGGTCAGGCCATGTCTTATGGAAAGGAAGGCGCGCCTACAAAGGAACGAGGAAGCACCGCCGGCGCCTATGGAGATCAAGCTGGCCGGACCAAGTCTTCCGCGGGCACCGCGCCATCCTACAACAAGGGCCCCAATAGTGGAGCTTCGGCAGCTCCTAAGGGCAGTACCTCTAACCCTTCCTCTAGAGCTAGGGATACTGTGTGTTTTAAGTGCCAAGGTAGAGGGCACATGATGAAAGATTGCCCTAACAAGAAAACACTTTTAATCAATCATTTAGGCCAATATGAATCTGAGGAAGAAATTGATGATGTGCATGAAAATGAGCCTAATAATGATGATTTGCATGATGATGAGGATGAGATAGAGTATGAATCAGGGGAATCTTTAATTGCTAGACGTAACATGCATATAAAACCAGCCCCTTGTGAAGATAATCAACGTGAAAATCTATTTCATACTCGATGTTTAATTAAGGGTAAGGTTTGCAACATGATAATAGATAGTGGAAGTTGTTGTAACATTGCTAGTCTTGAAATGGTACAAAAACTGCAATTATCTATGACTCAACACCCTAGACCTTATAAATTGCATTGGATGAACGATTGTGGAGAACTTAAAGTGAACAAGCAAGCGCATGTTTCTATTAAATTAGGGCATTACGAGGATGTTGTTCTTTGTGATGTAGTTCCTATGCAGGCTTGTCACATTTTATTAGGTCGCCCATGGCAATATGATAGGAAGGTCACGCATGATGGATTCACCAACCGGAACACCTTCACCTACAATGGCCAAACCATAGTGCTCAAACCCATGACGCCTATGCAGGTGGCCGAGGAGTTTGACAAAAAGAAGGTAAGTAAGGTAAGTGGAGAAGGTGAGGGAAAGAAGGGGACAGCTCGGGGTAAGACGAGCTCACCTAACAATCTCCCACCCTCCAGTGCACTTTTGGCTTCCAAGCGGGAGTTAGAGACCGAGTATTTGGATGGGCAAACAACACTCATGCTCTTGTGCAAGGAGCTGAGTTTGTTGAATGAGGAACTTAGAGCCTCTTTGCCCCCACAAATTTTGGGGCTCATTGAGGAATACAATGACGTATTTCCCGATGAGATACCGGCTGGCTTACCTCCAATTAGAGGAATCGAGCATCAAATTGATCTCATTCCCGGAGCATCTTTGCCTAATAGGCCAGCCTATCGTATGAACCCCAAGGAGACTCAAGAAGTCCAATCCCAAGTCCAAGAGTTATTGGATAAGGGATACATTAGGGAAAGTTTAAGCCCTTGTGCTGTACCGGTGTTGCTAGTGCCTAAGAAAGACAACACATGGCGTATGTGTGTCGATTGTAGGGCTATTAACAACATAACGGTAAAGTATAGGCACCCCATCCCTCGTCTAGACGACATGCTAGATGAATTGCATGGAGCCACTATCTTTTCAAAGATAGATTTAAAAAGTGGCTACCATCAAATAAGGATGAAGGAGGGGGACGAATGGAAAACAGCCTTCAAGACCAAGTTTGGCCTCTATGAATGGCTTGTTATGCCATTCGGGCTTACAAACGCCCCAAGTACTTTCATGCGTCTAATGAATCATGTGCTTAGAAACTTCATAGGGAAATTTGTTGTTGTTTATTTTGATGATATTCTGATTTATAGCAAATCCCTAGAAACGCATGAAGATCATTTGAGGGAAGTACTCTCTACACTTAGATTAGAGCACTTGTATGCAAATTTGAAGAAATGTGAATTGTGCACTAATCATGTCACTTTTCTTGGGTTTGTAGTGAGCTCCAAAGGATTACAAGTAGACGAAGCCAAGATAAAGGCGATTCAAGAGTGGCCAACGCCTACCTCCATTGGCCAAGTCAGGAGCTTCCACGGCCTCGCCAGCTTCTATAGGAGATTTGTGAGGGATTTTAGCACCATTGCTGCTCCCTTGACCGAAATCACTAAGAAGAGGAGTGAGTTTAAGTGGGAGAAGGCACAAGAAAGGGCATTCAACACCCTAAAGGACAGATTGACGCATGCCCCACTGCTGGCCTTGCCCGACTTCACTCGGCCCTTCGAAGTGGAGTGTGATGCGAGTGGCATTGGAATTGGAGGCGTTCTCATGCAAGAAGGTAAGCCTATTGCCTTCTTTTCTGAAAAATTGAAAGGTGCATGTTTAAACTACTCGACTTATGATAAAGAGTTATATGCTTTGTTTCGAGTGTTAAAAACATGGCAACATTAACTTTGGCCTAGTGAATTTGTCTTGAAAACTGACCATGAATCTTTAAAACATTTCAAGAGTCAAGATAAATTGGATAGAAGGCATGGTAGGTGGATAGAATTCATTGAGACATTTCCATATGTCATAAAATATAAAAAGGGAAAGGATAATGTAGTAGCCGATGCCTTGTCACGTCGCCATGCTTTACTTGTCTCATTAGATTCTAGAGTGTTAGGATTTACTTACATTCGTGAATTATATGAGAATGATATTGATTTTGGTGATGCTTTTAAGTGCTGCATGCAAAAGGGTTCGGATGAGAAATACTACATTCATGATGGATTTTTATTTAGAGTAGATAAAGTTTGCATTCCTCGTTGCTCTTTGCGTTTATTGTTGGTTGAGGAAGCCCATAAGGGCGGCCTAATGGGACATTTTGGGAGGGATAAAACTTATCATACTCTTAGGGTTCATTTTTATTGGCCACACATGCTTAGAGACGTTGAAAATGTAGTTAAGCGTTGTGTTGTTTGTTTAAGAGCCAAATCTAGGTTGATGCCACATGGACTTTACACCCCTTTGCCTACGCCTACAGCCCCTTGGGAGGATTTATCCATGGACTTTATAGTAGGGTTGCCTAGGACTAAGAAGGGGAGGGATTCAATTATGGTGGTAGTTGACCGATTCTCGAAAATGGCACACTTTGTGCCGTGCCATAAAACTGATGATGCTAGTAATGTAGCTAACTTGTTCTTTAGGGAAATAGTTAGGCTTCATGGCATACCAAAAACAATAGTGAGTGATAGGGATACCAAGTTCCTTAGCCATTTTTGGAGGACGTTATGGAATAAGCTAGGAACTAAGCTAATGTTCTCTACCTCTAGCCACCCACAAACTGATGGGCAAACTGAAGTGACCAATAGGACGTTAGCTACTATCCTTAGAACCATTATTAAAAAGAATTTGAAAATGTGGGAAGAAGCTTTACCTCATGTGGAGTTTGCTTACAATCGCACTATGCACTCATCTACTATGTTAACTCCATTTGAATGTGTTTATGGTACTAACCCACTCACCCCCTTAGATCTTACCCCATTTCCAATGAGGGAGCATGAAAGTTTTGATGCAGGAAAGCACGTTGAATTTATTAAGGAGCTGCATGCTCGAACCAAGACTCGGTTGGAGCAAAAGGCCGAGTACAATGCTAGGCGCGCCAACCATGGGCGGCGCCGCGTGATTTTCCAGCCCGGCGATTTGGTATGGGCGCATCTCAGGAAGGAGCGGTTTCCGGAGCTAAGGAAGAACAAACTGTCTCCAAGAGGCGATGGACCTTTCAAGGTGCTTCAACGGATTGGAGACAATGCTTACAAGTTAGAGCTGCCCGGGGATTATGGTGTGAGCGCCACCTTCAATGTCGCTGATCTTACGCCGTACTTAGCCGTGGATGAAGAGTTGGATTCGGGGTCGAATCCTTTCCAAGAAGGGGAGGTTGATGAGGGACCATCTAGGCAGCCTCCACCGGGCGCGCCTACACTCTTTGATGGACCATTCACCCGTGCTCGAGCTAAGAAGCTACAACGCGAGATGAATGCTTTTGTAGGCTACACTATGGCTAAGGAGGCAGGAGCTTGTATGGAGTCCAAGGCCAGGGCGGTGTGTATCTTGAGCGCCGACGGAGGCTGCAGCGGCGCGCTCCAATTCCAGCGATGCGACACGCCCCGCGATGCAACGGCGCGCTCGTTCCAGCGCAGCAACGATACGGCGCGCCCCTGAGTGCGCCTGTCCGCGTGTGTGCGTGCGAGTCCGGGCACGAGCATGCTATCTTTTAGTTTTGCTGGATTTGTTTTATTGGGCCATTTCCATTTTGGGCCTTAGTTATCTTTTAGTTTTAATTAGACATTATTTCTATTGTTATTTTGTCAAGACATATAAATAGCTTAGGATGTTTTATTTTCAGGGTAGACAGCTCAGAATTTGCATTTGCTTTCTCATTGAATAGAGAGAAAACGAGAGCCTTTGGCTTTCAAACCGTGTGTGTGTTTGCAGCTTGGTTTGTTTTGGATTGTGTCAATTTCATAGAAGATTGGTGCCTTTCAACAATCACGAGCCCCTTTCTCGTGCTACAAGGCTTGCTCCTTGTTTGTGTGAGATCGTAAAGGTTGGTTTCTCGATCATTCTAGTTGGTTCTTGTCTCGTCGAGCCAAGGGTCTTCTAGTTGTTTCTAGGAGTTGATCTTCAGTCCTTTATTGAGTCGTTTCCTTGTTTCTTTGTTGCATTTGTTTGTTGTCATCGAGTCTGTTTTGTGTCTTTGAGTCGTTGCTTCCATTGTTCTCATTGAGTCGCTTTCGTTTGAATCCATTTCTGACCACTTTGTTCTTGTTTCTATTGTTTGAGTCACGAACGTCGAAGATCGGGCATCAAGCGGTTTATCCCCGCATCATCTAAGGACCCAATTCATGGCTGGACTGAATCAAAGCATTCAAGACACATTGGAGATTCAACAAATCAAGGATCTCAATGCCTTAGTACATTCAGCCCAACTACTCTATGAGCAGCAACAAAGGAAGAAGAAGGAAGCTTGGAATGCTACAAAAAGGTATGGCCCTAATCCTAGTTCAAATTCCAACTCTTATTCTTCTAACTCTTCTATGCAGCAAAAGGGAGCTTCTAGCTCACCTAAAACAACAGGTTTTCAAGGCCAAAGGCGTCCCACCAATGGACCTCCAAATCAGCCTAGAGCACGTGATTTAGTGTGCTACAAGTGTCAAGGACGAGGTCACTATGCCAAGGATTGTCCAAATCTAAAGCAAGTGCTTCTCACCACCAAAGGAGGATATGTGAGTGATGAAGATATAACTCCAAATCAAGTGGAGGAGGACAGTAATGGACAAGAAGAGGAGGACGTAGAGGCCATTGAACCAGATTGCACCGAACAGCCTCTAACTTTGGTAACAATGCGTACTCTTTGATGAAGGATTATCAATGGCATTTCTACAAGGAATTCCACCGAGTATTCGTGCTGAGTTCATGGAGGTCATGGATTCGTTGAGGGCTGCAAGTGACAAGTGCACCCGAGACATCCGCCAATTGGAGAAAAGGATACATTACCGAGAAGGAAAAGAATGGAGTGAAGAAGAGTCGTGCACCTAGGAGCCTTGGATCCAGCCAATAATAAACTAGTCTCTTAGCTTGTTAATGCTTAGGCTATTTGTTAGTATTTTCTATTTTTATTGTATTTTTCTTTATTTAGCAATTTAGTATAAATAGCCTAGTTTCATTTTAGAGGTAGCTTAGTTTTTCAGTTTTTGAGAAAATCAAATTACGAATGGAGAGAGACCCGAGAGGTCCTCCATGGTGAGGTCGATCTATGTGTAGCCTTGGGTTGTATTGGTTTATGTCGTTTCTTGTTAGAAATGGTGTTCTCCAAGCAATCACAACGCATCCTCTTGGTGCTTCAAGGATTCGTCCTTGATTGTGTCAAGTTGTAGAAAGATGGGTCTTTTGATCATTCATCTAGGTTCTCGTTTTCAAAGCAATGAGGGTCTATTTGTTGTTTCAATTGGTTCTTCTTATTATCCATTTATACATCCATGTTTTGTGCTCCAATTCAGTTTGTTTCCATTATTTATTATCTTCTCTCTTACCTTTGTTTGTGTAGAGTCTATGGTGTTGAAGATCGGGCCATCCTTCGGGCTAATCCCCGTATCAAAGTGGTATCAGAGCTTTCGGTTGCCAACACCATGGTTGAGTCGTTCATGGAGTCGTCTAAGTCAGAAAATCCCAAAAAGAGTCGGTTGTGTCACCAAGAACAAAAATTGCTTGGTTAGTCTTTCGTACATTACTTTCTCGTGTTTAATTGGTTTTCTAACCCCTTGATGGACAGAAATGTTGTGCTTGTTGTTGCCTAGTCCAAAACCCTTCACCAGCCCGACCACCACCTAGAAGCAGCCCTAAACACCAAGTAACCGCCACCCCAACCGTCCTCAATCACCTGCGGCCACCACCTCCATTAGAACACGCCCACTACCTTTGAAAACCATCAACCACGTTTTTTTTATTTGAGAAGGGTTAATTTGTTTTAATTTAAAGTTAATCAAATCTCTACTCAATCCCTACTTTTAAGGAGACTGATTCAAACCTCCAACCACTCTCTTTGCAGCCACAAGCCACGCCCCACTCAACCAAAATCTTTTCCGACCCCTATTTTCTAGCAAGACCCATTCAACTCTCAGCCACTACAACCACCTACGCCCCACCATCTCCACAAAAGTCGACCACCATCATTGGTTAAAGGCAGCCACAAAATTTTAATTAAATTAGGATTATATTCTGATTTAATCAAATTCAAATTCAAGCTCCTAAGTCCATTCCTATTTTTAAGGTTGACCCAACAACTTTCAAATCCCAGCCACACTTCCCACGCCCACCTCCTATTCTTAAGGGAGAACCATTCAACCCCTTTTTGAATTTAAAACCCACGCCCAAACCAACCATTTTCAGCCTATTCTTTCTCCTCAAATTAAGGGATTTCGTCCACCACTTGATTTTGTCAGCCCACTAAATTAGTTTTGGAGAAAATTGGCAATTTAAATTCAAAAATCACCAAGCTCTCTTTATTTTACGTTGACAAATTCAAATTCTCAACAAACTCCACCTCAGCCACACATACTCCACTCCAACGTCCAAATCCCTATATTTTAGCTTTGACCCAACCATCTTACTTGAATTTGAATTCAAATTGACTTCTAATTTTGAAGGGAACTTCCAGCTCTTAAATTAAATAGAAGTCAACTTCTCCTCCCATTTTTTCCACGCCACTTCTCACCCCCTGCTCAGCCGCCAGCCAAGACACCCTCCCAACCAGCCACAACGCATCTTTGGGTTGTTAATCACACACGAGCATGTAAGTTTTTCATCCTTAGTTTCTTATTCTTTGTATTCCTTAGAGTCATCCACCAAAATCCAAAAAAAGAGTCTAGAGTGTATAGGATTGAAGAAAGAAGGGTTTTTAAGTTGTTTTGTTGGGTTCATGTTCATGTGCCAACATGGGTTTTTCGATCATTCTTAAGGGTTCTTCTTATATCTATCCTATTTCTCTTAACTTTCAGTTTGTGAGTCATGCATTTGTTTTTGTTTTGTATCGCATAAGGCCAATTGCCTAAGTATGTTTCTCTTTGGGATGTGTATAGCATCCTTGTGTCCAACCTCGTTTCATAGTCTGTCCAAGCCAAGCACATATACAATGGAAGGGTTATCATAAAATCAGATTTAGAGTGAAAACACATGAGCGAAACACTTGTGAGGATTTGAGTTCATTTTAACATTGCAAAGTGTTTGTAGCATTATGTCTTCTTCAGATCATCCTTATTCCGAGCTAGTTCATGAAGAGCCTAAAGAATCGTGTGGATCCAACCACTATTTTCCGCCCTATGAAGACGTAGAGGATACCCAAGATTCGAGGACGAATCTTCGCCAAGAAGGGGAGGATGATGAAGGATTATCAATGGCATTTCTACAAGGAATTCCACCGAGTATTCGTGCTGAGTTCATGGAGGTCATGGATTCGTTGAGGGCAGCAAGTGACAAGTGCACCCGAGACATCCGCCAATTGGAGAAAAGGATACATTACCGAGAAGGAAAAGAATGGAGTGAAGAAGAGTCGTGCACCTAGGAGCCTTGGATCCAGCCAATAATAAACTAGTCTCTTAGCTTGTTAATGCTTAGGCTATTTGTTAGTATTTTCTATTTTTATTGTATTTTTCTTTATTTAGCAATTTAGTATAAATAGCCTAGTTTCATTTTAGAGGTAGCTTAGTTTTTCAGTTTTTGAGAAAATCAGATTACGAATGGAGAGAGACCCGAGAGGTCCTCCATGGTGAGGTCGATCTATGTGTAGCCTTGGGTTGTATTGGTTTATGTCGTTTCTTGTTAGAAATGGTGTTCTCCAAGCAATCACAACGCATCCTCTTGGTGCTTCAAGGATTCGTCCTTGATTGTGTCAAGTTGTAGAAAGATGGGTCTTTTGATCATTCATCTAGGTTCTCGTTTTCAAAGCAATGAGGGTCTATTTGTTGTTTCAATTGGTTCTTCTTATTATCCATTTATACATCCATGTTTTGTGCTCCAATTCAGTTTGTTTCCATTATTTATTATCTTCTCTCTTACCTTTGTTTGTGTTGAGTCTATGGTGTTGAAGATCGGGCCATCCTTCGGGCTAATCCCCGTATCACTCTTACTTTACAAGAAACACCTAGGCTAGATCAAAGGGAAAACATCTTTCATACTAGGTGTACAGTAAAGAATCAAGTGTTATGCATGATAATTGATAGTGGTAGCTGCTGTAACATTATTAATGCTAAGGTAGTTGATCACTTGCAATTAAAAATCCAACCTAGAGCTACTAGTTATGGTCTCAATGGAATTAATGATTCAGAAGGTCCTAATCTCGTCACTCATCAGTGTTTAGTCCGTGTTGCTATTGGTACTTATGTTGATGATATTATGTGTGATGTAGTTAACATGGAATGCACTCATATTTTGTTAGGAAGACCATGGTTATTTGATAGAAGAGTGATTTATGATGGCATGTTAAACACCTACTCCTTTAACTATGATGGGAGGAGAGTTTCTCTTCTACCCTTGTCTCCTCAACAAGTTTTACAGGATCAGGTACGGCGAGATCAAGCTAGGGCACTTAGGCGTGCCAAGGAAGAGAAAGCAGAGGCTGATTCCACGGCCAAAGTTGCGGCCCGGCGTTCGGCGCCCGACGCGTCGAAAAATCCAAGCGGCGTTTCCCAGTCTCCACCCGAGCGTTCTGGCTCAAATTTTGGGACAACATCAAACACAGGTGGGGCTACTGTTTGGGACGAAAAACGCCGAGAAAATCACCCTAAATCGTCCAAAGTGCCGTGCAACAATATCAGCAATGCATCTGGGACGAAAACTGGGCTATCTCCCAATCCACTCGAGCGTTTTGGCTCAAATTTTGGGAGCAATTCAGAGACTCAGAGAGCTACAAATATGGAAAAAGAACGCCTCCAGAAAGAGACAAAAATCGGATTGAAAGGCAGTGTAGAAAAGCGCTCTCTTGTGACTCAGTCTAGTATTTCTTTCCCTAACTCTTCTTGCTTACTTCTTATGAGGAAAGAGATACTTATTATTAGTCAAGATATTTCACATCTTCCAAAGTGTCTACAGGATCTATTACAGGAGTTTGAAGATGTGATGCCTGAAGAGTTGCCAGAAGGCCTTCCACCAATTAGAGGCATTGAGCATCAAATCGATTTGGTGCCCGGCGCTTCATTACCAAACCGTGCAGCCTATAGAGCAAGTCCAGAAGAGACCGCTGAGCTTCAAAGACAAGTGCAAGATCTCATGGACAAAGGCTATGTGCGTGAATCTCTCAGCCCATGCGCGGTTCCGGTGATTTTGGTGCCAAAGAAGGATGGCACATGGAGAATGTGTGTTGATTGTAGAGCGATCAACCAAATAACAGTTAAGTACCGTCACCCCATGATACGTGATTACCCCGGAATCCTCCGTAGAAACCTCGTATATGACCCACACAAGTCCCGATCTTGCCAGCAAATCAATTCAATCCTACAAAAGCTTTCAACTTTAGTTTCCTTGTGGCGCAAGTAATGAAAATTCGAAATGGAACGAAGCGAAATCTGGTTCGAACACTTAAGATTGAATCAAAAGGGATAGTTCAACTGGATTGGCTCTAACGCTAAATCCAATTGATAAACTAGATTGATTTTTAACAATCAAAACTAGAACTAATCAATTGACCAATTTGAAGGGACAAACTGATTTAGTCGCGAGAACAAGAGAGAGAATTCGGCTATTGAGAGTTGCTCGATCGAATGAACTTGAATGCTAGAACACTTGTGTTTTTGGGCCCAAGAGATAGATTAAACCAATTTGGGTTTAATCTCTCTCAAGCTGATTTTTATTAATGAATTTGCAAAGTATAAATAGAGAATACAAAGCTATTCCTTGGGGAGCAAGCAAGGGGGTGTGGCCGGCCCTAGGAGAGAGGAATTAGCCTCCTTATCTTGCTTCCCAAGATATAATAATATCTAATTAAATCTAACTAGATTCCCTTAAATAAATAAATCATAGCTGAATTATTTATTTAAGGAAATAATCCTAACAACTTAAAATATCTCTAACAACCAGGAGAGAGAAAATATCTCTAACAACCAGGAGAGAGAAAATATCTCTAACAACCAGGAGAGAGAAAATATCTCTAACAACCAGGAGAGAGAAAATCAACCACTAACATAAACCTATTGGCTGATTTCTCTACATTATTTAAGTTCACACGCCTATAATAAAATAAATAGATAGATATTTTCTCCATTTAGAATGGTCAAGTCAAAGGGTTGACTTTGACCCATATACCAATTTATCTCACCCGGTCACTTACTAAATTCAGCCCTAAAGTGAGACAAATTAATACATGTTTCTAAATAAAGAAATAGTGAATTTCGGCCCTCATATTATCAATCCATGGAATCCGGGCTCAATTGATGTCGAATGCACGAGACCCACTTCGCCTTGCTAGGCTCTTCAACAACCGCTGCCAATCGAACCAAGATCGCTGTTGTGCCTTGAGCAATCTTCTTAGCTCGACTTCTTGTGATTGGTCCGTCAGAAGGCACTCGAATCAACTCATCGACGTCGGTTTGAGACATGGTCGACGAAATTAAAAAGGGTATACACGAACTGAATTTTTTTTTTTTTTAACTAAGTGACTTTTGCTACCAATGAAACCAACTAGAAGCCAAATTAATAACAAAAAGAAGGGGTAGGCCGAATTGATGGAAAGCAATGACAGAAATCAGCAAGTATTAATCAAGCAATATGAATCGCAATCAATCATGCAACATGAATGAAAACTCATAAAACTGTAGGAAAAAATATTGCTAATCTAAATTGCAATACAACTCAACCAACGTCGATGAGTTGGGATTTTTGGGATCAAAAACTGAATCGAATCAATTAGAAAGCAAATTAATGATGCAGTGAAGCCTGCCATGTCTCAAACCGACGTCGATGAGTTGATTCGAGTGCCTTCTGACGGACCAATCACAAGAAGTCGAGCTAAGAAGATTGCTCAAGGCACAACAGCGATCTTGGTTCGATTGGCAGCGGTTGTTGAAGAGCCTAGCAAGGCGAAGTGGGTCTCGTGCATTCGACATCAATTGAGCCCGGATTCCATGGATTGATAATATGAGGGCCGAAATTCACTATTTCTTTATTTAGAAACATGTATTAATTTGTCTCACTTTAGGGCTGAATTTAGTAAGTGACCGGGTGAGATAAATTGGTATATGGGTCAAAGTCAACCCTTTGACTTGACCATTCTAAATGGAGAAAATATCTATCTATTTATTTTATTATAGGCGTGTGAACTTAAATAATGTAGAGAAATCAGCCAATAGGTTTATGTTAGTGGTTGATTTTCTCTCTCCTGGTTGTTAGAGATATTTTCTCTCTCCTGGTTGTTAGAGATATTTTAAATTGTTAGGATTATTTCCTTAAATAAATAATTCAGCTATGATTTATTTATTTAAGGGAATCTAGTTAGATTTAGTTAGATATTATTATATCTTGGGAAGCAAGATAAGGAGGCTAATTCCTCTCTCCTAGGGCCGGCCACACCCCCTTGCTTGCTCCCCAAGGAATAGCTTTGTATTCTCTATTTATACTTTGCAAATTCATTAATAAAAATCAGCTTGAGAGAGATTAAACCCAAATTGGTTTAATCTATCTCTTGGGACCAAAAACACAAGTGTTCTAGCATTCAAGTTCATTCGATCGAGCAACTCTCAATAGCCGAATTCTCTCTCTTGTTCTCGCGACTAAATCAGTTTGTCCCTTCAAATTGGTCAATTGATTAGTTCTAGTTTTGATTGTTAAAAATCAATCTAGTTTATCAATTGGATTTAGCGTTAGAGCCAATCCAGTTGAACTATCCCTTTTGATTCAATCTTAAGTGTTCGAACCAGATTTCGCTTCGTTCCATTTCGAATTTTCATTACTTGCGCCACAAGGAAACTAAAGTTGAAAGCTTTTGTAGGATTGAATTGATTTGCTGGCAAGATCGGGACTTGTGTGGGTCATATACGAGGTTTCTACGGAGGATTCCGGGGTAATCACGTATCACCCCATCCCTAGACTAGATGATATGCTTGATGAATTACATGGTGCTAATTTCTTTTCTAAAATTGATTTAAGAAGTGGGTACCATCAAATTAGGATGAGGGAAGGGGATGAATGGAAAACTGCCTTTAAAACTAAGTATGGCTTATATGAATGGTTAGTAATGCCTTTTGGATTAACTAATGCACCTAGTACCTTTATGAGGCTTATGAACCATGTCTTAAGAAGATACTTAGGCAGATTTGTTGTAGTCTACTTTGATGATATCTTAATCTATAGCAAAACCATGCATGAACATGTAGATCATCTTAGGGCTGTTTTGGACACTTTAAGGTTAGAAAAGCTTTATGTTAACTTGAAAAAGTGTTCTTTTTGCTCCGAGTCTACCATTTTTCTTGGTTTTGTTGTGTCTAAAGGTGGATTGAAGGTAGATGAAGACAAGATCAAGGCAATCAAAGAATGGCCCCAGCCGACCACACCAACAATGGTCAGATCATTTCTCGGCTTGGCTGGCTTCTACAGGAGATTTGTGCGTGATTTTAGCACAATTGCAGCCCCCCTCCACGAGCTTACAAAGAAGGATACGGCCTTTAAATGGAGGGAGCAACAAGAGAAAGCCTTCAACACTTTGAAGGACAGATTATGCCACGCCCCAGTGCTTCAACTCCCTGACTTTTCCAAGGCATTTGAGATAGAGGTGGGCGCTTCTGGACATGGCATAGGAGGCGTGCTCTTACAAGACAAGAAACCCATTGCTTATTTTAGTGAAAAGCTTAGTGGGGCTGAGTTGAATTACCCTACTTATGATAAAGAGTTGTATGCTTTAATTAGGGTCCTGAAAACTTGGTCTCATTATTTGTGGCCTAAAGAGTTTGTAATCCATTCTGATCATGAGGCCTTGAAGTACTTGAAAGGCCAATCCAGACTCAGCAGGCGACATGCAAGATGGGTTGAATTCATGGAGACCTTTCCTTATGTTGTTAAACATAAGAAAGGCAAGGAGAATGTGGTAGCTGACGCCCTTTCTCGGAGGTATGTACTCTTGAACCTATGTGATGTTAAGATCCTTGGATTTGCAATGATTAGGGAATTATATGCTAGTGATCCTCACTTTGCTGAAATCTATAAGAATTGCATGTCTAGGGGTGAAATAGATACTTACTTTATTGATGATGGATACTTGTTTAAAGCTGGAAAATTGTGCATTCCTTCATCTAGTATACGTAGGCTTCTAACTAAAGAGGTTCATGAATCAAGAGGACATAGGGGTTTAGAAAAGACTTTAGAAGGTTTAAAAGAACACTACTATTGGCCTAAAATGAGTAATTATGTGCTGAGATTTGTCAAGAGTTGTGTTGTTTGTGCTAAAGCTAAGTCTAGACTTCACCCCCATGGTTTGTACCAGCCTTTACCCATTCCTACTTCACCTTGGGAAGACATTTCTATGGATTTTATTGTAGGTTTACCTAGAACTAGGAAGGGTAGAGATTCTATCTTTGTAGTGGTAGATAGATTTTCCAAAATGGCTCACTTTATTCCTTGTCACACGACTGATGATGCAGTGCATATTGCTGATCTGTTCTTTAGGGAAATTGTTAGATTGCATGGCATTCCTTGTTCTATTGTTTCAGATCGTGATGCTAAATTTTTGAGTTATTTTTGGAAGAGTCTATGGTCTAAATTGGGAACTAAATTGCTGTTTTCTACCTCATGTCACCCACAAACTGATGGGCAAACGGAAGTTACTAATCGAACGTTAGGGGTTTTACTTAGAACTATGCTTAAAGCTAACCTCAAACGTTGGGAAGATGTGTTGCCTTTTGTGGAGTTTGCTTATAACAGGTCAATCCATTCGGCCACAAAGATGACCCCTTTTGAGGTTGTTTATGGGCTGAATCCGAGGACGCCGGTGGATATGACGCCTCAGCCATACAAGGGAAAAGAGAGTTTTGAAGCTAACAAGAGGGCTGAGTTTGTGAAGAAGCTACATGAGAGGACGAAGATGCACTTGGAAAGGAAATCCATGAAGTACAAGGCCCATGCTGATAAGGGTCGGAAACAGGTTATCTTTGAAGAAGGAGATCTTGTGTGGGTGCATCTAAGGAAGAAAAGGTTCCCAAATCAAAGGAAGAACAAGTTAGATCAGAGAGGAGATGGACCATTTCGTATCATCAGGAGAATCGGCCCTAATGCATATCATGTTGACATGCCTGGTGAGTATGGTGTCCATCCAACTTTTAATGTGGCTGATCTATCTCTTTATGTGCCAGATTTTGATTCCGACGTCGAATCAGAGACGATTCGAGCTCAAGTGGAGGAGAATGATGCAGTGAAGCCTGCCATGTCTCAAACCGACGTCGATGAGTTGATTCGAGTGCCTTCTGACGGACCAATCACAAGATGTCGAGCTAAGAAGATTGCTCAAGGCACAACAGCGATCTTGGTTCGATTGGCAGCGGTTATTGAAGAGCCTAGCAAGGCGAAGTGGGTCTCGTGCATTCGACATCAATTGAGCCCGGATTCCATGGATTGATAATATGAGGGCCGAAATGCACTATTTCTTTATTTAGAAACATATATTAGTTTGTCTCACTTTAGGGCTGAATTTAGTAAGTAACCGGGTGAGATGAATTGGTATATGGGTCAAAGTCAACCCTTTGACTTGACCATTCTAAATTGAAGAAAATATCTTATTTATTTTATTATGAACAATTTCTATTTATTTTAATAATGTAGAGAAATCAGCCAATAGGCTTATGTTATGATACGTGATCGCCTCGGATTACTCCTCAGAAACCTCGTATTTGACCACACAGGAACCCGATCTTGCCAGCAAATCAATTCAATCCTACAAAAGCTTTCAACTTTAGAACTCCTTGTGATGCAAGTAACAAACTGATTTGAATGATTATGAATTGAATGGATCGAAATTGATAGGAAGATTCAAATAGATAGTTCAATTGAATTGGCTCTAACGCTAAATTCAATTGATGAACTAGGTTCGATCTTTAACAATCAACCTAGAACTAAACTAGATGAATAACTTATCAACACAATCTGAATTTTCGAATTTAAGAACACGAGAGAGAGAAAATTCGAATTCTGGTGATGACGATCTCGAGATTGCAATGCACACAACACAATTGTATTTTTGAGCCCAAGGACTATAAACCTTTCTTAGGGTTTATCTAATCTCAAGCTGATTTTATTGAATGAAATAACAAGAGTATAAATAGAGAATACAAAAGCTAATACTTGGGGAGCAAGGAAGGGGAATGGCCGGCCCTAGATGGGGAGAATGGGTCTCCTTTGCTTGCTTCCCAAGATATAATAATATCTAATTAAATCTAACTAGATTCCCTTAAATAAATAAATCATAGCTGAATTATTTATTTAAGGAAATAATCCTAACAACTTAATATATCTCTAACAAACTAAAAATATCTCTAACAACCAGGAGAGAGAAAATATCTCTAACAACCAGGAGAGAGAAAATCAACCAACTAACATAAGCCTATTGGCTGATTTCTCTACATTATTTAATTAAGTTCACACGCCTATAATAAAATAAATAGATAGATATTTTCTCCATTTAGAATGGTCAAGTCAAAGGGTTGACTTTGACCCATATACCAATTTATCTCACCCGGTCACTTACTAAATTCAGCCCTAAAGTGAGACAAATTAATACATGTTTCTAAATAAAGAAATAGTGAATTTCGGCCCCCATATAATCAATCCATGGAATCCGGCCTCAATTGATGTCGAATGCACGAGACCCACTTCGCCTTGCTAGGCTCTTCAATAACCGCTGCCAATCGAACCAAGATCGCTGTTGTGCCTTGAGCAATCTTCTTAGCTCGACATCTTGTGATTGGTCCGTCAGAAGGCACTCGAATCAACTCATCGACGTCGGTTTGAGACATGGCAGGCTTCACTGCATCATTCTCCTCCACTTGAGCTCGAATCGTCTCTGATTCGACGTCGGAATCAAAATCTGGCACATAAAGAGATAGATCAGCCACATTAAAAGTCGGATGGACACCATACTCACCAGGCATGTCAACATGATATGCATTAGGGCCGATTTTCCTGATGATACGAAATGGTCCATCTCCTCTCTGATCTAACTTGTTCTTCCTTTGATTTGGGAACCTTTCCTTCCTTAGATGCACCCAAACAAGATCTCCTTCTTCAAAGATAACCTGTTTCCGACCCTTATCAGCATGGGCCTTGTACTTCATGGATTTCCTCTCCAAGTGCATCTTCGTCCTCTCATGCAGCTTCTTCACAAACTCAGCCCTCTTGTTAGCTTCAAAATTCTCTTTTCCCTTGTATGGCTGAGGCGTCATATCCACCGGCGTCCTCGGATTCAGCCCATAAACAACCTCAAAAGGTTTCATCTTTGTGGCTGAATGGATTGACCTGTTATAAGCAAACTCCACAAAAGGCAACACATCTTCCCAACGTTTGAGGTTAGCTTTAAGCATAGTTCTAAGTAAAACCCCTAACGCTCGATTAGTAACTTCTGTTTGCCCATCAGTTTGTGGGTGACATGAGGTAGAAAACAGCAATTTAGTTCCCAATTTAGACCATAGACTCTTCCAAAAATAACTCAAAAATTTAGCATCACGATCTGACACAATAGAACAAGGAATGCCATGCAATCTAACAATTTCCTTAAAGAACAAATCAGCAATATGCACAGCATCATCAGTCGTGTGACATGGAATAAAGTGAGCCATTTTGGAAAATCTATCTACCACTACAAAGATAGAATCTCTACCCTTCCTAGTTCTAGGCAAACCTACAATGAAATCCATAGAAATGTCTTCCCAAGGTGAACTAGGAATGGGTAAAGGCTGGTACAAACCATAGGGGTGAAGCCTAGACTTAGCTTTAGCACAAACAACACAACTCTTGACAAATCTCAGCACATAATTACTCATTTTAGGCCAATAGTAGTGTTCTTTTAAACCTTCTAAAGTCTTTTCTAAACCCCTATGTCCTCTTGATTCATGAACCTCTTTAGTTAGAAGCCTACGTATACTAGATGAAGGAATGCACAATTTTCCAGCTTTAAACAAGTATCCATCATCAATAAAGTAGGTATCTATTTCACCCCTAGACATGCAATTCCTATAGATTTCAGCAAAGTGAGGATCACTAGCATATAATTCCCTAATCATTGCAAATCCAAGGATCTTAACATCACATAGGTTCAAGAGTACATACCTCCGAGAAAGGGCGTCAGCTACCACATTCTCCTTGCCTTTCTTATGTTTAACAACATAAGGAAAGGTCTCCATGAATTCAACCCATCTTGCATGTCGCCTGCTGAGTCTGCATTGGCCTTTCAAGTATTTCAAGGCCTCATGATCAGAATGGATTACAAACTCTTTAGGCCACAAATAATGAGACCAAGTTTTCAGGACCCTAATTAAAGCATACAACTCTTTATCATAAGTAGGGTAATTCAACTCAGCCCCACTAAGCTTTTCACTAAAATAAGCAATGGGTTTCTTGTCTTGTAAGAGCACGCCTCCTATGCCATGTCCAGAAGCGTCCACCTCTATCTCGAATGCCTTGGAGAAGTCAGGGAGTTGAAGCACTGGGGCGTGGCATAATCTGTCCTTCAAAGTGTTGAAGGCGTTCTCTTGTTGCTCCCTCCATTTAAAAGCCGTATCCTTCTTTGTAAGCTCGTGGAGGGGTGCTGCAATTTTGCTAAAATCACGCACAAATCTCCTGTAGAAGCCAGCCAAGCCGAGAAATGATCTGACCATTGTTGGTGTGGTCGGCTGGGGCCATTCTTTGATTGCCTTGATCTTGTCTTCATCTACCTTCAATCCACCTTTAGACACAACAAAACCAAGAAAAATGGTAGACTCGGAGCAAAAAGAACACTTTTTCAAGTTAACATAAAGCTTTTCTAACCTTAAAGTGTCCAAAACAGCCCTAAGATGATCTACATGTTCATGCATGGTTTTGCTATAGATTAAGATATCATCAAAGTAGACTACAACAAATCTGCCTAAGTATCTTCTTAAGACATGGTTCATAAGCCTCATAAAAGTACTAGGTGCATTAGTTAATCCAAAAGGCATTACTAACCATTCATATAAGCCATACTTAGTTTTAAAGGCAGTTTTCCATTCATCCCCTTCCCTCATCCTAATTTGATGGTACCCACTTCTTAAATCAATTTTAGAAAAGAAATTAGCACCATGTAATTCATCAAGCATATCATCTAGTCTAGGGATGGGGTGACGGTACTTAACTGTTATTTGGTTGATCGCTCTACAATCAACACACATTCTCCATGTGCCATCCTTCTTTGGCACCAAAATCACCGGAACCGCGCATGGGCTGAGAGATTCACGCACATAGCCTTTGTCCATGAGATCTTGCACTTGTCTTTGAAGCTCAGCGGTCTCTTCTGGACTTGCTCTATAGGCTGCACGGTTTGGTAATGAAGCGCCGGGCACCAAATCGATTTGATGCTCAATGCCTCTAATTGGTGGAAGGCCTTCTGGCAACTCTTCAGGCATCACATCTTCAAACTCCTGTAATAGATCCTGTAGACACTTTGGAAGATGTGAAATATCTTGACTAATAATAAGTATCTCTTTCCTCATAAGAAGTAAACAAGAAGAGTTAGGGAAAGAAATACTAGACTGAGTCACAAGAGAGCGCTGTTCTACACTGCCTTTCAAGCCGATTTTTGGCTCTTTCTGTAGGCGTTATTTTTCCATATTTGTAGCTCTCTGAGTCTCTGAATTGATCCCAAAATTTGAGCCAAAACGCTCTAGTGGATTGGGAGGTAGCCCAGTTTTCGTCCCAGATGCACTGCTGGAAGTGTTGTTCGGCACTTTGGGCGTTTTAGGGACATTTTCTCGGCGTTTTTCATCCCAAACAGTAGCTCCACCTGTTTTTGATGTTGTCCCAAAATTTGAGCCAGAACGCTCGGGTGGAGACTGGGAAACGCCGCTTGGCTTTGTCGACGCGTCGGGCGCCGAACGCCGGGCCGCTGCTTTGGCCGTTGAATCAGCCTCTTCTTTCTCTTCCTTGGCACGCCTAAGTGCCCTAGCTTGATCTCGACGTACCTGATCCTGTAGAACTTGTTGAGGAGACAAGGGTAGAAGAGAAACTCTCCTCCCATCATAGTTAAAAGAATAGGTGTTTAACATACCATTATAAATCACTCTCCTATCAAATAACCATGGTCTTCCTAACAATATATGAGTGCATTCCATGTTTACTACATCACACATAATGTCATCAACATAAGTACCAATAGCAACACGGACTAAACACTGATGGGTGACAAGATTAGGACCTTCTGAATCATTAATTCCATTGAGACCATAACTAGTAGCCCTAGGTTGGGTTTTTAATTGCAAGTGATCAACTACCTTAGCATTAATAATGTTACAGCAGCTACCACTATCAATTATCATGCATAACACTTGATTCTTTACTGTACACCTAGTATGAAAAATGTTTTCCCTTTGATCTAGCCTAGGTGTTTCTTGTAAAGTAAGAGTACGCATTGTTACCAAAGTTAGAGGCTGTTCGGTGCAATCTGGTTCAATGGCCTCTACGTCCTCCTCTTCTTGTCCAATACTGTCCTCCTACACTTGATTTGGAGTTATATCTTCATCACTCACATATCCTCCATTGGTGGTGAAAAGCACTTGCTTTAGATTTGGACAATCCTTGGCATAGTGACCTCGTCCTTGACACTTGTAGCACACTAAATCACGTGTTCTAGGCTGATTTGGAGGTCCATTGGTGGGACGCCTTTGGCCTTGAAAACCTGTTGGTTTAGGTGAGCTAGAAGCTCCCTTTTGCTGCATAGAAGAGTTAGAAGAATAAGAGTTGGAATTTGAACTAGGATTAGGGCCATACCTTTTTGTAGCATTCCAAGCTTCCTTCTTCTTCCTTTGTTGCTGCTCATAGAGTAGTTGGGCTGAATGTACTAAGGCATTGAGATCCTTGATTTGTTGAATCTCCAATGTGTCTTGAATGCTTTGATTCAGTCCAGCCATGAATTGGGTCCTTAGAGACCGTTGGGAATGATGAATTCCCGCTTTAAAACTCAGATCCTCTAGCTCATTGAAGTACTCGGTTGGAGACTTGGTGCCTTGTTTGCAAGTTACAACTTTCAATCTCATGTGCTCGGTATGCTCTTCAGGCACATATTTCTTCCTCATTACAAACTTCAGCTGGCCCCAAGTTTCAATTGGTGGTAAGGCCTTTCTAATTCGATCCTCCTTCATTCTAAACCACCAATTTCTAGCGGTCCCAATAAAGTGGATGACAACAACAGCAACTTTCTCCCATTCTTCATATCCCATGTGATCTAGAATGAAATTTGTAGCTTGTTCCCACTCTAGATACTTCTCCGGGTTAAGCTCTCCATTGAATGGTTCTATCTTGATCTTTATATCACGTTTCCCAATCTGATTTACAATTTGGTTAACGTTGTTGTTGTTGTTCGGCCGTTGTACTCCATAGGCTGGTGGGAGATCTTCTACAACCTCAGCTTGGTTATAGAAATCATCTAGGGGAGGATGCCATGGGCGCCTTTCTTCCCCGGGATAACCATACGTCACATCATCAAAAGAGTTGTTGTATTGTTGATATTGTTGATGAGTGGCTTGAGGATACCGGTTGTGTGGCTGATTATAGACTTGTTGATGAGTAACCGGTGGAGTCCTCGACCCGATGCCTCTTCCTCTACCTCGGCCTGCTGTGGGGGAGTAGTGAGCCGGGGGATCATTATCTTTGTTGTAGCTAGCAAGCACATCATGTTCGTCATCCACTAGTTGTTGCTTGCCTTTGTCGCTACCCGAGGCTTGATTTGGGTCACTTGTAAGATCGACTGCAGGGGTGCTCTTGCGACTAGCTTGAGATGAATCAACCAATATTGCAAGTTGTTCCTCTAAATGCTTTAGTTGTGGAGCCAATGCAGCCGTGGCCAGTTCTACAGCTCGAGCCTGGCCATCGCGCACACCTTCACTAATGGACAACCTAATGAAGTCGATTGCCTCCTTAGTGAGACTCAATTCAGTTGGGTTAGGTTCTGATGGAATCACCATTGTTCTTGAAACAAGCAAGAAGGTAGAGAGAGTAGTGTGTTCTAAAGTAAATCACAACAAGCAATACCACACCTTAATCAAGCCAAAACTTGCCTCAAAGCAATCCAATCAACTTAATTCAGTTTTTGGGCTGTTTTGAGGGAGTAAAATGGTAGATATAGTGTAGGTATGGAATACTAATGATATTTAAAGGAAATATGCAGCTTAAGCAAATGGCAAATATGCAATAAGACAAGCAATGCAAATAATCCCTCTATGAGCTCTAAAACACATGCAATCTCTCAATTGACTCTATGCAAGTTAATAAAGCCAAAATTCAGCATGCAAGGACAGAAAATATGGTAGGCTTAGTGACTTTTATTTCGTCACTCTTTTTCTTCAAAGTGATTTCTACTTAGCTATCTTTTTAAGCAAGCAGTCACTAGGGTTGAAAGTGGCTTAAAACTAGCTGGGGTAGATCACTTTTCTTTTCTGTTTTTTTTTTTTTTTTTTTTTTGATTTTATGCACAAACTACTCTTGTGCTATAATGAAGAAACAAGCAAAGCAAAGCAACAATGCAAAGGACGAAACTAAAAAGGGTATACACGAACTGAATTTTTTTTTTTTTTTTTACTAAGTGACTTTTGCTACCAACGAAACCAACTAGAAGCCAAATTAACAAAAGAAGAAGGGGTAGGTCGAATTTGATGGAAAGCAATGACAGAAATTAGCAAGTATCAAACAAGCAATATGAATCTCTATTGATCATGCAACATGAAATAAAAACTCATAAAAATTGTAGGAAGACAATTGCTACTCTTAATTGCAACAAAACTCAACCAATACAACCAAAAGCATGCAACAAATCCCTTAAAATCTCCTAGAAGGGTTATTACTTGGAGGGCAAGCAACAACAAGGAATTAGGGTTTGGTGATCTCGGCTGAAGGCTAGGGTTAGGGTTTGCGGATTTGGATCTAGGGTTTGAGGGATTGGTAGGGTTCGAACTAGGGTTTGCGAGAATTAGGGTTACCTAGGGTTTCTCGCAACTAGGGTTAGGGTTTGGGTTTGGACTGCCGCCAGATTAGGGTTAGGGTTAGGGTTTGGGTGGGCGAACTAGGGTTAGGCGAGTCCGAATTGGATGGGGGTGGTGTGGTTAGGCTCGGCTGGTGGTGAGTGGTGGTGCGGTCCAGACGAGCGACACCAGTTTGGTGTGGTGGTGGCGGTTCGTGGTGGTTGGGTGGCGGAAATATGGTGGTGGTGGTGAAAAATTCAATCTTTTGGTCTCAAAAATTCAAACTTTAGGTAAAGGTGGGATTTTTGGGAGCAAAAACTGAATCAAATCAATTAGAAAGCAAATTAAGGAAAGAAACAATTACTTGGCGAGACGCTGGATTCTGATACCACTTGATACGTGATCGCCTCGGATTACTCCTCAGAAACCTCGTATTTGACCACACAGGAACCCGATCTTGCCAGCAAATCAATTCAATCCTACAAAAGCTTTCAACTTTAGAACTCCTTGTGATGCAAGTAACAAACTGATTTGAATGATTATGAATTGAATGGATCGAAATTGATAGGAAGATTCTTATAGATAGTTCAATTGAATTGGCTCTAACGCTAAATTCAATTGATGAACTAGGTTCGATCTTTAACAATCAACCTAAAACTAAACTAGATGAATAACTTATCAACACAATCTGAATTTTCGAATTTAAGAACACGAGAGAGAGAAAATTCGAATTCTGGTGATGACGATCTCGAGATTGCAATGCACACAACACAATTGTATTTTTGAGCCCAAGGACTAGATAAACCTTTCTTAGGGTTTATCTAATCTCAAGCTGATTTTATTGAATGAAATAACAAGAGTATAAATAGAGAATACAAAAGCTAATACTTGGGGAGCAAGGAAGGGGAATGGCCGGCCCTAGATGGGGAGAATGGGTCTCCTTTGCTTGCTTCCCAAGATATAATAATATCTAATTAAATCTAACTAGATTCCCTTAAATAAATAAATCATAGCTGAATTATTTATTTAAGGAAATAATCCTAACAACTTAATATATCTCTAACAAACTAAAAATATCTCTAACAACCAGGAGAGAGAAAATATCTCTAACAACCAGGAGAGAAAAAATCAACCAACTAACATAAGCTTATTGGCTGATTTCTCTACATTATTTAATTAAGTTCACACGCCTATAATAAAATAAATAGATAGATATTTTCTCCATTTAGAATGGTCAAGTCAAAGGGTTGACTTTGACCCATATACCAATTTATCTCACCCGGTCACTTACTAAATTCAGCCCTAAAGTGAGACAAATTAATACATGTTTCTAAATAAAGAAATAGTGAATTTCGGCCCCCATATAATCAATCCATGGAATCCGGCCTCAATTGATGTCGAATGCACGAGACCCACTTCGCCTTGCTAGGCTCTTCAATAACCGCTGCCAATCGAACCAAGATCGCTGTTGTGCCTTGAGCAATCTTCTTAGCTCGACTTCTTGTGATTGGTCCGTCAGAAGGCACTCGAATCAACTCATCAACGTCGGTTTGAGACATGGCAGGCTTCACTGCATCATGTTAGTTGGTTGATCTTCTCTCTCCTGGTTGTTAGAGATATTTTTAGTTGTTAGAGATATTTTAAGCTTGTTAGGATTATTTCCTTAAATAAATAATTCAGCTATGATTTATTTATTTAAGGTAACCTAGTTAGATTTATTTAGATATTATTATATCTTGGGAAGCAAGATAAGGAGGCTAATTCCTCTCTCCTAGGGCCGGCCACACCCCCTTGCTTGCTCCCCAAGGATTAGCTTTTGTATTCTCTATAAATACTTTTCAGTTTCATTAATAAAAAAACAGCTTGAGATTAGATAAACCCTAAGAAAGGTTTATCTAGTCCTTGGGCTCAAAAATTACAAGTGTGTTTGTGTGATTACAATCTCGAGATCATCATCATCATAGCAGCCGAAATTTCTCTCTCTTGTTCTTAATTTCGGAATTCAGATTGTGTTATTCATATAGTCTAGTTCTAGGTTGATTGTTAAAGATCGATCCTAGTTCATCAATTGAATTTAGCGTTAGAGCCAATTCAATTGAACTATCTATTTGAATTATCCTATCAATTTCGATTCATTCAGTTCACCATTATTCAAATCTGTTTGTTACTTGCATCACAAGGAGTTCTAAAGTTGAAAGCTTTTGTAGGATTGAATTGATTTGCTGGCAAGATCGGGTTCCTGTGTGGTCAAATACAAGGTTTCTGAGGAGTAATCCGAGGCGATCACGTATCAGATGCCACATGGACTTTACACCCCTTTGCCTACGCCTACATTCCCTTGGGAGGATTTATCCATGGACTTTATAGTAGGGTTGCCTAGGACTAAGAAGGGGAGGGATTCAATTATGGTGGTAGTAGACCGACTCTCAAAGATGGCACATTTTGTGCCGTGCCACAAACTTGATACGTGATCGCCTCGGATTACTCCTCAGAAACCTCGTATTTGACCACACAAGAACCCGATCTTGCCTAGTAATCCTTGATTCAACCTAAATTTACTAACAAAGTCAATAACTTGCGATCCAAGTAACACAATAACGAACTGATTGAATGAATGAAAGCACTCGATCTGATTTATTGATATTCGATTTGATAGTTCAAACGGATTGGCTCTAACGCTAAATCCGAATGATTAACTAGTTTGATCTTTAACAATCACAACTAGAACAATCTAATTGAAAACTCAGATTCAAACAAGAGAGAGAGATCGAGAATGTTATGATCGACGAAGGCTGCTGATGCTCGAACCACACACAAGACACAAATTGTATTTTTGAGCCCAAGGACTAGATAAACCTTTCTTAGGGTTTATCTAATCTCAAGCTGATTTTTATTAATGAAACTGAAAAGTATTTATAGAGAATACAAAAGCTAATACTTGGGGAGCAAGGGAGGGGAGTGGCCGACCCTAGATGGGGAGAATAGGTCTCCTTTGCTTGCTTCCCAAGATATAATAATATCTAAATAAATCTAACTAGATTCCCTTAAATAAAATAAATCATGGCTGATTTATTTATTTAAGGAAATAATCTTAACAAACTCAAAATATCTCTAACAAACTAAAAATATCTCTAACAACCAGGAGAGAGAAGATCAACCAACTAACATAAGCCTATTGGCTGATTTCTCTACATTATTAAAATAAATAGAAATTGTTCATAATAAAATAAATAAGATATTTTCTTCAATTTAGAATGGTCAAGTCAAAGGGTTGACTTTGACCCATATACCAATTCATCTCACCCGGTCACTTACTAAATTCAGCCCTAAAGTGAGACAAATTAATACATGTTTCTAAATAAAGAAATGTTGAAACTCGGCCCATTGACTTGATCCTCTTCCTTGGTGGTCTTTGGCGCCATTTATGAATATATGTAAGAGATAATATTGAATCCATGAAAACCTCTTTGAACTTGAACGCCCTTGACCTTGGGAAAGGTTTCGGTCTTGGTCTTCTAGACACCTTCTTTTCAACTTTAATCTTCATGGTTGATGCAGTGAAGCCTGCCATGTCTCAAACCGACGTCGATGAGTTGATTCGAGTGCCTTCTGACGGACCAATCACAAGAAGTCGAGCTAAGAAGATTGCTCAAGGCACAACAGCGATCTTGGTTCGATTGGCAGCGGTTGTTGAAGAGCCTAGCAAGGCGAAGTGGGTCTCGTGCATTCGACATCAATTGAGCCCGGATTCCATGGATTGATAATATGAGGGCCGAAATTCACTATTTCTTTATTTAGAAACATGTATTAATTTGTCTCACTTTAGGGCTGAATTTAGTAAGTGACCGGGTGAGATAAATTGGTATATGGGTCAAAGTCAACCCTTTGACTTGACCATTCTAAATGGAGAAAATATCTATCTATTTATTTTATTATAGGCGTGTGAACTTAATTAAATAATGTAGAGAAATCAGCCAATAGGCTTATGTTAGTTGGTTGATTTTCTCTCTCCTGGTTGTTAGAGATATTTTCTCTCTCCTGGTTGTTAGAGATATTTTTAGTTTGTTAGAGATATATTAAGTTGTTAGGATTATTTCCTTAAATAAATAATTCAGCTATGATTTATTTATTTAAGGGAATCTAGTTAGATTTAATTAGATATTATTATATCTTGGGAAGCAAGCAAAGGAGACCCATTCTCCCCATCTAGGGCCGGCCATTCCCCTTCCTTGCTCCCCAAGTATTAGCTTTTGTATTCTCTATTTATACTCTTGTTATTTCATTCAATAAAATCAGCTTGAGATTAGATAAACCCTAAGAAAGGTTTATCTAGTCCTTGGGCTCAAAAATACAATTGTGTTGTGTGCATTGCAATCTCGAGATCGTCATCACCAGAATTCGAATTTTCTCTCTCTCGTGTTCTTAAATTCGAAAATTCAGATTGTGTTGATAAGTTATTCATCTAGTTTAGTTCTAGGTTGATTGTTAAAGATCGAACCTAGTTCATCAATTGAATTTAGCGTTAGAGCCAATTCAATTGAACTATCTATTTGAATCTTCCTATCAATTTCGATCCATTCAATTCATAATCATTCAAATCAGTTTGTTACTTGCATCACAAGGAGTTCTAAAGTTGAAAGCTTTTGTAGGATTGAATTGATGTGACGTATGGTTATCCCGGGGAAGAAAGGCGCCCATGGCATCCTCCCCTAGATGATTTCTATAACCAAGCTGAGGTTGTAGAAGATCTCCCACCAGCCTATGGAGTACAACGGCCGAACAACAACAACAACGTTAACCAAGTTGTAAATCAGATTGGGAAACGTGATATAAAGATCAAGATAGAACCATTCAATGGAGAGCTTAACCCGGAGAAGTATCTAGAGTGGGAACAAGCTACAAACTTCATTCTAGATCACATGGGATATGAAGAATGGGAGAAAGTTGCTGTTGTTGTCATCCACTTTATTGGGACCGCTAGAAATTGGTGGTTTAGAATGAAGGAGGATCGAATTAGAAAGGCCTTACCACCAATTGAAACTTGGGGCCAGCTGAAGTTTGTAATGAGGAAGAAATATGTGCCTGAAGAGCATACCGAGCACATGAGATTGAAAGTTGTAACTTGCAAACAAGGCACCAAGTCTCCAACCGAGTACTTCAATGAGCTAGAGGATCTGAGTTTTAAAGCGGGAATTCATCATTCCCAACGGTCTCTAAGGACCCAATTTATGGCTGGACTGAATCAAAGCATTCAAGACACATTGGAGATTCAACAAATCAAGGATCTCAATGCCTTAGTACATTCAGCCCAACTACTCTATGAGCAGCAACAAAGGAAGAAGAAGGAAGCTTGGAATGCTACAAAAAGGTATGGCTCTAATCCTAGTTCAAATTCCAACTCTTATTCTTCTAACTCTTCTATGCAGCAAAAGGGAGCTTCTAGCTCACCTAAAACAACAGGTTTTCAAGGCCAAAGGCGTCCCACCAGTGGACCTCCAAATCAGTCTAGAGCACGTGATTTAGTGTGCTACAAGTGTCAAGGGCGAGGTCACTATGCCAAGGATTGTCCAAATCTAAAGCAAGTGCTTCTCACCACCAATGGAGGATATGTGAGTGATGAAGATATAACTCCAAATCAAGTGGAGGAGGACAGTATTGGACAGGAAGAGGAGGACGTAGAGGCCATTGAACCAGATTGCACCGAACAACCTCTAACTTTGGTAACAATGCGTACTCTTACTTTACAAGAAACACCTAGGCTAGATCAAAGGGAAAACATTTTTCATACTAGGTGTACAGTAAAGAATCAAGTGTTATGCATGATAATTGATAGTGGTAGCTGCTGTAACATTATTAATGCTAAGGTAGTTGATCACTTGCAATTAAAAACCCAACCTAGGGCTACTAGTTATGGTCTCAATGGAATTAATGATTCAGAAGGTCCTAATCTTGTCACCCATCAGTGTTTAGTCCGTGTTGCTATTGGTACTTATGTTGATGACATTATGTGTGATGTAGTAAACATGGAATGCACTCATATTTTGTTAGGAAGACCATGGTTATTTGATAGGAGAGTGATTTATGATGGCATGTTAAACACCTATTCTTTTAACTATGATGGGAGGAGAGTTTCTCTTCTACCCTTGTCTCCCCAACAAGTTCTACAGGATCAGGTACGTCGAGATCAAGCTAGGGCACTTAGGCGTGCCAAGGAAGAGAAAGAAGAGGCTGATTCAACGGCCAAAGCAGCGGCCCGGCGTTCGGCGCCCGACGCGTCGACAAAGCCAAGCGGCATTTCCCAGTCTCCACCCGAGCGTTCTGGCTCAAATTTTGGGACAACATCAAAAACAGGTGGAGCTACTGTTTGGGACGAAAAACGCCGAGAAAATGTCCCTAAAACGCCCAAAGTGCCGAGCAACACTCCCAGCAGTGCATCTGGGACGAAAATTGGGCTATCTCCCAATCCACTCGAGCGTTTTGGCTCAAATTTTGGGAGCAATTCAGAGACTCAGAGAGCTGCAAATATGAAAAAAGAACGCCTACAGAAAGAGCCAAAAATCGGCTTGAAAGGCAGTGTCGAAAAGCGCTCTCTTGTGACTCAGTCTAGTATTTCTTTCCCTAACTCTTCTTGCTTACTTCTTATGAGGAAAGAGATACTTATTATTAGTCAAGATATTTCACATCTTCCAAAGTGTCTACAGGATCTATTACAGGAGTTTGAAGATGTGATGCCTGAAGAGTTGCCGGAAGGCCTGCCACCAATTAGAGGCATTGAGCATCAAATCGATTTGGTGCCCGGCGCTTCATTACCAAACCGTGCAGCCTATAGAGCAAGTCCAAAAGAGACCGCTGAGCTTCAAAGACAAGTGCAAGATCTCATGGACAAAGGCTATGTGCGTGAATCTCTCAGCCCATGCGCGGTTCCGGTGATTTTGGTGCCAAAGAAGGATGGCACATGGAGAATGTGTGTTGATTGTAGAGCGATCAACCAAATAATAGTTAAGTACCGTCACCCCATTCCTAGACTAGATGATATGCTTGATGAGTTACATGGTGCTAATTTCTTTTCTAAAATTGATTTAAGAAGTGGGTACCATCAAATTAGGATGAGGGAAGGGGATGAATGGAAAACTGCCTTTAAAACTAAGTATGGCTTATATGAATGGTTAGTAATGCCTTTTGGATTAACTAATGCACCTAGTACCTTTATGAGGCTTATGAACCATGTCTTAAGAAGATACTTAGGCAGATTTGTTGTAGTCTACTTTGATGATATCTTAATCTATAGCAAAACCATGAATGAACATGTAGATCATCTTAGGGCTGTTTTGGACACTTTAAGGTTAGAAAAGCTTTATGTTAACTTGAAAAAGTGTTCTTTTTGCTCGGAGTCTACCATTTTTCTTGGTTTTGTTGTGTCTAAAGGTGGATTGAAGGTAGATGAAGACAAGATCAAGGCAATCAAAGAATGGCCCCAGCCGACTACACCAACAATGGTCAGATCATTTCTCGGCTTGGCTGGCTTCTACAGGAGATTTGTGCGTGATTTTAGCACAATTGCAGCCCCCCTCCACGAGCTGACAAAGAAGGATACGGCCTTTAAATGGAGGGAGCAACAAGAGAACGCCTTCAACACTTTGAAGGACAGATTATGCCACGCCCCAGTGCTTCAACTCCCTGACTTCTCCAAGGCATTTGAGATAGAGGTGGACGCTTCTGGACATGGCATAGGAGGCGTGCTCTTACAAGACAAGAAACCCATTGCTTATTTTAGTGAAAAGCTTAGTGGGGCTGAGTTGAATTACCCTACTTATGATAAAGAGTTGTATGCTTTAATTAGGGTCCTGAAAACTTGGTCTCATTATTTGTGGCCTAAAGAGTTTGTAATCCATTCTGATCATGAGGCCTTGAAGTACTTGAAAGGCCAATCCAGACTCAGCAGGCGACATGCAAGATGGGTTGAATTCATGGAGACCTTTCCTTATGTTGTTAAACATAAGAAAGGCAAGGAGAATGTGGTAGCTGACGCCCTTTCTCGGAGGTATGTACTCTTGAACCTATGTGATGTTAAGATCCTTGGATTTGCAATGATTAGGGAATTATATGCTAGTGATCCTCACTTTGCTGAAATCTATAAGAATTGCATGTCTAGGGGTGAAATAGATACCTACTTTATTGATGATGGATACTTGTTTAAAGCTGGAAAATTGTGCAGTCCTTCATCTAGTATACGTAGGCTTCTAACTAAAGAGGTTCATGAATCAAGAGGACATAGGGGTTTAGAAAAGACTTTAGAAGGTTTAAAAGAACACTACTATTGGCCTAAAATGAGTAATTATGTGCTGAGATTTGTCAAGAGTTGTGTTGTTTGTGCTAAAGCTAAGTCTAGACATCACCCCCATGGTTTGTACCAGCCTTTACCCATTCCTAGTTCTCCTTGGGAAGACATTTCTATGGATTTCATTGTAGGTTTGCCTAGAACTAGGAAGGGTAGAGATTCTATCTTTGTAGTGGTAGATAGATTTTCCAAAATGGCTCACTTTATTCCATGTCACACGACTGATGATGCTGTGCATATTGCTGATTTGTTCTTTAGGAAAATTGTTAGATTGCATGGCATTCCTTGTTCTATTGTGTCAGATCGTGATGCTAAATTTTTGAGTTATTTTTGGAAGAGTCTATGGTCTAAATTGGGAACTAAATTGCTGTTTTCTACCTCATGTCACCCACAAACTGATGGGCAAACGGAAGTTACTAATCGAACGTTAGGGGTTTTACTTAGAACTATGCTTAAAGCTAACCTCAAACGTTGGGAAGATGTTTTGCCTTTTGTGGAGTTTGCTTATAACAGGTCAATCCATTCAGCCACAAAGATGACCCCTTTTGAGGTTGTTTATGGGCTGAATCCGAGGACGCCGGTGGATATGACGCCTCAGCCATACAAGGGAAAAGAGAGTTTTGAAGCTAACAAGAGGGCTGAGTTTGTGAAGAAGCTACATGAGAGGACGAAGATGCACTTAGAGAGGAAATCCATGAAGTACAAGGCCCATGCTGATAAGGGTCGAAAACAGGTTATCTTTGAAGAAGGAGACCTTGTTTGGGTGCATCTAAGGAAGGAAAGGTTCCCAAATCAAAGGAAGAACAAGTTAGATCAGAGAGGAGATGGACCATTTCGTATCATCAGGAGAATCGACCCTAATGCATATCATGTTGACTTGCCTGGTGAGTATGGTGTCCATCCAACTTTTAATGTGGCTGATCTATCTCTTTATGTGCCAGATTTTGATTCCGACGTCGAATCAGAGACGATTCGAGCTCAAGTGGAGGAGAATGATGCAGTGAAGCCTGCCATGTCTCAAACCGACGTCGATGAGTTGATTCGAGTGCCTTCTGACGGACCAATCACAAGAAGTCGAGCTAAGAAGATTGCTCAAGGCACAACAGCGATCTTGGTTCGATTGGCAGCGGTTGTTGAAGAGCCTAGCAAGGCGAAGTGGGTCTCGTGCATTCGACATCAATTGAGCCCGGATTCCATGGATTGATAATATGAGGGCCGAAATTCACTATTTCTTTATTTAGAAACATGTATTAATTTGTCTCACTTTAGGGCTGAATTTAGTAAGTGACCGGGTGAGATAAATTGGTATATGGGTCAAAGTCAACCCTTTGACTTGACCATTCTAAATGGAGAAAATATCTATCTATTTATTTTATTATAGGCGTGTGAACTTAAATAATGTAGAGAAATCAGCCAATAGGTTTATGTTAGTGGTTGATTTTCTCTCTGATGAGGGACCATCTAGGCAGCCTCCACCGGGCGCGCCTACACTCTTTGATGGGCCATTCACCCGTGCTCGAGCTAAGAAGCTACAACGCGAGATGAATGCTTTTGTAGGCTACACTATGGCTAAGGAGGCAGGAGCTTGTATGGAGTCCAAGGCCAGGGCGGTGTGTATCTTGAGCGCCGACGGAGGCTGCAGCGGCGCGCTCCAATTCCAGCGATGCGACACGCCCCGCGATGCAACGGCGCGCTCGTTCCAGCGCAGCAACGATACGGCGCGCCCCTGAGCGCGCCTGTCCGCGTGTGTGCGTGCGAGTCCGGGCACGAGCATGCTATCTTTTAGTTTTGCTGGATTTGTTTTATTGGGCCATTTCCATTTTGGGCCTTAGTTATCTTTTAGTTTTAATTAGACATTATTTCTATTGTTATTTTGTCAAGACATATAAATAGCTTAGGATGTTTTATTTTCAGGGTAGACAGCTCAGAATTTGCATTTGCTTTCTCATTGAATAGAGAGAAAACGAGAGCCTTTGGCTTTCAAACCGTGTGTGTGTTTGCAGCTTGGTTTGTTTTGGATTGTGTCAATTTCATAGAAGATTGGTGCCTTTCAACAATCACGAGCCCCTTTCTCGTGCTACAAGGCTTGCTCCTTGTTTGTGTGAGATCGTAAAGGTTGGTTTCTCGATCATTCTAGTTGGTTCTTGTCTCGTCGAGCCAAGGGTCTTCTAGTTGTTTCTAGGAGTTGATCTTCAGTCCTTTATTGAGTCGTTTCCTTGTTTCTTTGTTGCATTTGTTTGTTGTCATCGAGTCTGTTTTGTGTCTTTGAGTCGTTGCTTCCATTGTTCTCATTGAGTCGCTTTCGTTTGAATCCATTTCTGACCACTTTGTTCTTGTTTCTATTGTTTGAGTCACGAACGTCGAAGATCGGGCATCAAGCGGTTTATCCCCGCATCAAATTGGTATCAGAGCTTCGTTGACGACGTTCTTTTCCATTTCCGAGTCGATTCACCATTAGAGTCTACAAAATACCAAAAAGAGGAGTAGCGTCTACAAGGATCCGATCAGGTTTGATTAATCTCAATCTCTTTAATTAAACTTGAAAGTACTGACCAGTTTGTTGCTTGCTGAAGTGGTTTGTTTCGCCCCAGCCAAACACACCCTAAACGTCACCAACACACCTCCTGCCCACCACCTTCACAAAAAACGTCCATCACCTTCCTAGAACCATCAGCCACGTTTGAATTAAGTAAGGAGGAGCTGATTTAATTTAATTAAGTCAGAAATTCAATTACCTTTCCCACCTCCTATATTTAAGGTTGACTAGTTCAAAGATTCTAACAACCTTCATTTCAGCCACAAAAGCTACACCCACCTCCTACAAAGTAGCAAGACCCATTCAAATCCATTCCCACACTCTCCCAACGTCCAAATTCATACCCACCTCCTACATTTCAGCCTTGAGACTTTCCCCACCAACCACAAAATCAGGGATTGCATCCCACCACTCCCACGCCCATCACATTAAATCTGCTACATTTCTATTTTATTTTCTTGCACTTTCATATTGCATATTATTTTAGCATTTTTTTTTTGTATTTTCGTATTTATCTTAATTATCTGAGTATTTCTGAAAAAAAAAAAGAAAAGAAAAGAAAGGAAAAGAAAAGAAAAGAAAAGAAAAAAAATTCAGAAAATCAGATTCTTTAATCTCTTATCTCTTCTTTAATTCATATCATAGTATAGCTTCCATTATTGCATACTTGTAAGTATTTTGTGTAAGTCAAAAAAAAAAGTGCAAGAATCTTCCTTTTCTCTTCGTTTCTTCCCTATTGTCGGACGCCATTGGAGTACACCTCGAACCTTCACAAAAGAGCCACCCCACGCCTCACCTAACAAACCACTCCAAGTGCACTCTTGGTTAAGGAAATCAAGGTGAGACAGGCTTAATCAAGGTTTGATCTAACTCTTTGTTTGACAATTTTCTCTTTCTCAATTCTGGTCTTGTTTATAATCGAGTCTTCTTCTCATTTTCTCTACTTCCTGTTTCTGTTTTCACTCGAGTCTTCATTTGTTTAAACCCTCTTTCCTCCAACCTTCTCTTCTCGTGTTTGATTGATCTACTAAACTTCAACTTGATTTTGATCATTTCAAAGCAGATTGCAACAACAAGCTCGATCACACCACCCGAGAGTGAGAGCGAGTGAAACACAAGCGAGGAGTTTTTTTTTGATTTGACTAACACTAACCATTTGCTTGTAGTGCATTGTGTGTGATCATGTCAGGAGACGAGAGAGGATCCCACCGATCCAGGAGCCCCGACCCGGTTCACCCCGATGTGTTCAACTTGTTGAGCTCTCTCAACAGCAACATGGCGCGCCTCAACTCGCGCATGGCTGCCTTGGAGGCGCAAACACTTACGACGCCTCAACCGGGAGCCGCACCGAGCGTCGCGCCAGGTACCGCGCCAACGGCGCACGATCCAGCCGTAGCGACGAGCCAAGAGCAAGGGCGCGCTCGTGAGTCCGCGCCTACGTTCCATCCGTCCAGCATGGATCCGAATTTTGCCTCCACTTCCCATCATCAAAACAGGGAAGATCACTTGAACTCAACTCATTTCCATTCTCCCGGGATTTTTGCTCAAGGGGTTCCAATTAGCCAATTACCCTCTCCCGCTAGGGAAGGGCGAAATCGTGCTAATGAATTTCATGATTTTCAGGGACATAGGAGAGCTCCGGGCCAAGAAGACCATTTCGATGAGTATGACGCCGAAGATGATGAACATTGGGAGCGCTATTCAAGGTGCGAAGACAGAGAGAGGCGTCCAAGGCGGCCTAGAGAGCCCGAGCAAGATGGAGTAGGAAAAATCAAGGTGAAGATCCCAGCCTTTGACGGCAAGTGTGATCCGGACGTCTACATGGAGTGGGAGACGAAAATTGAACAAATATGGAATTGCCATAACTTTGCCGAGCATAAAAAGGTACAACTCGCCACCCTTGAATTTTCCGGTTATGCACTAATCTGGTGGGATAATCTAGTAAAGGAAAGGAGAAGAGCTCTTGACGCACCAATAGGAACTTGGGAGCAAATGAAGGCCCTCATGAGGAGGCGTTTCATTCCCCAACATTATGCACGTGAGCTGCGTCAAAGATTGGAGAATCTCAAGCAAGGTTCAATGAGTGCCGAGGAAACTTACAATGCCATGCAAGTGGCAATGGTAAGAGCCAATGTGGATGAGGATGAAGAGTCCACAATGGCACGTTTCCTTCGAGTTTTACATCCTTCTTTAGCTAATGAGGTCGATTTATATCCATATACTACTATGACTGGTTTGTTACATTTAGCTATGAAGGTTGAGAAAAAGAACAAGGCACGGATTCTAGGAGGCCGAGGCACGAGTAACCAGCCCAACTCATGGAGGAACAACCGTGGTCAGGCCATGTCTTATGGAAAGGAAGGCGCGCCTACAAAGGAACGAGGAAGCACCGCCGGCGCCTATGGAGATCAAGCTGGCCGGACCAAGTCTTCCGCGGGCACCGCGCCATCCTACAACAAGGGCCCCAATAGTGGAGCTTCGGCAGCTCCTAAGGGCAGTACCTCTAACCCTTCCTCTAGAGCTAGGGATACTGTGTGTTTTAAGTGCCAAGGTAGAGGGCACATGATGAAAGATTGCCCTAACAAGAAAACACTTTTAATCAATCATTTAGGCCAATATGAATCTGAGGAAGAAATTGATGATGTGCATGAAAATGAGCCTAATAATGATGATTTGCATGATGATGAGGATGAGATAGAGTATGAATCAGGGGAATCTTTAATTGCTAGACGTAACATGCATATAAAACCAGCCCCTTGTGAAGATAATCAACGTGAAAATCTATTTCATACTCGATGTTTAATTAAGGGTAAGGTTTGCAACATGATAATAGATAGTGGAAGTTGTTGTAACATTGCTAGTCTTGAAATGGTACAAAAACTGCAATTATCTATGACTCAACACCCTAGACCTTATAAATTGCATTGGATGAACGATTGTGGAGAACTTAAAGTGAACAAGCAAGCGCATGTTTCTATTAAATTAGGGCATTACGAGGATGTTGTTCTTTGTGATGTAGTTCCTATGCAGGCTTGTCACATTTTATTAGGTCGCCCATGGCAATATGATAGGAAGGTCACGCATGATGGATTCACCAACCGGAACACCTTCACCTACAATGGCCAAACCATAGTGCTCAAACCCATGACGCCTATGCAGGTGGCCGAGGAGTTTGACAAAAAGAAGGTAAGTAAGGTAAGTGGAGAAGGTGAGGGAAAGAAGGGGACAGCTCGGGGTAAGACGAGCTCACCTAACAATCTCCCACCCTCCAGCGCACTTTTGGCTTCCAAGCGGGAGTTAGAGACCGAGTATTTGGATGGGCAAACAACACTCATGCTCTTGTGCAAGGAGCTGAGTTTGTTGAATGAGGAACTTAGAGCCTCTTTGCCCCCACAAATTTTGGGGCTCATTGAGGAATACAATGACGTATTTCCCGATGAGATACCGGCTGGCTTACCTCCAATTAGAGGAATCGAGCATCAAATTGATCTCATTCCCGGAGCATCTTTGCCTAATAGGCCAGCCTATCGTATGAACCCCAAGGAGACTCAAGAAGTCCAATCCCAAGTCCAAGAGTTATTGGATAAGGGATACATTAGGGAAAGTTTAAGCCCTTGTGCTGTACCGGGGTTGCTAGTGCCTAAGAAAGACAACACATGGCGTATGTGTGTCGATTGTAGGGCTATTAACAACATAACGGTAAAGTATAGGCACCCCATCCCTCGTCTAGACGACATGCTAGATGAATTGCATGGAGCCACTATCTTTTCAAAGATAGATTTAAAAAGTGGCTACCATCAAATAAGGATGAAGGAGGGGGACGAATGGAAAACAGCCTTCAAGACCAAGTTTGGCCTCTATGAATGGCTTGTTATGCCATTCGGGCTTACAAACGCCCCAAGTACTTTCATGCGTCTAATGAATCATGTGCTTAGAAACTTCATAGGGAAATTTGTTGTTGTTTATTTTGATGATATTCTGATTTATAGCAAATCCCTAGAAACGCATGAAGATCATTTGAGGGAAGTACTCTCTACACTTAGATTAGAGCACTTGTATGCAAATTTGAAGAAATGTGAATTGTGCACTAATCATGTCACTTTTCTTGGGTTTGTAGTGAGCTCCAAAGGATTACAAGTAGACGAAGCCAAGATAAAGGCGATTCAAGAGTGGCCAACGCCTACCTCCATTGGCCAAGTCAGGAGCTTCCACGGCCTCGCCAGCTTCTATAGGAGATTTGTGAGGGATTTTAGCACCATTGCTGCTCCCTTGACCGAAATCACTAAGAAGAGGAGTGAGTTTAAGTGGGAGAAGGCACAAGAAAGGGCATTCAACGCCCTAAAGGACAGATTGACGCATGCCCCACTGCTGGCCTTGCCCGACTTCACTCGGCCCTTCGAAGTGGAGTGTGATGCGAGTGGCATTGGAATTGGAGGCGTTCTCATGCAAGAAGGTAAGCCTATTGCCTTCTTTTCTGAAAAATTGAAAGGTGCATGTTTAAACTACTCGACTTATGATAAAGAGTTATATGCTTTGTTTCGAGTGTTAAAAACATGGCAACATTATCTTTGGCCTAGTGAATTTGTCTTGAAAACTGACCATGAATCTTTAAAACATTTCAAGAGTCAAGATAAATTGGATAGAAGGCATGGTAGGTGGATGGAATTCATTGAGACATTTCCATATGTCATAAAATATAAAAAGGGAAATGATAATGTAGTAGCCGATGCCTTGTCACGTCGCCATGCTTTACTTGTCTCATTAGATTCTAGAGTGTTAGGATTTACTTACATTCGTGAATTATATGAGAATGATATGATGCTTTTAAGTGCTGCATGCAAAAGGGTTCGGATGAGAAATACTACATTCATGATGGATTTTTATTTAGAGTAGATAAAGTTTGCATTCCTCGTTGCTCTTTGCGTTTATTGTTGGTTGAGGAAGCCCATAAGGGCGGCCTAATGGGACATTTTGGGAGGGATAAAACTTATCATACTCTTAGGGTTCATTTTTATTGGCCACACATGCTTAGAGACGTTGAAAATGTAGTTAAGCGTTGTGTTGATTGTTTAAGAGCCAAATCTAGGTTGATGCCACATGGACTTTACACCCCTTTGCCTACGCCTACAGCCCCTTGGGAGGATTTATCCATGGACTTTATAGTAGGGTTGCCTAGGACTAAGAAGGGGAGGGATTCAATTATGGTGGTAGTTGACCGATTCTCGAAAATGGCACACTTTGTGCCGTGCCATAAAACTGATGATGCTAGTAATGTAGCTAACTTGTTCTTTAGGGAAATAGTTAGGCTTCATGGCATACCAAAAACAATAGTGAGTGATAGGGATACCAAGTTCCTTAGCCATTTTTGGAGGACGTTATGGAATAAGCTAGGAACTAAGCTAATGTTCTCTACCTCTAGCCACCCACAAACTGCTGGGCAAACTGAAGTGACCAATAGGACGTTAGCTACTATCCTTAGAACCATTATTAAAAAGAATTTGAAAATGTGGGAAGAAGCTTTACCTCATGTGGAGTTTGCTTACAATCGCACTATGCACTCATCTACTATGTTAACTCCATTTGAATGTGTTTATGGTACTAACCCACTCACCCCCTTAGATCTTACCCCATTTCCAATGAGGGAGCATGAAAGTTTTGATGCAGGAAAGCACGTTGAATTTATTAAGGAGCTGCATGCTCGAACCAAGACTCGGTTGGAGCAAAAGGCCGAGTACAATGCTAGGCGCGCCAACCATGGGCGGCGCCGCGTGATTTTCCAGCCCGGCGATTTGGTATGGGCGCATCTCAGGAAGGAGCGGTTTCCGGAGCTAAGGAAGAACAAACTGTCTCCAAGAGGCGATGGACCTTTCAAGGTGCTTCAACGGATTGGAGACAATGCTTACAAGTTAGAGCTGCCCGGGGATTATGGTGTGAGCGCCACCTTCAATGTCGCTGATCTTACGCCGTACTTAGCCGTGGATGAAGAGTTGGATTCGGGGTCGAATCCTTTCCAAGAAGGGGAGGTTGATGAGGGACCATCTAGGCAGCCTCCACCGGGCGCGCCTACACTCTTTGATGGACCATTCACCCGTGCTCGAGCTAAGAAGCTACAACGCGAGATGAATGCTTTTGTAGGCTACACTATGGCTAAGGAGGCAGGAGCTTGTATGGAGTCCAAGGCCAGGGCGGTGTGTATCTTGAGCGCCGACGGAGGCTGCAGCCGCGCGCTCCAATTCCAGCGATGCGACACGCCCCGCGATGCAACGGCGCGCTCGTTCCAGCGCAGCAACGATACGGCGCGCCCCTGAGCGCGCCTGTCCGCGTGTGTGCGTGCGAGTCCGGGCACGAGCATGCTATCTTTTAGTTTTGCTGGATTTGTTTTATTGGGCCATTTCCATTTTGGGCCTTAGTTATCTTTTAGTTTTAATTAGACATTATTTCTATTGTTATTTTGTCAAGACATATAAATAGCTTAGGATGTTTTATTTTCAGGGTAGACAGCTCAGAATTTGCATTTGCTTTCTCATTGAATAGAGAGAAAACGAGAGCCTTTGGCTTTCAAACCGTGTGTGTGTTTGCAGCTTGGTTTGTTTTGGATTGTGTCAATTTCATAGAAGATTGGTGCCTTTCAACAATCACGAGCCCCTTTCTCGTGCTACAAGGCTTGCTCCTTGTTTGTGTGAGATCGTAAAGGTTGGTTTCTCGATCATTCTAGTTGGTTCTTGTCTCGTCGAGCCAAGGGTCTTCTAGTTGTTTCTAGGAGTTGATCTTCAGTCCTTTATTGAGTCGTTTCCTTGTTTCTTTGTTGCATTTGTTTGTTGTCATCGAGTCTGTTTTGTGTCTTTGAGTCGTTGCTTCCATTGTTCTCATTGAGTCGCTTTCGTTTGAATCCATTTCTGACCACTTTGTTCTTGTTTCTATTGTTTGAGTCACGAACGTCGAAGATCGGGCATCAAGCGGTTTATCCCCGCATCATCTAAGGACCCAATTCATGGCTGGACTGAATCAAAGCATTCAAGACACATTGGAGATTCAACAAATCAAGGATCTCAATGCCTTAGTACATTCAGCCCAACTACTCTATGAGCAGCAACAAAGGAAGAAGAAGGAAGCTTGGAATGCTACAAAAAGGTATGGCCCTAATCCTAGTTCAAATTCCAACTCTTATTCTTCTAACTCTTCTATGCAGCAAAAGGGAGCTTCTAGCTCACCTAAAACAACAGGTTTTCAAGGCCAAAGGCGTCCCACCAATGGACCTCCAAATCAGCCTAGAGCACGTGATTTAGTGTGCTACAAGTGTCAAGGACGAGGTCACTATGCCAAGGATTGTCCAAATCTAAAGCAAGTGCTTCTCACCACCAAAGGAGGATATGTGAGTGATGAAGATATAACTCCAAATCAAGTGGAGGAGGACAGTAATGGACAAGAAGAGGAGGACGTAGAGGCCATTGAACCAGATTGCACCGAACAGCCTCTAACTTTGGTAACAATGCGTACTCTTTGATGAAGGATTATCAATGGCATTTCTACAAGGAATTCCACCGAGTATTCGTGCTGAGTTCATGGAGGTCATGGATTCGTTGAGGGCTGCAAGTGACAAGTGCACCCGAGACATCCGCCAATTGGAGAAAAGGATACATTACCGAGAAGGAAAAGAATGGAGTGAAGAAGAGTCGTGCACCTAGGAGCCTTGGATCCAGCCAATAATAAACTAGTCTCTTAGCTTGTTAATGCTTAGGCTATTTGTTAGTATTTTCTATTTTTATTGTATTTTTCTTTATTTAGCAATTTAGTATAAATAGCCTAGTTTCATTTTAGAGGTAGCTTAGTTTTTCAGTTTTTGAGAAAATCAAATTACGAATGGAGAGAGACCCGAGAGGTCCTCCATGGTGAGGTCGATCTATGTGTAGCCTTGGGTTGTATTGGTTTATGTCGTTTCTTGTTAGAAATGGTGTTCTCCAAGCAATCACAACGCATCCTCTTGGTGCTTCAAGGATTCGTCCTTGATTGTGTCAAGTTGTAGAAAGATGGGTCTTTTGATCATTCATCTAGGTTCTCGTTTTCAAAGCAATGAGGGTCTATTTGTTGTTTCAATTGGTTCTTCTTATTATCCATTTATACATCCATGTTTTGTGCTCCAATTCAGTTTGTTTCCATTATTTATTATCTTCTCTCTTACCTTTGTTTGTGTTGAGTCTATGGTGTTGAAGATCGGGCCATCCTTCGGGCTAATCCCCGTATCAAAGTGGTATCAGATCTTTCGGTTGCCAACACCATGGTTGAGTCGTTCATGGAGTCGTCTAAGTCAGAAAATCCCAAAAAGAGTCGGTTGTGTCACCAAGAACAAAAATTGCTTGGTTAGTCTTTCGTACATTACTTTCTCGTGTTTAATTGGTTTTCTAACCCCTTGATGGACAGAAATGTTGTGCTTGTTGTTGCCTAGTCCAAAACCCTTCACCAGCCCGACCACCACCTAGAAGCAGCCCTAAACACCAAGTAACCGCCACCCCAACCGTCCTCAATCACCTGCGGCCACCACCTCCATTAGAACACGCCCACTACCTTTGAAAACCATCAGCCACGTTTTTTTTATTTGAGAAGGGTTAATTTGTTTTAATTTAAAGTTAATCAAATCTCTACTCAATCCCTACTTTTAAGGAGACTGATTCAAACCTCCAACCACTCTCTTTGCAGCCACAAGCCACGCCCCACTCAACCAAAATCTTTTCCCACCCCTATTTTCTAGCAAGACCCATTCAACTCTCAGCCACTACAACCACCTACGCCCCACCATCTCCACAAAAGTCGACCACCATCATTGGTTAAAGGCAGCCACAAAATTTTAATTAAATTAGGATTATATTCTGATTTAATCAAATTCAAATTCAAGCTCCTAAGTCCATTCCTATTTTTAAGGTTGACCCAACAACTTTCAAATCCCAGCCACACTTCCCACGCCCACCTCCTATTCTTAAGGGAGAACCATTCAACCCCTTTTTGAATTTAAAACCCACGCCCAAACCAACCATTTTCAGCCTATTCTTTCTCCTCAAATTAAGGGATTTCGTCCACCACTTGATTTTGTCAGCCCACTAAATTAGTTTTGGAGAAAATTGGCAATTTAAATTCAAAAATCACCAAGCTCTCCTTATTTTACGTTGACAAATTCAAATTCTCAACAAACTCCACCTCAGCCACACATACTCCACTCCAACGTCCAAATCCCTATATTTTAGCTTTGACCCAACCATCTTACTTGAATTTGAATTCAAATTGACTTCTAATTTTGAAGGGAACTTCCAGCTCTTAAATTAAATAGAAGTCAACTTCTCCTCCCATTTTTTCCACGCCACTTCTCACCCCCTGCTCAGCCGCCAGCCAAGACACCCTCCCAACCAGCCACAATGCATCTTTGGGTTGTTAATCACACACGAGCATGTAAGTTTTTCATCCTTAGTTTCTTATTCTTTGTATTCCTTAGAGTCATCCACCAAAATCCAAAAAAAGAGTCTAGAGTGTATAGGATTGAAGAAAGAAGGGTTTTTAAGTTGTTTTGTTGGGTTCATGTTCATGTGCCAACATGGGTTTTTCGATCATTCTTAAGGGTTCTTCTTATATCTATCCTATTTCTCTTAACTTTCAGTTTGTGAGTCATGCATTTGTTTTTGTTTTGTATCGCATAAGGCCAATTGCCTAAGTATGTTTCTCTTTGGGATGTGTATAGCATCCTTGTGTCCAACCTCGTTTCATAGTCTGTCCAAGCCAAGCACATATACAATGGAAGGGTTATCATAAAATCAGATTTAGAGTGAAAACACATGAGCGAAACACTTGTGAGGATTTGAGTTCATTTTAACATTGCAAAGTGTTTGTAGCATTATGTCTTCTTCAGATCATCCTTATTCCGAGCTAGTTCATGAAGAGCCTGAAGAATCGTGTGGATCCAACCACTATTTTCCGCCCTATGAAGACGTAGAGGACACCCAAGATTCGAGGACGAATCTTCGCCAAGAAGGGGAGGATGATGAAGGATTATCAATGGCATTTCTACAAGGAATTCCACCGAGTATTCGTGCTGAGTTCATGGAGGTCATGGATTCGTTGAGGGCAGCAAGTGACAAGTGCACCCGAGACATCCGCCAATTGGAGAAAAGGATACATTACCGAGAAGGAAAAGAATGGAGTGAAGAAGAGTCGTGCACCTAGGAGCCTTGGATCCAGCCAATAATAAACTAGTCTCTTAGCTTGTTAATGCTTAGGCTATTTGTTAGTATTTTCTATTTTTATTGTATTTTTCTTTATTTAGCAATTTAGTATAAATAGCCTAGTTTCATTTTAGAGGTAGCTTAGTTTTTCAGTTTTTGAGAAAATCAGATTACGAATGGAGAGAGACCCGAGAGGTCCTCCATGGTGAGGTCGATCTATGTGTAGCCTTGGGTTGTATTGGTTTATGTCGTTTCTTGTTAGAAATGGTGTTCTCCAAGCAATCACAACGCATCCTCTTGGTGCTTCAAGGATTCGTCCTTGATTGTGTCAAGTTGTAGAAAGATGGGTCTTTTGATCATTCATCTAGGTTCTCGTTTTCAAAGCAATGAGGGTCTATTTGTTGTTTCAATTGGTTCTTCTTATTATCCATTTATACATCCATGTTTTGTGCTCCAATTCAGTTTGTTTCCATTATTTATTATCTTCTCTCTTACCTTTGTTTGTGTTGAGTCTATGGTGTTGAAGATCGGGCCATCCTTCGGGCTAATCCCCGTATCACTCTTACTTTACAAGAAACACCTAGGCTAGATCAAAGGGAAAACATCTTTCATACTAGGTGTACAGTAAAGAATCAAGTGTTATGCATGATAATTGATAGTGGTAGCTGCTGTAACATTATTAATGCTAAGGTAGTTGATCACTTGCAATTAAAAATCCAACCTAGAGCTACTAGTTATGGTCTCAATGGAATTAATGATTCAGAAGGTCCTAATCTCGTCACTCATCAGTGTTTAGTCCGTGTTGCTATTGGTACTTATGTTGATGATATTATGTGTGATGTAGTTAACATGGAATGCACTCATATTTTGTTAGGAAGACCATGGTTATTTGATAGGAGAGTGATTTATGATGGCATGTTAAACACCTACTCCTTTAACTATGATGGGAGGAGAGTTTCTCTTCTACCCTTGTCTCCTCAACAAGTTTTACAGGATCAGGTACGGCGAGATCAAGCTAGGGCACTTAGGCGTGCCAAGGAAGAGAAAGCAGAGGCTGATTCCACGGCCAAAGTTGCGGCCCGGCGTTCGGCGCCCGACGCGTCGAAAAATCCAAGCGGCGTTTCCCAGTCTCCACCCGAGCGTTCTGGCTCAAATTTTGGGACAACATCAAACACAGGTGGGGCTACTGTTTGGGACGAAAAACGCCGAGAAAATCACCCTAAATCGTCCAAAGTGCCGTGCAACAATATCAGCAATGCATCTGGGACGAAAACTGGGCTATCTCCCAATCCACTCGAGCGTTTTGGCTCAAATTTTGGGAGCAATTCAGAGACTCAGAGAGCTACAAATATGGAAAAAGAACGCCTACAGAAAGAGCCAAAAATCGGCTTGAAAGGCAGTGTAGAAAAGCGCTCTCTTGTGACTCAGTCTAGTATTTCTTTCCCTAACTCTTCTTGCTTACTTCTTATGAGGAAAGAGATACTTATTATTAGTCAAGATATTTCACATCTTCCAAAGTGTCTACAGGATCTATTACAGGAGTTTGAAGATGTGATGCCTGAAGAGTTGCCAGAAGGCCTTCCACCAATTAGAGGCATTGAGCATCAAATCGATTTGGTGCCCGGCGCTTCATTACCAAACCGTGCAGCCTATAGAGCAAGTCCAGAAGAGACCGCTGAGCTTCAAAGACAAGTGCAAGATCTCATGGACAAAGGCTATGTGCGTGAATCTCTCAGCCCATGCGCGGTTCCGGTGCTTTTGGTGCCAAAGAAGGATGGCACATGGAGAATGTGTGTTGATTGTAGAGCGATCAACCAAATAACAGTTAAGTACCGTCACCCCATGATACGTGATTACCCCGGAATCCTCCGTAGAAACCTCGTATATGACCCACACAAGTCCCGATCTTGCCAGCAAATCAATTCAATCCTACAAAAGCTTTCAACTTTAGTTTCCTTGTGGCGCAAGTAATGAAAATTCGAAATGGAACGAAGCGAAATCTGGTTCGAACACTTAAGATTGAATCAAAAGGGATAGTTCAACTGGATTGGCTCTAACGCTAAATCCAATTGATAAACTAGATTGATTTTTAACAATCAAAACTAGAACTAATCAATTGACCAATTTGAAGGGACAAACTGATTTAGTCGCGAGAACAAGAGAGAGAATTCGGCTATTGAGAGTTGCTCGATCGAATGAACTTGAATGCTAGAACACTTGTGTTTTTGGGCCCAAGAGATAGATTAAACCAATTTGGGTTTAATCTCTCTCAAGCTGATTTTTATTAATGAATTTGCAAAGTATAAATAGAGAATACAAAGCTATTCCTTGGGGAGCAAGCAAGGGGGTGTGGCCGGCCCTAGGAGAGAGGAATTAGCCTCCTTATCTTGCTTCCCAAGATATAATAATATCTAATTAAATCTAACTAGATTCCCTTAAATAAATAAATCATAGCTGAATTATTTATTTAAGGAAATAATCCTAACAACTTAAAATATCTCTAACAACCAGGAGAGAGAAAATATCTCTAACAACCAGGAGAGAGAAAATATCTCTAACAACCAGGAGAGAGAAAATCAACCACTAACATAAACCTATTGGCTGATTTCTCTACATTATTTAAGTTCACACGCCTATAATAAAATAAATAGATAGATATTTTCTCCATTTAGAATGGTCAAGTCAAAGGGTTGACTTTGACCCATATACCAATTTATCTCACCCGGTCACTTACTAAATTCAGCCCTAAAGTGAGACAAATTAATACATGTTTCTAAATAAAGAAATAGTGAATTTCGGCCCTCATATTATCAATCCATGGAATCCGGGCTCAATTGATGTCGAATGCACGAGACCCACTTCGCCTTGCTAGGCTCTTCAACAACCGCTGCCAATCGAACCAAGATCGCTGTTGTGCCTTGAGCAATCTTCTTAGCTCGACTTCTTGTGATTGGTCCGTCAGAAGGCACTCGAATCAACTCATCGACGTCGGTTTGAGACATGGTCGACGAAATTAAAAAGGGTATACACGAACTGAATTTTTTTTTTTTTTAACTAAGTGACTTTTGCTACCAATGAAACCAACTAGAAGCCAAATTAATAACAAAAAGAAGGGGTAGGCCGAATTGATGGAAAGCAATGACAGAAATCAGCAAGTATTAATCAAGCAATATGAATCGCAATCAATCATGCAACATGAATGAAAACTCATAAAACTGTAGGAAAAACAATTGCTAATCTAAATTGCAATACAACTCAACCAACGTCGATGAGTTGGGATTTTTGGGATCAAAAACTGAATCGAATCAATTAGAAAGCAAATTAATGATGCAGTGAAGCCTGCCATGTCTCAAGCCTGCCATGGTCTAAATTGGGAACTAAATTGCTGTTTTCTACCTCATGTCACCCACAATTTGATGGGCAAACGGAAGTTACTAATCGAACGTTAGGGGTTTTACTTAGAACTATGCTTAAAGCTAACCTCAAACGTTGGGAAGATGTGTTGCCTTTTGTGGAGTTTGCTTATAACAGGTCAATCCATTCAGCCACAAAGATGACCCCTTTTGAGGTTGTTTATGGGCTGAATCCGAGGACGCCGGTGGATATGACGCCTCAGCCATACAAGGGAAAAGAGAGTTTTGAAGCTAACAAGAGGGCTGAGTTTGTGAAGAAGCTACATGAGAGGACGAAGATGCACTTGGAAAGGAAATCCATGAAGTACAAGGCCCATGCTGATAAGGGTCGGAAACAGGTTATCTTTGAAGAAGGAGATCTTGTGTGGGTGCATCTAAGGAAGAAAAGGTTCCCAAATCAAAGGAAGAACAAGTTAGATCAGAGAGGAGATGGACCATTTCGTATCATCAGGAGAATCGGCCCTAATGCATATCATGTTGACATGCCTGGTGAGTATGGTGTCCATCCAACTTTTAATGTGGCTGATCTATCTCTTTATGTGCCAGATTTTGATTCCGACGTCGAATCAAAGACGATTCGAGCTCAAGTGGAGGAGAATGATGCAGTGAAGCCTGCCATGTCTCAAACCGACGTCGATGAGTTGATTCGAGTGCCTTCTGACGGACCAATCACAAGATGTCGAGCTAAGAAGATTGCTCAAGGCACAACAGCGATCTTGGTTCGATTGGCAGCGGTTATTGAAGAGCCTAGCAAGGCGAAGTGGGTCTCGTGCATTCGACATCAATTGAGCCCGGATTCCATGGATTGATAATATGAGGGCCGAAATGCACTATTTCTTTATTTAGAAACATATATTAGTTTGTCTCACTTTAGGGCTGAATTTAGTAAGTAACCGGGTGAGATGAATTGGTATATGGGTCAAAGTCAACCCTTTGACTTGACCATTCTAAATTGAAGAAAATATCTTATTTATTTTATTATGAACAATTTCTATTTATTTTAATAATGTAGAGAAATCAGCCAATAGGCTTATGTTATGATACGTGATCGCCTCGGATTACTCCTCAGAAACCTCGTATTTGACCACACAGGAACCCGATCTTGCCAACAAATCAATTCAATCCTACAAAAGCTTTCAACTTTAGAACTCCTTGTGATGCAAGTAACAAACTGATTTGAATGATTATGAATTGAATGGATCGAAATTGATAGGAAGATTCAAATAGATAGTTCAATTGAATTGGCTCTAACGCTAAATTCAATTGATGAACTAGGTTCGATCTTTAACAATCAACCTAGAACTAAACTAGATGAATAACTTATCAACACAATCTGAATTTTCGAATTTAAGAACACGAGAGAGAGAAAATTCGAATTCTGGTGATGACGATCTCGAGATTGCAATGCACACAACACAATTGTATTTTTGAGCCCAAGGACTAGATAAACCTTTCTTAGGGTTTATCTAATCTCAAGCTGATTTTATTGAATGAAATAACAAGAGTATAAATAGAGAATACAAAAGCTAATACTTGGGGAGCAAGGAAGGGAAATGGCCGGCCCTAGATGGGGAGAATGGGTCTCCTTTGCTTGCTTCCCAAGATATAATAATATCTAATTAAATCTAACTAGATTCCCTTAAATAAATAAATCATAGCTGAATTATTTATTTAAGGAAATAATCCTAACAACTTAATATATCTCTAACAAACTAAAAATATCTCTAACAACCAGGAGAGAGAAAATATCTCTAACAACCAGGAGAGAGAAAATCAACCAACTAACATAAGCCTATTGGCTGATTTCTCTACATTATTTAATTAAGTTCACACGCCTATAATAAAATAAATAGATAGATATTTTCTCCATTTAGAATGGTCAAGTCAAAGGGTTGACTTTGACCCATATACCAATTTATCTCACCCGGTCACTTACTAAATTCAGCCCTAAAGTGAGACAAATTAATACATGTTTCTAAATAAAGAAATAGTGAATTTCGGCCCCCATATAATCAATCCATGGAATCCGGCCTCAATTGATGTCGAATGCACGAGACCCACTTCGCCTTGCTAGGCTCTTCAATAACCGCTGCCAATCGAACCAAGATCGTTGTTGTGCCTTGAGCAATCTTCTTAGCTCGACTTCTTGTGATTGGTCCGTCAGAAGGCACTCGAATCAACTCATCGACGTCGGTTTGAGACATGGCAGGCTTCACTGCATCATTCTCCTCCACTTGAGCTCGAATCGTCTCTGATTCGACGTCGGAATCAAAATCTGGCACATAAAGAGATAGATCAGCTACATTAAAAGTCGGATGGACACCATACTCACCAGGCATGTCAACATGATATGCATTAGGGCCGATTTTCCTGATGATACGAAATGGTCCATCTCCTCTCTGATCTAACTTGTTCTTCCTTTGATTTGGGAACCTTTCCTTCCTTAGATGCACCCAAACAAGATCTCCTTCTTCAAAGATAACCTGTTTCCGACCCTTATCAGCATGGGCCTTGTACTTCATGGATTTCCTCTCCAAGTGCATCTTCGTCCTCTCATGTAGCTTCTTCACAAACTCAGCCCTCTTGTTAGCTTCAAAATTCTCTTTTCCCTTGTATGGCTGAGGCGTCATATCCACCGGCGTCCTCGGATTCAGCCCATAAACAACCTCAAAAGGGGTCATCTTTGTGGCTGAATGGATTGACCTGTTATAAGCAAACTCCACAAAAGGCAACACATCTTCCCAACGTTTGAGGTTAGCTTTAAGCATAGTTCTAAGTAAAACCCCTAACGCTCGATTAGTAACTTCCGTTTGCCCATCAGTTTGTGGGTGACATGAGGTAGAAAACAGCAATTTAGTTCCCAATTTAGACCATAGACTCTTCCAAAAATAACTCAAAAATTTAGCATCACGATCTGACACAATAGAACAAGGAATGCCATGCAATCTAACAATTTCCTTAAAGAACAAATCAGCAATATGCACAGCATCATCAGTCGTGTGACATGGAATAAAGTGAGCCATTTTGGAAAATCTATCTACCACTACAAAGATAGAATCTCTACCCTTCCTAGTTCTAGGCAAACCTACAATGAAATCCATAGAAATGTCTTCCCAAGGTGAACTAGGAATGGGTAAAGGCTGGTACAAACCATAGGGGTGAAGCCTAGACTTAGCTTTAGCACAAACAACACAACTCTTGACAAATCTCAGCACATAATTACTCATTTTAGGCCAATAGTAGTGTTCTTTTAAACCTTCTAAAGTCTTTTCTAAACCCCTATGTCCTCTTGATTCATGAACCTCTTTAGTTAGAAGCCTACGTATACTAGATGAAGGAATGCACAATTTTCCAGCTTTAAACAAGTATCCATCATCAATAAAGTAGGTATCTATTTCACCCCTAGACATGCAATTCCTATAGATTTCAGCAAAGTGAGGATCACTAGCATATAATTCCCTAATCATTGCAAATCCAAGGATCTTAACATCACATAGGTTCAAGAGTACATACCTCCGAGAAAGGGCGTCAGCTACCACATTCTCCTTGCCTTTCTTATGTTTAACAACATAAGGAAAGGTCTCCATGAATTCAACCCATCTTGCATGTCGCCTGCTGAGTCTGGATTGGCCTTTCAAGTATTTCAAGGCCTCATGATCAGAATGGATTACAAACTCTTTAGGCCACAAATAATGAGACCAAGTTTTCAGGACCCTAATTAAAGCATACAACTCTTTATCATAAGTAGGGTAATTCAACTCAGCCCCACTAAGCTTTTCACTAAAATAAGCAATGGGTTTCTTGTCTTGTAAGAGCACGCCTCCTATGCCATGTCCAGAAGCGTCCACCTCTATCTCGAATGCCTTGGAGAAGTCAGGGAGTTGAAGCACTGGGGCGTGGCATAATCTGTCCTTCAAAGTGTTGAAGGCGTTCTCTTGTTGCTCCCTCCATTTAAAAGCCGTATCCTTCTTTGTAAGCTCGTGGAGGGGTGCTGCAATTGTGCTAAAATCACGCACAAATCTCCTGTAGAAGCCAGCCAAGCCGAGAAATGATCTGACCATTGTTGGTGTGGTCGGCTGGGGCCATTCTTTGATTGCCTTGATCTTGTCTTCATCTACCTTCAATCCACCTTTAGACACAACAAAACCAAGAAAAATGGTAGACTCGGAGCAAAAAGAACACTTTTTCAAGTTAACATAAAGCTTTTCTAACCTTAAAGTGTCCAAAACAGCCCTAAGATGATCTACATGTTCATGCATGGTTTTGCTATAGATTAAGATATCATCAAAGTAGACTACAACAAATCTGCCTAAGTATCTTCTTAAGACATGGTTCATAAGCCTCATAAAAGTACTAGGTGCATTAGTTAATCCAAAAGGCATTACTAACCATTCATATAAGCCATACTTAGTTTTAAAGGCAGTTTTCCATTCATCCCCTTCCCTCATCCTAATTTGATGGTACCCACTTCTTAAATCAATTTTAGAAAAGAAATTAGCACCATGTAATTCATCAAGCATATCATCTAGTCTAGGGATGGGGTGACGGTACTTAACTGTTATTTGGTTGATCGCTCTACAATCAACACACATTCTCCATGTGCCATCCTTCTTTGGCACCAAAAGCACCGGAACCGCGCATGGGTTGAGAGATTCACGCACATAGCCTTTGTCCATGAGATCTTGCACTTGTCTTTGAAGCTCAGCGGTCTCTTCTGGACTTGCTCTATAGGCTGCACGGTTTGGTAATGAAGCGCCGGGCACCAAATCGATTTGATGCTCAATGCCTCTAATTGGTGGAAGGCCTTCTGGCAACTCTTCAGGCATCACATCTTCAAACTCCTGTAATAGATCCTGTAGACACTTTGGAAGATGTGAAATATCTTGACTAATAATAAGTATCTCTTTCCTCATAAGAAGTAAACAAGAAGAGTTAGGGAAAGAAATACTAGACTGAGTCACAAGAGAGCGCTGTTCTACACTGCCTTTCAAGCCGATTTTTGGCTCTTTCTGTAGGCGTTATTTTTCCATATTTGTAGCTCTCTGAGTCTCTGAATTGCTCCCAAAATTTGAGCCAAAACGCTCTAGTGGATTGGGAGGTAGCCCAGTTTTCGTCCCAGATGCACTGCTGGAAGTGTTGTTCGGCACTTTGGGCGTTTTAGGGACATTTTCTCGGCGTTTTTCATCCCAAACAGTAGCTCCACCTGTTTTTGATGTTGTCCCAAAATTTGAGCCAGAACGCTCGGGTGGAGACTGGGAAACGCCGCTTGGCTTTGTCGACGCGTCGGGCGCCGAACGCCGGGCCGCTGCTTTGGCCGTTGAATCAGCCTCTTCTTTCTCTTCCTTGGCACGCCTAAGTGCCCTAGCTTGATCTCGACGTACCTGATCCTGTAGAACTTGTTGAGGAGACAAGGGTAGAAGAGAAACTCTCCTCCCATCATAGTTAAAAGAATAGGTGTTTAACATACCATTATAAATCACTCTCCTATCAAATAACCATGGTCTTCCTAACAATATATGAGTGCATTCCATGTTTACTACATCACACATAATGTCATCAACATAAGTACCAATAGCAACACGGACTAAACACTGATGGGTGACAAGATTAGGACCTTCTGAATCATTAATTCCATTGAGACCATAACTAGTAGCCCTAGGTTGGGTTTTTAATTGCAAGTGATCAACTACCTTAGCATTAATAATGTTACAGCAGCTACCACTATCAATTATCATGCATAACACTTGATTCTTTACTGTACACCTAGTATGAAAAATGTTTTCCCTTTGATCTAGCCTAGGTGTTTCTTGTAAAGTAAGAGTACGCATTGTTACCAAAGTTAGAGGCTGTTCGGTGCAATCTGGTTCAATGGCCTCTACGTCCTCCTCTTCTTGTCCAATACTGTCCTCCTACACTTGATTTGGAGTTATATCTTCATCACTCACATATCCTCCATTGGTGGTGAGAAGCACTTGCTTTAGATTTGGACAATCCTTGGCATAGTGACCTCGTCCTTGACACTTGTAGCACACTAAATCACGTGTTCTAGGCTGATTTGGAGGTCCATTGGTGGGACGCCTTTGGCCTTGAAAACCTGTTGGTTTAGGTGAGCTAGAAGCTCCCTTTTGCTGCATAGAAGAGTTAGAAGAATAAGAGTTGGAATTTGAACTAGGATTAGGGCCATACCTTTTTGTAGCATTCCAAGCTTCCTTCTTCTTCCTTTGTTGCTGCTCATAGAGTAGTTGGGCTGAATGTACTAAGGCATTGAGATCCTTGATTTGTTGAATCTCCAATGTGTCTTGAATGCTTTGATTCAGTCCAGCCATGAATTGGGTCCTTAGAGACCGTTGGGAATGATGAATTCCCGCTTTAAAACTCAGATCCTCTAGCTCATTGAAGTACTCGGTTGGAGACTTGGTGCCTTGTTTGCAAGTTACAACTTTCAATCTCATGTGCTCGGTATGCTCTTCAGGCACATATTTCTTCCTCATTACAAACTTCAGCTGGCCCCAAGTTTCAATTGGTGGTAAGGCCTTTCTAATTCGATCCTCCTTCATTCTAAACCACCAATTTCTAGCGGTCCCAATAAAGTGGATGACAACAACAGCAACTTTCTCCCATTCTTCATATCCCATGTGATCTAGAATGAAATTTGTAGCTTGTTCCCACTCTAGATACTTCTCCGGGTTAAGCTCTCCATTGAATGGTTCTATCTTGATCTTTATATCACGTTTCCCAATCTGATTTACAATTTGGTTAACGTTGTTGTTGTTGTTCGGCCGTTGTACTCCATAGGCTGGTGGGAGATCTTCTACAACCTCAGCTTGGTTATAGAAATCATCTAGGGGAGGATGCCATGGGCGCCTTTCTTCCCCGGGATAACCATACGTCACATCATCAAAAGAGTTGTTGTATTGTTGATATTGTTGATGAGTGGCTTGAGGATACCGGTTGTGTGGCTGATTATAGACTTGTTGATGAGTAACCGGTGGAGTCCTCGACCCGATGCCTCGTCCTCTACCTCGGCCTGCTGTGGGGGAGTAGTGAGCCGGGGGATCATTATCTTTGTTGTAGCTAGCAAGCACATCATGTTCGTCATCCACTAGTTGTTGCTTGCCTTTGTCGCTACCCGAGGCTTGATTTGGGTCACTTGTAAGATCGACTGCAGGGGTGCTCTTGCGACTAGCTTGAGATGAATCAACCAATATTGCAAGTTGTTCCTCTAAATGCTTTAGTTGTGGAGCCAATGCAGCCGTGGCCAGTTCTACAGCTCGAGCCTGGCCATCGCGCACACCTTCACTAATGGACAACCTAATGAAGTCGATTGCCTCCTTAGTGAGACTCAATTCAGTTGGGTTAGGTTCTGATGGAATCACCATTGTTCCTGAAACAAGCAAGAAGGTAGAGAGAGTAGTGTGTTCTAAAGTAAATCAAAACAAGCAATACCACACCTTGATCAAGCCAAAACTTGCCTCAAAGCAATCCAATCAACTTAATTCAGTTTTTGGGCTGTTTTGAGGGAGTAAAATGGTAGATATAGTGTAGGTATGGAATACTAATGATATTTAAAGGAAATATGCAGCTTAAGCAAATGGCAAATATGCAATAAGACAAGCAATGCAAATAATCCCTCTATGAGCTCTAAAACACATGCAATCTCTCAATTGACTCTATGCAAGTTAATAAAGCCAAAATTCAGCATGCAAGGACAGAAAATATGGTAGGCTTAGTGACTTTTATGTCGTCACTCTTTTTCTTCAAAGTGATTTCTACTTAGCTATCTTTTTAAGCAAGCAGTCACTAGGGTTGAAATTGGCTTAAAACTAGCTGGGGTAGATCACTTTTCTTTTCTGTTTTTTTTTTTTTTTTTTTTTTTGATTTTATGCACAAACTACTCTTGTGCTATAATGAAGAAACAAGCAAAGCAAAGCAACAATGCAAAGGACGAAACTAAAAAGGGTATACACGAACTGAATTTTTTTTTTTTTTTTTTTTTACTAAGTGACTTTTGCTACCAATGAAACCAACTAGAAGCCAAATTAACAAAAGAAGAAGGGGTAGGTCGAATTTGATGGGATGCAATGACAGGTATTAGCAAATATCAAACAAGCAATATGAATCTCTATTGATCATGCAACATGAAATAAAAACTCATAAAAATTGTAGGAAGACAATTGCTACTCTTAATTGCAACAAAACTCAACCAATACAACCAAAAGCATGCAACAAATCCCTTAAAATCTCCTAGATGGGTTATTACTTGGAGGGCAAGCAACAACAAGGAATTAGGGTTTGGTGATCTCGGCTGAAGGCTAGGGTTAGGGTTTGCGGATTTGGATCTAGGGTTTGAGGGATTGGTAGGGTTCGAACTAGGGTTTGCGAGAATTAGGGTTACCTAGGGTTTCTCGCAACTAGGGTTAGGGTTTGGGTTTGGACTACCGCCAGATTAGGGTTAGGGTTAGGGTTTGGGTGGGCGAACTAGGGTTAGGCGAGTCCGAATTGGATGGGGGTGGTGTGGTTAGGCTCGGCTGGTGGTGAGTGGTGGTGCGGTCCAGACGAGCGACACCAGTTTGGTGTGGTGGTGGCGGTTCGTGGTGGTTGGGTGGCGGAAATATGGTGGTGGTGGTGAAAAATTCAATCTTTTGGTCTCAAAAATTCAAACTTTAGGTAAAGGTGGGATTTTTGGGAGCAAAAACTGAATCAAATCAATTAGAAAGCAAATTAAGGAAAGAAACAATTACTTGGCGAGACGCTGGATTCTGATACCACTTGATACGTGATCGCCTCGGATTACTCCTCAGAAACCTCGTATTTGACCACACAGGAACCCGATCTTGCCAGCAAATCAATTCAATCCTACAAAAGCTTTCAACTTTAGAACTCCTTGTGATGCAAGTAACAAACTGATTTGAATGATTATGAATTGAATGGATCGAAATTGATAGGAAGATTCAAATAGATAGTTCAATTGAATTGGCTCTAACGCTAAATTCAATTGATGAACTAGGTTCGATCTTTAACAATCAACCTAGAACTAAACTAGATGAATAACTTATCAACACAATCTGAATTTTCGAATTTAAGAACACGAGAGAGAGAAAATTCGAATTCTGGTGATGACGATCTCGAGATTGCAATGCACACAACACAATTGTATTTTTGAGCCCAAGGACTAGATAAACCTTTCTTAGGGTTTATCTAATCTCAAGCTGATTTTATTGAATGAAATAACAAGAGTATAAATAGAGAATACAAAAGCTAATACTTGGGGAGCAAGGAAGGGGAATGGCCGGCCCTAGATGGGGAGAATGGGTCTCCTTTGCTTGCTTCCCAAGATATAATAATATCTAATTAAATCTAACTAGATTCCCTTAAATAAATAAATCATAGCTGAATTATTTATTTAAGGAAATAATCCTAACAACTTAATATATCTCTAACAAACTAAAAATATCTCTAACAACCAGGAGAGAGAAAATATCTCTAACAACCAGGAGAGAGAAAATCAACCAACTAACATAAGCCTATTGGCTGATTTCTCTACATTATTTAATTAAGTTCACACGCCTATAATAAAATAAATAGATAGATATTTTCTCCATTTAGAATGGTCAAGTCAAAGGGTTGACTTTGACCCATATACCAATTTATCTCACCCGGTCACTTACTAAATTCAGCCCTAAAGTGAGACAAATTAATACATGTTTCTAAATAAAGAAATAGTGAATTTCGGCCCTCATATTATCAATCCATGGAATCCGGGCTCAATTGATGTCGAATGCACGAGACCCACTTCGCCTTGCTAGGCTCTTCAACAACCGCTGCCAATCGAACCAAGATCGCTGTTGTGCCTTGAGCAATCTTCTTAGCTCGACTTCTTGTGATTGGTCCGTCAGAAGGCACTCGAATCAACTCATCGACGTCGGTTTGAGACATGGCAGGCTTCACTGCATCATGTTAGTTGGTTGATCTTCTCTCTCCTGGTTGTTAGAGATATTTTTAGTTGTTAGAGATATTTTAAGCTTGTTAGGATTATTTCCTTAAATAAATAATTCAGCTATGATTTATTTATTTAAGGTAACCTAGTTAGATTTATTTAGATATTATTATATCTTGGGAAGCAAGATAAGGAGGCTAATTCCTCTCTCCTAGGGCCGGCCACACCCCCTTGCTTGCTCCCCAAGGATTAGCTTTTGTATTCTCTATAAATACTTTTCAGTTTCATTAATAAAAAAACAGCTTGAGATTAGATAAACCCTAAGAAAGGTTTATCTAGTCCTTGGGCTCAAAAATTACAAGTGTGTTTGTGTGATTACAATCTCGAGATCATCATCATCATAGCAGCCGAAATTTCTCTCTCTTGTTCTTAATTTCGGAATTCAGATTGTGTTATTCATATAGTCTAGTTCTAGGTTGATTGTTAAAGATCGATCCTAGTTCATCAATTGAATTTAGCGTTAGAGCCAATTCAATTGAACTATCTATTTGAATTATCCTATCAATTTCGATTCATTCAGTTCACCATTATTCAAATCTGTTTGTTACTTGCATCACAAGGAGTTCTAAAGTTGAAAGCTTTTGTAGGATTGAATTGATTTGCTGGCAAGATCGGGTTCCTGTGTGGTCAAATACAAGGTTTCTGAGGAGTAATCCGAGGCGATCACGTATCAGATGCCACATGGACTTTACACCCCTTTGCCTACGCCTACATTCCCTTGGGAGGATTTATCCATGGACTTTATAGTAGGGTTGCCTAGGACTAAGAAGGGGAGGGATTCAATTATGGTGGTAGTAGACCGACTCTCAAAGATGGCACATTTTGTGCCGTGCCACAAACTTGATACGTGATCGCCTCGGATTACTCCTCAGAAACCTCGTATTTGACCACACAAGAACCCGATCTTGCCTAGTAATCCTTGATTCAACCTAAATTTACTAACAAAGTCAATAACTTGCGATCCAAGTAACACAATAACGAACTGATTGAATGAATGAAAGCACTCGATCTGATTTATTGATATTCGATTTGATAGTTCAAACGGATTGGCTCTAACGCTAAATCCGAATGATTAACTAGTTTGATCTTTAACAATCACAACTAGAACAATCTAATTGAAAACTCAGATTCAAACAAGAGAGAGAGATCGAGAATGTTATGATCGACGAAGGCTGCTGATGCTCGAACCACACACAAGACACAAATTGTATTTTTGAGCCCAAGGACTAGATAAACCTTTCTTAGGGTTTATCTAATCTCAAGCTGATTTTTATTAATGAAACTGAAAAGTATTTATAGAGAATACAAAAGCTAATACTTGGGGAGCAAGGGAGGGGAGTGGCCGACCCTAGATGGGGAGAATAGGTCTCCTTTGCTTGCTTCCCAAGATATAATAATATCTAAATAAATCTAACTAGATTCCCTTAAATAAAATAAATCATGGCTGATTTATTTATTTAAGGAAATAATCTTAACAAACTCAAAATATCTCTAACAAACTAAAAATATCTCTAACAACCAGGAGAGAGAAGATCAACCAACTAACATAAGCCTATTGGCTGATTTCTCTACATTATTAAAATAAATAGAAATTGTTCATAATAAAATAAATAAGATATTTTCTTCAATTTAGAATGGTCAAGTCAAAGGGTTGACTTTGACCCATATACCAATTCATCTCACCCGGTCACTTACTAAATTCAGCCCTAAAGTGAGACAAATTAATACATGTTTCTAAATAAAGAAATGTTGAAACTCGGCCCATTGACTTGATCCTCTTCCTTGGTGGTCTTTGGCGCCATTTATGAATATATGTAAGAGATAATATTGAATCCATGAAAACCTCTTTGAACTTGAACGCCCTTGACCTTGGGAAAGGTTTCGGTCTTGGTCTTCTAGACACCTTCTTTTCAACTTTAATCTTCATGGTTGATGCAGTGAAGCCTGCCATGTCTCAAACCGACGTCGATGAGTTGATTCGAGTGCCTTCTGACGGACCAATCACAAGAAGTCGAGCTAAGAAGATTGCTCAAGGCACAACAGCGATCTTGGTTCGATTGGCAGCGGTTGTTGAAGAGCCTAGCAAGGCGAAGTGGGTCTCGTGCATTCGACATCAATTGAGCCCGGATTCCATGGATTGATAATATGAGGGCCGAAATTCACTATTTCTTTATTTAGAAACATGTATTAATTTGTCTCACTTTAGGGCTGAATTTAGTAAGTGACCGGGTGAGATAAATTGGTATATGGGTCAAAGTCAACCCTTTGACTTGACCATTCTAAATGGAGAAAATATCTATCTATTTATTTTATTATAGGCGTGTGAACTTAAATAATGTAGAGAAATCAGCCAATAGGTTTATGTTAGTGGTTGATTTTCTCTCTCCTGGTTGTTAGAGATATTTTCTCTCTCCTGGTTGTTAGAGATATTTTCTCTCTCCTGGTTGTTAGAGATATTTTCTCTCTCCTGGTTGTTAGAGATATTTTAAGTTGTTAGGATTATTTCCTTAAATAAATAATTCAGCTATGATTTATTTATTTAAGGGAATCTAGTTAGATTTAATTAGATATTATTATATCTTGGGAAGCAAGATAAGGAGGCTAATTCCTCTCTCCTAGGGCCGGCCACACCCCCTTGCTTGCTCCCCAAGGAATAGCTTTGTATTCTCTATTTATACTTTGCAAATTCATTAATAAAAATCAGCTTGAGAGAGATTAAACCCAAATTGGTTTAATCTATCTCTTGGGCCCAAAAACACAAGTGTTCTAGCATTCAAGTTCATTCGATCGAGCAACTCTCAATAGCCGAATTCTCTCTCTTGTTCTCGCGACTAAATCAGTTTGTTCCTTCAAATTGGTCAATTGATTAGTTCTAGTTTTGATTGTTAAAAATCAATCTAGTTTATCAATTGGATTTAGCGTTAGAGCCAATCCAGTTGAACTATCCCTTTTGATTCAATCTTAAGTGTTCGAACCAGATTTCGCTTCGTTCCATTTCGAATTTTCATTACTTGCGCCACAAGGAAACTAAAGTTGAAAGCTTTTGTAGGATTGAATTGATTTGCTGGCAAGATCGGGACTTGTGTGGGTCATATACGAGGTTTCTACGGAGGATTCCGGGGTAATCACGTATCAAGTGGTATCATAATCCAGCGTCTCGCCAAGTAATTGTTTCTTTCCTTAATTTGCTTTCTAATTGATTCGATTCAGTTTTTGATCCCAAAAATCCCACCTTTACCTAAAGTTAGAATTTTTGAGACCAAAAGATTGAATTTTTCACCACCACCACCATATTTCCGCCACCCAACCACCACGAACCACCACCACCACACCAAACTGGTGTCGCTCGTCTGGACCGCACCACCATTCACCACCAGCCGAGCCTAACCACACCACCCCCATCCAATTCGGATTAGCCAAAACCCTAGTTCGCCCCCGCCCTGTTCTCGTGAAGCCTAACCCTAACCCTAATTTGGCGGCAGAACCCTAACCCTAGATTGCGAGAAACCCTAGGAAACCCTAATTCTCGCAACCCCTAATCTGAAACCCTACCATACCCCAAACCCTAGAACCGAACCCTAAAACCCTAATCCAGCCGTGAGCCTCCAAAACCCTAATTCCCTTAGTTGTTCCTTGCCCTCCAAGGAATTATCCAATTAGGAGATTTTTATGGGATTTGTGCATGTTTATTGGCTGATTTGGTTGAGTTGTATTGCAATTTAGATTAGCAATTGTTTTTCCTACAGTTTTATGAGTTTTCATTCATGTTGCATGATTGATTGCGATTCATATTGCTTGATTAATACTTGCTGATTTCTGTCATTGCTTTCCATCAATTCGGCCTAGCCCTTCTTTTTGTTATTAATTTGGCTTCTAGTTGGTTTCATTGGTAGCAAAAGTCACTTAGTTAAAAAAAAAAATTCAGTTCGTGTATACCCTTTTTAATTTCGTCCTTTGCATTGTTGCTTTGCTTTGCTTGTTTCTTCATTATAGCACAAGAGTAGTTTGTGCATAAAATCAAAAAAAAAAAAAAAAAAAAACAGAAAAGAAAAGTGATCTACCCCAGCTAGTTTTAAGCCACTTTCAACCCTAGTGACTGCTTGCTTAAAAAGATAGCTAAGTAGAAATCACTTTGAAGAAAAAGAGTGACGAAATAAAAGTCACTAAGCCTACCATATTTTCTGTCCTTGCATGCTGAATTTTGGCTTTATTAACTTGCATAGAGTCAATTGAGAGATTGCATGTGTTTTAGAGCTCATAGAGGGATTATTTGCATTGCTTGTCTTATTGCATATTTGCCATTTGCTTAAGCTGCATATTTCCTTTAAATATCATTAGTATTCCATACCTACACTATATCTACCATTTTACTCCCTCAAAACAGCCCAAAAACTGAATTAAGTTGATTGGATTGCTTTGAGGCAAGTTTTGGCTTGATTAAGGTGTGGTATTGCTTGTTGTGATTTACTTTAGAACACACTACTCTCTCTACCTTCTTGCTTGTTTCAGGAACAATGGTGATTCCATCAGAACCTAACCCAACTGAATTGAGTCTCACTAAGGAGGCAATCGACTTCATTAGGTTGTCCATTAGTGAAGGTGTGCGCGATGGCCAGGCTCGAGCTGTAGAACTGGCCACGGCTGCATTGGCTCCACAACTAAAGCATTTAGAGGAACAACTTGCAATATTGGTTGATTCATCTCAAGCTAGTCGCAAGAGCACCCCTGCAGTCGATCTTACAAGTGACCCAAATCAAGCCTCGGGTAGCGACAAAGGCAAGCAACAACTAGTGGATGACGAACATGATGTGCTTGCTAGCTACAACAAAGATAATGATCCCCCGGCTCACTACTCCCCCACAGCAGGCCGAGGTAGAGGAAGAGGCATCGGGTCGAGGACTCCACCGGTTACTCATCAACAAGTCTATAATCAGCCACACAACCGGTATCCTCAAGCCACTCATCAACAATATCAACAATACAACAACTCTTTTGATGATGTGACGTATGGTTATCCCGGGGAAGAAAGGCGCCCATGGCATCCTCCCCTAGATGATTTCTATAACCAAGCTGAGGTTGTAGAAGATCTCCCACCAGCCTATGGAGTACAACGGCCGAACAACAACAACAACGTTAACCAAATTGTAAATCAGATTGGGAAACGTGATATAAAGATCAAGATAGAACCATTCAATGGAGAGCTTAACCCGGAGAAGTATCTAGAGTGGGAACAAGCTACAAATTTCATTCTAGATCACATGGGATATGAAGAATGGGAGAAAGTTGCTGTTGTTGTCATCCACTTTATTGGGACCGCTAGAAATTGGTGGTTTAGAATGAAGGAGGATCGAATTAGAAAGGCCTTACCACCAATTGAAACTTGGGGCCAGCTGAAGTTTGTAATGAGGAAGAAATATGTGCCTGAAGAGCATACCGAGCACATGAGATTGAAAGTTGTAACTTGCAAACAAGGCACCAAGTCTCCAACCGAGTACTTCAATGAGCTAGAGGATCTGAGTTTTAAAGCGGGAATTCATCATTCCCAACGGTCTCTAAGGACCCAATTTATGGCTGGACTGAATCAAAGCATTCAAGACACATTGGAGATTCAACAAATCAAGGATCTCAATGCCTTAGTACATTCAGCCCAACTACTCTATGAGCAGCAACAAAGGAAGAAGAAGGAAGCTTGGAATGCTACAAAAAGGTATGGCTCTAATCCTAGTTCAAATTCCAACTCTTAACTCTTCTATGCAGCAAAAGGGAGCTTCTAGCTCACCTAAAACAACAGGTTTTCAAGGCCAAAGGCGTCCCACCAGTGGACCTCCAAATCAGTCTAGAGCACGTGATTTAGTGTGCTACAAGTGTCAAGGGCGAGGTCACTATGCCAAGGATTGTCCAAATCTAAAGCAAGTGCTTCTCACCACCAATGGAGGATATGTGAGTGATGAAGATATAACTCCAAATCAAGTGGAGGAGGACAGTATTGGACAGGAAGAGGAGGACGTAGAGGCCATTGAACCAGATTGCACCGAACAGCCTCTAACTTTGGTAACAATGCGTACTCTTACTTTACAAGAAACACCTAGGCTAGATCAAAGGGAAAACATTTTTCATACTAGGTGTACAGTAAAGAATCAAGTGTTATGCATGATAATTGATAGTGGTAGCTGCTGTAACATTATTAATGCTAAGGTAGTTGATCACTTGCAATTAAAAACCCAACCTAGGGCTACTAGTTATGGTCTCAATGGAATTAATGATTCAGAAGGTCCTAATCTTGTCACCCATCAGTGTTTAGTCCGTGTTGCTATTGGTACTTATGTTGATGACATTATGTGTGATGTAGTAAACATGGAATGCACTCATATTTTGTTAGGAAGACCATGGTTATTTGATAGGAGAGTGATTTATGATGGCATGTTAAACACCTATTCTTTTAACTATGATGGGAGGAGAGTTTCTCTTCTACCCTTGTCTCCCCAACAAGTTCTACAGGATCAGGTACGTCGAGATCAAGCTAGGGCACTTAGGCGTGCCAAGGAAGAGAAAGAAGAGGCTGATTCAACGGCCAAAGCAGCGGCCCGGCGTTCGGCGCCCGACGCGTCGACAAAGCCAAGCGGCATTTCCCAGTCTCCACCCGAGCGTTCTGGCTCAAATTTTGGGACAACATCAAAAACAGGTGGAGCTACTGTTTGGGACGAAAAACGCCGAGAAAATGTCCCTAAAACGCCCAAAGTGCCGAGCAACACTCCCAGCAGTGCATCTGGGACGAAAATTGGGCTATCTCCCAATCCACTCGAGCGTTTTGGCTCAAATTTTGGGAGCAATTCAGAGACTCAGAGATCTGCAAATATGAAAAAAGAACGCCTACAGAAAGAGCCAAAAATCGGCTTGAAAGGCAGTGTCGAAAAGCGCTCTCTTGTGACTCAGTCTAGTATTTCTTTCCCTAACTCTTCTTGCTTACTTCTTATGAGGAAAGAGATACTTATTATTAGTCAAGATATTTCACATCTTCCAAAGTGTCTACAGGATCTATTACAGGAGTTTGAAGATGTGATGCATGAAGAGTTGCCGGAAGGCCTGCCACCAATTAGAGGCATTGAGCATCAAATCGATTTGTGCGTGATTTTAGCACAATTGCAGCCCCCCTCCACGAGCTGACAAAGAAGGATACGGCCTTTAAATGGAGGGAGCAACAAGAGAACGCCTTCAACACTTTGAAGGACAGATTATGCCACGCCCCAGTGCTTCAACTCCCTGACTTCTCCAAGGCATTTGAGATAGAGGTGGACGCTTCTGGACATGGCATAGGAGGCGTGCTCTTACAAGACAAGAAACCCATTGCTTATTTTAGTGAAAAGCTTAGTGGGGCTGAGTTGAATTACCCTACTTATGATAAAGAGTTGTATGCTTTAATTAGGGTCCTGAAAACTTGGTCTCATTATTTGTGGCCTAAAGAGTTTGTAATCCATTCTGATCATGAGGCCTTGAAGTACTTGAAAGGCCAATCCAGACTCAGCAGGCGACATGCAAGATGGGTTGAATTCATGGAGACCTTTCCTTATGTTGTTAAACATAAGAAAGGCAAGGAGAATGTGGTAGCTGACGCCCTTTCTCGGAGGTATGTACTCTTGAACCTATGTGATGTTAAGATCCTTGGATTTGCAATGATTAGGGAATTATATGCTAGTGATCCTCACTTTGCTGAAATCTATAAGAATTGCATGTCTAGGGGTGAAATAGATACCTACTTTATTGATGATGGATACTTGTTTAAAGCTGGAAAATTGTGCATTCCTTCATCTAGTATACGTAGGCTTCTAACTAAAGAGGTTCATGAATCAAGAGGACATAGGGGTTTAGAAAAGACTTTAGAAGGTTTAAAAGAACACTACTATTGGCCTAAAATGAGTAATTATGTGCTGAGATTTGTCAAGAGTTGTGTTGTTTGTGCTAAAGCTAAGTCTAGACTTCACCCCCATGGTTTGTACCAGCCTTTACCCATTCCTAGTTCTCCTTGGGAAGACATTTCTATGGATTTCATTGTAGGTTTGCCTAGAACTAGGAAGGGTAGAGATTCTATCTTTGTAGTGGTAGATAGATTTTCCAAAATGCCTCACTTTATTCCATGTCACACGACTGATGATGCTGTGCATATTGCTGATTTGTTCTTTAGGGAAATTGTTAGATTGCATGGCATTCCTTGTTCTATTGTGTCAGATCGTGATGCTAAATTTTTGAGTTATTTTTGGAAGAGTCTATGGTCTAAATTGGGAACTAAATTGCTGTTTTCTACCTCATGTCACCCACAAACTGATGGGCAAACGGAAGTTACTAATCGAACGTTAGGGGTTTTACTTAGAACTATGCTTAAAGCTAACCTCAAACGTTGGGAAGATGTTTTGCCTTTTGTGGAGTTTGCTTATAACAGGTCAATCCATTCAGCCACAAAGATGACCCCTTTTGAGGTTGTTTATGGGCTGAATCCGAGGACGCCGGTGGATATGACGCCTCAGCCATACAAGGGAAAAGAGAGTTTTGAAGCTAACAAGAGGGCTGAGTTTGTGAAGAAGCTACATGAGAGGACGAAGATGCACTTAGAGAGGAAATCCATGAAGTACAAGGCCCATGCTGATAAGGGTCGAAAACAGGTTATCTTTGAAGAAGGAGACCTTGTTTGGGTGCATCTAAGGAAGGAAAGGTTCCCAAATCAAAGGAAGAACAAGTTAGATCAGAGAGGAGATGGACCATTTCGTATCATCAGGAGAATCGGCCCTAATGCATATCATGTTGACTTGCCTGGTGAGTATGGTGTCCATCCAACTTTTAATGTGGCTGATCTATCTCTTTATGTGCCAGATTTTGATTCCGACGTCGAATCAGAGACGATTCGAGCTCAAGTGGAGGAGAATGATGCAGTGAAGCCTGCCATGTCTCAAACCGACGTCGATGAGTTGATTCGAGTGCCTTCTGACGGACCAATCACAAGAAGTCGAGCTAAGAAGATTGCTCAAGGCAGAACAGCGATCTTGGTTCGATTGGCAGCGGTTGTTGAAGAGCCTAGCAAGGCGAAGTGGGTCTCGTGCATTCGACATCAATTGAGCCCGGATTCCATGGATTGATAATATGAGGGCCGAAATTCACTATTTCTTTATTTAGAAACATGTATTAATTTGTCTCACTTTAGGGCTGAATTTAGTAAGTGACCGGGTGAGATAAATTGGTATATGGGTCAAAGTCAACCCTTTGACTTGACCATTCTAAATGGAGAAAATATCTATCTATTTATTTTATTATAGGCGTGTGAACTTAAATAATGTAGAGAAATCAGCCAATAGGTTTATGTTAGTGGTTGATTTTCTCTCTGATGAGGGACCATCTAGGCAGCCTCCACCGGGCGCGCCTACACTCTTTGATGGACCATTCACCCGTGCTCGAGCTAAGAAGCTACAACACGAGATGAATGCTTTTGTAGGCTACACTATGGCTAAGGAGGCAGGAGCTTGTATGGAGTCCAAGGCCAGGGCGGTGTGTATCTTGAGCGCCGACGGAGGCTGCAGCGGCGCGCTCCAATTCCAGCGATGCGACACGCCCCGCGATGCAACGGCGCGCTCGTTCCAGCGCAGCAACGATACGGCGCGCCCCTGAGTGCGCCTGTCCGCGTGTGTGCGTGCGAGTCCGGGCACGAGCATGCTATCTTTTAGTTTTGCTGGATTTGTTTTATTGGATCATTTCCATTTTGGGCCTTAGTTATCTTTTAGTTTTAATTAGACATTATTTCTATTGTTATTTTGTCAAGACATATAAATAGCTTAGGATGTTTTATTTTCAGGGTAGACAGCTCAGAATTTGCATTTGCTTTCTCATTGAATAGAGAGAAAACGAGAGCCTTTGGCTTTCAAACCGTGTGTGTGTTTGCAGCTTGGTTTGTTTTGGATTGTGTCAATTTCATAGAAGATTGGTGCCTTTCAACAATCACGAGCCCCTTTCTCGTGCTACAAGGCTTGCTCCTTGTTTGTGTGAGATCGTAAAGGTTGGTTTCTCGATCATTCTAGTTGGTTCTTGTCTCGTCGAGCCAAGGGTCTTCTAGTTGTTTCTAGGAGTTGATCTTCAGTCCTTTATTGAGTCGTTTCCTTGTTTCTTTGTTGCATTTGTTTGTTGTCATCGAGTCTGTTTTGTGTCTTTGAGTCGTTGCTTCCATTGTTCTCATTGAGTCGCTTTCGTTTGAATCCATTTCTGACCACTTTGTTCTTGTTTCTATTGTTTGAGTCACGAACGTCGAAGATCGGGCATCAAGCGGTTTATCCCCGCATCAAATTGGTATCAGAGCTTCGTTGACGACGTTCTTTTCCATTTCCGAGTCGATTCACCATTAGAGTCTACAAAATACCAAAAAGAGGAGTAGCGTCTACAAGGATCCGATCAGGTTTGATTAATCTCAATCTCTTTAATTAAACTTGAAAGTACTGACCAGTTTGTTGCTTGCTGAAGTGGTTTGTTTCGCCCCAGCCAAACACACCCTAAACTTCAAGTAACCGTCACCAACACACCTCCTGCCCACCACCTTCACAAAAAACGTCCATCACCTTCCTAGAACCATCAGCCACGTTTGAATTAAGTAAGGAGGAGCTGATTTAATTTAATTAAGTCAGAAATTCAATTACCTTTCCCACCTCCTATATTTAAGGTTGACTAGTTCAAAGATTCTAACAACCTTCATTTCAGCCACAAAAGCTACACCCACCTCCTACAAAGTAGCAAGACCCATTCAAATCCATTCCCACACTCTCCCAACGTCCAAATTCATACCCACCTCCTACATTTCAGCCTTGAGACTTTCCCCACCAACCACAAAATCAGGGATTGCATCCCACCACTCCCACGCCCATCACATTAAATCTGCTACATTTCTATTTTCTTTTCTTGCACTTTCATATTGCATATTATTTTAGCATTTTTTTTTTGTATTTTCGTATTTATCTTAATTATCTGAGTATTTCTGAAAAAAAAAAAAGAAAAGAAAGGAAAAGAAAAGAAAAGAAAAGAAAAAAAATTCAGAAAATCAGATTCTTTAATCTCTTATCTCTTCTTTAATTCATATCATAGTATAGCTTCCATTATTGCATACTTGTAAGTATTTTGTGTAAGTCAAAAAAAAAAGTGCAAGAATCTTCCTTTTCTCTTCGTTTCTTCCCTATTGTCGGACGCCATTGGAGTACACCTCGAACCTTCACAAAAGAGCCACCCCACGCCTCACCTAACAAACCACTCCAAGTGCACTCTTGGTTAAGGAAATCAAGGTGAGACAGGCTTAATCAAGGTTTGATCTAACTCTTTGTTTGACAATTTTCTCTTTCTCAATTCTGGTCTTGTTTATAATCGAGTCTTCTTCTCATTTTCTCTACTTCCTGTTTCTGTTTTCACTCGAGTCTTCATTTGTTTAAACCCTCTTTCCTCCAACCTTCTCTTCTCGTGTTTGATTGATCTACTAAACTTCAACTTGATTTTGATCATTTCAAAGCAGATTGCAACAACAAGCTCGATCACACCACCCGAGAGTGAGAGCGAGTGAAACACAAGCGAGGAGTTTTTTTTTGATTTGACTAACACTAACCATTTGCTTGTAGTGCATTGTGTGTGATCATGTCAGGAGACGAGAGAGGATCCCACCGATCCAGGAGCCCCGACCCGGTTCACCCCGATGTGTTCAACTTGTTGAGCTCTCTCAACAGCAACATGGCGCGCCTCAACTCGCGCATGGCTGCCTTGGAGGCGCAAACACTTACGACGCCTCAACCGGGAGCCGCACCGAGCGTCGCGCCAGGTACCGCGCCAACGGCGCACGATCCAGCCGTAGCGACGAGCCAAGAGCAAGGGCGCGCTCGTGAGTCCGCGCCTACGTTCCATCCGTCCAGCATGGATCCGAATTTTGCCTCCACTTCCCATCATCAAAACAGGGAAGATCACTTGAACTCAACTCATTTCCATTCTCCCGGGATTTTTGCTCAAGGGGTTCCAATTAGCCAATTACCCTCTCCCGCTAGGGAAGGGCGAAATCGTGCTAATGAATTTCATGATTTTCAGGGACATAGGAGAGCTCCGGGCCAAGAAGACCATTTCGATGAGTATGACGCCGAAGATGATGAACATTGGGAGCGCTATTCAAGGCGCGAAGACAGAGAGAGGCGTCCAAGGCGGCCTAGAGAGCCCGAGCAAGATGGAGTAGCAAAAATCAAGGTGAAGATCCCAGCCTTTGACGGCAAGTGTGATCCGGACGTCTACATGGAGTGGGAGACGAAAATTGAACAAATATGGAATTGCCATAACTTTGCCGAGCATAAAAAGGTACAACTCGCCACCCTTGAATTTTCCGGTTATGCACTAATCTGGTGGGATAATCTAGTAAAGGAAAGGAGAAGAGCTCTTGACGCACCAATAGGAACTTGGGAGCAAATGAAGGCCCTCATGAGGAGGCGTTTCATTCCCCAACATTATGCACGTGAGCTGCGTCAAAGATTGGAGAATCTCAAGCAAGGTTCAATGAGTGCCGAGGAAACTTACAATGCCATGCAAGTGGCAATGGTAAGAGCCAATGTGGATGAGGATGAAGAGTCCACAATGGCACGTTTCCTTCGAGTTTTACATCCTTCTTTAGCTAATGAGGTCGATTTATATCCATATACTACTATGACTGGTTTGTTACATTTAGCTATGAAGGTTGAGAAAAAGAACAAGGCACGGATTCTAGGAGGCCGAGGCACGAGTAACCAGCCCAACTCATGGAGGAACAACCGTGGTCAGGCCATGTCTTATGGAAAGGAAGGCGCGCCTACAAAGGAACGAGGAAGCACCGCCGGCGCCTATGGAGATCAAGCTGGCCGGACCAAGTCTTCCGCGGGCACCGCGCCATCCTACAACAAGGGCCCCAATAGTGGAGCTTCGGCAGCTCCTAAGGGCAGTACCTCTAACCCTTCCTCTAGAGCTAGGGATACTGTGTGTTTTAAGTGCCAAGGTAGAGGGCACATGATGAAAGATTGCCCTAACAAGAAAACACTTTTAATCAATCATTTAGGCCAATATGAATCTGAGGAAGAAATTGATGATGTGCATGAAAATGAGCCTAATAATGATGATTTGCATGATGATGAGGATGAGATAGAGTATGAATCAGGGGAGTCTTTAATTGCTAGACGTAACATGCATATAAAACCAGCCCCTTGTGAAGATAATCAACGTGAAAATCTATTTCATACTCGATGTTTAATTAAGGGTAAGGTTTGCAACATGATAATAGATAGTGGAAGTTGTTGTAACATTGCTAGTCTTGAAATGGTACAAAAACTGCAATTATCTATGACTCAACACCCTAGACCTTATAAATTGCATTGGATGAACGATTGTGGAGAACTTAAAGTGAACAAGCAAGCGCATGTTTCTATTAAATTAGGGCATTACGAGGATGTTGTTCTTTGTGATGTAGTTCCTATGCAGGCTTGTCACATTTTATTAGGTCGCCCATGGCAATATGATAGGAAGGTCACGCATGATGGATTCACCAACCGGAACACCTTCACCTACAATGGCCAAACCATAGTGCTCAAACCCATGACGCCTATGCAGGTGGCCGAGGAGTTTGACAAAAAGAAGGTAAGTAAGGTAAGTGGAGAAGGTGAGGGAAAGAAGGGGACAGCTCGGGGTAAGACGAGCTCACCTAACAATCTCCCACCCTCCAGCGCACTTTTGGCTTCCAAGCGGGAGTTAGAGACCGAGTATTTGGATGGGCAAACAACACTCATGCTCTTGTGCAAGGAGCTGAGTTTGTTGAATGAGGAACTTAGAGCCTCTTTGCCCCCACAAATTTTGGGGCTCATTGAGGAATACAATGACGTATTTCCCGATGAGATACCGGCTGGCTTACCTCCAATTAGAGGAATCGAGCATCAAATTGATCTCATTCCCGGAGCATCTTTGCCTAATAGGCCAGCCTATCGTATGAACCCCAAGGAGACTCAAGAAGTCCAATCCCAAGTCCAAGAGTTATTGGATAAGGGATACATTAGGGAAAGTTTAAGCCCTTGTGCTGTACCGGTGTTGCTAGTGCCTAAGAAAGACAACACATGGCGTATGTGTGTCGATTGTAGGGCTATTAACAACATACGGTAAAGTATAGGCACCCCATCCCTCGTCTAGACGACATGCTAGATGAATTGCATGGAGCCACTATCTTTTCAAAGATAGATTTAAAAAGTGGCTACCATCAAATAAGGATGAAGGAGGGGGACGAATGGAAAACAGCCTTCAAGACCAAGTTTGGCCTCTATGAATGGCTTGTTATGCCATTCGGGCTTACAAACGCCCCAAGTACTTTCATGCGTCTAATGAATCATGTGCTTAGAAACTTCATAGGGAAATTTGTTGTTGTTTATTTTGATGATATTCTGATTTATAGCAAATCCCTAGAAACGCATGAAGATCATTTGAGGGAAGTACTCTCTACACTTAGATTAGAGCACTTGTATGCAAATTTGAAGAAATGTGAATTGTGCACTAATCATGTCACTTTTCTTGGGTTTGTAGTGAGCTCCAAAGGATTACAAGTAGACGAAGCCAAGATAAAGGCGATTCAAGAGTGGCCAACGCCTACCTCCATTGGCCAAGTCAGGAGCTTCCACGGCCTTGCCAGCTTCTATAGGAGATTTGTGAGGGATTTTAGCACCATTGCTGCTCCCTTGACCGAAATCACTAAGAAGAGGAGTGAGTTTAAGTGGGAGAAGGCACAAGAAAGGGCATTCAACGCCCTAAAGGACAGATTGACGCATGCCCCACTGCTGGCCTTGCCCGACTTCACTCGGCCCTTCGAAGTGGAGTGTGATGCGAGTGGCATTGGAATTGGAGGCGTTCTCATGCAAGAAGCTAAGCCTATTGCCTTCTTTTCTGAAAAATTGAAAGGTGCATGTTTAAACTACTCGACTTATGATAAAGAGTTATATGCTTTGTTTCGAGTGTTAAAAACATGGCAACATTATCTTTGGCCTAGTGAATTTGTCTTGAAAACTGACCATGAATCTTTAAAACATTTCAAGAGTCAAGATAAATTGGATAGAAGGCATGGTAGGTGGATGGAATTCATTGAGACATTTCCACATGTCATAAAATATAAAAAGGGAAAGGATAATGTAGTAGCCGATGCCTTGTCACGTCGCCATGCTTTACTTGTCTCATTAGATTCTAGAGTGTTAGGATTTACTTACATTCGTGAATTATATGAGAATGATATTGATTTTGGTGATGCTTTTAAGTGCTGCATGCAAAAGGGTTCGGATGAGAAATACTACATTCATGATGGATTTTTATTTAGAGTAGATAAAGTTTGCATTCCTCGTTGCTCTTTGCGTTTATTGTTGGTTGAGGAAGCCCATAAGGGCGGCCTAATGGGACATTTTGGGAGGGATAAAACTTATCATACTCTTAGGGTTCATTTTTATTGGCCACACATGCTTAGAGACGTTGAAAATGTAGTTAAGCGTTGTGTTGATTGTTTAAGAGCCAAATCTAGGTTGAGGCCACATGGACTTTACACCCCTTTGCCTACGCCTACAGCCCCTTGGGAGGATTTATCCATGGACTTTATAGTAGGGTTGCCTAGGACTAAGAAGGGGAGGGATTCAATTATGGTGGTAGTTGACCGATTCTCGAAAATGGCACACTTTGTGCCGTGCCATAAAACTGATGATGCTAGTAATGTAGCTAACTTGTTCTTTAGGGAAATAGTTAGGCTTCATGGCATACCAAAAACAATAGTGAGTGATAGGGATACCAAGTTCCTTAGCCATTTTTGGAGGACGTTATGGAATAAGCTAGGAACTAAGCTAATGTTCTCTACCTCTAGCCACCCACAAACTGATGGGCAAACCGAAGTGACCAATAGGACGTTAGCTACTATCCTTAGAACCATTATTAAAAAGAATTTGAAAATGTGGGAAGAAGCTTTACCTCATGTGGAGTTTGCTTACAATCGCACTATGCACTCATCTACTATGTTAACTCCATTTGAATGTGTTTATGGTACTAACCCACTCACCCCCTTAGATCTTACCCCATTTCCAATGAGGGAGCATGAAAGTTTTGATGCAGGAAAGCACGTTGAATTTATTAAGGAGCTGCATGCTCGAACCAAGACTCGGTTGGAGCAAAAGGCCGAGTACAATGCTAGGCGCGCCAACCATGGGCGGCGCCGCGTGATTTTCCAGCCCGGCGATTTGGTATGGGCGCATCTCAGGAAGGAGCGGTTTCCGGAGCTAAGGAAGAACAAACTGTCTCCAAGAGGCGATGGACCTTTCAAGGTGCTTCAACGGATTGGAGACAATGCTTACAAGTTAGAGCTGCCCGGGGATTATGGTCTGAGCGCCACCTTCAATGTCGCTGATCTTACGCCGTACTTAGCCGTGGATGAAGAGTTGGATTCGGGGTCGAATCCTTTCCAAGAAGGGGAGGTTGATGAGGGACCATCTAGGCAGCCTCCACCGGGCGCGCCTACACTCTTTGATGGACCACTCACCCGTGCTCGAGCTAAGAAGCTACAACGCGAGATGAATGCTTTTGTAGGCTACACTATGGCTAAGGAGGCAGGAGCTTGTATGGAGTCCAAGGCCAGGGCGGTGTGTATCTTGAGCGCCGACGGAGGCTGCAGCGGCGCGCTCCAATTCCAGCGATGCGACACGCCCCGCGATGCAACGGCGAGCTCGTTCCAGCGCAGCAACGATACGGCGCGCCCCTGAGCGCGCCTGTCCGCGTGTGTGCGTGCGAGTCCGGGCACGAGCATGCTATCTTTTAGTTTTGCTGGATTTGTTTTATTGGGCCATTTCCATTTTGGGCCTTAGTTATCTTTTAGTTTTAATTAGACATTATTTCTATTGTTATTTTGTCAAGACATATAAATAGCTTAGGATGTTTTATTTTCAGGGTAGACAGCTCAGAATTTGCATTTGCTTTCTCATTGAATAGAGAGAAAACGAGAGCCTTTGGCTTTCAAACCGTGTGTGTGTTTGCAGCTTGGTTTGTTTTGGATTGTGTCAATTTCATAGAAGATTGGTGCCTTTCAACAATCACGAGCCCCTTTCTCGTGCTACAAGGCTTGCTCCTTGTTTGTGTGAGATCGTAAAGGTTGGTTTCTCGATCATTCTAGTTGGTTCTTGTCTCGTCGAGCCAAGGGTCTTCTAGTTGTTTCTAGGAGTTGATCTTCAGTCCTTTATTGAGTCGTTTCCTTGTTTCTTTGTTGCATTTGTTTGTTGTCATCGAGTCTGTTTTGTGTCTTTGAGTCGTTGCTTCCATTGTTCTCATTGAGTCGCTTTCGTTTGAATCCATTTCTGACCACTTTGTTCTTGTTTCTGTTGTTTGAGTCACAAACGTCGAAGATCGGGCATCAAGCGGTTTATCCCCGCATCATGAGGGGTTGACAAAATCTCCCTTAAAAATAGGAGTTGAGTGAGATTTAATTTGACTTGGCTGAATTAAATCAACTCCTCTCCAATATTAAAGAGACGTGGCTGGGTATTTGAGATAGTGGAACTGAACTTCAATGGAGGTGGTGGGCGTGGTGGTTTCGAGACAAATGGGTGGTGGCGGTTACTTGGCTTAGGGCGTGTTTGGCTGGGGCGAAACAAACCACTTCAGCAAGCAACAAACTGGTTAGTACTTTCAAGTTTAATTAAAGAGATTGAGATTAATCAAACCTGATCGGATCCTTGAAGACGCTACTTCTGTTTTTGGTATTTTTGTAGACTCTAATGGTGAATCGACTTGAACACAAGAAGAATGTCTACAACGAAGCTCTGATACCAATTTGATGCGGGATTAAGGCCGCTTGATGCCCGATCTTCGACGTTCGTGACTCAAACAATAGAAACAAGAACAAAGTGGTCAGAAATGGATTCAAATGAAAGCGACTCAATGAGAACAATGGAAGCAACGACTCAAAGACACAAAACAGACTCGGTGACAACAAACAAACGCAACAAAGAAACAAAGAAACGACTCAATAAAGGACTGAAGATCAACTCCCAGAAACAACTAGAAGACCCTTGGCTCGAAGAGACAAGAACCAACTAGAATGATCGAGAAACCAACCTTTACGATCTCACACAAACAAGGAGCAAGCCTTGTAGCACGAGAAAGGGGCTCGTGATTGTTGAAAGGCACCAATCTTCTATGAAATTGACACAATCCAAAACAAACCAAGCTGCAAACACACACACGTTGAAAGCCAAAGCTCTCGTTTTCTCTCTATCGCAAGGAGAATTGGAAATTACAAATGAGTTGTCTACCTTGAAAATAAAAACATCCTAAGCTATTTATATGTCTTGACAAAATAACAATAGAAATAATGTCTAATTAAAACTAAAAGATAACTAAGGCCCAAAATGGAAATGGCCCAATAAAACAAATCCAGCAAAACTAAAAGATAGCATGCTCGTGCTCGGACTCGCGCGCACACACGCGGACAGGCGCGCTCAGGGGCGCGCCGCTGCATCGCTACGCTGGCGAAGGCGCAGCGCTGCATCCCTGGAGTTAGGACGCGCCGTTGCAACGTCGGTTTGGTGCGCGTTGCTGCAGCCTTGGCTCGAAGATCCCTCGGCGCTCAAGACGCACACCGCCCTAGCTTTGGACTTCATACATGCTCCTGCCTCCTTAGCCATAGTGTAACCCACAAAAGCATTCATCTCATGTTGTAGCTTCTTGGCTCGAGCACGGGTGAGTGGTCCATCAAAGAGTGTAGGCGCGCCCGGTGGAGGCTGCCTAGATGGTCCCTCATCACTCCTAGACGCTCCACAATTGGCCTCCAAACGCAGCAAAGAGCACGTGACATAGTGTGCTACAAATTGCCAACACGAGGCCATTATGCCAAGGATTGCCCAAATCAGAAACAAGTACTCCTTACTACCCATGGTGGTTATGTGAGTGATGAAGAAATAGCTCCAAATGAAGTGGAGGAGGAGCATCCTAGCAATGAGGTGGACGACATAGAAGCAATTGAACCTGATTGCTCATAACAACCATTAACCTTGGTAACCATGCGTACTCTTACATTACAAGAAACACATATGCTAGATCAAAGGGAACATATTTTTCATACTATGTGTACTATGAAGAATCAAGTTTTATGCATGATAATTGATAGTGGTAGCTGTTGCAACATTATTAATGCCAAAGTAGTTGATCACTTACAATTAAATACTCAACCTAGGGCTACTAGTTATGCTCTCAATGGAATAAATGATTCAGATGGTCCTAATCTTGTTACTCATCAATGCTTAGTACGTGTTTCGATTGGTAATTATGTTGATGATATCATGTGTGATGTGGTAAACATGGAATGCACTCATATCTTGTTAGGAAGGCCATGGTTATTCAATTGGAGAGTTATTTATGATGGCATGCTTAATACCTATTCGTTTAACTCTAACGGGAGGAGAGTTTCTCTTCTACCATTGTCGCCCCAGCAAGTTTTTCAGGACCAGGTATGGAGAGATGAAGCTAGGGCACTAAGGCATGTGAAGGAAGAAATAGAGGAGGCCGACACAATGGCCAAGGCTGCGGTGCACGGCTCGACGCCGGACGCAGCCGCAAACAAGACCGGCATTTCCTAGCTTCCACCCTGGCATTTTGGATCAAATTTAAGGCCAACATCATTCATGATACGTGATCGCCTCAGATTACTCCTCAGAAACCTCGTATTTGACCACACAGGAACCCGATCTTACCAGCAAATCAATTCAATCCTACAAAAGCTTTCAACTTTAGAACTCCTTGTGATGCAAGTAACAAACTGATTTGAATGATGGTGAATTGAATGGATCGAAATTGATAGGAAGATTCAAATAGATAGTTCAATTGAATTGGCTCTAATGCTAAATTCAATTGATGAACTAGGATCGATCTTTAACAATCAACCTAGAACTAAACTAGATGAACAACTTATCAACACAATCTGAATTTCGAAATTATGATCACAAGAGAGAGAAAGTTCGGCTGTGATGATGATGATGATCTCGAAATTGCAAGCACACAAACACAATTGTATTTTTGAGCCCAAGGACTAGATAAACCTTTCTTAGGGTTTATCTAATCTCAAGCTGATTTTTATTGAATGAAAATGCAAAGTATAAATAGAGAATACAAAAGCTAATCCTTGGAGAGCAAGGCAACTAGGAGGCTGGCCCTATAGATAGAAGATAGCCTCTTATCTTGCTTCCAAAGATATGATAAAATATCTATAAGTATATCTATCTACATTCCCTTAATTAAATAAATCATGGCTGACTTATTTAATTAAGAAAATATCTCTAACAAACTAAAAATATCTAAAAATATCTCTAACAACCAGGAGAGAGAATATTCAACCAACTAATATCAGCCTATTGATTGAATTTCTCTACATTATTTAAAATAGAAAATCGTTCATAAATAAAATAAATAAAGATAGAAATTTAGACTAAAGATAAGATTTCCGTAAGACTTGGACAACTCTCAGTAAAACCCAGTTTTCGGCCCTTTACTGTTGGATTCTGAATTTGATGTAAACTACAAAGTTGTAGAACGTTTAATTATCTTTCCAACGAGTACTTAACGGATTTGAGATGAATTTTCTAGCCCAAGTTATGACCAGTTTACTGAGCACTGTTTTCCATTTGACGGACTTCTTACTTTCCGAACTTTTGTGACTTGATTCTCTTCCTTGCTGGCCTTGGACGCCATGGATAGATATTTTGAAGAGATAGTATTAAGTCCATGAACACCTCTTTGAATTTGAACGCTCGGGACCTTGGAAAAGGTCTTGTTCATGGTCCTTTGATCGCTATCATTCTCCCCCACTTGACCTCGAATCGTCCTCGATTCGATGTTGCATGTAAGATTAAGAGGAGAAATATCTTGAAAGGCTGGAGATACTAAAGGCACCATGGTTAGTAAAGAAGGTTTTGGAGCAAACATGATGAGGAACCATCTAGGCAGCCTCCACCGGGCGCGCCTACACTCTTTGATGGACCATTCACCCGTGCTCGAGCTAAGAAGCTACAACGCGAGATGAATGCTTTTGTAGGCTACACTATGGCTAAGGAGGCAGGAGCTTGTATGGAGTCCAAGGCCAGGGCGGTGTGTATCTTGAGCGCCGACGGAGGCTGCAGCGGCGCGCTCCAATTCCAGCGATGCGACACGCCCCGCGATGCAACGGCGCGCTCGTTCCAGCGCAGCAACGATACGGCGCGCCCCTGAGCGCGCCTGTCCGCGTGTGTGCGTGCGAGTCCGGGCACGAGCATGCTATCTTTTAGTTTTGCTGGATTTGTTTTATTGGGCCATTTCCATTTTGGGCCTTAGTTATCTTTTAGTTTTAATTAGACATTATTTATATTGTTATTTTGTCAAGACATATAAATAGCTTAGGATGTTTTATTTTCAGGGTAGACAGCTCAGAATTTGCATTTGCTTTCTCATTGAATAGAGAGAAAACGAGAGCCTTTGGCTTTCAAACCGTGTGTGTGTTTGCAGCTTGGTTTGTTTTGGATTGTGTCAATTTCATAGAAGATTGGTGCCTTTCAACAATCACGAGCCCCTTTCTCGTGCTACAAGGCTTGCTCCTTGTTTGTGTGAGATCGTAAAGGTTGGTTTCTCGATCATTCTAGTTGGTTCTTGTCTCGTCGAGCCAAGGGTCTTCTAGTTGTTTCTAGGAGTTGATCTTCAGTCCTTTATTGAGTCGTTTCCTTGTTTCTTTGTTGCATTTGTTTGTTGTCATCGAGTCTGTTTTGTGTCTTTGAGTCGTTGCTTCCATTGTTCTCATTGAGTCGCTTTCGTTTGAATCCATTTCTGACCACTTTGTTCTTGTTTCTATTGTTTGAGTCACGAACGTCGAAGATCGGGCATCAAGCGGTTTATCCCCGCATCAAATTGGTATCAGAGCTTCGTTGACGACGTTCTTTTCCATTTCCGAGTCGATTCACCATTAGAGTCTACAAAATACCAAAAAGAGGAGTAGCGTCTACAAGGATCCGATCAGGTTTGATTAATCTCAATCTCTTTAATTAAACTTGAAAGTACTGACCAGTTTGTTGCTTGCTGAAGTGGTTTGTTTTGCCCCAGCCAAACACACCCTAAACTTCAAGTAACCGTCACCAACACACCTCCTGCCCACCACCTTCACAAAAAAACGTCCATCACCTTCCTAGAACCATCAGCCACGTTTGAATTAAGTAAGGAGGAGCTGATTTAATTTAATTAAGTCAGAAATTCAATTACCTTTCCCACCTCCTATATTTAAGGTTGACTAGTTCAAAGATTCTAACAACCTTCATTTCAGCCACAAAAGCTACACCCACCTCCTACAAAGTAGCAAGACCCATTCAAATCCATTCCCACACTCTCCCAACGTCCAAATTCATACCCACCTCCTACATTTCAGCCTTGAGACTTTCCCCACCAACCACAAAATCAGGGATTGCATCCCACCACTCCCACGCCCATCACATTAAATCTGCTACATTTCTATTTTATTTTCTTGCACTTTCATATTGCATATTATTTTAGCATTTTTTTTTTTGTATTTTCGTATTTATCTTAATTATCTGAGTATTTCTGAAAAAAAAAAAAGAAAAGAAAAGAAAGGAAAAGAAAAGAAAAGAAAAAAAAAAAAATTCAGAAAATCAGATTCTTTAATCTCTTATCTCTTCTTTAATTCATATCATAGTATAGCTTCCATTATTGCATACTTGTAAGTATTTTGTGTAAGTCAAAAAAAAAAGTGCAAGAATCTTCCTTTTCTCTTCGTTTCTTCCCTATTGTCGGACGCCATTGGAGTACACCTCGAACCTTCACAAAAGAGCCACCCCACGCCTCACCTAACAAACCACTCCAAGTGCACTCTTGGTTAAGGAAATCAAGGTGAGACAGGCTTAATCAAGGTTTGATCTAACTCTTTGTTTGACAATTTTCTCTTTCTCAATTCTGGTCTTGTTTATAATCGAGTCTTCTTCTCATTTTCTCTACTTCATGTTTCTGTTTTCACTCGAGTCTTCATTTGTTTAAACCCTCTTTCCTCCAACCTTCTCTTCTCGTGTTTGATTGATCTACTAAACTTCAACTTGATTTTGATCATTTCAAAGCAGATTGCAACAACAAGCTCGATCACACCACCCGAGAGTGAGAGCGAGTGAAACACAAGCGAGGAGTTTTTTTTGATTTGACTAACACTAACCATTTGCTTGTAGTGCATTGTGTGTGATCATGTCAGGAGACGAGAGAGGATCCCACCGATCCAGGAGCCCCGACCCGGTTCACCCCGATGTGTTCAACTTGTTGAGCTCTCTCAACAGCAACATGGCGCGCCTCAACTCGCGCATGGCTGCCTTGGAGGCGCAAACACTTACGACGCCTCAACCGGGAGCCGCACCGAGCGTCGCGCCAGGTACCGCGCCAACGGCGCACGATCCAGCCGTAGCGACGAGCCAAGAGCAAGGGCGCGCTCGTGAGTCCGCGCCTACGTTCCATCCGTCCAGCATGGATCCGAATTTTGCCTCCACTTCCCATCATCAAAACAGGGAAGATCACTTGAACTCAACTCATTTCCATTCTCCCGGGATTTTTGCTCAAGGGGTTCCAATTAGCCAATTACCCTCTCCCGCTAGGGAAGGGCGAAATCGTGCTAATGAATTTCATGATTTTCAGGGACATAGGAGAGCTCCGGGCCAAGAAGACCATTTCGATGAGTATGACGCCGAAGATGATGAACATTGGGAGCGCTATTCAAGGCGCGAAGACAGAGTGAGGCGTCCAAGGCGGCCTAGAGAGCCCGAGCAAGATGGAGTAGCAAAAATCAAGGTGAAGATCCCAGCCTTTGACGGCAAGTGTGATCCGGACGTCTACATGGAGTGGGAGACGAAAATTGAACAAATATGGAATTGCCATAACTTTGCCGAGCATAAAAAGGTACAACTCGCCACCCTTGAATTTTCCGGTTATGCACTAATCTGGTGGGATAATCTAGTAAAGGAAAGGAGAAGAGCTCTTGACGCACCAATAGGAACTTGGGAGCAAATGAAGGCCCTCATGAGGAGGCGTTTCATTCCCCAACATTATGCACGTGAGCTGCGTCAAAGATTGGAGAATCTCAAGCAAGGTTCAATGAGTGCCGAGGAAACTTACAATGCCATGCAAGTGGCAATGGTAAGAGCCAATGTGGATGAGGATGAAGAGTCCACAATGGCACGTTTCCTTCGAGTTTTACATCCTTCTTTAGCTAATGAGGTCGATTTATATCCATATACTACTATGACTGGTTTGTTACATTTTAGCTATGAAGGTTGAGAAAAAGAACAAGGCACGGATTCTAGGAGGCCGAGGCACGAGTAACCAGCCCAACTCATGGAGGAACAACCGTGGTCAGGCCATGTCTTATGGAAAGGAAGGCGCGCCTACAAAGGAACGAGGAAGCACCGCCGGCGCCTATGGAGATCAAGCTGGCCGGACCAAGTCTTCCGCGGGCACCGCGCCATCCTACAACAAGGGCCCCAATAGTGGAGCTTCGGCAGCTCCTAAGGGCAGTACCTCTAACCCTTCCTCTAGAGCTAGGGATACTGTGTGTTTTTAAGTGCCAAGGTAGAGGGCACATGATGAAAGATTGCCCTAACAAGAAAACACTTTTAATCAATCATTTAGGCCAATATGAATCTGAGGAAGAAATTGATGATGTGCATGAAAATGAGCCTAATAATGATGATTTGCATGATGATGAGGATGAGATAGAGTATGAATCAGGGGAATCTTTAATTGCTAGACGTAACATGCATATAAAACCAGCCCCTTGTGAAGATAATCAACGTGAAAATCTATTTCATACTCGATGTTTAATTAAGGGTAAGGTTTGCAACATGATAATAGATAGTGGAAGTTGTTGTAACATTGCTAGTCTTGAAATGGTACAAAAACTGCAATTATCTATGACTCAACACCCTAGACCTTATAAATTGCATTGGATGAACGATTGTGGAGAACTTAAAGTGAACAAGCAAGCGCATGTTTCTATTAAATTAGGGCATTACGAGGATGTTGTTCTTTGTGATGTAGTTCCTATGCAGGCTTGTCACATTTTATTAGGTCGCCCATGGCAATATGATAGGAAGGTCACGCATGATGGATTCACCAACCGGAACACCTTCACCTACAATGGCCAAACCATAGTGCTCAAACCCATGACGCCTATGCAGGTGGCCGAGGAGTTTGACAAAAAGAAGGTAAGTAAGGTAAGTGGAGAAGGTGAGGGAAAGAAGGGGACAGCTCGGGGTAAGACGAGCTCACCTAACAATCTCCCACCCTCCAGCGCACTTTTGGCTTCCAAGCGGGAGTTAGAGACCGAGTATTTGGATAGGCAAACAACACTCATGCTCTTGTGCAAGGAGCTGAGTTTGTTGAATGAGGAACTTAGAGCCTCTTTGCCCCCACAAATTTTGGGGCTCATTGAGGAATACAATGACGTATTTCCCGATGAGATACCGGCTGGCTTACCTCCAATTAGAGGAATCGAGCATCAAATTGATCTCATTCCCGGAGCATCTTTGCCTAATAGGCCAGCCTATCGTATGAACCCCAAGGAGACTCAAGAAGTCCAATCCCAAGTCCAAGAGTTATTGGATAAGGGATACATTAGCGAAAGTTTAAGCCCTTGTGCTGTACCGGTGTTGCTAGTGCCTAAGAAAGACAACACATGGCGTATGTGTGTCGATTGTAGGGCTATTAACAACATACGGTAAAGTATAGGCACCCCATCCCTCGTCTAGACGACATGCTAGATGAATTGCATGGAGCCACTATCTTTTCAAAGATAGATTTAAAAAGTGGCTACCATCAAATAAGGATGAAGGAGGGGGACGAATGGAAAACAGCCTTCAAGACCAAGTTTGGCCTCTATGAATGGCTTGTTATGCCATTCGGGCTTACAAACGCCCCAAGTACTTTCATGCGTCTAATGAATCATGTGCTTAGAAACTTCATAGGGAAATTTGTTGTTGTTTATTTTGATGATATTCTGATTTATAGCAAATCCCTAGAAACGCATGAAGATCATTTGAGGGAAGTACTCTCTACACTTAGATTAGAGCACTTGTATGCAAATTTGAAGAAATGTGAATTGTGCACTAATCATGTCACTTTTCTTGGGTTTGTAGTGAGCTCCAAAGGATTACAAGTAGACGAAGCCAAGATAAAGGCGATTCAAGAGTGGCCAACGCCTACCTCCATTGGCCAAGTCAGGAGCTTCCACGGCCTTGCCAGCTTCTATAGGAGATTTGTGAGGGATTTTAGCACCATTGCTGCTCCCTTGACCGAAATCACTAAGAAGAGGAGTGAGTTTAAGTGGGAGAAGGCACAAGAAAGGGCATTCAACGCCCTAAAGGACAGATTGACGCATGCCCCACTGCTGGCCTTGCCCGACTTCACTCGGCCCTTCGAAGTGGAGTGTGACGCGAGTGGCATTGGAATTGGAGGCGTTCTCATGCAAGAAGGTAAGCCTATTGCCTTCTTTTCTGAAAAATTGAAAGGTGCATGTTTAAACTACTCGACTTATGATAAAGAGTTATATGCTTTGTTTCGAGTGTTAAAAACATGGCAACATTATCTTTGGCCTAGTGAATTTGTCTTGAAAACTGACCATGAATCTTTAAAACATTTCAAGAGTCAAGATAAATTGGATAGAAGGCATGGTAGGTGGATGGAATTCATTGAGACATTTCCATATGTCATAAAATATAAAAAGGGAAAGGATAATGTAGTAGCCGATGCCTTGTCACGTCGCCATGCTTTACTTGTCTCATTAGATTCTAGAGTGTTAGGATTTACTTACATTCGTGAATTATATGAGAATGATATTGATTTTGGTGATGCTTTTAAGTGCTGCATGCAAAAGGGTTCGGATGAGAAATACTACATTCATGATGGATTTTTATTTAGAGTAGATAAAGTTTGCATTCCTCGTTGCTCTTTGCGTTTATTGTTGGTTGAGGAAGCCCATAAGGGCGGCCTAATGGGACATTTTGGGAGGGATAAAACTTATCATACTCTTAGGGTTCATTTTTATTGGCCACACATGCTTAGAGACGTTGAAAATGTAGTTAAGCGTTGTGTTGATTGTTTAAGAGCCAAATCTAGGTTGATGCCACATGGACTTTACACCCCTTTGCCTACGCCTACAGCCCCTTGGGAGGATTTATCCATGGACTTTATAGTAGGGTTGCCTAGGACTAAGAAGGGGAGGGATTCAATTATGGTGGTAGTTGACCGATTCTCGAAAATGGCACACTTTGTGCCGTGCCATAAAACTGATGATGCTAGTAATGTAGCTAACTTGTTCTTTAGGGAAATAGTTAGGCTTCATGGCATACCAAAAACAATAGTGAGTGATAGGGATACCAAGTTCCTTAGCCATTTTTGGAGGACGTTATGGAATAAGCTAGGAACTAAGCTAATGTTCTCTACCTCTAGCCACCCACAAACTGATGGGCAAACCGAAGTGACCAATAGGACGTTAGCTACTATCCTTAGAACCATTATTAAAAAGAATTTGAAAATGTGGGAAGAAGCTTTACCTCATGTGGAGTTTGCTTACAATCGCACTATGCACTCATCTACTATGTTAACTCCATTTGAATGTGTTTATGGTACTAACCCACTCACCCCCTTAGATCTTACCCCATTTCCAATGAGGGAGCATGAAAGTTTTGATGCAGGAAAGCACGTTGAATTTATTAAGGAGCTGCATGCTCGAACCAAGACTCGGTTGGAGCAAAAGGCCGAGTACAATGCTAGGCGCGCCAACCATGGGCGGCGCCGCGTGATTTTCCAGCCCGGCGATTTGGTATGGGCGCATCTCAAGAAGGAGCGGTTTCCGGAGCTAAGGAAGAACAAACTGTCTCCAAGAGGCGATGGACCTTTCAAGGTGCTTCAACGGATTGGAGACAATGCTTACAAGTTAGAGCTGCCCGGGGATTATGGTGTGAGCGCCACCTTCAATGTCGCTGATCTTACGTCGTACTTAGCCGTGGATGAAGAGTTGGATTCGGGGTCGAATCCTTTCCAAGAAGGGGAGGTTGATGAGGGACCATCTAGGCAGCCTCCACCGGGCGCGCCTACACTCTTTGATGGACCATTCACCCGTGCTCGAGCTAAGAAGCTACAACGCGAGATGAATGCTTTTGTAGGCTACACTATGGCTAAGGAGGCAGGAGCTTGTATGGAGTCCAAGGCCAGGGCGGTGTGTATCTTGAGCGCCGACGGAGGCTGCAGCGGCGCGCTCCAATTCCAGCGATGCGACACGCCCCGCGATGCAACGGCGCGCTCGTTCCAGCGCAGCAACGATACGGCGCGCCCCTGAGCGCGCCTGTCCGCGTGTGTGCGTGCGAGTCCGGGCACGAGCATGCTATCTTTTAGTTTTGCTGGATTTGTTTTATTGGGCCATTTCCATTTTGGGCCTTAGTTATCTTTTAGTTTTAATTAGACATTATTTATATTGTTATTTTGTCAAGACATATAAATAGCTTAGGATGTTTTATTTTCAGGGTAGACAGCTCAGAATTTGCATTTGCTTTCTCATTGAATAGAGAGAAAACGAGAGCCTTTGGCTTTCAAACCGTGTGTGTGTTTGCAGCTTGGTTTGTTTTGGATTGTGTCAATTTCATAGAAGATTGGTGCCTTTCAACAATCACGAGCCCCTTTCTCGTGCTACAAGGCTTGCTCCTTGTTTGTGTGAGATCGTAAAGGTTGGTTTCTCGATCATTCTAGTTGGTTCTTGTCTCGTCGAGCCAAGGGTCTTCTAGTTGTTTCTAGGAGTTGATCTTCAGTCCTTTATTGAGTCGTTTCCTTGTTTCTTTGTTGCATTTGTTTGTTGTCATCGAGTCTGTTTTGTGTCTTTGAGTCGTTGCTTCCATTGTTCTCATTGAGTCGCTTTCGTTTGAATCCATTTCTGACCACTTTGTTCTTGTTTCTGTTGTTTGAGTCACGAACGTCGAAGATCGGGCATCAAGCGGTTTATCCCCGCATCAAAACATAGTTGATGGAAGACATTGAATCATCTTTTGGACATTAAGGTTCTCCTTGATACGTGATTGCCTCGGATTACTCCTCAGAAACCTCATATTTGACCACACAGGAACCCGATCTTGCCAGCAAATCAATTCAATCCTACAAAAGCTTTCAACTTTAGAACTCCTTGTGATGCAAGTAACAAACTGATTTGAATGATGGTGAATTGAATGGATCGAAATTGATATGAAGTTTCAAATAGATAGTTCAATTGAATTGGCTCTAACGCTAAATTCAATTGATGAACTAGGATCGATCTTTAACAATCAACCTAGAACTAAACTAGATGAACAACTTATCAACCAATCTGAATTTCGAAATTAAGAACACGAGAGAGAGAGAAATTTCGGCTATTATGAAGATGATGATCTCGAATTGCAATTCCACACAAACACAAATTCGTATTTTTGAGCCCAAGGACTAGATAAACCTTTCTTAGGGTTTATCTAATCTCAAGCTGATTTTTATTAATGAAACTGAAAAGTATTTATAGAGAATACAAAAGCTAATACTTGGGGAGCAAGCAAAGTACATGGCCGGCCCTAATAGGGTTAGAATGGTCCTTTTCTTGATTCCCAAGATATAATAAAATATCTACCTAATATCTATCTAGATCCCCTTAATTAAATAAATCATGGCTGAATTATTTAAATAAGGAAGTATCTCTAACAAATTAAAAATATCCAAAACAAATTAAAAATATCTCTAACAACCAGGAGAGAGAATATTCAACCATCTAACATCAGCCTATTGATTGAATTCTCTACATTATTTAAAATAGAAAATCATTCATAAATAAAATAAATAAAGATAGAAATTTAGACTAAAGATAAGATTCCCGTAAGACTTGAACAGCTCTCAGTAAATCCCAGTTTTCGGCCCTTTGCTGTTGGATTCTGAATTTGAAGTAAACTACAAAGTTGTAGAACTTTTAATTATCTTTCCAACGAGTACTTATCGGACTTGAGATGAATTTCTAGCCCAAGTTATGACCAGTTTACTGAGTATTGTTTTTAATTTGACGGGCTTCTTACTTTCCGAACTTTTGTGACTTGATTCTCTTCCTTGGTGGCCTTGGACGCCATGGATGGATATTTTGAAGAGATAGTATCAAGTCCATGAACACCTCTTTGAATTTGAACGCTCTTGACCTTGGGAAAGGTCTCGGTTTTGACCTTCTAGACACCTTCTTTTCAACTTTAATCTTCATGGTCCTTTTATCGCTATCATTCTCCCCCACTTGACCTCGAATCGTCCTCGATTCGAAGTTGCATGTAAGATTAAGAGGAGAAATATCTTGAAATATTGGAGATACTAAAGGCACCATGGTTAGTATAGAAGGTTTTGGAGCAAACATAGTTGATGGAAGACATTGAATCATCTCTTGGACATTAAGGCTCTCTTTGACAAAGACTTCATTTGAGAGATCTGTTTCTTCCTCCATGCTCGTCCCTTGAATGATTTCTTCAGCTGACAGCTCCTCCTTCAAACCTTCCTCATCAATATGGCATTGAAGATCACATAGGAGGTTACTTTCTTCTTTAGAGGTCTCTTGGCTATGTGAGGTTATAACTTTCTCTCGAAGAGTGAACAATCCTGGTTTTGGTGAGTCAGAAACTCCCAATTCCTGCAAAAAGTAGTTAGGATGCAAAACAATGGAAGAAGAGTTAGAAATGTACCTCATTTGACTAGAATTAGCCAAATCCTCCTTAGTCAAGTCCAAAGACTCATACTTGTGATTCAAGGATCGGATTGGAGCTCTCTTTTGGCAAGCAGGAGCACAAGCTTCTCTATATCGTCTATGCAACTCTTCATCATTTGTAACATAGATCTTCCGCATGACAAACTTCAGTTGGTCCCAATTTGCAATTGGGATCAAGCCTTGACGATGTCTAGATTGACATATCCATAACCAAAAGGAACGGGCAGAACCAACAAGGTAGTTAGTCACCCATGGAAGTGATACGTGATCGCCTCGGATTACTCCTCAGAAACCTCGTATTTGACCACACAGGATCCCGATCTTGCCAGCAAATCAATTCAATCCTACAAAAGCTTTGAATTTAGATTCCTTGTGATGCAAGTAATGACAATTTCGAAATTGAATAGACACAAATCTGGTTCGAACAAATAAAGTTGAATAAAGGAATAGTTCAATTGGATTGGCTCTAACGCTAAATCCAATTGATGAACTAGATTGATCTTTAACAATCAAAACTAGAACTAATCAATTGATCAATTTGAATGAATGAACTGATTTGAATCAATAAGAACAAAGAGAGAGAGAAAATTCGACTGTGATGATGATGATGATGATGATGATGATGATGATGATCTCGAGATTGCAAGCACACAAACACAATTGTATTTTTGAGCCCAAGGACTAGATAAACCTTTCTTAGGGTTTATCTAATCTCAAGCTGATTTTTATTGAATGAAAATGCAAAGTATAAATAGAGAATACAAAAGCTAATCCTTGGATAGCAAGGCAACTAGGAGGCTGGCCCTATAGATAGAAGATAGCCTCTTATCTTGCTTCCAAAGATATAATAAAATATCTATAAGTATATCTATCTAGATTCCCTTAATTAAATAAATCATGGCTGATTTATTTATTTAAGGAAACAACCTAACAAACTCAAAATATCTCTAACAAATAAAAAATATCTCTAACAACCAGGAGAGAGAATATTCAACCAACTAACATCAGCCTATTGATTGAATTTCTCTACATTATTTAAAAATAGAAAATCATTCATAAATAAAATAAATAAAGAGAGAAATTTAGACTAAAGATAAGACTCCCGTAAGACTTGAATGGGTCTACTCATGAGATTACCTTTCGAGGTCTACACCCAACGAGATTGCCTTATGGCCTACACCCAACGAGACTACCCTTGAATGGGTCTACTCATGAGATTACCTTTCGAGGTCTACTCAAAGTGCCTTGTGTGTACAAGGATCGACTTTCACTTCAAATTAACAATACAACATATGCTCTTATGTTTATTTAAATACCCTAAAACACAACATACCACATCACACATGATATCATGAACATAAATACCAATGGAAACACGAACTAAGCACTGATGAGTAACAAGATTAGGACCATCTGAACCATATATTCCATTAAGACCATAACTAGTAGCCCTAGGTTGATTTTTTTATTGTATGTGGTCAACTACTTTAGCATTAATAACGTTACAGCAGCTACCACTATCAATTATCATGCATAAAACTTGATTCTTTACAGTACACCTAGTATGAAAAATATTTTGCCTTTGATCTAACCTAGGTGTTTCTTGTAAAGTAAGAGTACACATGGTTACCATGGTTAGAGGCTCTTCGGTGCAATCTGGTTCTATGGCCTCCATATCCTCCTCTTCTTGTCCAATACACTTTGTTGGTGATTTGTGTCAAGTCATCAAATCCCTTTGAGAGCATGTTGAGGTTAAGAAGTCATATTGATAATGTCGATTGAGGAATTGGCATATATGACTTTCCATGATATGAAAAAGAGAGTTTGTCATGAATGATCCAATGAAATGGCACACCAATGCCAAAGGAACCTCTCGTGCCACGGCATTAGGCAAGGGCGCGCCGAGGAAGGCGTCGTCCTTGCCTAATGTCGTGGCGCGCCTAGGGCTCGATCTTGAGGTTTGAGGCTCGGCATAATGGGGCATGCCTTGTGCACGGTTTTGAGGTTTAAGTAATGGCGGTTGGACACGCCTTGGCACTACGATGGCACGGCCAAGGTAACACGAGGCTAAGCTTGCGGCGCGCCTCGTGCTAAGGCACGAGGCGTCGAGTTACTTCGATTGAGCAAAGGTATGATTTTGAGCTTGCTATTTATGTCTTATAGCTTTGTGCATTATCTAATGAAGTTAGTGATACGGAATTATCTCCTCGATTGCTCGATGATGACAATTCGGTCTTGTTTTGGCCCGATCTTGACAAGTAATTCTCTTTCCAACCTGAATTGCCTTCAAAGTTAATAACTTTATAAACAAGTAACTCTAAATATCAATGAATGGTGAAGAACGAATCTGATTTGAAGGGTTAAGATAATTAAAGAGATGGTTCAATTGAATTGGCTCTAACGCTAAATTCAATTGATGAACTAGGTTTGATCTTTAACAACCAAACTAGAACTAACTTAATTAATCAAATTAACAAATCAAATCTGAATTGAAAGAAAATGAATTGGTGATGATGATCGTAGAGATTGTGATACGTGATCGCCTCGGATTACTCCTCAGAAACCTCGTATTTGACCACACAGGAACCCGATCTTGCCAGCAATTATGATTCAAACCTACAAAAGCTCTCAAATTAAGAAACTTGCGGTCCAAGTAACAAACAGATCCGAAACTTGAAGTAACGAAACTGAATTGATAGGTTGAAGGAATCAACTTGATAGTTCAATTGGATTGGCTCTAACGCTAGATCCAATTGATTAACTAGTTTGATCTTTAACAATCACAACTAGAACAATCTAATTGATTAAATCAACAAACCAATTTAATAACACAAGAGAGAGAGAAAATCGAGAACTCTGATGATGATGAACACGAGCACACAATTGTATTTTTGAGCCCAAGGACTAGATAAACCTTTCTTAGGGTTTATCTAATCTCAAGCTGATTTTTTATTAATGAAACTGAAAAGTATTTATAGAGAATACAAAAGCTAATACTTGGGGAGCAAGGGAGGAAGGCTGGCCGGCCCTAGAAGGGGAGAAGGGGTCTCCTTTGCTTGCTTCCCAAGATATAATAATATCTAAATAAATCTAACTAGATTCCCTTAAATAAATAAATCATGGCTGAATTATTTATTTAAGGAAATAATCCTAACAAACTTAAAATATCTCTAACAACCAGGAGAGAGAAGATCAACCAACTAACATAAGCCTATTGGCTGATTTCTCTACATTATTAAAATAAATAGAAATTGTTCATAATAAAATAAATAAGATATTTTCTTCAATTCAGAATGGTCAAAGTCAAAGGGTTGACTTTGACTCATATATCAATTCATCTCACCCGGTCACTTACTAAATTCAGCCCTAAAGTGAGACAAATTAATACATGTTTCTAAATAAAGAAATAGTGAATTTCGGCCCTCATATAATCAATCCATGGAATCCGGGTTCAATTGATGTCGAATGCACGAGACCCACTTCGCCTTGCTAGGCTCTTCAATAACCGCTGTCAATCGAACCAAGATCGCTGTTGTGCCTTGAGCAATCTTCTTAGCTCGACTTCTTGTGATTGGTCCGTCAGAAGGCACTCGAATCAACTCATCGACGTCAGTTGGAGACATGGCAGGTTTCACTGCATCAGATTGCATGCATGAACAATGGTTGCTTTAATGGCTCATAAACTAGATAAACCAACAGGGGTTTATCTAATTCAGGCTGAATTTTATTGAATGAATAACAAAGCTATTTAAAGAAAATACAAGGTAGAGTTGTCTTGGAGAAAAAGTCAAGGAGATCAGCCCTAGAAGGGTAGAAAGGTCCTTTTCTTATTTTCCAAGATAACATATAATAATATAAAAACATCTATCTAAGTCCCCTTATCTTAATTAAATCAAATAGATAAATATTTGACTTATTTAGATAAGAAAACTAAAAAACTAATCCTAAAACTCGGGTGCGGGTTAACAAAAGCTCGGATTTTCGATGGTGGAAAGAAAGATTTTCGGGCTTCGATAACGACGGTTGCTCGGTGGTGGTTAGTGCGGGATTCCGATCGGTGGGAGGGGGTCTTCAAGATCTTTGGTTGAGTTTTGGAATTGAGAGGATTTGAGGGTGGATTTGTTGAAGGGGTAAAAGGGTTTTATAGGAGAGGGAAGAGATAGGAATAGGAAGAGGGGGTGGCGGCAATGGGTAGGTAAAAAGATAGATTAGGTTAAAAAAAACTTACCTGCCCCGTTTTCCGAGTCGGGTCGTTAACGAGCCTGCGTGGGTCGTTAACGAGCCACCGTAGCCTCTTGGAGTGATTTTCGATCCCTTCTCCTGCATCTTGTTAGCTAAAAATTTATCCTAATTTCTATCCTAAAAATTACTAAAAAGAATTCAAAAGAAAGCTAAGAAAATAATCTAAAAAGGAAAAGAAAAGAAAAGAAAAAGAATCTAATTCTAAAAGCGGGTTGTCTCCCGTAAGCGCTATTTTTAATGTCATTAGCCCGACGTGCTCCTTTGACTCAGGGTGGCTCTTGTGTAGCCATGTTGGGGTCTTGAGGTACCCCATACTTAGCCTTGCAGCTTCTGTGTGCTTGAGTTGCTAAATTAGGACCCTTTTCTTCTATCAGTATGCCCGGTATTCCTATATGATGGTTAGTGAAATCCGAAAACCAAGGTGGTTTGGATTCCTCTGTAGTGCATATGATAGGGCGTGGTGTAGGAACAAAATGATAAGGAATATTCATGACCATCTTTAGCCGATTCATAATTAGAGTACTGACCTTGATTGCACTCTTGCACGTGGGACTCGATGATCGGCCAATGAGGCTTGGTAGGGACAGTTGTATCGAGTTCTGGTTGAGTCAACTCGATTTGTGCGACCCCAATTGGATTGTTGGCATTCTGATCCAAGTTGAATTCCACTCGTTCCTCTCCAATATCAAAAGTGAGGAGTCCTTTCTGCACATCAACTCTTGCACCTGCTGTGACTAAAAATGGTCGGCCGAGAATTATGGGAACATGAGGATCTTCAGGCATATCGAGGATGAGAAAATCATTCGGTATAAAGAATTTTCCGACTTGAATAGGATAATCGTCCACCACTCCTGTGGCTTTGACACATGATCCATCTGCCATGTAAAGCCGCATGTTGATGGGCTCTAGTGGTCCCATATTAGCTTTAGACATGATTGAAAGAGAGACTCTAGCACTGGCACCCAGATCACATAAAGCCTTGAACTTGTGGTTGCCTATGCCGATCGTTATTGCAAATCTCCTTGGGTCTCCTAGCTTTTCCGGTAGAGCTATCAATCTGACTTCATCCTGCAGCTCTGTAATGGATCTTTTCCTGCGAAGAATATCTTTCAAAAACTTTGTGTAAGCCGGTATATCGCTTAGGGCCTCAGCGAATGGGATGGAAATATTAATGCCCTGAAGAATTTTTACGAAACGCTTGAACTTACTCTCAGTAGAGTCCATAGATTTCTTAGTTGGAAATGGAAGAGATTTCACCATTCTCGGAACCAAGTTAGGCTCGAAAGGTGAGAGTACTGGGTCGACACTAGGGTCGTTTGTTGGCCTCGGCGGGTCGTTACCGACCCAGAGAGCTAAAAATCTGGAAAAAGAACGCCTACAGAAAGAGCCAAAAATCGGCTTGAAAGGCAGTGTAGAAAAGCGCTCTCTTGTGACTCAGTCTAGTATTTCTTTCCCTAACTCTTATTGCTTACTTCTTATGAGGAAAGAGATACTTATTATTAGTCAAGACATTTCACATCTTCCAAAGTGTCTACAGGATCTATTACAGGAGTTTGAAGACGTGATGCCTGAAGAGTTGCCAGAAGGCCTTCCACCAATTAGAGGCATTAAGCATCAAATCGATTTGGTACCCGACGCTTCTTTACCATACCGTGCAGCCTATAGAGCAAGTCCAGAAGAGACCGCTGAGCTTCAAAGACAAGTGCAAGATCTCATGGACAAAGGCTATGTGCGTGAATCTCTCAGCCCATGCGCGGTTCCGGTGATTTTGGTGCCAAAGAAGGATGACACATGGAGAATGTGTGTTGATTGTAGAGCGATCAACCAAATAACAGTTAAGTACCGTCACCCCATCCCTAGACTAGATGATATGCTTGATGAATTGCATGGTGCTACTTTCTTTTCTAAGATTGATTTAAGAAGTGGGTACCATCAAATTAGGATGAGGGAAGGGGATGAATGGAAAACTGCCTTTAAAACTAAGTATGGCTTATATGAATGGTTAGTAATGCCTTTTGGATTAACTAATGCACCTATTACTTTTATGAGGCTTATGAACCATGTTTTAAGAAGATACTTAGGCAGATTTGTTGTAGTCTACTTTGATGATATCTTAATCTATAGAAAAACCATGCATGAATATGTAGATCATGTTAGGGCTGTTTTGGACACTTTAAGGTTAGAAAAGCTTTATGTTAACTTGAAAAAGTGTTCTTTTTGCTCGGAGTCTACCATTTTTCTTGGTTTTGTTGTGTCTAATGGTGGATTGAAGGTAGATGAAGACAAGATCAAGGCAATCAAAGAATGGCCCCAGCCGACTACACCAACTATGGTCAGATCATTTCTCGGCTTGGCTGGCTTCTACAGGAGATTTGTGCGTGATTTTAGCACAATTGCAGCCCCCCTCCACGAGCTTACAAAGAAGGATACAACCTTTAAATGGAGGGAGCAACAAGAGAACGCCTTCAATACTTTGAATGACAGATTATGCCACGCCCCAGTGCTTCAACTCCCTGACTTCTCCAAGGCATTCGAGATAGAGGTGGACGCTTCTGGACATGGCATAAGAGGCGTGCTCTTGCAAGACAAGAAACCCATTGCTTACTTTAGTGAAAAGCTTAGTGGGGCTGAGTTGAATTACCCTACTTATGATAAAGAGTTGTATGCTTTAATTAGGGTTTTGAAAACTTGGTCTCATTATTTATGGCCTAAAGAGTTTGTAATCCATTCTGATCATGAGGCCTTGAAGTACTTGAAAGTGATGCAGTGAAGCCTGCCATGTCTCAAACCGACGTCGATGAGTTGATTCGAGTGCCTTCTGACGGACCAATCACAAGAAGTCAAGCTAAGAAGATTGCTCAAGGCACAACAGCGATCTTGGTTCGATTGGCAGCGGTTGTTGAAGAGCCTAGCAAGGCGAAGTGGGTCTTGTGCATTCGACATCAATTGAGCCCGGATTCCATGGATTGATAATATGAGGGCCGAAATTCACTATTTCTTTATTTAGAAACATGTATTAATTTGTCTCACTTTAGGGCTGAATTTAGTAAGTGACCGGGTGAGATAAATTGGTATATGGGTCAAAGTCAACCCTTTGACTTGACCATTCTAAATGGAGAAAATATCTATCTATTTATTTTATTATAGGCGTGTGAACTTAAATAATGTAGAGAAATCAGCCAATAGGTTTATGTTAGTGGTTGATTTTCTCTCTCCTGGTTGTTAGAGATATTTTCTCTCTCCTGGTTGTTAGAGATATTTTAAGTTGTTAGGATTATTTCCTTAAATAAATAATTCAGCTATGATTTATTTATTTAAGGGAATCTAGTTAGATTTAATTAGATATTATTATATCTTGGGAAGCAAGATAAGGAGGCTAATTCCTCTCTCCTAGGGCCGGCCACACCCCCTTGCTTGCTCCCCAAGGAATAGCTTTGTATTCTCTATTTATACTTTGCAAATTCATTAATAAAAATCAGCTTGAGAGAGATTAAACCCAAATTGGTTTAATCTATCTCTTGGGCCCAAAAACACAAGTGTTCTAGCATTCAAGTTCATTCGATCGAGCAACTCTCAATAGCCGAATTCTCTCTCTTGTTCTCGCGACTAAATCAGTTTGTTCCTTCAAATTGGTCAATTGATTAGTTCTAGTTTTGATTGTTAAAAATCAATCTAGTTTATCAATTGGATTTAGCGTTAGAGCCAATCCAGTTGAACTATCCCTTTTGATTCAATCTTAAGTGTTCGAACCAGATTTCGCTTCGTTCCATTTCGAATTTTCATTACTTGCGCCACAAGGAAACTAAAGTTGAAAGCTTTTGTAGGATTGAATTGATTTGCTGGCAAGATCGGGACTTGTGTGGGTCATATACGAGGTTTCTACGGAGGATTCCGGGGTAATCACGTATCAAGTGGTATCATAATCCAGCGTCTCGCCAAGTAATTGTTTCTTTCCTTAATTTGCTTTCTAATTGATTCGATTCAGTTTTTGATCCCAAAAATCCCACCTTTACCTAAAGTTAGAATTTTTGAGACCAAAAGATTGAATTTTTCACCACCACCACCATATTTCCGCCACCCAACCACCACGAACCACCACCACCACACCAAACTGGTGTCGCTCGTCTGGACCGCACCACCATTCACCACCAGCCGAGCCTAACCACACCACCCCCATCCAATTCGGATTAGCCTAAACCCTAGTTCGCCCCCGCCCTGTTCTCGTGAAGCCTAACCCTAACCCTAATTTGGCGGCAGAACCCTAACCCTAGATTGCGAGAAACCCTAGGAAACCCTAATTCTCGCAACCCCTAATCTGAAACCCTACCATACCCCAAACCCTAGAACCGAACCCTAAAACCCTAATCCAGCCGTGAGCCTCCAAAACCCTAATTCCCTTAGTTGTTCCTTGCCCTCCAAGCAATTATCCAATTAGGAGATTTTTATGGGATTTGTGCATGTTTATTGGCTGATTTGATTGAGTTGTATTGCAATTTAGATTAACAATTGTTTTTCCTACAGTTTTATGAGTTTTCATTCATGTTGCATGATTGATTGCGATTCATATTGCTTGATTAATACTTGCTGATTTCTGTCATTGCTTTCCATCAATTCGGCCTACCCCTTCTTTTTGTTATTAATTTGGCTTCTAGTTGGTTTCATTGGTAGCAAAAGTCACTTAGTTAAAAAAAAAAAAAAATTCAGTTCGTGTATACCCTTTTTAATTTCGTCCTTTGCATTGTTGCTTTGCTTTGCTTGTTTCTTCATTATAGCACAAGAGTAGTTTGTGCATAAAATCAAAAAAAAAAAAAAAAAAACAGAAAAGAAAAGTGATCTACCCCAGCTAGTTTTAAGCCACTTTCAACCCTAGTGACTGCTTGCTTAAAAAGATAGCTAAGTAGAAATCACTTTGAAGAAAAAGAGTGACGAAATAAAAGTCACTAAGCCTACCATATTTTCTGTCCTTGCATGCTGAATTTTGGCTTTATTAACTTGCATAGAGTCAATTGAGAGATTGCATGTGTTTTAGAGCTCATAGAGGGATTATTTGCATTGCTTGTCTTATTGCATATTTGCCATTTGCTTAAGCTGCATATTTCCTTTAAATATCATTAGTATTCCATACCTACACTATATCTACCATTTTACTCCCTCAAAACAGCCCAAAAACTGAATTAAGTTGATTGGATTGCTTTGAGGCAAGTTTTGGCTTGATTAAGGTGTGGTATTGCTTGTTGTGATTTACTTTAGAACACACTACTCTCTCTACCTTCTTGCTTGTTTCAGGAACAATGGTGATTCCATCAGAACCTAACCCAACTGAATTGAGTCTCACTAAGGAGGCAATCGACTTCATTAGGTTGTCCATTAGTGAAGGTGTGCGCGATGGCCAGGCTCGAGCTGTAGAACTGGCCACGGCTGCAATGGCTCCACAACTAAAGCATTTAGAGGAACAACTTGCAATATTGGTTGATTCATCTCAAGCTAGTCGCAAGAGCACCCCTGCAGTCGATCTTACAAGTGACCCAAATCAAGCCTCGGGTAGCGACAAAGGCAAGCAACAACTAGTGGATGACGAACATGATGTGCTTGCTAGCTACAACAAAGATAATGATCCCCCGGCTCACTACTCCCCCACAGCAGGCCTAGGTAGAGGAAGAGGCATCGGGTCGAGGACTCCACCGGTTACTCATCAACAAGTCTATAATCAGCCACACAACCGGTATCCTCAAGCCACTCATCAACAATATCAACAATACAACAACTCTTTTGATGATGTGACATATGGTTATCCCGGGGAAGAAAGGCGCCCATGGCATCCTCCCCTAGATGATTTCTATAACCAAGCTGAGGTTGTAGAAGATCTCCCACCAGCCTATGGAGTACAACGGCCGAACAACAACAACAACGTTAACCAAGTTGTAAATCAGATTGGGAAACGTGATATAAAGATCAAGATAGAACCATTCAATGGAGAGCTTAACCCGGAGAAGTATCTAGAGTGGGAACAAGCTACAAACTTCATTCTAGATCACATGGGATATGAAGAATGGGAGAAAGTTGCTGTTGTTGTCATCCACTTTATTGGGACCGCTAGAAATTGGTGGTTTAGAATGAAGGAGGATCGAATTAGAAAGGCCTTACCACCAATTGAAACTTGGGGCCAGCTGAAGTTTGTAATGAGGAAGAAATATGTGCCTGAAGAGCATACCGAGCACATGAGATTGAAAGTTGTAACTTGCAAACAAGGCACCAAGTCTCCAACCGAGTACTTCAATGAGCTAGAGGATCTGAGTTTTAAAGCGGGAATTCATCATTCCCAACGGTCTCTAAGGACCCAATTTATGGCTGGACTGAATCAAAGCATTCAAGACACATTGGAGATTCAACAAATCAAGGATCTCAATGCCTTAGTACATTCAGCCCAACTACTCTATGAGCAGCAACAAAGGAAGAAGAAGGAAGCTTGGAATGCTACAAAAAGGTATGGCTCTAATCCTAGTTCAAATTCCAACTCTTATTCTTCTAACTCTTCTATGCAGCAAAAGGGAGCTTCTAGCTCACCTAAAACAACAGGTTTTCAAGGCCAAAGGCGTCCCACCAGTGGACCTCCAAATCAGTCTAGAGCACGTGATTTAGTGTGCTACAAGTGTCAAGGGGGAGGTCACTATGCCAAGGATTGTCCAAATCTAAAGCAAGTGCTTCTCACCACCAATGGAGGATATGTGAGTGATGAAGATATAACTCCAAATCAAGTGGAGGAGGACAGTATTGGACAGGAAGAGGAGGACGTAGAGGCCATTGAACCAGATTGCACCGAACAGCCTCTAACTTTGGTAACAATGCGTACTCTTACTTTACAAGAAACACCTAGGCTAGATCAAAGGGAAAACATTTTTCATACTAGGTGTACAGTAAAGAATCAAGTGTTATGCATGATAATTGATAGTGGTAGCTGCTGTAACATTATTAATGCTAAGGTAGTTGATCACTTGCAATTAAAAACCCAACCTAGGGCTACTAGTTATGGTCTCAATGGAATTAATGATTCAGAAGGTCCTAATCTTGTCACCCATCAGTGTTTAGTCCGTGTTGCTATTGGTACTTATGTTGATGACATTATGTGTGATGTAGTAAACATGGAATGCACTCATATTTTGTTAGGAAGACCATGGTTATTTGATAGGAGAGTGATTTATGATGGCATGTTAAACACCTATTCTTTTAACTATGATGGGAGGAGAGTTTCTCTTCTACCCTTGTCTCCCCAACAAGTTCTACAGGATCAGGTACGTCGAGATCAAGCTAGGGCACTTAGGCGTGCCAAGGAAGAGAAAGAAGAGGCTGATTCAACGGCCAAAGCAGCGGCCCGGCGTTCGGCGCCCGACGCGTCGACAAAGCCAAGCGGCATTTCCCAGTCTCCACCCGAGCGTTCTGGCTCAAATTTTGGGACAACATCAAAAACAGGTGGAGCTACTGTTTGGGACGAAAAACGCCGAGAAAATGTCCCTAAAACGCCCAAAGTGCCGAGCAACACTCCCAGCAGTGCATCTGGGACGAAAATTGGGCTATCTCCCAATCCACTCGAGCGTTTTGGCTCAAATTTTGGGAGCAATTCAGAGACTCAGAGATCTGCAAATATGAAAAAAGAACGCCTACAGAAAGAGCCAAAAATCGGCTTGAAAGGCAGTGTCGAAAAGCGCTCTCTTGTGACTCAGTCTAGTATTTCTTTCCCTAACTCTTCTTGCTTACTTCTTATGAGGAAAGAGATACTTATTATTAGTCAAGATATTTCACATCTTCCAAAGTGTCTACAGGATCTATTACAGGAGTTTGAAGATGTGATGCATGAAGAGTTGCCGGAAGGCCTGCCACCAATTAGAGGCATTGAGCATCAAATCGATTTGTGCGTGATTTTAGCACAATTGCAGCCCCCCTCCACGAGCTGACAAAGAAGGATACGGCCTTTAAATGGAGGGAGCAACAAGAGAACGCCTTCAACACTTTGAAGGACAGATTATGCCACGCCCCAGTGCTTCAACTCCCTGACTTCTCCAAGGCATTTGAGATAGAGGTGGACGCTTCTAGACATGGCATAGGAGGCGTGCTCTTACAAGACAAGAAACCCATTGCTTATTTTAGTGAAAAGCTTAGTGGGGCTGAGTTGAATTACCCTACTTATGATAAAGAGTTGTATGCTTTAATTAGGGTCCTGAAAACTTGGTCTCATTATTTGTGGCCTAAAGAGTTTGTAATCCATTCTGATCATGAGGCCTTGAAGTACTTGAAAGGCCAATCCAGACTCAGCAGGCAACATGCAAGATGGGTTGAATTCATGGAGACCTTTCCTTATGTTGTTAAACATAAGAAAGGCAAGGAGAATGTGGTAGCTGACGCCCTTTCTCGGAGGTATGTACTCTTGAACCTATGTGATGTTAAGATCCTTGGATTTGCAATGATTAGGGAATTATATGCTAGTGATCCTCACTTTGCTGAAATCTATAAGAATTGCATGTCTAGGGGTGAAATAGATACCTACTTTATTGATGATGGATACTTGTTTAAAGCTGGAAAATTGTGCATTCCTTCATCTAGTATACGTAGGCTTCTAACTAAAGAGGTTCATGAATCAAGAGGACATAGGGGTTTAGAAAAGACTTTAGAAGGTTTAAAAGAACACTAATATTGGCCTAAAATGAGTAATTATGTGCTGAGATTTGTCAAGAGTTGTGTTGTTTGTGCTAAAGCTAAGTCTAGACTTCACCCCCATGGTTTGTACCAGCCTTTACCCATTCCTAGTTCTCCTTGGGAAGACATTTCTATGGATTTCATTGTAGGTTTGCCTAGAACTAGGAAGGGTAGAGATTCTATCTTTGTAGTGGTAGATAGATTTTCCAAAATGGCTCACTTTATTCCATGTCACACGAATGATGATGCTGTGCATATTGCTGATTTGTTCTTTAGGGAAATTGTTAGATTGCATGGCATTCCTTGTTCTATTGTGTCAGATCGTGATGCTAAATTTTTGAGTTATTTTTGGAAGAGTCTATGGTCTAAATTGGGAACTAAATTGCTGTTTTCTACCTCATGTCACCCACAAACTGATGGGCAAACGGAAGTTACTAATCGAACGTTAGGGGTTTTACTTAGAACTATGCTTAAAGCTAACCTCAAACGTTGGGAAGATGTTTTGCCTTTTGTGGAGTTTGCTTATAACAGGTCAATCCATTCAGCCACAAAGATGACCCCTTTTGAGGTTGTTTATGGGCTGAATCCGAGGACGCCGGTGGATATGACGCCTCAGCCATACAAGGGAAAAGAGAGTTTTGAAGCTAACAAGAGGGCTGAGTTTGTGAAGAAGCTACATGAGAGGACGAAGATGCACTTAGAGAGGAAATCCATGAAGTACAAGGCCCATGCTGATAAGGGTCGAAAACAGGTTATCTTTGAAGAAGGAGACCTTGTTTGGGTGCATCTAAGGAAGGAAAGGTTCCCAAATCAAAGGAAGAACAAGTTAGATCAGAGAGGAGATGGACCATTTCGTATCATCAGGAGAATCGGCCCTAATGCATATCATGTTGACTTGCCTGGTGAGTATGGTGTCCATCCAACTTTTAATGTGGCTGATCTATCTCTTTATGTGCCAGATTTTGATTCCGACGTCGAATCAGAGACGATTCGAGCTCAAGTGGAGGAGAATGATGCAGTGAAGCCTGCCATGTCTCAAACCGACGTCGATGAGTTGATTCGAGTGCCTTCTGACGGACCAATCACAAGAAGTCGAGCTAAGAAGATTGCTCAAGGCACAACAGCGATCTTGGTTCGATTGGCAGCGGTTGTTGAAGAGCCTAGCAAGGCGAAGTGGGTCTCGTGCATTCGACATCAATTGAGCCCGGATTCCATGGATTGATAATATGAGGGCCGAAATTCACTATTTCTTTATTTAGAAACATGTATTAATTTGTCTCACTTTAGGGCTGAATTTAGTAAGTGACCGGGTGAGATAAATTGGTATATGGGTCAAAGTCAACCCTTTGACTTGACCATTCTAAATGGAGAAAATATCTATCTATTTATTTTATTATAGGCGTGTGAACTTAAATAATGTAGAGAAATCAGCCAATAGGTTTATGTTAGTGGTTGATTTTCTCTCTCCTGGTTGTTAGAGATATTTTCTCTCTCCTGGTTGTTAGAGATATTTTCTCTCCCCTGGTTGTTAGAGATATTTTAAGTTGTTAGGATTATTTCCTTAAATAAATAATTCAGCTATGATTTATTTATTTAAGGGAATCTAGTTAGATTTAATTAGATATTATTATATCTTGGGAAGCAAGATAAGGAGGCTAATTCCTCTCTCCTAGGGCCGGCCACACCCCCTTGCTTGCTCCCCAAGGAATAGCTTTGTATTCTCTATTTATACTTTGCAAATTCATTAATAAAAATCAGCTTGAGAGAGATTAAACCCAAATTGGTTTAATCTATCTCTTGGGCCCAAAAACACAAGTGTTCTAGCATTCAAGTTCATTCGATCGAGCAACTCTCAATAGCCGAATTCTCTCTCTTGTTCTCGCGACTAAATCAGTTTGTTCCTTCAAATTGGTCAATTGATTAGTTCTAGTTTTGATTGTTAAAAATCAATCTAGTTTATCAATTGGATTTAGCGTTAGAGCCAATCCAGTTGAACTATCCCTTTTGATTCAATCTTAAGTGTTCGAACCAGATTTCGCTTCGTTCCATTTCGAATTTTCATTACTTGCGCCACAAGGAAACTAAAGTTGAAAGCTTTTGTAGGATTGAATTGATTTGCTGGCAAGATCGGGACTTGTGTGGGTCATATACGAGGTTTCTACGGAGGATTCCGGGGTAATCACGTATCAGAAAGGCCAATCCAGACTCAGCAGGCGACATGCAAGATGGGTTGAATTTATGGAGACTTTTCTTTATGTTGTGAAACATAAGAAAGGCAAGGAGAATGTGGTAGCTGACGCCCTTTCTCGGAGGTATGTGCTCTTGAACCAATGTGATGTTAAGATCCTTGGATTTGCAATGATTAGGGAATTATATGCTAGTGATCCTCACTTTGCTGAAATCTATAAGAATTGCATGTCTAGGGGTGAAATAGATACCTAATTTATTGATGATGGATACTTGTTTAAAGCTGGAAAATTGTGCATTCCTTCATCTAGTATACGTAGGCTTCTAACTAAAGAGGTTCATGAATCAAGAGGACATAGGGGTTTAGAAAAGACTTTAGAAGGTTTAAAAGAACACTACTATTGGCCTAAAATGAGTAATTATGTGCTGAGATTTGTCAAGAGTTGTGTTGTTTGTGCTAAAGCTAAGTCTAGACTTCACCCCCATGGTTTGTACCAGCCTTGACCTATTCCTAGTTCACCTTGGGAAGACATTTCTATGGATTTCATTGTAGGTTTGCCTAGAACTAGGCTCCATCTTGGCAGATCTTTGTATCCTTGGAGTTGGCGGAATATCATCATAGGGATCACACCAATACATCTTAATCCACTTGATATGGCGGAAAAGAACAAAACTTTGCTTAACCTGTATAACTGATACCAATTGATACGAAATTATCTCCTCGATTGTTCGATGATGACAATTCGGTCTTGTTTTGGCCCGATCTTGCCAAATAATTCTCTTTCCAACCTGATTTGCCTTCAAAGTTAATAACTTGATGAACAAGAAACTTGAAATATGAATGAATGGTGAAGAACGAATCTGATTTGAAGGGTTAAGATAATTAAAGAGATAGTTCAATTGAATTGGCTCTAACGCTAAATTCAATTGATGAACTAGGTTTGATCTTTAACAATCAAACTAGAACTAACTTAATTAATCAAATTAACAAATCAATTGAATTGGCTCTAACGCTAAATTCAATTGAGCCATTAGCCATTGACATCGATACCACATCAAATTCAGTCATACAAGCAAAACCTATCTTGGATACTTCCACGGGTCCGTCTCTTTCTAATTTCAAATTAATAATTACTGAATCTCCCATTACATCTACATACAACGTCGAATCGAGGACGATTCGAGGCCAAGTGGGGCAGAATGATACAGATCAAAGGAGGATCCAAGTCAATGATTCTTCAAAGACGAGTGGAGGCCAAACACCAAGACCTTTACTAAGGCCCCGAGCATTCAAGTTCAAGAAGGTTTTCATGGATTCCATATTATCCTTTAATTATGTTCATCAATGGCGTCCTCGACCACCAAGGAAGAGGATGAAGTCACAAAAGTTCGGAAGTTAAGAAGCCCGTCAAATTAAAAACAATGCTCAGTAAACTGGTCATAACTTTGGCTAGAAAATTCATCTCAAGTCCCGTAAGTACTCGTGGGAAAGATAATTAAAAGTTCTACAACTTTGTAGTTTACATCAAATTCAAAATCCAAACGAAAAGGGCCGAAAAATGGGTTTTACTGAGAACTGTTCAAGTCTTACGGAAATCTTATCTTTAGTTTTAATTTCTATCTTTATCTATTTTATTAAGGACGATTTTTATTTATTTATGTTAAGAGGATTTCGACCATATAGGGTTGTTAGATGGTTGATAATCTCTCTCCTATTATTAGGATAATTTTCTTATTTAAATAAGTCAGATAATTATTATTTGATTTATTTATGGTAAGAGAATTTAGATAGATGTTTTTCAATTATTTTATTATCTTTGGAAGCAAGACATGAGTTACTTGCTCTCCAAGGATCAGCTTTGTATCTCTTTAAATACCTTGCATTTATCATTCAATAAAATTCAGCCTGAATTAGATAAACCCCTATTGGTTTATCTAGTTTATGGGCCATTAAAGCAACCATTGTTCATGCATTCAATCTCTACAATCATCATCACCAATTCGTTTTCTTTCAATTCAGATTTGATTTGTTAATTTGATTAATTAAGTTAGTTCTAGTTTGATTGTTAAAGATCAAACCTAGTTCATCAATTGAATTTAGCGTTAGAGCCAATTCAATTGAACTATCTCTTTAATTATCTTAACCCTTCAAATCAGATTCGTTCTTCACCATTCATTCATATTTCAAGTTTCTTGTTCATCAAGTTATTAACTTTGAAGGCAAATCAGGTTGGAAAGAGAATTACTTGGCAAGATCGGGCCAAAACAAGACCGAATTGTCATCATCGAACAATCGAGGAGATAATTTCGTATCAATTGGTATCAGTTATACAGGTTAAGCAAAGTTTTGTTCTTTTCCGCCATATCAAGTGGATTAAGATGTATTGGTGTGATCCCTATGATGATATTCCGCCAACTCCAAGGATACAAAGATCTGCCAAGATGGAGCCTAGTTCTAGGCAAACCTACAATGAAATCCATAGAAATGTCTTCCCAAGGTGAACTAGGAATAGGTCAAGGCTGGTACAAACCATGGGGGTGAAGTCTAGACTTAGCTTTAGCACAAACAACACAACTCTTGACAAATCTCAGCACATAATTACTCATTTTAGGCCAATAGTAGTGTTCTTTTAAACCTTCTAAAGTCTTTTCTAAACCCCTATGTCCTCTTGATTCATGAACCTCTTTAGTTAGAAGCCTACGTATACTAGATGAAGGAATGCACAATTTTCCAGCTTTAAACAAGTATCCATCATCAATAAATTAGGTATCTATTTCACCCCTAGACATGCAATTCTTATAGATTTCAGCAAAGTGAGGATCACTAGCATATAATTCCCTAATCATTGCAAATCCAAGGATCTTAACATCACATTGGTTCAAGAGCACATACCTCCGAGAAAGGGCGTCAGCTACCACATTCTCCTTGCCTTTCTTATGTTTCACAACATAAAGAAAAGTCTCCATAAATTCAACCCATCTTGCATGTCGCCTGCTGAGTCTGGATTGGCCTTTCTGATACGTGATTACCCCGGAATCCTCCGTAGAAACCTCGTATATGACCCACACAAGTCCCGATCTTGCCAGCAAATCAATTCAATCCTACAAAAGCTTTCAACTTTAGTTTCCTTGTGGCGCAAGTAATGAAAATTCGAAATGGAACGAAGCGAAATCTGGTTCGAACACTTAAGATTGAATCAAAAGGGATAGTTCAACTGGATTGGCTCTAACGCTAAATCCAATTGATAAACTAGATTGATTTTTAACAATCAAAACTAGAACTAATCAATTGACCAATTTGAAGGAACAAACTGATTTAGTCGCGAGAACAAGAGAGAGAATTCGGCTATTGAGAGTTGCTCGATCGAATGAACTTGAATGCTAGAACACTTGTGTTTTTGGGCCCAAGAGATAGATTAAACCAATTTGGGTTTAATCTCTCTCAAGCTGATTTTTATTAATGAATTTGCAAAGTATAAATAGAGAATACAAAGCTATTCCTTGGGGAGCAAGCAAGGGGGTGTGGCCGGCCCTAGGAGAGAGGAATTAGCCTCCTTATCTTGCTTCCCAAGATATAATAATATCTAATTTAATCTAACTAGATTCCCTTAAATAAATAAATCATAGCTGAATTATTTATTTAAGGAAATAATCCTAACAACTTAAAATATCTCTAACAACCAGGGGAGAGAAAATATCTCTAACAACCAGGAGAGAGAAAATATCTCTAACAACCAGGAGAGAGAAAATCAACCACTAACATAAACCTATTGGCTGATTTCTCTACATTATTTAAGTTCACACGCCTATAATAAAATAAATAGATAGATATTTTCTCCATTTAGAATGGTCAAGTCAAAGGGTTGACTTTGACCCATATACCAATTTATCTCACCCGGTCACTTACTAAATTCAGCCCTAAAGTGAGACAAATTAATACATGTTTCTAAATAAAGAAATAGTGAATTTCGGCCCTCATATTATCAATCCATGGAATCCGGGCTCAATTGATGTCGAATGCACGAGACCCACTTCGCCTTGCTAGGCTCTTCAACAACCGCTGCCAATCGAACCAAGATCGCTGTTGTGCCTTGAGCAATCTTCTTAGCTCGACTTCTTGTGATTGGTCCGTCAGAAGGCACTCGAATCAACTCATCGACGTCGGTTTGAGACATGGCAGGCTTCACTGCATCATTCTCCTCCACTTGAGCTCGAATCGTCTCTGATTCGACGTCGGAATCAAAATCTGGCACATAAAGAGATAGATCAGCCACATTAAAAGTTGGATGGACACCATACTCACCAGGCAAGTCAACATGATATGCATTAGGGCCGATTCTCCTGATGATACGAAATGGTCCATCTCCTCTCTGATCTAACTTGTTCTTCCTTTGATTTGGGAACCTTTCCTTCCTTAGATGCACCCAAACAAGGTCTCCTTCTTCAAAGATAACCTGTTTTCGACCCTTATCAGCATGGGCCTTGTACTTCATGGATTTCCTCTCTAAGTGCATCTTCGTCCTCTCATGTAGCTTCTTCACAAACTCAGCCCTCTTGTTAGCTTCAAAACTCTCTTTTCCCTTGTATGGCTGAGGCGTCATATCCACCGGCGTCCTCGGATTCAGCCCATAAACAACCTCAAAAGGGGTCATCTTTGTGGCTGAATGGATTGACCTGTTATAAGCAAACTCCACAAAAGGCAAAACATCTTCCCAACGTTTGAGGTTAGCTTTAAGCATAGTTCTAAGTAAAACCCCTAACGTTCGATTAGTAACTTCCGTTTGCCCATCAGTTTGTGGGTGACATGAGGTAGAAAACAGCAATTTAGTTCCCAATTTAGACCATAGACTCTTCCAAAAATAACTCAAAAATTTAGCATCACGATCTGACACAATAGAACAAGGAATGCCATGCAATCTAACAATTTCCCTAAAGAACAAATCAGCAATATGCACAGCATCATCATTCGTGTGACATGGAATAAAGTGAGCCATTTTGGAAAATCTATCTACCACTACAAAGATAGAATCTCTACCCTTCCTAGTTCTAGGCAAACCTACAATGAAATCCATAGAAATGTCTTCCCAAGGAGAACTAGGAATGGGTAAAGGCTGGTACAAACCATGGGGGTGAAGTCTAGACTTAGCTTTAGCACAAACAACACAACTCTTGACAAATCTCAGCACATAATTACTCATTTTAGGCCAATATTAGTGTTCTTTTAAACCTTCTAAAGTCTTTTCTAAACCCCTATGTCCTCTTGATTCATGAACCTCTTTAGTTAGAAGCCTACGTATACTAGATGAAGGAATGCACAATTTTCCAGCTTTAAACAAGTATCCATCATCAATAAAGTAGGTATCTATTTCACCCCTAGACATGCAATTCTTATAGATTTCAGCAAAGTGAGGATCACTAGCATATAATTCCCTAATCATTGCAAATCCAAGGATCTTAACATCACATAGGTTCAAGAGTACATACCTCCGAGAAAGGGCGTCAGCTACCACATTCTCCTTGCCTTTCTTATGTTTAACAACATAAGGAAAGGTCTCCATGAATTCAACCCATCTTGCATGTCGCCTGCTGAGTCTGGATTGGCCTTTCAAGTACTTCAAGGCCTCATGATCAGAATGGATTACAAACTCTTTAGGCCACAAATAATGAGACCAAGTTTTCAGGACCCTAATTAAAGCATACAACTCTTTATCATAAGTAGGGTAATTCAACTCAGCCCCACTAAGCTTTTCACTAAAATAAGCAATGGGTTTCTTGTCTTGTAAGAGCACGCCTCCTATGCCATGTCCAGAAGCGTCCACCTCTATCTCAAATGCCTTGGAGAAGTCAGGGAGTTGAAGCACTGGGGCGTGGCATAATCTGTCCTTCAAAGTGTTGAAGGCGTTCTCTTGTTGCTCCCTCCATTTAAAGGCCGTATCCTTCTTTGTCAGCTCGTGGAGGGGGGCTGCAATTGTGCTAAAATCACGCACAAATCGATTTGATGCTCAATGCCTCTAATTGGTGGCAGGCCTTCCGGCAACTCTTCATGCATCACATCTTCAAACTCCTGTAATAGATCCTGTAGACACTTTGGAAGATGTGAAATATCTTGACTAATAATAAGTATCTCTTTCCTCATAAGAAGTAAGCAAGAAGAGTTAGGGAAAGAAATACTAGACTGAGTCACAAGAGAGCGCTTTTCGACACTGCCTTTCAAGCCGATTTTTGGCTCTTTCTGTAGGCGTTCTTTTTTCATATTTGCAGATCTCTGAGTCTCTGAATTGCTCCCAAAATTTGAGCCAAAACGCTCGAGTGGATTGGGAGATAGCCCAATTTTCGTCCCAGATGCACTGCTGGGAGTGTTGCTCGGCACTTTGGGCGTTTTAGGGACATTTTCTCGGCGTTTTTCGTCCCAAACAGTAGCTCCACCTGTTTTTGATGTTGTCCCAAAATTTGAGCCAGAACGCTCGGGTGGAGACTGGGAAATGCCGCTTGGCTTTGTCGACGCGTCGGGCGCCGAACGCCGGGCCGCTGCTTTGGCCGTTGAATCAGCCTCTTCTTTCTCTTCCTTGGCACGCCTAAGTGCCCTAGCTTGATCTCGACGTACCTGATCCTGTAGAACTTGTTGGGGAGACAAGGGTAGAAGAGAAACTCTCCTCCCATCATAGTTAAAAGAATAGGTGTTTAACATGCCATCATAAATCACTCTCCTATCAAATAACCATGGTCTTCCTAACAAAATATGAGTGCATTCCATGTTTACTACATCACACATAATGTCATCAACATAAGTACCAATAGCAACACGGACTAAACACTGATGGGTGACAAGATTAGGACCTTCTGAATCATTAATTCCATTGAGACCATAACTAGTAGCCCTAGGTTGGGTTTTTAATTGCAAGTGATCAACTACCTTAGCATTAATAATGTTACAGCAGCTACCACTATCAATTATCATGCATAACACTTGATTCTTTACTGTACACCTAGTATGAAAAATGTTTTCCCTTTGATCTAGCCTAGGTGTTTCTTGTAAAGTAAGAGTACGCATTGTTACCAAAGTTAGAGGCTGTTCGGTGCAATCTGGTTCAATGGCCTCTACGTCCTCCTCTTCCTGTCCAATACTGTCCTCCTCCACTTGATTTGGAGTTATATCTTCATCACTCACATATCCTCCATTGGTGGTGAGAAGCACTTGCTTTAGATTTGGACAATCCTTGGCATAGTGACCTCCCCCTTGACACTTGTAGCACACTAAATCACGTGCTCTAGACTGATTTGGAGGTCCACTGGTGGGACGCCTTTGGCCTTGAAAACCTGTTGTTTTAGGTGAGCTAGAAGCTCCCTTTTGCTGCATAGAAGAGTTAGAAGAATAAGAGTTGGAATTTGAACTAGGATTAGAGCCATACCTTTTTGTAGCATTCCAAGCTTCCTTCTTCTTCCTTTGTTGCTGCTCATAGAGTAGTTGGGCTGAATGTACTAAGGCATTGAGATCCTTGATTTGTTGAATCTCCAATGTGTCTTGAATGCTTTGATTCAGTCCAGCCATAAATTGGGTCCTTAGAGACCGTTGGGAATGATGAATTCCCGCTTTAAAACTCAGATCCTCTAGCTCATTGAAGTACTCGGTTGGAGACTTGGTGCCTTGTTTGCAAGTTACAACTTTCAATCTCATGTGCTCGGTATGCTCTTCAGGCACATATTTCTTCCTCATTACAAACTTCAGCTGGCCCCAAGTTTCAATTGGTGGTAAGGCCTTTCTAATTCGATCCTCCTTCATTCTAAACCACCAATTTCTAGCGGTCCCAATAAAGTGGATGACAACAACAGCAACTTTCTCCCATTCTTCATATCCCATGTGATCTAGAATGAAGTTTGTAGCTTGTTCCCACTCTAGATACTTCTCCGGGTTAAGCTCTCCATTGAATGGTTCTATCTTGATCTTTATATCACGTTTCCCAATCTGATTTACAACTTGGTTAACGTTGTTGTTGTTGTTCGGCCGTTGTACTCCATAGGCTGGTGGGAGATCTTCTACAACCTCAGCTTGGTTATAGAAATCATCTAGGGGAGGATGCCATGGGCGCCTTTCTTCCCCGGGATAACCATATGTCACATCATCAAAAGAGTTGTTGTATTGTTGATATTGTTGATGAGTGGCTTGAGGATACCGGTTGTGTGGCTGATTATAGACTTGTTGATGAGTAACCGGTGGAGTCCTCGACCCGATGCCTCTTCCTCTACCTCGGCCTGCTGTGGGGGAGTAGTGAGCCGGGGGATCATTATCTTTGTTGTAGCTAGCAAGCACATCATGTTCGTCATCCACTAGTTGTTGCTTGCCTTTGTCGCTACCCGAGGCTTGATTTGGGTCACTTGTAAGATCGACTGCAGGGGTGCTCTTGCGACTAGCTTGAGATGAATCAACCAATATTGCAAGTTGTTCCTCTAAATGCTTTAGTTGTGGAGCCAATGCAGCCGTGGTCAGTTCTACAGCTCGAGCCTGGCCATCGCGCACACCTTCACTAATGGACAACCTAATGAAGTCGATTGCCTCCTTAGTGAGACTCAATTCAGTTGGGTTAGGTTCTGATGGAATCACCATTGTTCCTGAAACAAGCAAGAAGGTAGAGAGAGTAGTGTGTTCTAAAGTAAATCACAACAAGCAATACCACACCTTAATCAAGCCAAAACTTGCCTCAAAGCAATCCAATCAACTTAATTCAGTTTTTGGGCTGTTTTGAGGGAGTAAAATGGTAGATATAGTGTAGGTATGGAATACTAATGATATTTAAAGGAAATATGCAGCTTAAGCAAATGGCAAATATGCAATAAGACAAGCAATGCAAATAATCCCTCTATGAGCTCTAAAACACATGCAATCTCTCAATTGACTCTATGCAAGTTAATAAAGCCAAAATTCAGCATGCAAGGACAGAAAATATGGTAGGCTTAGTGACTTTTATTTCGTCACTCTTTTTCTTCAAAGTGATTTCTACTTAGCTATCTTTTTAAGCAAGCAGTCACTAGGGTTGAAAGTGGCTTAAAACTAGCTGGGGTAGATCACTTTTCTTTTCTGTTTTTTTTTTTTTTTTTGATTTTATGCACAAACTACTCTTGTGCTATAATGAAGAAACAAGCAAAGCAAAGCAACAATGCAAAGGACGAAATTAAAAAGGGTATACACGAACTGAATTTTTTTTTTTTTTAACTAAGTGACTTTTGCTACCAATGAAACCAACTAGAAGCCAAATTAATAACAAAAAGAAGGGGTAGGCCGAATTGATGGAAAGCAATGACAGAAATCAGCAAGTATTAATCAAGCAATATGAATCGCAATCAATCATGCAACATGAATGAAAACTCATAAAACTGTAGGAAAAACAATTGCTAATCTAAATTGCAATACAACTCAATCAAATCAGCCAATAAACATGCACAAATCCCATAAAAATCTCCTAATTGGATAATTGCTTGGAGGGCAAGGAACAACTAAGGGAATTAGGGTTTTGGAGGCTCACGGCTGGATTAGGGTTTTAGGGTTCGGTTCTAGGGTTTGGGGTATGGTAGGGTTTCAGATTAGGGGTTGCGAGAATTAGGGTTTCCTAGGGTTTCTCGCAATCTAGGGTTAGGGTTCTGCCGCCAAATTAGGGTTAGGGTTAGGCTTCACGAGAACAGGGCGGGGGCGAACTAGGGTTTAGGCTAATCCGAATTGGATGGGGGTGGTGTGGTTAGGCTCGGCTGGTGGTGAATGGTGGTGCGGTCCAGACGAGCGACACCAGTTTGGTGTGGTGGTGGTGGTTCGTGGTGGTTGGGTGGCGGAAATATGGTGGTGGTGGTGAAAAATTCAATCTTTTGGTCTCAAAAATTCTAACTTTAGGTAAAGGTGGGATTTTTGGGATCAAAAACTGAATCGAATCAATTAGAAAGCAAATTAAGGAAAGAAACAATTACTTGGCGAGACGCTGGATTATGATACCACTTGATACGTGATTACCCCGGAATCCTCCGTAGAAACCTCGTATATGACCCACACAAGTCCCGATCTTGCCAGCAAATCAATTCAATCCTACAAAAGCTTTCAACTTTAGTTTCCTTGTGGCGCAAGTAATGAAAATTCGAAATGGAACGAAGCGAAATCTGGTTCGAACACTTAAGATTGAATCAAAAGGGATAGTTCAACTGGATTGGCTCTAACGCTAAATCCAATTGATAAACTAGATTGATTTTTAACAATCAAAACTAGAACTAATCAATTGACCAATTTGAAGGAACAAACTGATTTAGTCGCGAGAACAAGAGAGAGAATTCGGCTATTGAGAGTTGCTCGATCGAATGAACTTGAATGCTAGAACACTTGTGTTTTTGGGCCCAAGAGATAGATTAAACCAATTTGGGTTTAATCTCTCTCAAACTGATTTTTATTAATGAATTTGCAAAGTATAAATAGAGAATACAAAGCTATTCCTTGGGGAGCAAGCAAGGGGGTGTGGCCGGCCCTAGGAGAGAGGAATTAGCCTCCTTATCTTGCTTCCCAAGATATAATAATATCTAATTAAATCTAACTAGATTCCCTTAAATAAATAAATCATAGCTGAATTATTTATTTAAGGAAATAATCCTAACAACTTAAAATATCTCTAACAACCAGGAGAGAGAAAATATCTCTAACAACCAGGAGAGAGAAAATCAACCACTAACATAAACCTATTGGCTGATTTCTCTACATTATTTAAGTTCACACGCCTATAATAAAATAAATAGATAGATATTTTCTCCATTTAGAATGGTCAAGTCAAAGGGTTGACTTTGACCCATATACCAATTTATCTCACCCGGTCACTTACTAAATTCAGCCCTAAAGTGAGACAAATTAATACATGTTTCTAAATAAAGAAATAGTGAATTTCGGCCCTCATATTATCAATCCATGGAATCCGGGCTCAATTGATGTCGAATGCACAAGACCCACTTCGCCTTGCTAGGCTCTTCAACAACCGCTGCCAATCGAACCAAGATCGCTGTTGTGCCTTGAGCAATCTTCTTAGCTTGACTTCTTGTGATTGGTCCGTCAGAAGGCACTCGAATCAACTCATCGACGTCGGTTTGAGACATGGCAGGCTTCACTGCATCACTTTCAAGTACTTCAAGGCCTCATGATCAGAATGGATTACAAACTCTTTAGGCCATAAATAATGAGACCAAGTTTTCAAAACCCTAATTAAAGCATACAACTCTTTATCATAAGTAGGGTAATTCAACTCAGCCCCACTAAGCTTTTCACTAAAGTAAGCAATGGGTTTCTTGTCTTGCAAGAGCACGCCTCTTATGCCATGTCCAGAAGCGTCCACCTCTATCTCGAATGCCTTGGAGAAGTCAGGGAGTTGAAGCACTGGGGCGTGGCATAATCTGTCATTCAAAGTATTGAAGGCGTTCTCTTGTTGCTCCCTCCATTTAAAGGTTGTATCCTTCTTTGTAAGCTCGTGGAGGGGGGCTGCAATTGTGCTAAAATCACGCACAAATCTCCTGTAGAAGCCAGCCAAGCCGAGAAATGATCTGACCATAGTTGGTGTAGTCGGCTGGGGCCATTCTTTGATTGCCTTGATCTTGTCTTCATCTACCTTCAATCCACCATTAGACACAACAAAACCAAGAAAAATGGTAGACTCCGAGCAAAAAGAACACTTTTTCAAGTTAACATAAAGCTTTTCTAACCTTAAAGTGTCCAAAACAGCCCTAACATGATCTACATATTCGTGCATGGTTTTTCTATAGATTAAGATATCATCAAAGTAGACTACAACAAATCTGCCTAAGTATCTTCTTAAAACATGGTTCATAAGCCTCATAAAAGTAATAGGTGCATTAGTTAATCCAAAAGGCATTACTAACCATTCATATAAGCCATACTTAGTTTTAAAGGCAGTTTTCCATTCATCCCCTTCCCTCATCCTAATTTGATGGTACCCACTTCTTAAATCAATCTTAGAAAAGAAAGTAGCACCATGCAATTCATCAAGCATATCATCTAGTCTAGGGATGGGGTGACGGTACTTAACTGTTATTTGGTTGATCGCTCTACAATCAACACACATTCTCCATGTGTCATCCTTCTTTGGCACCAAAATCACCGGAACCGCGCATGGGCTGAGAGATTCACGCACATAGCCTTTGTCCATGAGATCTTGCACTTGTCTTTGAAGCTCAGCGGTCTCTTCTGGACTTGCTCTATAGGCTGCACGGTATGGTAAAGAAGCGTCGGGTACCAAATCGATTTGATGCTTAATGCCTCTAATTGGTGGAAGGCCTTCTGGCAACTCTTCAGGCATCACGTCTTCAAACTCCTGTAATAGATCCTGTAGACACTTTGGAAGATGTGAAATGTCTTGACTAATAATAAGTATCTCTTTCCTCATAAGAAGTAAGCAATAAGAGTTAGGGAAAGAAATACTAGACTGAGTCACAAGAGAGCGCTTTTCTACACTGCCTTTCAAGCCGATTTTTGGCTCTTTCTGTAGGCGTTCTTTTTCCAGATTTTTAGCTCTCTGGGTCGGTAACGACCCGCCGAGGCCAACAAACGACCCTAGTGTCGACCCAGTACTCTCACCTTTCGAGCCTAACTTGGTTCCGAGAATGGTGAAATCTCTTCCATTTCCAACTAAGAAATCTATGGACTCTACTGAGAGTAAGTTCAAGCGTTTCGTAAAAATTCTTCAGGGCATTAATATTTCCATCCCATTCGCTGAGGCCCTAAGCGATATACCGGCTTACACAAAGTTTTTGAAAGATATTCTTCGCAGGAAAAGATCCATTACAGAGCTGCAGGATGAAGTCAGATTGATAGCTCTACCGGAAAAGCTAGGAGACCCAAGGAGATTTGCAATAACGATCGGCATAGGCAACCACAAGTTCAAGGCTTTATGTGATCTGGGTGCCAGTGCTAGAGTCTCTCTTTCAATCATGTCTAAAGCTAATATGGGACCACTAGAGCCCATCAACATGCGGCTTTACATGGCAGATGGATCATGTGTCAAAGCCACAGGAGTGGTGGACGATTATCCTATTCAAGTCGGAAAATTCTTTATACCGAATGATTTTCTCATCCTCGATATGCCTGAAGATCCTCATGTTCCCATAATTCTCGGCCGACCATTTTTAGTCACAGCAGGTGCAAGAGTTGATGTGCAGAAAGGACTCCTCACTTTTGATATTGGAGAGGAACGAGTGGAATTCAACTTGGATCAGAATGCCAACAATCCAATTGGGGTCGCACAAATCGAGTTGACTCAACCAGAACTCGATACAACTGTCCCTACCAAGCCTCATTGGCCGATCATCGAGTCCCACGTGCAAGAGTGCAATCAAGGTCAGTACTCTAATTATGAATCGGCTAAAGATGGTCATGAATATTCCTTATCATTTTGTTCCTACACCACGCCCTATCATATGCACTACAGAGGAATCCAAACCACCTTGGTTTTCGGATTTCACTAACCATCATATAGGAATACCGGGCATACTGATAGAAGAAAAGGGTCCTAATTTAGCAACTCAAGCACACAGAAGCTGCAAGGCTAAGTATGGGGTACCTCAAGACCCCAACATGGCTACACAAGAGCCACCCTGAGTCAAAGGAGCACGTCGGGCTAATGACATTAAAAATAGCGCTTACGGGAGACAACCCGCTTTTAGAATTAGATTCTTTTTCTTTTCTTTTCTTTTCCTTTTTAGATTATTTTCTTAGCTTTCTTTTGAATTCTTTTTAGTAATTTTTAGGATAGAAATTAGGATAAATTTTTAGCTAACAAGATGCAGGAGAAGGGATCGAAAATCACTCCAAGAGGCTACGGTGGCTCGTTAACGACCCACGCAGGCTCGTTAACGACCCGACTCGGAAAACGGGGCAGGTAAGTTTTTTTTAACCTAATCTATCTTTTTACCTACCCATTGCCGCCACCCCCTCTTCCTATTCCTATCTCTTCCCTCTCCTATAAAACCCTTTTACCCCTTCAACAAATCCACCCTCAAATCCTCTCAATTCCAAAACTCAACCAAAGATCTTGAAGACCCCCTCCCACCGATCGGAATCCCGCACTAACCACCACCGAGCAACCGTCGTTATCGAAGCCCGAAAATCTTTCTTTCCACCATCGAAAATCCGAGCTTTTGTTAACCCGCACCCGAGTTTTAGGATTAGTTTTTTAGTTTTCTTATCTAAATAAGTCAAATATTTATCTATTTGATTTAATTAAGATAAGAGGACTTAGATAGATGTTTTTATATTATTATATGTTATCTTGGAAAATAAGAAAAGGACCTTTCTACCCTTCTAGGGCTGATCTCCTTGACTTTTTCTCCAAGACAACTCTACCTTGTATTTTCTTTAAATAGCTTTGTTATTCATTCAATAAAATTCAGCCTGAATTAGATAAACCCCTGTTGGTTTATCTAGTTTATGAGCCATTAAAGCAACCATTGTTCATGCATGCAATCTGATGCAGTGAAACCTGCCATGTCTCCAACTGACGTCGATGAGTTGATTCGAGTGCCTTCTGACGGACCAATCACAAGAAGTCGAGCTAAGAAGATTGCTCAAGGCACAACAGCGATCTTGGTTCGATTGACAGCGGTTATTGAAGAGCCTAGCAAGGCGAAGTGGGTCTCGTGCATTCGACATCAATTGAACCCGGATTCCATGGATTGATTATATGAGGGCCGAAATTCACTATTTCTTTATTTAGAAACATGTATTAATTTGTCTCACTTTAGGGCTGAATTTAGTAAGTGACCGGGTGAGATGAATTGATATATGAGTCAAAGTCAACCCTTTGACTTTGACCATTCTGAATTGAAGAAAATATCTTATTTATTTTATTATGAACAATTTCTATTTATTTTAATAATGTAGAGAAATCAGCCAATAGGCTTATGTTAGTTGGTTGATCTTCTCTCTCCTGGTTGTTAGAGATATTTTAAGTTTGTTAGGATTATTTCCTTAAATAAATAATTCAGCCATGATTTATTTATTTAAGGGAATCTAGTTAGATTTATTTAGATATTATTATATCTTGGGAAGCAAGCAAAGGAGACCCCTTCTCCCCTTCTAGGGCCGGCCAGCCTTCCTCCCTTGCTCCCCAAGTATTAGCTTTTGTATTCTCTATAAATACTTTTCAGTTTCATTAATAAAAAATCAGCTTGAGATTAGATAAACCCTAAGAAAGGTTTATCTAGTCCTTGGGCTCAAAAATACAATTGTGTGCTCGTGTTCATCATCATCAGAATTCTCGATTTTCTCTCTCTCTTGTGTTATTAAATTGGTTTGTTGATTTAATCAATTAGATTGTTCTAGTTGTGATTGTTAAAGATCAAACTAGTTAATCAATTGGATTTAGCGTTAGAGCCAATCCAATTGAACTATCAAGTTGATTCCTTCAACCTATCAATTCAGTTTCGTTACTTCAATTTTCGGATCTGTTTGTTACTTGGACCGCAAGTTTCTTAATTTGAGAGCTTTTGTAGGTTTGAATCATAATTGCTGGCAAGATCGGGTTCCTGTGTGGTCAAATACGAGGTTTCTGAGGAGTAATCCGAGGCGATCACGTATCACAATCTCTACGATCATCATCACCAATTCATTTTCTTTCAATTCAGATTTGATTTGTTAATTTGATTAATTAAGTTAGTTCTAGTTTGGTTGTTAAAGATCAAACCTAGTTCATCAATTGAATTTAGCGTTAGAGCCAATTCAATTGAACCATCTCTTTAATTATCTTAACCCTTCAAATCAGATTCGTTCTTCACCATTCATTGATATTTAGAGTTACTTGTTTATAAAGTTATTAACTTTGAAGGCAATTCAGGTTGGAAAGAGAATTACTTGTCAAGATCGGGCCAAAACAAGACCGAATTGTCATCATCGAGCAATCGAGGAGATAATTCCGTATCACTAACTTCATTAGATAATGCACAAAGCTATAAGACATAAATAGCAAGCTCAAAATCATACCTTTGCTCAATCGAAGTAACTCGACGCCTCGTGCCTTAGCACGAGGCGCGCCGCAAGCTTAGCCTCGTGTTACCTTGGCCGTGCCATCGTAGTGCCAAGGCGTGTCCAACCGCCATTACTTAAACCTCAAAACCGTGCACAAGGCATGCCCCATTATGCCGAGTCTCAAACCTCAAGATCGAGCCCTAGGCGCGCCACGACATTAGGCAAGGACGACGCCTTCCTCGGCGCGCCCTTGCCTAATGCCGTGGCACGAGAGGTTCCTTTGGCATTGGTGTGCCATTTCATTGGATCATTCATGACAAACTCTCTTTTTCATATCATGGAAAGTCATATATGCCAATTCCTCAATCGACATTATCAATATGACTTCTTAACCTCAACATGCTCTCAAAGGGATTTGATGACTTGACACAAATCACCAACAAAGTGTATTGGACAAGAAGAGGAGGATATGGAGGCCATAGAACCAGATTGCACCGAAGAGCCTCTAACCATGGTAACCATGTGTACTCTTACTTTACAAGAAACACCTAGGTGTACTGTAAAGAATCAAGTTTTATGCATGATAATTGATAGTGGTAGCTGCTGTAACGTTATTAATGCTAAAGTAGTTGACCACATACAATTAAAAAATCAACCTAGGGCTACTAGTTATGGTCTTAATGGAATATATGGTTCAGATGGTCCTAATCTTGTTACTCATCAGTGCTTAGTTCGTGTTTCCATTGGTATTTATGTTCATGATATCATGTGTGATGTGGTATGTTGTGTTTTAGGGTATTTAAATAAACATAAGAGCATATGTTGTATTGTTAATTTGAAGTGAAAGTCGATCCTTGTACACACAAGGCACTTTGAGTAGACCTCGAAAGGTAATCTCATGAGTAGACCCATTCAAGGGTAGTCTCGTTGGGTGTAGGCCATAAGGCAATCTCGTTGGGTGTAGACCTCGAAAGGTAATCTCATGAGTAGACCCATTCAAGTCTTACGGGAGTCTTATCTTTAGTCTAAATTTCTCTCTTTATTTATTTTATTTATGAATGATTTTCTATTTTTAAATAATGTAGAGAAATTCAATCAATAGGCTGATGTTAGTTGGTTGAATATTCTCTCTCCTGGTTGTTAGAGATATTTTTTATTTGTTAGAGATATTTTGAGTTTGTTAGGTTGTTTCCTTAAATAAATAAATCAGCCATGATTTATTTAATTAAGGGAATCTAGATAGATATACTTATAGATATTTTATTATATCTTTGGAAGCAAGATAAGAGGCTATCTTCTATCTATAGGGCCAGCCTCCTAGTTGCCTTGCTATCCAAGGATTAGCTTTTGTATTCTCTATTTATACTTTGCATTTTCATTCAATAAAAATCAGCTTGAGATTAGATAAACCCTAAGAAAGGTTTATCTAGTCCTTGGGCTCAAAAATACAATTGTGTTTGTGTGCTTGCAATCTCGAGATCATCATCATCATCATCATCATCATCATCATCATCACAGTCGAATTTTCTCTCTCTCTTTGTTCTTATTGATTCAAATCAGTTCATTCATTCAAATTGATCAATTGATTAGTTCTAGTTTTGATTGTTAAAGATCAATCTAGTTCATCAATTGGATTTAGCGTTAGAGCCAATCCAATTGAACTATTCCTTTATTCAACTTTATTTGTTCGAACCAGATTTGTGTCTATTCAATTTCGAAATTGTCATTACTTGCATCACAAGGAATCTAAATTCAAAGCTTTTGTAGGATTGAATTGATTTGCTGGCAAGATCGGGATCCTGTGTGGTCAAATACGAGGTTTCTGAGGAGTAATCCGAGGCGATCACGTATCACTTCCATGGGTGACTAACTACCTTGTTGGTTCTGCCCGTTCCTTTTGGTTATGGATATGTCAATCTAGACATCGTCAAGGCTTGATCCCAATTGCAAATTGGGACCAACTGAAGTTTGTCATGCGGAAGATCTATGTTACAAATGATGAAGAGTTGCATAGACGATATAGAGAAGCTTGTGCTCCTGCTTGCCAAAAGAGAGCTCCAATCCGATCCTTGAATCACAAGTATGAGTCTTTGGACTTGACTAAGGAGGATTTGGCTAATTCTAGTCAAATGAGGTACATTTCTAACTCTTCTTCCATTGTTTTGCATCCTAACTACTTTTTGCAGGAATTGGGAGTTTCTGACTCACCAAAACCAGGATTGTTCACTCTTCGAGAGAAAGTTATAACCTCACATAGCCAAGAGACCTCTAAAGAAGAAAGTAACCTCCTATGTGATCTTCAATGCCATGTTGATGAGGAAGGTTTGAAGGAGGAGCTGTCAGCTGAAGAAATCATTCAAGGGACGAGCATGGAGGAAGAAACAGATCTCTCAAATGAAGTCTTTGTCAAAGAGAGCCTTAATGTCCAAGAGATGATTCAATGTCTTCCATCAACTATGTTTGCTCCAAAACCTTCTATACTAACCATGGTGCCTTTAGTATCTCCAATATTTCAAGATATTTCTCCTCTTAATCTTACATGCAACTTCGAATCGAGGACGATTCGAGGTCAAGTGGGGGAGAATGATAGCGATAAAAGGACCATGAAGATTAAAGTTGAAAAGAAGGTGTCTAGAAGGTCAAAACCGAGACCTTTCCCAAGGTCAAGAGCGTTCAAATTCAAAGAGGTGTTCATAGACTTGATACTATCTCTTCAAAATATCCATCCATGGCGTCCAAGGCCACCAAGGAAGAGAATCAAGTCACAAAAGTTCGGAAAGTAAGAAGCCCGTCAAATTAAAAACAGTACTCAGTAAACTGGTCATAACTTGGGCTAGAAATTCATCTCAAGTCCGATAAGTACTCGTTGGAAAGATAATTAAAAGTTCTACAACTTTGTAGTTTACTTCAAATTCAGAATCCAACAGCAAAGGGCCGAAAACTGGGATTTACTGAGAGCTGTTCAAGTCTTACGGGAATCTTATCTTTAGTCTAAATTTCTATCTTTATTTATTTTATTTATGAATGATTTTCTATTTTAAATAATGTAGAGAATTCAATCAATAGGCTGATGTTAGATGGTTGAATATTCTCTCTCCTGGTTGTTAGAGATATTTTTAATTTGTTTTGGATATTTTTAATTTGTTAGAGATACTTCCTTATTTAAATAAGTCAGCCATGATTTATTTAATTAAGGGGATCTAGATAGATATTAGGTAGATATTTTATTATATCTTGGGAATCAAGAAAAGGACCATTCTAACCCTATTAGGGCCGGCCATGTACTTTGCTTGCTCCCCAAGTATTAGCTTTTGTATTCTCTATAAATACTTTTCAGTTTCATTAATAAAAATCAGCTTGAGATTAGATAAACCCTAAGAAAGGTTTATCTAGTCCTTGGGCTCAAAAATACGAATTTGTGTTTGTGTGGAATTGCAATTCGAGATCATCATCTTCATAATAGCCGAAATTTCTCTCTCTCTCGTGTTCTTAATTTCGAAATTCAGATTGGTTGATAAGTTGTTCATCTAGTTTAGTTCTAGGTTGATTGTTAAAGATCGATCCTAGTTCATCAATTGAATTTAGCGTTAGAGCCAATTCAATTGAACTATCTATTTGAAACTTCATATCAATTTCGATCCATTCAATTCACCATCATTCAAATCAGTTTGTTACTTGCATCACAAGGAGTTCTAAAGTTGAAAGCTTTTGTAGGATTGAATTGATTTGCTGGCAAGATCGGGTTCCTGTGTGGTCAAATATGAGGTTTCTGAGGAGTAATCCGAGGCAATCACGTATCAAGGAGAACCTTAATGTCCAAAAGATGATTCAATGTCTTCCATCAACTATGTTTTGATGCGGGGATAAACCGCTTGATGCCCGATCTTCGACGTTCGTGACTCAAACAACAGAAACAAGAACAAAGTGGTCAGAAATGGATTCAAACGAAAGCGACTCAATGAGAACAATGGAAGCAACGACTCAAAGACACAAAACAGACTCGATGACAACAAACAAATGCAACAAAGAAACAAGGAAACGACTCAATAAAGGACTGAAGATCAACTCCTAGAAACAACTAGAAGACCCTTGGCTCGACGAGACAAGAACCAACTAGAATGATCGAGAAACCAACCTTTACGATCTCACACAAACAAGGAGCAAGCCTTGTAGCACGAGAAAGGGGCTCGTGATTGTTGAAAGGCACCAATCTTCTATGAAATTGACACAATCCAAAACAAACCAAGCTGCAAACACACACACGGTTTGAAAGCCAAAGGCTCTCGTTTTCTCTCTATTCAATGAGAAAGCAAATGCAAATTCTGAGCTGTCTACCCTGAAAATAAAACATCCTAAGCTATTTATATGTCTTGACAAAATAACAATATAAATAATGTCTAATTAAAACTAAAAGATAACTAAGGCCCAAAATGGAAATGGCCCAATAAAACAAATCCAGCAAAACTAAAAGATAGCATGCTCGTGCCCGGACTCGCACGCACACACGCGGACAGGCGCGCTCAAGGGCGCGCCGTATCGTTGCTGCGCTGGAACGAGCGCGCCGTTGCATCGCGGGGCGTGTCGCATCGCTGGAATTGGAGCGCGCCGCTGCAGCCTCCGTCGGCGCTCAAGATACACACCGCCCTGGCCTTGGACTCCATACAAGCTCCTGCCTCCTTAGCCATAGTGTAGCCTACAAAAGCATTCATCTCGCGTTGTAGCTTCTTAGCTCGAGCACGGGTGAATGGTCCATCAAAGAGTGTAGGCGCGCCCGGTGGAGGCTGCCTAGATGGTCCCTCATCAACCTCCCCTTCTTGGAAAGGATTCGACCCCGAATCCAACTCTTCATCCACGGCTAAGTACGACGTAAGATCAGCGACATTGAAGGTGGCGCTCACACCATAATCCCCGGGCAGCTCTAACTTGTAAGCATTGTCTCCAATCCGTTGAAGCACCTTGAAAGGTCCATCGCCTCTTGGAGACAGTTTGTTCTTCCTTAGCTCCGGAAACCGCTCCTTCCTGAGATGCGCCCATACCAAATCGCCGGGCTGGAAAATCACGCGGCGCCGCCCATGGTTGGCGCGCCTAGCATTGTACTCGGCCTTTTGCTCCAACCGAGTCTTGGTTCGAGCATGCAGCTCCTTAATAAATTCAACGTGCTTTCCTGCATCAAAACTTTCATGCTCCCTCATTGGAAATGGGGTAAGATCTAAGGGGGTGAGTGGGTTAGTACCATAAACACATTCAAATGGAGTTAACATAGTAGATGAGTGCATAGTGCGATTGTAAGCAAACTCCACATGAGGTAAAGCTTCTTCCCACATTTTCAAATTCTTTTTAATAATGGTTCTAAGGATAGTAGCTAACGTCCTATTGGTCACTTCGGTTTGCCCATCAGTTTGTGGGTGGCTAGAGGTAGAGAACATTAGCTTAGTTCCTAGCTTATTCCATAACGTCCTCCAAAAATGGCTAAGGAACTTGGTATCCCTATCACTCACTATTGTTTTTGGTATGCCATGAAGCCTAACTATTTCCCTAAAGAACAAGTTAGCTACATTACTAGCATCATCAGTTTTATGGCACGGCACAAAGTGTGCCATTTTCGAGAATCGGTCAACTACCACCATAATTGAATCCCTCCCCTTCTTAGTCCTAGGCAACCCTACTATAAAGTCCATGGATAAATCCTCCCAAGGGGCTGTAGGCGTAGGCAAAGGGGTGTAAAGTCCATGTGGCATCAACCTAGATTTGGCTCTTAAACAATCAACACAACGCTTAACTACATTTTCAACGTCTCTAAGCATGTGTGGCCAATAAAAATGAACCCTAAGAGTATGATAAGTTTTATCCCTCCCAAAATGTCCCATTAGGCCGCCCTTATGGGCTTCCTCAACCAACAATAAACGCAAAGAGCAACGAGGAATGCAAACTTTATCTACTCTAAATAAAAATCCATCATGAATGTAGTATTTCTCATCCGAACCCTTTTGCATGCAGCACTTAAAAGCATCACCAAAATCAATATCATTCTCATATAATTCACGAATGTAAGTAAATCCTAACACTCTAGAATCTAATGAGACAAGTAAAGCATGGCGACGTGACAAGGCATCGGCTACTACATTATCCTTTCCCTTTTTATATTTTATGACATATGGAAATGTCTCAATGAATTCCATCCACCTACCATGCCTTCTATCCAATTTATCTTGACTCTTGAAATGTTTTAAAGATTCATGGTCAGTTTTCAAGACAAATTCACTAGGCCAAAGATAATGTTGCCATGTTTTTAACACTCGAAACAAAGCATATAACTCTTTATCATAAGTCGAGTAGTTTAAACATGCACCTTTCAATTTTTCAGAAAAGAAGGCAATAGGCTTACCTTCTTGCATGAGAACGCCTCCAATTCCAATGCCACTCGCGTCACACTCCACTTCGAAGGGCCGAGTGAAGTCGGGCAAGGCCAGCAGTGGGGCATGCGTCAATCTGTCCTTTAGGGCGTTGAATGCCCTTTCTTGTGCCTTCTCCCACTTAAACTCACTCCTCTTCTTAGTGATTTCGGTCAAGGGAGCAGCAATGGTGCTAAAATCCCTCACAAATCTCCTATAGAAGCTGGCAAGGCCGTGGAAGCTCCTGACTTGGCCAATGGAGGTAGGCGTTGGCCACTCTTGAATCGCCTTTATCTTGGCTTCGTCTACTTGTAATCCTGTGGAGCTCACTACAAACCCAAGAAAAGTGACATGATTAGTGCACAATTCACATTTCTTCAAATTTGCATACAAGTGCTCTAATCTAAGTGTAGAGAGTACTTCCCTCAAATGATCTTCATGCGTTTCTAGGGATTTGCTATAAATCAGAATATCATCAAAATAAACAACAACAAATTTCCCTATGAAGTTTCTAAGCACATGATTCATTAGACGCATGAAAGTACTTGGGGCGTTTGTAAGCCCGAATGGCATAACAAGCCATTCATAGAGGCCAAACTTAGTCTTGAAGGCTGTTTTCCATTCGTCCCCCTCCTTCATCCTTATTTGATGGTAGCCACTTTTTAAATCTATCTTTGAAAAGATAGTGGCTCCATGCAATTCATCTAGCATGTCGTCTAGACGAGGGATGGGGTGCCTATACTTTACCGTATGTTGTTAATAGCCCTACAATCGACACACATACGCCATGTGTTGTCTTTCTTAGGCACTAGCAACACCGGTACAGCACAAGGGCTTAAACTTTCCCTAATGTATCCCTTATCCAATAACTCTTGGACTTGGGATTGGACTTCTTGAGTCTCCTTGGGGTTCATACGATAGGCTGGCCTATTAGGCAAAGATGCTCCGGGAATGAGATCAATTTGATGCTCGATTCCTCTAATTGGAGGTAAGCCAGCCGGTATCTCATCGGGAAATACGTCATTGTATTCCTCAATGAGCCCCAAAATTTGTGGGGGCAAAGAGGCTCTAAGTTCCTCATTCAACAAACTCAGCTCCTTGCACAAGAGCATGAGTGTTGTTTGCCCATCCAAATACTCGGTCTCTAACTCCCGCTTGGAAGCCAAAAGTGCGCTGGAGGGTGGGAGATTGTTAGGTGAGCTCGTCTTACCCCGAGCTGTCCCCTTCTTTCCCTCACCTTCTCCACTTACCTTACTTACCTTCTTTTTGTCAAACTCCTCGGCCACCTGCATAGGCGTCATGGGTTTGAGCACTATGGTTTGGCCATTGTAGGTGAAGGTGTTCCGGTTGGTGAATCCATCATGCGTGACCTTCCTATCATATTGCCATGGGCGACCTAATAAAATGTGACAAGCCTGCATAGGAACTACATCACAAAGAACAACATCCTCGTAATGCCCTAATTTAATAGAAACATGCGCTTGCTTGTTCACTTTAAGTTCTCCACAATCGTTCATCCAATGCAATTTATAAGGTCTAGGGTGTTGAGTCATAGATAATTGCAGTTTTTGTACCATTTCAAGACTAGCAATGTTACAACAACTTCCACTATCTATTATCATGTTGCAAACCTTACCCTTAATTAAACATCGAGTATGAAATAGATTTTCACGTTGATTATCTTCACAAGGGGCTGGTTTTATATGCATGTTACGTCTAGCAATTAAAGATTCCCCTGATTCATACTCTATCTCATCCTCATCATCATGCAAATCATCATTATTAGGCTCATTTTCATGCACATCATCAATTTCTTCCTCAGATTCATATTGGCCTAAATGATTGATTAAAAGTGTTTTCTTGTTAGGGCAATCTTTCATCATGTGCCCTCTACCTTGGCACTTAAAAACACACAGTATCCCTAGCTCTAGAGGAAGGGTTAGAGGTACTGCCCTTAGGAGCTGCCGAAGCTCCACTATTGGGGCCCTTGTTGTAGGATGGCGCGGTGCCCGCGGAAGACTTGGTCCGGCCAGCTTGATCTCCATAGGCGCCGGCGGTGCTTCCTCGTTCCTTTGTAGGCGCGCCTTCCTTTCCATAAGACATGGCCTGACCACGGTTGTTCCTCCATGAGTTGGGCTGGTTACTCGTGCCTCGGCCTCCTAGAATCCGTGCCTTGTTCTTTTTCTCAACCTTCATAGCTAAAATGTAACAAACCAGTCATAGTAGTATATGGATATAAATCGACCTCATTAGCTAAAGAAGGATGTAAAACTCGAAGGAAACGTGCCATTGTGGACTCTTCATCCTCATCCACATTGGCTCTTACCATTGCCACTTGCATGGCATTGTAAGTTTCCTCGGCACTCATTGAACCTTGCTTGAGATTCTCCAATCTTTGACGCAGCTCACGTGCATAATGTTGGGGAATGAAACGCCTCCTCATGAGGGCCTTCATTTGCTCCCAAGTTCCTATTGGTGCGTCAAGAGCTCTTCTCCTTTCCTTTACTAGATTATCCCACCAGATTAGTGCATAACCGGAAAATTCAAGGGTGGCGAGTTGTACCTTTTTATGCTCGGCAAAGTTATGGCAATTCCATATTTGTTCAATTTTCGTCTCCCACTCCATGTAGACGTCCGGATCACACTTGCCGTCAAAGGCTGGGATCTTCACCTTGATTTTTGCTACTCCATCTTGCTCGGGCTCTCTAGGCCGCCTTGGACGCCTCACTCTGTCTTCGCGCCTTGAATAGCGCTCCCAATGTTCATCATCTTCGGCGTCATACTCATCGAAATGGTCTTCTTGGCCCGGAGCTCTCCTATGTCCCTGAAAATCATGAAATTCATTAGCACGATTTCGCCCTTCCCTAGCGGGAGAGGGTAATTGGCTAATTGGAACCCCTTGAGCAAAAATCCCGGGAGAATGGAAATGAGTTGAGTTCAAGTGATCTTCCCTGTTTTGATGATGGGAAGTGGAGGCAAAATTCGGATCCATGCTGGACGGATGGAACGTAGGCGCGGACTCACGAGCGCGCCCTTGCTCTTGGCTCGTCGCTACGGCTGGATCGTGCGCCGTTGGCGCGGTACCTGGCGCGACGCTCGGTGCGGCTCCCGGTTGAGGCGTCGTAAGTGTTTGCGCCTCCAAGGCAGCCATGCGCGAGTTGAGGCGCGCCATGTTGCTGTTGAGAGAGCTCAACAAGTTGAACACATCGGGGTGAACCGGGTCGGGGCTCCTGGATCGGTGGGATCCTCTCTCGTCTCCTGACATGATCACACACAATGCACTACAAGCAAATGGTTAGTGTTAGTCAAATCAAAAAAAACTCCTCGCTTGTGTTTCACTCGCTCTCACTCTCGGGTGGTGTGATCGAGCTTGTTGTTGCAATCTGCTTTGAAATGATCAAAATCAAGTTGAAGTTTAGTAGATCAATCAAACACGAGAAGAGAAGGTTGGAGGAAAGAGGGTTTAAACAAATGAAGACTCGAGTGAAAACAGAAACATGAAGTAGAGAAAATGAGAAGAAGACTCGATTATAAACAAGACCAGAATTGAGAAAGAGAAAATTGTCAAACAAAGAGTTAGATCAAACCTTGATTAAGCCTGTCTCACCTTGATTTCCTTAACCAAGAGTGCACTTGGAGTGGTTTGTTAGGTGAGGCGTGGGGTGGCTCTTTTGTGAAGGTTCGAGGTGTACTCCAATGGCGTCCGACAATAGGGAAGAAACGAAGAGAAAAGGAAGATTCTTGCACTTTTTTTTTTGACTTACACAAAATACTTACAAGTATGCAATAATGGAAGCTATACTATGATATGAACTAAAGAAGAGATAAGAGATTAAAGAATCTGATTTTCTGAATTTTTTTTTTTTCTTTTCTTTTCTTTTCCTTTCTTTTCTTTTCTTTTTTTTTTTTTCAGAAATACTCAGATAATTAAGATAAATACGAAAATACAAAAAAAAAATGCTAAAATAATATGCAATATGAAAGTGCAAGAAAATAAAATAGAAATGTAGCAGATTTAATGTGATGGGCGTGGGAGTGGTGGGATGCAATCCCTGATTTTGTGGTTGGTGGGGAAAGTCTCAAGGCTGAAATGTAGGAGGTGGGTATGAATTTGGACGTTGGGAGAGTGTGGGAATGGATTTGAATGGGTCTTGCTACTTTGTAGGAGGTGGGTGTAGCTTTTGTGGCTGAAATGAAGGTTGTTAGAATCTTTGAACTAGTCAACCTTAAATATAGGAGGTGGGAAAGGTAATTGAATTTCTGACTTAATTAAATTAAATCAGCTCCTCCTTACTTAATTCAAACGTGGCTGATGGTTCTAGGAAGGTGATGGACGTTTTTTTGTGAAGGTGGTGGGCAGGAGGTGTGTTGGTGACGGTTACTTGAAGTTTAGGGTGTGTTTGGCTGGGGCGAAACAAACCACTTCAGCAAGCAACAAACTGGTCAGTACTTTCAAGTTTAATTAAAGAGATTGAGATTAATCAAACCTGATCGGATCCTTGTAGACGCTACTCCTCTTTTTGGTATTTTGTAGACTCTAATGGTGAATCGACTCGGAAATGGAAAAGAACGTCGTCAACGAAGCTCTGATACCAATTTGATGCGGGGATAAACCGCTTGATGCCCGATCTTCGACGTTCGTGACTCAAACAATAGAAACAAGAACAAAGTGGTCAGAAATGGATTCAAACGAAAGCGACTCAATGAGAACAATGGAAGCAACGACTCAAAGACACAAAACAGACTCGATGACAACAAACAAATGCAACAAAGAAACAAGTAAACGACTCAATAAAGGACTGAAGATCAACTCCTAGAAACAACTAGAAGACCCTTGGCTCGACGAGACAAGAACCAACTAGAATGATCGAGAAACCAACCTTTACGATCTCACACAAACAAGGAGCAAGCCTTGTAGCACGAGAAAGGGGCTCGTGATTGTTGAAAGGCACCAATCTTCTATGAAATTGACACAATCCAAAACAAACCAAGCTGCAAACACACACACGGTTTGAAAGCCAAAGGCTCTCGTTTTCTCTCTATTCAATGAGAAAGCAAATGCAAATTCTGAGCTGTCTACCCTGAAAATAAAACATCCTAAGCTATTTATATGTCTTGACAAAATAACAATAGAAATAATGTCTAATTAAAACTAAAAGATAACTAAGGCCCAAAATGGAAATGGCCCAATAAAACAAATCCAGCAAAACTAAAAGATAGCATGCTCGTGCCCGGACTCGCACGCACACATGCGGACAGGCGCGCTCAGGGGCGCGCCGTATCGTTGCTGCGCTGGAACGAGCGCGCCGTTGCATCGCGGGGCGTGTCGCATCGCTGGAATTGGAGCGCACCGCTGCAGCCTCCGTCGGCGCTCAAGATACACACCGCCCTGGCCTTGGACTCCATACAAGCTCCTGCCTCCTTAGCCATAGTGTAGCCTACAAAAGCATTCATCTCGCGTTGTAGCTTCTTAGCTCGAGCACGGGTGAATGGTCCATCAAAGAGTGTAGGCGCGCCCGGTGGAGGCTGCCTAGATGGTTCCTCATCATGTTTGCTCCAAAACCTTCTTTACTAACCATGGTGCCTTTAGTATCTCCAGCCTTTCAAGATATTTCTCCTCTTAATCTTACATGCAACATCGAATCGAGGACGATTCGAGGTCAAGTGGGGGAGAATGATAGCGATCAAAGGACCATGAACAAGACCTTTTCCAAGGTCCCGAGCGTTCAAATTCAAAGAGGTGTTCATGGACTTAATACTATCTCTTCAAAATATCTATCCATGGCGTCCAAGGCCAGCAAGGAAGAGAATCAAGTCACAAAAGTTCGGAAAGTAAGAAGTCCGTCAAATGGAAAACAGTGCTCAGTAAACTGGTCATAACTTGGGCTAAAAAATTCATCTCAAATCCGTTAAGTACTCGTTGGAAAGATAATTAAACGTTCTACAACTTTGTAGTTTACATCAAATTCAGAATCCAACAGTAAAGGGCCGAAAACTGGGTTTTACTGAGAGTTGTCCAAGTCTTACGGAAATCTTATCTTTAGTCTAAATTTCTATCTTTATTTATTTTATTTATGAATGATTTTCTATTTTAAATAATGTAGAGAAATTCAATCAATAGGCTGATATTAGTTGGTTGAATATTCTCTCTCCTGGTTGTTAGAGATATTTTTAGATATTTTTAGTTTGTTAGAGATATTTTCTTAATTAAATAAGTCAGCCATGATTTATTTAATTAAGGGAATGTAGATAGATATACTTATAGATATTTTATCATATCTTTGGAAGCAAGATAAGAGGCTATCTTCTATCTATAGGGCCAGCCTCCTAGTTGCCTTGCTCTCCAAGGATTAGCTTTTGTATTCTCTATTTATACTTTGCATTTTCATTCAATAAAAATCAGCTTGAGATTAGATAAACCCTAAGAAAGGTTTATCTAGTCCTTGGGCTCAAAAATACAATTGTGTTTGTGTGCTTGCAATTTCGAGATCATCATCATCATCACAGCCGAACTTTCTCTCTCTTGTGATCATAATTTCGAAATTCAGATTGTGTTGATAAGTTGTTCATCTAGTTTAGTTCTAGGTTGATTGTTAAAGATCGATCCTAGTTCATCAATTGAATTTAGCATTAGAGCCAATTCAATTGAACTATCTATTTGAATCTTCCTATCAATTTCGATCCATTCAATTCACCATCATTCAAATCAGTTTGTTACTTGCATCACAAGGAGTTCTAAAGTTGAAAGCTTTTGTAGGATTGAATTGATTTGCTGGCAAGATCGGGTTCCTGTGTGGTCAAATACGAGGTTTCTGAGGAGTAATCTGAGGCGATCACGTATCATGAATGATGTTGGCCTTAAATTTGATCCAAAATGCCAGGGTGGAAGCTAGGAAATGCCGGTCTTGTTTGTGGCTGCGTCCGGCGTCGAGCCGTGCACCGCAGCCTTGGCCATTGTGTCGGCCTCCTCTATTTCTTCCTTCACATGCCTTAGTGCCCTAGCTTCATCTCTCCGTACCTGGTCCTGAAAAACTTGCTGGGGCGACAATGGTAGAAGAGAAACTCTCCTCCCGTTAGAGTTAAACGAATAGGTATTAAGCATGCCATCATAAATAACTCTCCAATTGAATAACCATGGCCTTCCTAACAAGATATGAGTGCATTCCATGTTTACCACATCACACATGATATCATCAACATAATTACCAATCGAAACACGTACTAAGCATTGATGAGTAACAAGATTAGGACCATCTGAATCATTTATTCCATTGAGAGCATAACTAGTAGCCCTAGGTTGAGTATTTAATTGTAAGTGATCAACTACTTTGGCATTAATAATGTTGCAACAGCTACCACTATCAATTATCATGCATAAAACTTGATTCTTCATAGTACACATAGTATGAAAAATATGTTCCCTTTGATCTAGCATATGTGTTTCTTGTAATGTAAGAGTACGCATGGTTACCAAGGTTAATGGTTGTTATGAGCAATCAGGTTCAATTGCTTCTATGTCGTCCACCTCATTGCTAGGATGCTCCTCCTCCACTTCATTTGGAGCTATTTCTTCATCACTCACATAACCACCATGGGTAGTAAGGAGTACTTGTTTCTGATTTGGGCAATCCTTGGCATAATGGCCTCGTGTTGGCAATTTGTAGCACACTATGTCACGTGCTCTTTGCTGCGTTTGGAGGCCAATTGTGGAGCGTCTAGGAGTGATGAGGGACCATCTAGGCAGCCTCCACCGGGCGCGCCTACACTCTTTGATGGACCACTCACCCGTGCTCGAGCCAAGAAGCTACAACATGAGATGAATGCTTTTGTGGGTTACACTATGGCTAAGGAGGCAGGAGCATGTATGAAGTCCAAAGCTAGGGCGGTGTGCGTCTTGAGCGCCGAGGGATCTTCGAGCCAAGGCTGCAGCAACGCGCACCAAACCGACGTTGCAACGGCGCGTCCTAACTCCAGGGATGCAGCGCTGCGCCTTCGCCAGCGTAGCGATGCAGCGGCGCGCCCCTGAGCGCGCCTGTCCGCGTGTGTGCGCGCGAGTCCGAGCACGAGCATGCTATCTTTTAGTTTTGCTGGATTTGTTTTATTGGGCCATTTCCATTTTGGGCCTTAGTTATCTTTTAGTTTTAATTAGACATTATTTCTATTGTTATTTTGTCAAGACATATAAATAGCTTAGGATGTTTTTATTTTCAAGGTAGACAACTCATTTGTAATTTCCAATTCTCCTTGCGATAGAGAGAAAACGAGAGCTTTGGCTTTCAACGTGTGTGTGTTTGCAGCTTGGTTTGTTTTGGATTGTGTCAATTTCATAGAAGATTGGTGCCTTTCAACAATCACGAGCCCCTTTCTCGTGCTACAAGGCTTGCTCCTTGTTTGTGTGAGATCGTAAAGGTTGGTTTCTCGATCATTCTAGTTGGTTCTTGTCTCTTCGAGCCAAGGGTCTTCTAGTTGTTTCTGGGAGTTGATCTTCAGTCCTTTATTGAGTCGTTTCTTTGTTTCTTTGTTGCGTTTGTTTGTTGTCACCGAGTCTGTTTTGTGTCTTTGAGTCGTTGCTTCCATTGTTCTCATTGAGTCGCTTTCATTTGAATCCATTTCTGACCACTTTGTTCTTGTTTCTATTGTTTGAGTCACGAACGTCGAAGATCGGGCATCAAGCGGCCTTAATCCCGCATCAAATTGGTATCAGAGCTTCGTTGTAGACATTCTTCTTGTGTTCAAGTCGATTCACCATTAGAGTCTACAAAAATACCAAAAACAGAAGTAGCGTCTTCAAGGATCCGATCAGGTTTGATTAATCTCAATCTCTTTAATTAAACTTGAAAGTACTAACCAGTTTGTTGCTTGCTGAAGTGGTTTGTTTCGCCCCAGCCAAACACGCCCTAAGCCAAGTAACCGCCACCACCCATTTGTCTCGAAACCACCACGCCCACCACCTCCATTGAAGTTCAGTTCCACTATCTCAAATACCCAGCCACGTCTCTTTAATATTGGAGAGGAGTTGATTTAATTCAGCCAAGTCAAATTAAATCTCACTCAACTCCTATTTTTAAGGGAGATTTTGTCAACCCCTCATGATGCGGGGATAAACCGCTTGATGCCCGATCTTCGACGTTCGTGACTCAAACAACAGAAACAAGAACAAAGTGGTCAGAAATGGATTCAAACGAAAGCGACTCAATGAGAACAATGGAAGCAACGACTCAAAGACACAAAACAGACTCGATGACAACAAACAAATGCAACAAAGAAACAAGGAAACGACTCAATAAAGGACTGAAGATCAACTCCTAGAAACAACTAGAAGACCCTTGGCTCGACGAGACAAGAACCAACTAGAATGATCGAGAAACCAACCTTTACGATCTCACACAAACAAGGAGCAAGCCTTGTAGCACGAGAAAGGGGCTCGTGATTGTTGAAAGGCACCAATCTTCTATGAAATTGACACAATCCAAAACAAATCAAGCTGCAAACACACACACGGTTTGAAAGCCAAAGGCTCTCGTTTTCTCTCTATTCAATGAGAAAGCAAATGCAAATTCTGAGCTGTCTACCCTGAAAATAAAACATCCTAAGCTATTTATATGTCTTGACAAAATAACAATAGAAATAATGTCTAATTAAAACTAAAAGATAACTAAGGCCCAAAATGGAAATGGCCCAATAAAACAAATCCAGCAAAACTAAAAGATAGCATGCTCGTGCCCGGACTCGCACGCACACACGCGGACAGGCGCGCTCAGGGGCGCGCCGTATCGTTGCTGCGCTGGAACGAGCTCGCCGTTGCATCGCGGGGCGTGTCGCATCGCTGGAATTGGAGCGCGCCGCTGCAGCCTCCGTCGGCGCTCAAGATACACACCGCCCTGGCCTTGGACTCCATACAAGCTCCTGCCTCCTTAGCCATAGTGTAGCCTACAAAAGCATTCATCTCGCGTTGTAGCTTCTTAGCTCGAGCACGGGTGAGTGGTCCATCAAAGAGTGTAGGCGCGCCCGGTGGAGGCTGCCTAGATGGTCCCTCATCAACCTCCCCTTCTTGGAAAGGATTCGACCCCGAATCCAACTCTTCATCCACGGCTAAGTACGACGTAAGATCAGCGACATTGAAGGTGGCGCTCAGACCATAATCCCCGGGCAGCTCTAACTTGTAAGCATTGTCTCCAATCCGTTGAAGCACCTTGAAAGGTCCATCGCCTCTTGGAGACAGTTTGTTCTTCCTTAGCTCCGGAAACCGCTCCTTCCTGAGATGCGCCCATACCAAATCGCCGGGCTGGAAAATCACGCGGCGCCGCCCATGGTTGGCGCGCCTAGCATTGTACTCGGCCTTTTGCTCCAACCGAGTCTTGGTTCGAGCATGCAGCTCCTTAATAAATTCAACGTGCTTTCCTGCATCAAAACTTTCATGCTCCCTCATTGGAAATGGGGTAAGATCTAAGGGGGTGAGTGGGTTAGTACCATAAACACATTCAAATGGAGTTAACATAGTAGATGAGTGCATAGTGCGATTGTAAGCAAACTCCACATGAGGTAAAGCTTCTTCCCACATTTTCAAATTCTTTTTAATAATGGTTCTAAGGATAGTAGCTAACGTCCTATTGGTCACTTCGGTTTGCCCATCAGTTTGTGGGTGGCTAGAGGTAGAGAACATTAGCTTAGTTCCTAGCTTATTCCATAACGTCCTCCAAAAATGGCTAAGGAACTTGGTATCCCTATCACTCACTATTGTTTTTGGTATGCCATGAAGCCTAACTATTTCCCTAAAGAACAAGTTAGCTACATTACTAGCATCATCAGTTTTATGGCACGGCACAAAGTGTGCCATTTTCGAGAATCGGTCAACTACCACCATAATTGAATCCCTCCCCTTCTTAGTCCTAGGCAACCCTACTATAAAGTCCATGGATAAATCCTCCCAAGGGGCTGTAGGCGTAGGCAAAGGGGTGTAAAGTCCATGTGGCCTCAACCTAGATTTGGCTCTTAAACAATCAACACAACGCTTAACTACATTTTCAACGTCTCTAAGCATGTGTGGCCAATAAAAATGAACCCTAAGAGTATGATAAGTTTTATCCCTCCCAAAATGTCCCATTAGGCCGCCCTTATGGGCTTCCTCAACCAACAATAAACGCAAAGAGCAACGAGGAATGCAAACTTTATCTACTCTAAATAAAAATCCATCATGAATGTAGTATTTCTCATCCGAACCCTTTTGCATGCAGCACTTAAAAGCATCACCAAAATCAATATCATTCTCATATAATTCACGAATGTAAGTAAATCCTAACACTCTAGAATCTAATGAGACAAGTAAAGCATGGCGACGTGACAAGGCATCGGCTACTACATTATCCTTTCCCTTTTTATATTTTATGACATGTGGAAATGTCTCAATGAATTCCATCCACCTACCATGCCTTCTATCCAATTTATCTTGACTCTTGAAATGTTTTAAAGATTCATGGTCAGTTTTCAAGACAAATTCACTAGGCCAAAGATAATGTTGCCATGTTTTTAACACTCGAAACAAAGCATATAACTCTTTATCATAAGTCGAGTAGTTTAAACATGCACCTTTCAATTTTTCAGAAAAGAAGGCAATAGGCTTAGCTTCTTGCATGAGAACGCCTCCAATTCCAATGCCACTCGCATCACACTCCACTTCGAAGGGCCGAGTGAAGTCGGGCAAGGCCAGCAGTGGGGCATGCGTCAATCTGTCCTTTAGGGCGTTGAATGCCCTTTCTTGTGCCTTCTCCCACTTAAACTCACTCCTCTTCTTAGTGATTTCGGTCAAGGGAGCAGCAATGGTGCTAAAATCCCTCACAAATCTCCTATAGAAGCTGGCAAGGCCGTGGAAGCTCCTGACTTGGCCAATGGAGGTAGGCGTTGGCCACTCTTGAATCGCCTTTATCTTGGCTTCGTCTACTTGTAATCCTTTGGAGCTCACTACAAACCCAAGAAAAGTGACATGATTAGTGCACAATTCACATTTCTTCAAATTTGCATACAAGTGCTCTAATCTAAGTGTAGAGAGTACTTCCCTCAAATGATCTTCATGCGTTTCTAGGGATTTGCTATAAATCAGAATATCATCAAAATAAACAACAACAAATTTCCCTATGAAGTTTCTAAGCACATGATTCATTAGACGCATGAAAGTACTTGGGGCGTTTGTAAGCCCGAATGGCATAACAAGCCATTCATAGAGGCCAAACTTGGTCTTGAAGGCTGTTTTCCATTCGTCCCCCTCCTTCATCCTTATTTGATGGTAGCCACTTTTTAAATCTATCTTTGAAAAGATAGTGGCTCCATGCAATTCATCTAGCATGTCGTCTAGACGAGGGATGGGGTGCCTATACTTTACCGTATGTTGTTAATAGCCCTACAATCGACACACATACGCCATGTGTTGTCTTTCTTAGGCACTAGCAACACCGGTACAGCACAAGGGCTTAAACTTTCCCTAATGTATCCCTTATCCAATAACTCTTGGACTTGGGATTGGACTTCTTGAGTCTCCTTGGGGTTCATACGATAGGCTGGCCTATTAGGCAAAGATGCTCCGGGAATGAGATCAATTTGATGCTCGATTCCTCTAATTGGAGGTAAGCCAGCCGGTATCTCATCGGGAAATACGTCATTGTATTCCTCAATGAGCCCCAAAATTTGTGGGGGCAAAGAGGCTCTAAGTTCCTCATTCAACAAACTCAGCTCCTTGCACAAGAGCATGAGTGTTGTTTGCCCATCCAAATACTCGGTCTCTAACTCCCGCTTGGAAGCCAAAAGTGCGCTGGAGGGTGGGAGATTGTTAGGTGAGCTCGTCTTACCCCGAGCTGTCCCCTTCTTTCCCTCACCTTCTCCACTTACCTTACTTACCTTCTTTTTGTCAAACTCCTCGGCCACCTGCATAGGCGTCATGGGTTTGAGCACTATGGTTTGGCCATTGTAGGTGAAGGTGTTCCGGTTGGTGAATCCATCATGCGTGACCTTCCTATCATATTGCCATGGGCGACCTAATAAAATGTGACAAGCCTGCATAGGAACTACATCACAAAGAACAACATCCTCGTAATGCCCTAATTTAATAGAAACATGCGCTTGCTTGTTCACTTTAAGTTCTCCACAATCGTTCATCCAATGCAATTTATAAGGTCTAGGGTGTTGAGTCATAGATAATTGCAGTTTTTGTACCATTTCAAGACTAGCAATGTTACAACAACTTCCACTATCTATTATCATGTTGCAAACCTTACCCTTAATTAAACATCGAGTATGAAATAGATTTTCACGTTGATTATCTTCACAAGGGGCTGGTTTTATATGCATGTTACGTCTAGCAATTAAAGACTCCCCTGATTCATACTCTATCTCATCCTCATCATCATGCAAATCATCATTATTAGGCTCATTTTCATGCACATCATCAATTTCTTCCTCAGATTCATATTGGCCTAAATGATTGATTAAAAGTGTTTTCTTGTTAGGGCAATCTTTCATCATGTGCCCTCTACCTTGGCACTTAAAACACACAGTATCCCTAGCTCTAGAGGAAGGGTTAGAGGTACTGCCCTTAGGAGCTGCCGAAGCTCCACTATTGGGGCCCTTGTTGTAGGATGGCGCGGTGCCCGCGGAAGACTTGGTCCGGCCAGCTTGATCTCCATAGGCGCCGGCGGTGCTTCCTCGTTCCTTTGTAGGCGCGCCTTCCTTTCCATAAGACATGGCTTGACCACGGTTGTTCCTCCATGAGTTGGGCTGGTTACTCGTGCCTCGGCCTCCTAGAATCCGTGCCTTGTTCTTTTTCTCAACCTTCATAGCTAAATGTAACAAACCAGTCATAGTAGTATATGGATATAAATCGACCTCATTAGCTAAAGAAGGATGTAAAACTCGAAGGAAACGTGCCATTGTGGACTCTTCATCCTCATCCACATTGGCTCTTACCATTGCCACTTACATGGCATTGTAAGTTTCCTCGGCACTCATTGAACCTTGCTTGAGATTCTCCAATCTTTGACGCAGCTCACGTGCATAATGTTGGGGAATGAAACGCCTCCTCATGAGGGCCTTCATTTGCTCCCAAGTTCCTATTGGTGCGTCAAGAGCTCTTCTCCTTTCCTTTACTAGATTATCCCACCAGATTAGTGCATAACCGGAAAATTCAAGGGTGGCGAGTTGTACCTTTTTATGCTCGGCAAAGTTATGGCAATTCCATATTTGTTCAATTTTCGTCTCCCACTCCATGTAGACGTCCGGATCACACTTGCCGTCAAAGGCTGGGATCTTCACCTTGATTTTTGCTACTCCATCTTGCTCGGGCTCTCTAGGCCGCCTTGGACGCCTCTCTCTGTCTTCGCGCCTTGAATAGCGCTCCCAATGTTCATCATCTTCGGCGTCATACTCATCGAAATGGTCTTCTTGGCCCGGAGCTCTCCTATGTCCCTGAAAATCATGAAATTCATTAGCACGATTTCGCCCTTCCCTAGCGGGAGAGGGTAATTGGCTAATTGGAACCCCTTGAGCAAAAATCCCGGGAGAATGGAAATGAGTTGAGTTCAAGTGATCTTCCCTGTTTTGATGATGGGAAGTGGAGGCAAAATTCGGATCCATGCTGGACGGATGGAACGTAGGCGCGGACTCACGAGCGCGCCCTTGCTCTTGGCTCGTCGCTACGGCTGGATCGTGCGCCGTTGGCGCGGTACCTGGCGCGACGCTCGGTGCGGCTCCCGGTTGAGGCGTCGTAAGTGTTTGCGCCTCCAAGGCAGCCATGCGCGAGTTGAGGCGCGCCATGTTGCTGTTGAGAGAGCTCAACAAGTTGAACACATCGGGGTGAACCGGGTCGGGGCTCCTGGATCGGTGGGATCCTCTCTCGTCTCCTGACATGATCACACACAATGCACTACAAGCAAATGGTTAGTGTTAGTCAAATCAAAAAAAAACTCCTCGCTTGTGTTTCACTCGCTCTCACTCTCGGGTGGTGTGATCGAGCTTGTTGTTGCAATCTGCTTTGAAATGATCAAAATCAAGTTGAAGTTTAGTAGATCAATCAAACACGAGAAGAGAAGGTTGGAGGAAAGAGGGTTTAAACAAATGAAGACTCGAGTGAAAACAGAAACAGGAAGTAGAGAAAATGAGAAGAAGACTCGATTATAAACAAGACCAGAATTGAGAAAGAGAAAATTGTCAAACAAAGAGTTAGATCAAACCTTGATTAAGCCTGTCTCACCTTGATTTCCTTAACCAAGAGTGCACTTGGAGTGGTTTGTTAGGTGAGGCGTGGGGTGGCTCTTTTGTGAAGGTTCGAGGTGTACTCCAATGGCGTCCGACAATAGGGAAGAAACGAAGAGAAAAGGAAGATTCTTGCACTTTTTTTTTTGACTTACACAAAATACTTACAAGTATGCAATAATGGAAGCTATACTATGATATGAATTAAAGAAGAGATAAGAGATTAAAGAATCTGATTTTCTGAATTTTTTTTCTTTTCTTTTCTTTTCTTTTCCTTTCTTTTCTTTTTTTTTTTTTTCAGAAATACTCAGATAATTAAGATAAATACGAAAATACAAAAAAAAAATGCTAAAATAATATGCAATATGAAAGTGCAAGAAAAGAAAATAGAAATGTAGCAGATTTAATGTGATGGGCGTGGGAGTGGTGGGATGCAATCCCTGATTTTGTGGTTGGTGGGGAAAGTCTCAAGGCTGAAATGTAGGAGGTGGGTATGAATTTGGACGTTGGGAGAGTGTGGGAATGGATTTGAATGGGTCTTGCTACTTTGTAGGAGGTGGGTGTAGCTTTTGTGGCTGAAATGAAGGTTGTTAGAATCTTTGAACTAGTCAACCTTAAATATAGGAGGTGGGAAAGGTAATTGAATTTCTGACTTAATTAAATTAAATCAGCTCCTCCTTACTTAATTCAAACGTGGCTGATGGTTCTAGGAAGGTGATGGACGTTTTTTGTGAAGGTGGTGGGCAGGAGGTGTGTTGGTGACGGTTACTTGAAGTTTAGGGTGTGTTTGGCTGGGGCGAAACAAACCACTTCAGCAAGCAACAAACTGGTCAGTACTTTCAAGTTTAATTAAAGAGATTGAGATTAATCAAACCTGATCGGATCCTTGTAGACGCTACTCCTCTTTTTGGTATTTTGTAGACTCTAATGGTGAATCGACTCGGAAATGGAAAAGAACGTCGTCAACGAAGCTCTGATACCAATTTGATGCGGGGATAAACCGCTTGATGCCCGATCTTCGACGTTCGTGACTCAAACAATAGAAACAAGAACAAAGTGGTCAGAAATGGATTCAAACGAAAGCGACTCAATGAGAACAATGGAAGCAACGACTCAAAGACACAAAACAGACTCGATGACAACAAACAAATGCAACAAAGAAACAAGGAAACGACTCAATAAAGGACTGAAGATCAACTCCTAGAAACAACTAGAAGACCCTTGGCTCGACGAGACAAGAACCAACTAGAATGATCGAGAAACCAACCTTTACGATCTCACACAAACAAGGAGCAAGCCTTGTAGCACGAGAAAGGGGCTCGTGATTGTTGAAAGGCACCAATCTTCTATGAAATTGACACAATCCAAAACAAACCAAGCTGCAAACACACACACGGTTTGAAAGCCAAAGGCTCTCGTTTTCTCTCTATTCAATGAGAAAGCAAATGCAAATTCTGAGCTGTCTACCCTGAAAATAAAACATCCTAAGCTATTTATATGTCTTGACAAAATAACAATAGAAATAATGTCTAATTAAAACTAAAAGATAACTAAGGCCCAAAATGGAAATGATCCAATAAAACAAATCCAGCAAAACTAAAAGATAGCATGCTCGTGCCCGGACTCGCACGCACACACGCGGACAGGCGCGCTCAGGGGCGCGCCGTATCGTTGCTGTGCTGGAACGAGCGCGCCGTTGCATCGCGGGGCGTGTCGCATCGCTGGAATTGGAGCGCGCCGCTGCAGCCTCCGTCGGCGCTCAAGATACACACCGCCCTGGCCTTGGACTCCATACAAGCTCCTGCCTCCTTAGCCATAGTGTAGCCTACAAAAGCATTCATCTCGCGTTGTAGCTTCTTAGCTCGAGCACGGGTGAATGGTCCATCAAAGAGTGTAGGCGCGCCCAGTGGAGGCTGCCTAGATGGTCCCTCATCAGAGAGAAAATCAACCACTAACATAAACCTATTGGCTGATTTTTCTACATTATTTAAGTTCACACGCCTATAATAAAATAAATAGATAGATATTTTCTCCATTTAGAATGGTCAAGTCAAAGGGTTGACTTTGACCCATATACCAATTTATCTCACCCGGTCACTTACTAAATTCAGCCCTAAAGTGAGACAAATTAATACATGTTTCTAAATAAAGAAATAGTGAATTTCGGCCCTCATATTATCAATCCATGGAATCCGGGCTCAATTGATGTCGAATGCACGAGACCCACTTCGCCTTGCTAGGCTCTTCAACAACCGCTGCCAATCGAACCAAGATCGCTGTTGTGCCTTGAGCAATCTTCTTAGCTCGACTTCTTGTGATTGGTCCGTCAGAAGGCACTCGAATCAACTCATCGACGTCGGTTTGAGACATGGCAGGCTTCACTGCATCATTCTCCTCCACTTGAGCTCGAATCGTCTCTGATTCGACGTCGGAATCAAAATCTGGCACATAAAGAGATAGATCAGCCACATTAAAAGTTGGATGGACACCATACTCACCAGGCAAGTCAACATGATATGCATTAGGGCCGATTCTCCTGATGATACGAAATGGTCCATCTCCTCTCTGATCTAACTTGTTCTTCCTTTGATTTGGGAACCTTTCCTTCCTTAGATGCACCCAAACAAGGTCTCCTTCTTCAAAGATAACCTGTTTTCGACCCTTATCAGCATGGGCCTTGTACTTCATGGATTTCCTCTCTAAGTGCATCTTCGTCCTCTCATGTAGCTTCTTCATAAACTCAGTCCTCTTGTTAGCTTCAAAACTCTCTTTTCCCTTGTATGGCTGAGGCGTCATATCCACCGGCGTCCTCGGATTCAGCCCATAAACAACCTCAAAAGGGGTCATCTTTGTGGCTGAATGGATTGACCTGTTATAAGCAAACTCCACAAAAGGCAAAACATCTTCCCAACGTTTGAGGTTAGCTTTAAGCATAGTTCTAAGTAAAACCCCTAACGTTCGATTAGTAACTTCCGTTTGCCCATCAGTTTGTGGGTGACATGAGGTAGAAAACAACAATTTAGTTCCCAATTTAGACCATAGACTCTTCCAAAAATAACTCAAAAATTTAGCATCACGATCTGACACAATAGAACAAGGAATGCCATGCAATCTAACAATTTCCCTAAAGAACAAATCAGCAATATGCACAGCATCATCAGTCGTGTGACATGGAATAAAGTGAGGCATTTTGGAAAATCTATCTACCACTACAAAGATAGAATCTCTACCCTTCCTAGTTCTAGGCAAACCTACAATGAAATCCATAGAAATGTCTTCCCAAGGAGAACTAGGAATGGGTAAAGGCTGGTACAAACCATGGGGGTGAAGTCTAGACTTAGCTTTAGCACAAACAACACAACTCTTGACAAATCTCAGCACATAATTACTCATTTTAGGCCAATAGTAGTGTTCTTTTAAACCTTCTAAAGTCTTTTCTAAACCCCTATGTCCTCTTGATTCATGAACCTCTTTAGTTAGAAGCCTACGTATACTAGATGAAGGAATGCACAATTTTCCAGCTTTAAACAAGTATCCATCATCAATAAAGTAGGTATCTATTTCACCCCTAGACATGCAATTCTTATAGATTTCAGCAAAGTGAGGATCACTAGCATATAATTCCCTAATCATTGCAAATCCAAGGATCTTAACATCACATAGGTTCAAGAGTACATACCTCCGAGAAAGGGCGTCAGCTACCACATTCTCCTTGCCTTTCTTATGTTTAACAACATAAGGAAAGGTCTCCATGAATTCAACCCATCTTGCATGTCGCCTGCTGAGTCTGGATTGGCCTTTCAAGTACTTCAAGGCCTCATGATCAGAATGGATTACAAACTCTTTAGGCCACAAATAATGAGACCAAGTTTTCAGGACCCTAATTAAAGGATACAACTCTTTATCATAAGTAGGGTAATTCAACTCAGCCCCACTAAGCTTTTCACTAAAATAAGCAATGGGTTTCTTGTCTTGTAAGAGCACGCCTCCTATGCCATGTCCAGAAGCGTCCACCTCTATCTCAAATGCCTTGGAGAAGTCAGGGAGTTGAAGCACTGGGGCGTGGCATAATCTGTCCTTCAAAGTGTTGAAGGCGTTCTCTTGTTGCTCCCTCCATTTAAAGGCCGTATCCTTCTTTGTCAGCTCGTGGAGGGGGGCTGCAATTGTGCTAAAATCACGCACAAATCGATTTGATGCTCAATGCCTCTAATTGGTGGCAGGCCTTCCGGCAACTCTTCATGCATCACATCTTCAAACTCCTGTAATAGATCCTGTAGACACTTTGGAAGATGTGAAATATCTTGACTAATAATAAGTATCTCTTTCCTCATAAGAAGTAAGCAAGAAGAGTTAGGGAAAGAAATACTAGACTGAGTCACAAGAGAGCGCTTTTCGACACTGCCTTTCAAGCCGATTTTTGGCTCTTTCTGTAGGCGTTCTTTTTTCATATTTGCAGATCTCTGAGTCTCTGAATTGCTCCCAAAATTTGAGCCAAAACGCTCGAGTGGATTGGGAGATAGCCCAATTTTCGTCCCAGATGCACTGCTGGGAGTGTTGCTCGGCACTTTGGGCGTTTTAGGGACATTTTCTCGGCGTTTTTCGTCCCAAACAGTAGCTCCACCTGTTTTTGATGTTGTCCCAAAATTTGAGCCAGAACGCTCGGGTGGAGACTGGGAAATGCCGCTTGGCTTTGTCGACGCGTCGGGCGCCGAACGCCGGGCCGCTGCTTTGGCCGTTGAATCAGCCTCTTCTTTCTCTTCCTTGGCACGCCTAAGTGCCCTAGCTTGATCTCGACGTACCTGATCCTGTAGAACTTGTTGGGGAGACAAGGGTAGAAGAGAAACTCTCCTCCCATCATAGTTAAAAGAATAGGTGTTTAACATGCCATCATAAATCACTCTCCTATCAAATAACCATGGTCTTCCTAACAAAATATGAGTGCATTCCATGTTTACTACATCACACATAATGTCATCAACATAAGTACCAATAGCAACACGGACTAAACACTGATGGGTGACAAGATTAGGACCTTCTGAATCATTAATTCCATTGAGACCATAACTAGTAGCCCTAGGTTGGGTTTTTAATTGCAAGTGATCAACTACCTTAGCATTAATAATGTTACAGCAGCTACCACTATCAATTATCATGCATAACACTTGATTCTTTACTGTACACCTAGTATGAAAAATGTTTTCCCTTTGATCTAGCCTAGGTGTTTCTTGTAAAGTAAGAGTACGCATTGTTACCAAAGTTAGAGGCTGTTCGGTGCAATCTGGTTCAATGGCCTCTACGTCCTCCTCTTCCTGTCCAATACTGTCCTCCTCCACTTGATTTGGAGTTATATCTTCATCACTCACATATCCTCCATTGGTGGTGAGAAGCACTTGCTTTAGATTTGGACAATCCTTGGCATAGTGACCTCGCCCTTGACACTTGTAGCACACTAAATCACGTGCTCTAGACTGATTTGGAGGTCCACTGGTGGGACGCCTTTGGCCTTGAAAACCTGTTGTTTTAGGTGAGCTAGAAGCTCCCTTTTGCTGCATAGAAGAGTTAGAAGAATAAGAGTTGGAATTTGAACTAGGATTAGAGCCATACCTTTTTGTAGCATTCCAAGCTTCCTTCTTCTTCCTTTGTTGCTGCTCATAGAGTAGTTGGGCTGAATGTACTAAGGCATTGAGATCCTTGATTTGTTGAATCTCCAATGTGTCTTGAATGCTTTGATTCAGTCCAGCCATAAATTGGGTCCTTAGAGACCGTTGGGAATGATGAATTCCCGCTTTAAAACTCAGATCCTCTAGCTCATTGAAGTACTCGGTTGGAGACTTGGTGCCTTGTTTGCAAGTTACAACTTTCAATCTCATGTGCTCGGTATGCTCTTCAGGCACATATTTCTTCCTCATTACAAACTTCAGCTGGCCCCAAGTTTCAATTGGTGGTAAGGCCTTTCTAATTCGATCCTCCTTCATTCTAAACCACCAATTTCTAGCGGTCCCAATAAAGTGGATGACAACAACAGCAACTTTCTCCCATTCTTCATATCCCATGTGATCTAGAATGAAGTTTGTAGCTTGTTCCCACTCTAGATACTTCTCCGGGTTAAGCTCTCCATTGAATGGTTCTATCTTGATCTTTATATCACGTTTCCCAATCTGATTTACAACTTGGTTAACGTTGTTGTTGTTGTTCGGCCGTTGTACTCCATAGGCTGGTGGGAGATCTTCTACAACCTCAGCTTGGTTATAGAAATCATCTAGGGGAGGATGCCATGGGCGCCTTTCTTCCCCGGGATAACCATATGTCACATCATCAAAAGAGTTGTTGTATTGTTGATATTGTTGATGAGTGGCTTGAGGATACCGGTTGTGTGGCTGATTATAGACTTGTTGATGAGTAACCGGTGGAGTCCTCGACCCGATGCCTCTTCCTCTACCTCGGCCTGCTGTGGGGGAGTAGTGAGCCGGGGGATCATTATCTTTGTTGTAGCTAGCAAGCACATCATGTTCGTCATCCACTAGTTGTTGCTTGCCTTTGTCGCTACCCGAGGCTTGATTTGGGTCACTTGTAAGATCGACTGCAGGGGTGCTCTTGCGACTAGCTTGAGATGAATCAACCAATATTGCAAGTTGTTCCTCTAAATGCTTTAGTTGTGGAGCCAATGCAGCCGTGGCCAGTTCTACAGCTCGAGCCTGGCCATCGCGCACACCTTCACTAATGGACAACCTAATGAAGTCGATTGCCTCCTTAGTGAGACTCAATTCAGTTGGGTTAGGTTCTGATGGAATCACCATTGTTCCTGAAACAAGCAAGAAGGTAGAGAGAGTAGTGTGTTCTAAAGTAAATCACAACAAGCAATACCACACCTTAATCAAGCCAAAACTTGCCTCAAAGCAATCCAATCAACTTAATTCAGTTTTTGGGCTGTTTTGAGGGAGTAAAATGGTAGATATAGTGTAGGTATGGAATACTAATGATATTTAAAGGAAATATGCAGCTTAAGCAAATGGCAAATATGCAATAAGACAAGCAATGCAAATAATCCCTCTATGAGCTCTAAAACACATGCAATCTCTCAATTGACTCTATGCAAGTTAATAAAGCCAAAATTCAGCATGCAAGGACAGAAAATATGGTAGGCTTAGTGACTTTTATTTCGTCACTCTTTTTCTTCAAAGTGATTTCTACTTAGCTATCTTTTTAAGCAAGCAGTCACTAGGGTTGAAAGTGGCTTAAAACTAGCTGGGGTAGATCACTTTTCTTTTCTGTTTTTTTTTTTTTTTTTTTTTTTTTTTTGATTTTATGCACAAACTACTCTTGTGCTATAATGAAGAAACAAGCAAAGCAAAGCAACAATGCAAAGGACGAAATTAAAAAGGGTATACACGAACTGAATTTATTTTTTTTTTTAACTAAGTGACTTTTGCTACCAATGAAACCAACTAGAAGCCAAATTAATAACAAAAAGAAGGGGTAGGCCGAATTGATGGAAAGCAATGACAGAAATCAGCAAGTATTAATCAAGCAATATGAATCGCAATCAATCATGCAACATGAATGAAAACTCATAAAAATGTAGGAAAAACAATTGCTAATCTAAATTGCAATACAACTCAACCAAATCAGCCAATAAACATGCACAAATCCCATAAAAATCTCCTAATTGGATAATTGCTTGGAGGGCAAGGAACAACTAAGGGAATTAGGGTTTTGGAGGCTCACGGCTGGATTAGGGTTTTAGGGTTCGGTTCTAGGGTTTGGGGTATGGTAGGGTTTCAGATTAGGGGTTGCGAGAATTAGGGTTTCCTAGGGTTTCTCGCAATCTAGGGTTAGGGTTCTGCCGCCAAATTAGGGTTAGGGTTAGGCTTCACGAGAACAGGGCGGGGGCGAACTAGGGTTTAGGCTAATCCGAATTGGATGGGGGTGGTGTGGTTAGGCTCGGCTGGTGGTGAATGGTGGTGCGGTCCAGACGAGCGACACCAGTTTGGTGTGGTGGTGGTGGTTCGTGGTGGTTGGGTGGCGGAAATATGGTGGTGGTGGTGAAAAATTCAATCTTTTGGTCTCAAAAATTCTAACTTTAGGTAAAGGTGGGATTTTTGGGATCAAAAACTGAATCGAATCAATTAGAAAGCAAATTAAGGAAAGAAACAATTACTTGGCGAGACGCTGATGATACCACTTGATACGTGATTACCCCGGAATCCTCCGTAGAAACCTCGTATATGACCCACACAAGTCCCGATCTTGCCAGCAAATCAATTCAATCCTACAAAAGCTTTCAACTTTAGTTTCCTTGTGGCGCAAGTAATGAAAATTCGAAATGGAACGAAGCGAAATCTGGTTCGAACACTTAAGATTGAATCAAAAGGGATAGTTCAACTGGATTGGCTCTAACGCTAAATCCAATTGATAAACTAGATTGATTTTTAACAATCAAAACTAGAACTAATCAATTGACCAATTTGAAGGAACAAACTGATTTAGTCGCGAGAACAAGAGAGAGAATTCGGCTATTGAGAGTTGCTCGATCGAATGAACTTGAATGCTAGAACACTTGTGTTTTTGGGCCCAAGAGATAGATTAAACCAATTTGGGTTTAATCTCTCTCAAGCTGATTTTTATTAATGAATTTGCAAAGTATAAATAGAGAATACAAAGCTATTCCTTGGGGAGCAAGCAAGGGGGTGTGGCCGGCCCTAGGAGAGAGGAATTAGCCTCCTTATCTTGCTTCCCAAGATATAATAATATCTAATTAAATCTAACTAGATTCCCTTAAATAAATAAATCATAGCTGAATTATTTATTTAAGGAAATAATCCTAACAACTTAAAATATCTCTAACAACCAGGAGAGAGAAAATATCTCTAACAACTAGGAGAGAGAAAATATCTCTAACAACCAGGAGAGAGAAAATCAACCACTAACATAAACCTATTGGCTGATTTCTCTACATTATTTAAGTTCACACGCCTATAATAAAATAAATAGATAGATATTTTCTCCATTTAGAATGGTCAAGTCAAAGGGTTGACTTTGACCCATATACCAATTTATCTCACCCGGTCACTTACTAAATTCAGCCCTAAAGTGAGACAAATTAATACATGTTTCTAAATAAAGAAATAGTGAATTTCGGCCCTCATATTATCAATCCATGGAATCCGGGCTCAATTGATGTCGAATGCACGAGACCCACTTCGCCTTGCTAGGCTCTTCAACAACCGCTGCCAATCGAACCAAGATCGCTGTTGTGCCTTGAGCAATCTTCTTAGCTCGACTTCTTGTGATTGGTCCGTCAGAAGGCACTCGAATCAACTCATCGACGTCGGTTTGAGACATGGCAGGCTTCACTGCATCAACCATGAAGATTAAAGTTGAAAAGAAGGTGTCTAGAAGACCAAGACCGAAACCTTTCCCAAGGTCAAGGGCGTTCAAGTTCAAAGAGGTTTTCATGGATTCAATATTATCTCTTACATATATTCATAAATGGCGCCAAAGACCACCAAGGAAGAGGATCAAGTCAATGGGCCGAGTTTCAACATTTCTTTATTTAGAAACATGTATTAATTTGTCTCACTTTAGGGCTGAATTTAGTAAGTGACCGGGTGAGATGAATTGGTATATGGGTCAAAGTCAACCCTTTGACTTGACCATTCTAAATTGAAGAAAATATCTTATTTATTTTATTATGAACAATTTCTATTTATTTTAATAATGTAGAGAAATCAGCCAATAGGCTTATGTTAGTTGGTTGATCTTCTCTCTCCTGGTTGTTAGAGATATTTTCTCTCTCCTGGTTGTTAGAGATATTTTCTCTCTCCTGGTTGTTAGAGATATTTTAAGTTGTTAGGATTATTTCCTTAAATAAATAATTCAGCTATGATTTATTTATTTAAGGGAATCTAGTTAGATTTAATTAGATATTATTATATCTTGGGAAGCAAGATAAGGAGGCTAATTCCTCTCTCCTAGGGCCGGCCACACCCCCTTGCTTGCTCCCCAAGGAATAGCTTTGTATTCTCTATTTATACTTTGCAAATTCATTAATAAAAATCAGCTTGAGAGAGATTAAACCCAAATTGGTTTAATCTATCTCTTGGGCCCAAAAACACAAGTGTTCTAGCATTCAAGTTCATTCGATCGAGCAACTCTCAATAGCCGAATTCTCTCTCTTGTTCTCGCGACTAAATCAGTTTGTCCCTTCAAATTGGTCAATTGATTAGTTCTAGTTTTGATTGTTAAAAATCAATCTAGTTTATCAATTGGATTTAGCGTTAGAGCCAATCCAGTTGAACTATCCCTTTTGATTCAATCTTAAGTGTTCGAACCAGATTTCGCTTCGTTCCATTTCGAATTTTCATTACTTGCGCCACAAGGAAACTAAAGTTGAAAGCTTTTGTAGGATTGAATTGATTTGCTGGCAAGATCGGGACTTGTGTGGGTCATATACGAGGTTTATACGGAGGATTCCGGGGTAATCACGTATCATGGGGTGACGGTACTTAACTGTTATTTGGTTGATCGCTCTACAATCAACACACATTCTCCATGTGCCATCCTTCTTTGGCACCAAAAGCACCGGAACCGCGCATGGGCTGAGAGATTCACGCACATAGCCTTTGTCCATGAGATCTTGCACTTGTCTTTGAAGCTCAGCGGTCTCTTCTGGACTTGCTCTATAGGCTGCACGGTTTGGTAATGAAGCGCCGGGCACCAAATCGATTTGATGCTCAATGCCTCTAATTGGTGGAAGGCCTTCTGGCAACTCTTCAGGCATCACATCTTCAAACTCCTGTAATAGATCCTGTAGACACTTTGGAAGATGTGAAATATCTTGACTAATAATAAGTATCTCTTTCCTCATAAGAAGTAAGCAAGAAGAGTTAGGGAAAGAAATACTAGACTGAGTCACAAGAGATCGCTTTTCTACACTGCCTTTCAAGCCGATTTTTGGCTCTTTCTGTAGGCGTTCTTTTTCCATATTTGTAGCTCTCTGAGTCTCTGAATTGATCCCAAAATTTGAGCCAAAACGCTCGAGTGGATTGGGAGATAGCCCAGTTTTCGTCCCAGATGCATTGCTGATATTGTTGCACGGCACTTTGGACGATTTAGGGTGATTTTCTCGGCGTTTTTCGTCCCAAACAGTAGCCCCACCTGTGTTTGATGTTGTCCCAAAATTTGAGCCAGAACGCTCGGGTGGAGACTGGGAAACGCCGCTTGGATTTTTCGACGCGTCGGGCGCCGAACGCCGGGCCGCAACTTTGGCCGTGGAATCAGCCTCTGCTTTCTCTTCCTTGGCACGCCTAAGTGCCCTAGCTTGATCTCGCCGTACCTGATCCTGTAAAACTTGTTGAGGAGACAAGGGTAGAAGAGAAACTCTCCTCCCATCATAGTTAAAGGAGTAGGTGTTTAACATGCCATCATAAATCACTCTCCTATCAAATAACCATGGTCTTTCCAACAAAATATGAGTGCATTCCATGTTAACTACATCACACATAATATCATCAACATAAGTACCAATAGCAACACGGACTAAACACTGATGAGTGACGAGATTAGGACCTTCTGAATCATTAATTCCATTGAGACCATAACTAGTAGCTCTAGGTTGGATTTTTAATTGCAAGTGATCAACTACCTTAGCATTAATAATGTTACAGCAGCTACCACTATCAATTATCATGCATAACACTTGATTCTTTACTGTACACCTAGTATGAAAGATGTTTTCCCTTTGATCTAGCCTAGGTGTTTCTTGTAAAGTAAGAGTGATACGGGGATTAGCCCGAAGGATGGCCCGATCTTCAACACCATAGACTCAACACAAACAAAGGTAAGAGAGAAGATAATAAATAATGGAAACAAACTGAATTGGAGCACAAAACATGGATGTATAAATGGATAATAAGAAGAACCAATTGAAACAACAAATAGACCCTCATTGCTTTGAAAACGAGAACCTAGATGAATGATCAAAAGACCCATCTTTCTACAACTTGACACAATCAAGGACGAATCCTTGAAGCACCAAGAGGATGCGTTGTGATTGCTTGGAGAACACCATTTCTAACAAGAAACGACATAAACCAATACAACCCAAGGCTACACATAGATCGACCTCACCATGGAGGACCTCTCGGGTCTCTCTCCATTCGTAATCTGATTTTCTCAAAAACTGAAAAACTAAGCTACCTCTAAAATGAAACTAGGCTATTTATACTAAATTGCTAAATAAAGAAAAATACAATAAAAATAGAAAATACTAACAAATAGCCTAAGCATTAACAAGCTAAGAGACTAGTTTATTATTGGCTGGATCCAAGGCTCCTAGGTGCACGACTCTTCTTCACTCCATTCTTTTCCTTCTCGGTAATGTATCCTTTTCTCCAATTGGCGGATGTCTCGGGTGCACTTGTCACTTGCTGCCCTCAACGAATCCATGACCTCCATGAACTCAGCACGAATACTCGGTGGAATTCCTTGTAGAAATGCCATTGATAATCCTTCATCATCCTCCCCTTCTTGGCGAAGATTCGTCCTCGAATCTTGGGTGTCCTCTACGTCTTCATAGGGCGGAAAATAGTGGTTGGATCCACACGATTCTTCAGGCTCTTCATGAACTAGCTCGGAATAAGGATGATCTGAAGAAGACATAATGCTACAAACACTTTGCAATGTTAAAATGAACTCAAATCCTCACAAGTGTTTCGCTCATGTGTTTTCACTCTAAATCTGATTTTATGATAACCCTTCCATTGTATATGTGCTTGGCTTGGACAGACTATGAAACGAGGTTGGACACAAGGATGCTATACACATCCCAAAGAGAAACATACTTAGGCAATTGGCCTTATGCGATACAAAACAAAAACAAATGCATGACTCACAAACTGAAAGTTAAGAGAAATAGGATAGATATAAGAAGAACCCTTAAGAATGATCGAAAAACCCATGTTGGCACATGAACATGAACCCAACAAAACAACTTAAAAACCCTTCTTTCTTCAATCCTATACACTCTAGACTCTTTTTTTGGATTTTGGTGGATGACTCTAAGGAATACAAAGAATAAGAAACTAAGGATGAAAAACTTACATGCTCGTGTGTGATTAACAACCCAAAGATGCGTTGTGGCTGGTTGGGAGGGTGTCTTGGCTGGCGGCTGAGCAGGGGGTGAGAAGTGGCGTGGAAAAAATGGGAGGAGAAGTTGACTTCTATTTAATTTAAGAGCTGGAAGTTCCCTTCAAAATTAGAAGTCAATTTGAATTCAAATTCAAGTAAGATGGTTGGGTCAAAGCTAAAATATAGGGATTTGGACGTTGGAGTGGAGTATGTGTGGCTGAGGTGGAGTTTGTTGAGAATTTGAATTTGTCAACGTAAAATAAGGAGAGCTTGGTGATTTTTGAATTTAAATTGCCAATTTTCTCCAAAACTAATTTAGTGGGCTGACAAAATCAAGTGGTGGACGAAATCCCTTAATTTGAGGAGAAAGAATAGGCTGAAAATGGTTGGTTTGGGCGTGGGTTTTAAATTCAAAAAGGGGTTGAATGGTTCTCCCTTAAGAATAGGAGGTGGGCGTGGGAAGTGTGGCTGGGATTTGAAAGTTGTTGGGTCAACCTTAAAAATAGGAATGGACTTAGGAGCTTGAATTTGAATTTGATTAAATCAGAATATAATCCTAATTTAATTAAAATTTTGTGGCTGCCTTTAACCAATGATGGTGGTCGACTTTTGTGGAGATGGTGGGGCGTAGGTGGTTGTAGTGGCTGAGAGTTGAATGGGTCTTGCTAGAAAATAGGGGTGGGAAAAGATTTTGGTTGAGTGGGGCGTGGCTTGTGGCTGCAAAGAGAGTGGTTGGAGGTTTGAATCAGTCTCCTTAAAAGTAGGGATTGAGTAGAGATTTGATTAACTTTAAATTAAAACAAATTAACCCTTCTCAAATAAAAAAAACGTGGCTGATGGTTTTCAAAGGTAGTGGGCGTGTTCTAATGGAGGTGGTGGCCGCAGGTGATTGAGGACGGTTGGGGTGGCGGTTACTTGGTGTTTAGGGCTGCTTCTAGGTGGTGGTCGGGCTGGTGAAGGGTTTTGGACTAGGCAACAACAAGCACAACATTTCTGTCCATCAAGGGGTTAGAAAACCAATTAAACACGAGAAAGTAATGTACGAAAGACTAACCAAGCAATTTTTGTTCTTGGTGACACAACCGACTCTTTTTGGGATTTTCTGACTTAGACGACTCCATGAACGACTCAACCATGGTGTTGGCAACCGAAAGCTCTGATACCACTTTGATACGGGGATTAGCCCGAAGGATGGCCCGATCTTCAACACCATAGACTCAACACAAACAAAGGTAAGAGAGAAGATAATAAATAATGGAAACAAACTGAATTGGAGCACAAAACATGGATGTATAAATGGATAATAAGAAGAACCAATTGAAACAACAAATAGACCCTCATTGCTTTGAAAACGAGAACCTAGATGAATGATCAAAAGACCCATCTTTCTACAACTTGACACAATCAAGGACGAATCCTTGAAGCACCAAGAGGATGCGTTGTGATTGCTTGGAGAACACCATTTCTAACAAGAAACGACATAAACCAATACAACCCAAGGCTACACATAGATCGACCTCACCATGGAGGACCTCTCGGGTCTCTCTCCATTCGTAATTTGATTTTCTCAAAAACTGAAAAACTAAGCTACCTCTAAAATGAAACTAGGCTATTTATACTAAATTGCTAAATAAAGAAAAATACAATAAAAATAGAAAATACTAACAAATAGCCTAAGCATTAACAAGCTAAGAGACTAGTTTATTATTGGCTGGATCCAAGGCTCCTAGGTGCACGACTCTTCTTCACTCCATTCTTTTCCTTCTCGGTAATGTATCCTTTTCTCCAATTGGCGGATGTCTCGGGTGCACTTGTCACTTGCAGCCCTCAACGAATCCATGACCTCCATGAACTCAGCACGAATACTCGGTGGAATTCCTTGTAGAAATGCCATTGATAATCCTTCATCAAAGAGTACGCATTGTTACCAAAGTTAGAGGCTGTTCGGTGCAATCTGGTTCAATGGCCTCTACGTCCTCCTCTTCTTGTCCATTACTGTCCTCCTCCACTTGATTTGGAGTTATATCTTCATCACTCACATATCCTCCTTTGGTGGTGAGAAGCACTTGCTTTAGATTTGGACAATCCTTGGCATAGTGACCTCGTCCTTGACACTTGTAGCACACTAAATCACGTGCTCTAGGCTGATTTGGAGGTCCATTGGTGGGACGCCTTTGGCCTTGAAAACCTGTTGTTTTAGGTGAGCTAGAAGCTCCCTTTTGCTGCATAGAAGAGTTAGAAGAATAAGAGTTGGAATTTGAACTAGGATTAGGGCCATACCTTTTTGTAGCATTCCAAGCTTCCTTCTTCTTCCTTTGTTGCTGCTCATAGAGTAGTTGGGCTGAATGTACTAAGGCATTGAGATCCTTGATTTGTTGAATCTCCAATGTGTCTTGAATGCTTTGATTCAGTCCAGCCATGAATTGGGTCCTTAGATGATGCGGGGATAAACCGCTTGATGCCCGATCTTCGACGTTCGTGACTCAAACAATAGAAACAAGAACAAAGTGGTCAGAAATGGATTCAAACGAAAGCGACTCAATGAGAACAATGGAAGCAACGACTCAAAGACACAAAACAAACTCGATGACAACAAACAAATGCAACAAAGAAACAAGGAAACGACTCAATAAAGGACTGAAGATCAACTCCTAGAAACAACTAGAAGACCCTTGGCTCGACGAGACAAGAACCAACTAGAATGATCGAGAAACCAACCTTTACGATCTCACACAAACAAGGAGCAAGCCTTGTAGCACGAGAAAGGGGCTCGTGATTGTTGAAAGGCACCAATCTTCTATGAAATTGACACAATCCAAAACAAACCAAGCTGCAAACACACACACGGTTTGAAAGCCAAAGGCTCTCGTTTTCTCTCTATTCAATGAGAAAGCAAATGCAAATTCTGAGCTGTCTACCCTGAAAATAAAACATCCTAAGCTATTTATATGTCTTGACAAAATAACAATAGAAATAATGTCTAATTAAAACTAAAAGATAACTAAGGCCCAAAATGGAAATGGCCCAATAAAACAAATCCAGCAAAACTAAAAGATAGCATGCTCGTGCCCGGACTCGCACGCACACACGCGGACAGGCGCGCTCAGGGGCGCGCCGTATCGTTGCTGCGCTGGAACGAGCGCGCCGTTGCATCGCGGGGCGTGTCGCATCGCTGGAATTGGAGCGCGCGGCTGCAGCCTCCGTCGGCGCTCAAGATACACACCGCCCTGGCCTTGGACTCCATACAAGCTCCTGCCTCCTTAGCCATAGTGTAGCCTACAAAAGCATTCATCTCGCGTTGTAGCTTCTTAGCTCGAGCACGGGTGAATGGTCCATCAAAGAGTGTAGGCGCGCCCGGTGGAGGCTGCCTAGATGGTCCCTCATCAACCTCCCCTTCTTGGAAAGGATTCGACCCCGAATCCAACTCTTCATCCACGGCTAAGTACGGCGTAAGATCAACGACATTGAAGGTGGCGCTCACACCATAATCCCCGGGCAGCTCTAACTTGTAAGCATTGTCTCCAATCCGTTGAAGCACCTTGAAAGGTCCATCGCCTCTTGGAGACAGTTTGTTCTTCCTTAGCTCCGGAAACCGCTCCTTCCTGAGATGCGCCCATACCAAATCGCCGGGCTGGAAAATCACGCGGCGCCGCCCATGGTTGGCGCGCCTAGCATTGTACTCGGCCTTTTGCTCCAACCGAGTCTTGGTTCGAGCATGCAGCTCCTTAATAAATTCAACGTGCTTTCCTGCATCAAAACTTTCATGCTCCCTCATTGGAAATGGGGTAAGATCTAAGGGGGTGAGTGGGTTAGTACCATAAACACATTCAAATGGAGTTAACATAGTAGATGAGTGCATAGTGCGATTGTAAGCAAACTCCACATGAGGTAAAGCTTCTTCCCACATTTTCAAATTCTTTTTAATAATGGTTCTAAGGATAGTAGCTAACGTCCTATTGGTCACTTCAGTTTGCCCAGCAGTTTGTGGGTGGCTAGAGGTAGAGAACATTAGCTTAGTTCCTAGCTTATTCCATAACGTCCTCCAAAAATGGCTAAGGAACTTGGTATCCCTATCACTCACTATTGTTTTTGGTATGCCATGAAGCCTAACTATTTCCCTAAAGAACAAGTTAGCTACATTACTAGCATCATCAGTTTTATGGCACGGCACAAAGTGTGCCATTTTCGAGAATCGGTCAACTACCACCATAATTGAATCCCTCCCCTTCTTAGTCCTAGGCAACCCTACTATAAAGTCCATGGATAAATCCTCCCAAGGGGCTGTAGGCGTAGGCAAAGGGGTGTAAAGTCCATGTGGCATCAACCTAGATTTGGCTCTTAAACAATCAACACAACGCTTAACTACATTTTCAACGTCTCTAAGCATGTGTGGCCAATAAAAATGAACCCTAAGAGTATGATAAGTTTTATCCCTCCCAAAATGTCCCATTAGGCCGCCCTTATGGGCTTCCTCAACCAACAATAAACGCAAAGAGCAACGAGGAATGCAAACTTTATCTACTCTAAATAAAAATCCATCATGAATGTAGTATTTCTCATCCGAACCCTTTTGCATGCAGCACTTAAAAGCATCACCAAAATCAATATCATTCTCATATAATTCACGAATGTAAGTAAATCCTAACACTCTAGAATCTAATGAGACAAGTAAAGCATGGCGACGTGACAAGGCATCGGCTACTACATTATCCTTTCCCTTTTTATATTTTATGACATATGGAAATGTCTCAATGAATTCCATCCACCTACCATGCCTTCTATCCAATTTATCTTGACTCTTGAAATGTTTTAAAGATTCATGGTCAGTTTTCAAGACAAATTCACTAGGCCAAAGATAATGTTGCCATGTTTTTAACACTCGAAACAAAGCATATAACTCTTTATCATAAGTCGAGTAGTTTAAACATGCACCTTTCAATTTTTCAGAAAAGAAGGCAATAGGCTTACCTTCTTGCATGAGAACGCCTCCAATTCCAATGCCACTCGCATCACACTCCACTTCGAAGGGCCGAGTGAAGTCGGGCAAGGCCAGCAGTGGGGCATGCGTCAATCTGTCCTTTAGGGCGTTGAATGCCCTTTCTTGTGCCTTCTCCCACTTAAACTCACTCCTCTTCTTAGTGATTTCGGTCAAGGGAGCAGCAATGGTGCTAAAATCCCTCACAAATCTCCTATAGAAGCTGGCGAGGCCGTGGAAGCTCCTGACTTGGCCAATGGAGGTAGGCGTTGGCCACTCTTGAATCGCCTTTATCTTGGCTTCGTCTACTTGTAATCCTTTGGAGCTCACTACAAACCCAAGAAAAGTGACATGATTAGTGCACAATTCACATTTCTTCAAATTTGCATACAAGTGCTCTAATCTAAGTGTAGAGAGTACTTCCCTCAAATGATCTTCATGCGTTTCTAGGGATTTGCTATAAATCAGAATATCATCAAAATAAACAACAACAAATTTCCCTATGAAGTTTCTAAGCACATGATTCATTAGACGCATGAAAGTACTTGGGGCGTTTGTAAGCCCGAATGGCATAACAAGCCATTCATAGAGGCCAAACTTGGTCTTGAAGGCTGTTTTCCATTCGTCCCCCTCCTTCATCCTTATTTGATGGTAGCCACTTTTTAAATCTATCTTTGAAAAGATAGTGGCTCCATGCAATTCATCTAGCATGTCGTCTAGACGAGGGATGGGGTGCCTATACTTTACCGTTATGTTGTTAATAGCCCTACAATCGACACACATACGCCATGTGTTGTCTTTCTTAGGCACTAGCAACACCGGTACAGCACAAGGGCTTAAACTTTCCCTAATGTATCCCTTATCCAATAACTCTTGGACTTGGGATTGGACTTCTTGAGTCTCCTTGGGGTTCATACGATAGGCTGGCCTATTAGGCAAAGATGCTCCGGGAATGAGATCAATTTGATGCTCGATTCCTCTAATTGGAGGTAAGCCAGCCGGTATCTCATCGGGAAATACGTCATTGTATTCCTCAATGAGCCCCAAAATTTGTGGGGGCAAAGAGGCTCTAAGTTCCTCATTCAACAAACTCAGCTCCTTGCACAAGAGCATGAGTGTTGTTTGCCCATCCAAATACTCGGTCTCCAACTCCCGCTTGGAAGCCAAAAGTGCGCTGGAGGGTGGGAGATTGTTAGGTGAGCTCGTCTTACCCCGAGCTGTCCCCTTCTTTCCCTCACCTTCTCCACTTACCTTACTTACCTTCTTTTTGTCAAACTCCTCGGCCACCTGCATAGGCGTCATGGGTTTGAGCACTATGGTTTGGCCATTGTAGGTGAAGGTGTTCCGGTTGGTGAATCCATCATGCGTGACCTTCCTATCATATTGCCATGGGCGACCTAATAAAATGTGACAAGCCTGCATAGGAACTACATCACAAAGAACAACATCCTCGTAATGCCCTAATTTAATAGAAACATGCGCTTGCTTGTTCACTTTAAGTTCTCCACAATCGTTCATCCAATGCAATTTATAAGGTCTAGGGTGTTGAGTCATAGATAATTGCAGTTTTTGTACCATTTCAAGACTAGCAATGTTACAACAACTTCCACTATCTATTATCATGTTGCAAACCTTACCCTTAATTAAACATCGAGTATGAAATAGATTTTCACGTTGATTATCTTCACAAGGGGCTGGTTTTATATGCATGTTACGTCTAGCAATTAAAGATTCCCCTGATTCATACTCTATCTCATCCTCATCATCATGCAAATCATCATTATTAGGCTCATTTTCATGCACATCATCAATTTCTTCCTCAGATTCATATTGGCCTAAATGATTGATTAAAAGTGTTTTCTTGTTAGGGCAATCTTTCATCATGTGCCCTCTACCTTGGCACTTAAAACACACAGTATCCCTAGCTCTAGAGGAAGGGTTAGAGGTACTGCCCTTAGGAGCTGCCGAAGCTCCACTATTGGGGCCCTTGTTGTAGGATGGCACGGTGCCCGCGGAAGACTTGGTCCGGCCAGCTTGATCTCCATAGGCGCCGGCGGTGCTTCCTCGTTCCTTTGTAGGCGCGCCTTCCTTTCCATAAGACATGGCCTGACCACGGTTGTTCCTCCATGAGTTGGGCTGGTTACTCGTGCCTCGGCCTCCTAGAATCCGTGCCTTGTTCTTTTTCTCAACCTTCATAGCTAAATGTAACAAACCAGTCATAGTAGTATATGGATATAAATCGACCTCATTAGCTAAAGAAGGATGTAAAACTCGAAGGAAACGTGCCATTGTGGACTCTTCATCCTCATCCACATTGGCTCTTACCATTGCCACTTGCATGGCATTGTAAGTTTCCTCGGCACTCATTGAACCTTGCTTGAGATTCTCCAATCTTTGACGCAGCTCACGTGCATAATGTTGGGGAATGAAACGCCTCCTCATGAGGGCCTTCATTTGCTCCCAAGTTCCTATTGGTGCGTCAAGAGCTCTTCTCCTTTCCTTTACTAGATTATCCCACCAGATTAGTGCATAACCGGAAAATTCAAGGGTGGCGAGTTGTACCTTTTTATGCTCGGCAAAGTTATGGCAATTCCATATTTGTTCAATTTTCGTCTCCCACTCCATGTAGACGTCCGGATCACACTTGCCGTCAAAGGCTGGGATCTTCACCTTGATTTTTCCTACTCCATCTTGCTCGGGCTCTCTAGGCCGCCTTGGACGCCTCTCTCTGTCTTCGCACCTTGAATAGCGCTCCCAATGTTCATCATCTTCGGCGTCATACTCATCGAAATGGTCTTCTTGGCCCGGAGCTCTCCTATGTCCCTGAAAATCATGAAATTCATTAGCACGATTTCGCCCTTCCCTAGCGGGAGAGGGTAATTGGCTAATTGGAACCCCTTGAGCAAAAATCCCGGGAGAATGGAAATGAGTTGAGTTCAAGTGATCTTCCCTGTTTTGATGATGGGAAGTGGAGGCAAAATTCGGATCCATGCTGGACGGATGGAACGTAGGCGCGGACTCACGAGCGCGCCCTTGCTCTTGGCTCGTCGCTACGGCTGGATCGTGCGCCGTTGGCGCGGTACCTGGCGCGACGCTCGGTGCGGCTCCCGGTTGAGGCGTCGTAAGTGTTTGCGCCTCCAAGGCAGCCATGCGCGAGTTGAGGCGCGCCATGTTGCTGTTGAGAGAGCTCAACAAGTTGAACACATCGGGGTGAACCGGGTCGGGGCTCCTGGATCGGTGGGATCCTCTCTCGTCTCCTGACATGATCACACACAATGCACTACAAGCAAATGGTTAGTGTTAGTCAAATCAAAAAAAAACTCCTCGCTTGTGTTTCACTCGCTCTCACTCTCGGGTGGTGTGATCGAGCTTGTTGTTGCAATCTGCTTTGAAATGATCAAAATCAAGTTGAAGTTTAGTAGATCAATCAAACACGAGAAGAGAAGGTTGGAGGAAAGAGGGTTTAAACAAATGAAGACTCGAGTGAAAACAGAAACAGGAAGTAGAGAAAATGAGAAGAAGACTCGATTATAAACAAGACCAGAATTGAGAAAGAGAAAATTGTCAAACAAAGAGTTAGATCAAACCTTGATTAAGCCTGTCTCACCTTGATTTCCTTAACCAAGAGTGCACTTGGAGTGGTTTGTTAGGTGAGGCGTGGGGTGGCTCTTTTGTGAAGGTTCGAGGTGTACTCCAATGGCGTCCGACAATAGGGAAGAAACGAAGAGAAAAGGAAGATTCTTGCACTTTTTTTTTTGACTTACACAAAATACTTACAAGTATGCAATAATGGAAGCTATACTATGATATGAATTAAAGAAGAGATAAGAGATTAAAGAATCTGATTTTCTGAATTTTTTTTCTTTTCTTTTCTTTTCTTTTCCTTTCTTTTCTTTTCTTTTTTTTTTCAGAAATACTCAGATAATTAAGATAAATACGAAAATACAAAAAAAAAATGCTAAAATAATATGCAATATGAAAGTGCAAGAAAATAAAATAGAAATGTAGCAGATTTAATGTGATGGGCGTGGGAGTGGTGGGATGCAATCCCTGATTTTGTGGTTGGTGGGGAAAGTCTCAAGGCTGAAATGTAGGAGGTGGGTATGAATTTGGACGTTGGGAGAGTGTGGGAATGGATTTGAATGGGTCTTGCTACTTTGTAGGAGGTGGGTGTAGCTTTTGTGGCTGAAATGAAGGTTGTTAGAATCTTTGAACTAGTCAACCTTAAATATAGGAGGTGGGAAAGGTAATTGAATTTCTGACTTAATTAAATTAAATCAGCTCCTCCTTACTTAATTCAAACGTGGCTGATGGTTCTAGGAAGGTGATGGACGTTTTTTGTGAAGGTGGTGGGCAGGAGGTGTGTTGGTGACGTTTAGGGTGTGTTTGGCTGGGGCGAAACAAACCACTTCAGCAAGCAACAAACTGGTCAGTACTTTCAAGTTTAATTAAAAAGAGATTGAGATTAATCAAACCTGATCGGATCCTTGTAGACGCTACTCCTCTTTTTGGTATTTTGTAGACTCTAATGGTGAATCGACTCGGAAATGGAAAAGAACGTCGTCAACGAAGCTCTGATACCAATTTGATGCGGGGATAAACCGCTTGATGCCCGATCTTCGACGTTCGTGACTCAAACAATAGAAACAAGAACAAAGTGGTCAGAAATGGATTCAAACGAAAGCGACTCAATGAGAACAATGGAAGCAACGACTCAAAGACACAAAACAGACTCGATGACAACAAACAAATGCAACAAAGAAACAAGGAAACGACTCAATAAAGGACTGAAGATCAACTCCTAGAAACAACTAGAAGACCCTTGGCTCGACGAGACAAGAACCAACTAGAATGATCGAGAAACCAACCTTTACGATCTCACACAAACAAGGAGCAAGCCTTGTAGCACGAGAAAGGGGCTCGTGATTGTTGAAAGGCACCAATCTTCTATGAAATTGACACAATCCAAAACAAACCAAGCTGCAAACACACACACGGTTTGAAAGCCAAAGGCTCTCGTTTTCTCTCTATTCAATGAGAAAGCAAATGCAAATTCTGAGCTGTCTACCCTGAAAATAAAACATCCTAAGCTATTTATATGTCTTGACAAAATAACAATAGAAATAATGTCTAATTAAAACTAAAAGATAACTAAGGCCCAAAATGGAAATGGCCCAATAAAACAAATCCAGCAAAACTAAAAGATAGCATGCTCGTGCCCGGACTCGCACGCACACACGCGGACAGGCGCGCTCAGGGGCGCGCCGTATCGTTGCTGCGCTGGAACGAGCGCGCCGTTGCATCGCGGGGCGTGTCGCATCGCTGGAATTGGAGCGCGCCGCTGCAGCCTCCGTCGGCGCTCAAGATACACACCGCCCTGGCCTTGGACTCCATACAAGCTCCTGCCTCCTTAGCCATAGTGTAGCCTACAAAAGCATTCATCTCGCGTTGTAGCTTCTTAGCTCGAGCACGGGTGAATGGCCCATCAAAGAGTGTAGGCGCGCCCGGTGGAGGCTGCCTAGATGGTCCCTCATCAGAGAGAAAATCAACCACTAACATAAACCTATTGGCTGATTTCTCTACATTATTTAAGTTCACACGCCTATAATAAAATAAATAGATAGATATTTTCTCCATTTAGAATGGTCAAGTCAAAGGGTTGACTTTGACCCATATACCAATTTATCTCACCCGGTCACTTACTAAATTCAGCCCTAAAGTGAGACAAATTAATACATGTTTCTAAATAAAGAAATAGTGAATTTCGGCCCTCATATTATCAATCCATGGAATCCGGGCTCAATTGATGTCGAATGCACGAGACCCACTTCGCCTTGCTAGGCTCTTCAACAACCGCTGCCAATCGAACCAAGATCGCTGTTGTGCCTTGAGCAATCTTCTTAGCTCGACTTCTTGTGATTGGTCCGTCAGAAGGCACTCGAATCAACTCATCGACGTCGGTTTGAGACATGGCAGGCTTCACTGCATCATTCTCCTCCACTTGAGCTCGAATCGTCTCTGATTCGACGTCGGAATCAAAATCTGGCACATAAAGAGATAGATCAGCCACATTAAAAGTTGGATGGACACCATACTCACCAGGCAAGTCAACATGATATGCATTAGGGCCGATTCTCCTGATGATACGAAATGGTCCATCTCCTCTCTGATCTAACTTGTTCTTCCTTTGATTTGGGAACCTTTCCTTCCTTAGATGCACCCAAACAAGGTCTCCTTCTTCAAATATAACCTGTTTTCGACCCTTATCAGCATGGGCCTTGTACTTCATGGATTTCCTCTCTAAGTGCATCTTCGTCCTCTCATGTAGCTTCTTCACAAACTCAGCCCTCTTGTTAGCTTCAAAACTCTCTTTTCCCTTGTATGGCTGAGGCGTCATATCCACCGGCGTCCTCGGATTCAGCCCATAAACAACCTCAAAAGGGGTCATCTTTGTGGCTGAATGGATTGACCTGTTATAAGCAAACTCCACAAAAGGCAAAACATCTTCCCAACGTTTGAGGTTAGCTTTAAGCATAGTTCTAAGTAAAACCCCTAACGTTCGATTAGTAACTTCCGTTTGCCCATCAGTTTGTGGGTGACATGAGGTAGAAAACAGCAATTTAGTTCCCAATTTAGACCATAGACTCTTCCAAAAATAACTCAAAAATTTAGCATCACGATCTGACACAATAGAACAAGGAATGCCATGCAATCTAACAATTTCCCTAAAGAACAAATCAGCAATATGCACAGCATCATCAGTCGTGTGACATGGAATAAAGTGAGCCATTTTGGAAAATCTATCTACCACTACAAAGATAGAATCTCTACCCTTCCTAGTTCTAGGCAAACCTACAATGAAATCCATAGAAATGTCTTCCCAAGGAGAACTAGGAATGGGTAAAGGCTGGTACAAACCATGGGGGTGATGTCTAGACTTAGCTTTAGCACAAACAACACAACTCTTGACAAATCTCAGCACATAATTACTCATTTTAGGCCAATAGTAGTGTTCTTTTAAACCTTCTAAAGTCTTTTCTAAACCCCTATGTCCTCTTGATTCATGAACCTCTTTAGTTAGAAGCCTACGTATACTAGATGAAGGACTGCACAATTTTCCAGCTTTAAACAAGTATCCATCATCAATAAAGTAAGTATCTATTTCACCCCTAGACATGCAATTCTTATAGATTTCAACAAAGTGAGGATCACTAGCATATAATTCCCTAATCATTGCAAATCCAAGGATCTTAACATCACATAGGTTCAAGAGTACATACCTCCGAGAAAGGGCGTCAGCTACCACATTCTCCTTGCCTTTCTTATGTTTAACAACATAAGGAAAGGTCTCCATGAATTCAACCCATCTTGCATGTCGCCTGCTGAGTCTGGATTGGCCTTTCAAGTACTTCAAGGCCTCATGATCAGAATGGATTACAAACTCTTTAGGCCACAAATAATGAGACCAAGTTTTCAGGACCCTAATTAAAGCATACAACTCTTTATCATAAGTAGGGTAATTCAACTCAGCCCCACTAAGCTTTTCACTAAAATAAGCAATGGGTTTCTTGTCTTGTAAGAGCACGCCTCCTATGCCATGTCCAGAAGCGTCCACCTCTATCTCAAATGCCTTGGAGAAGTCAGGGAGTTGAAGCACTGGGGCGTGGCATAATCTGTCCTTCAAAGTGTTGAAGGCGTTCTCTTGTTGCTCCCTCCATTTAAAGGCCGTATCCTTCTTTGTCAGCTCGTGGAGGGGGGCTGCAATTGTGCTAAAATCACGCACAAATCTCCTGTAGAAGCCAGCCAAGCCGAGAAATGATCTGACCATTGTTGGTGTAGTCGGCTGGGGCCATTCTTTGATTGCCTTGATCTTGTCTTCATCTACCTTCAATCCACCTTTAGACACAACAAAACCAAGAAAAATGGTAGACTCCGAGCAAAAAGAACACTTTTTCAAGTTAACATAAAGCTTTTCTAACCTTAAAGTGTCCAAAACAGCCCTAAGATGATCTACATGTTCATTCATGGTTTTGCTATAGATTAAGATATCATCAAAGTAGACTACAACAAATCTGCCTAAGTATCTTCTTAAGACATGGTTCATAAGCCTCATAAAGGTACTAGGTGCATTAGTTAATCCAAAAGGCATTACTAACCATTCATATAAGCCATACTTAGTTTTAAAGGCAGTTTTCCATTCATCCCCTTCCCTCATCCTAATTTGATGGTACCCACTTCTTAAATCAATTTTAGAAAAGAAATTAGCACCATGTAACTCATCAAGCATATCATCTAGTCTAGGAATGGGGTGACGGTACTTAACTATTATTTGGTTGATCGCTCTACAATCAACACACATTCTCCATGTGCCATCCTTCTTTGGCACCAAAATCACCGGAACCGCGCATGGGCTGAGAGATTCACGCACATAGCCTTTGTCCATGAGATCTTGCACTTGTCTTTGAAGCTCAGCGGTCTCTTCTGGACTTGCTCTATAGGCTGCACGGTTTGGTAATGAAGCGCCGGGCACCAAATCGATTTGATGCTCAATGCCTCTAATTGGTGGCAGGCCTTCCGGCAACTCTTCAGGCATCACATCTTCAAACTCCTGTAATAGATCCTGTAGACACTTTGGAAGATGTGAAATATCTTGACTAATAATAAGTATCTCTTTCCTCATAAGAAGTAAGCAAGAAGAGTTAGGGAAAGAAATACTAGACTGAGTCACAAGAGAGCGCTTTTCGACACTGCCTTTCAAGCCGATTTTTGTCTCTTTCTGTAGGCGTTCTTTTTTCATATTTGCAGCTCTCTGAGTCTCTGAATTGCTCCCAAAATTTGAGCCAAAACGCTCGAGTGGATTGGGAGATAGCCCAATTTTCGTCCCAGATGCACTGCTGGGAGTGTTGCTCGGCACTTTGGGCGTTTTAGGGACATTTTCTCGGCGTTTTTCATCCCAAACAGTAGCTCCACCTGTTTTTGATGTTGTCCCAAAATTTGAGCCAGAACGCTCGGGTGGAGACTGGGAAATGCCGCTTGGCTTTGTCGACGCGTCGGGCGCCGAACGCCGGGCCGCTGCTTTGGCCGTTGAATCAGCCTCTTCTTTCTCTTCCTTGGCACGCCTAAGTGCCCTAGCTTGATCTCGACGTACCTGATCCTGTAGAACTTGTTGGGGAGACAAGGGTAGAAGAGAAACTCTCCTCCCATCATAGTTAAAAGAATAGGTGTTTAACATGCCATCATAAATCACTCTCCTATCAAATAACCATGGTCTTCCTAACAAAATATGAGTGCATTCCATGTTTACTACATCACACATAATGTCATCAACATAAGTACCAATAGCAACACGGACTAAACACTGATGGGTGACAAGATTAGGACCTTCTGAATCATTAATTCCATTGAGACCATAACTAGTAGCCCTAGGTTGGGTTTTTAATTGCAAGTGATCAACTACCTTAGCATTAATAATGTTACAGCAGCTACCACTATCAATTATCATGCATAACACTTGATTCTTTACTGTACACCTAGTATGAAAAATGTTTTCCCTTTGATCTAGCCTAGGTGTTTCTTGTAAAGTAAGAGTACGCATTGTTACCAAAGTTAGAGGCTGTTCGGTGCAATCTGGTTCAATGGCCTCTACGTCCTCCTCTTCCTGTCCAATACTGTCCTCCTCCACTTGATTTGGAGTTATATCTTCATCACTCACATATCCTCCATTGGTGGTGAGAAGCACTTGCTTTAGATTTGGACAATCCTTGGCATAGTGACCTCGCCCTTGACACTTGTAGCACACTAAATCACGTGCTCTAGACTGATTTGGAGGTCCACTGGTGGGACGCCTTTGGCCTTGAAAACCTGTTGTTTTAGGTGAGCTAGAAGCTCCCTTTTGCTGCATAGAAGAGTTAGAAGAATAAGAGTTGGAATTTGAACTAGGATTAGAGCCATACCTTTTTGTAGCATTCCAAGCTTCCTTCTTCTTCCTTTGTTGCTGCTCATAGAGTAGTTGGGCTGAATGTACTAAGGCATTGAGATCCTTGATTTGTTGAATCTCCAATGTGTCTTGAATGCTTTGATTCAGTCCAGCCATAAATTGGGTCCTTAGAGACCGTTGGGAATGATGAATTCCCGCTTTAAAACTCAGATCCTCTAGCTCATTGAAGTACTCAGTTGGAGACTTGGTGCCTTGTTTGCAAGTTACAACTTTCAATCTCATGTGCTCGGTATGCTCTTCAGGCACATATTTCTTCCTCATTACAAACTTCAGCTGGCCCCAAGTTTCAATTGGTGGTAAGGCCTTTCTAATTCGATCCTCCTTCATTCTAAACCACCAATTTCTAGCGGTCCCAATAAAGTGGATGACAACAACAGCAACTTTCTCCCATTCTTCATATCCCATGTGATCTAGAATGAAGTTTGTAGCTTGTTCCCACTCTAGATACTTCTCCGGGTTAAGCTCTCCATTGAATGGTTCTATCTTGATCTTTATATCACGTTTCCCAATCTGATTTACAACTTGGTTAACGTTGTTGTTGTTGTTCGGCCGTTGTACTCCATAGGCTGGTGGGAGATCTTCTACAACCTCAGCTTGGTTATAGAAATCATCTAGGGGAGGATGCCATGGGCGCCTTTCTTCCCCGGGATAACCATACGTCACATCAATTCAATCCTACAAAAGCTTTCAACTTTAGAACTCCTTGTGATGCAAGTAACAAACTGATTTGAATGATTATGAATTGAATGGATCGAAATTGATAGGAAGATTCAAATAGATAGTTCAATTGAATTGGCTCTAACGCTAAATTCAATTGATGAACTAGGTTCGATCTTTAACAATCAACCTAGAACTAAACTAGATGAATAACTTATCAACACAATCTGAATTTTCGAATTTAAGAACACGAGAGAGAGAAAATTCGAATTCTGGTGATGACGATCTCGAGATTGCAATGCACACAACACAATTGTATTTTTGAGCCCAAGGACTAGATAAACCTTTCTTAGGGTTTATCTAATCTCAAGCTGATTTTATTGAATGAAATAACAAGAGTATAAATAGAGAATACAAAAGCTAATACTTGGGGAGCAAGGAAGGGGAATGGTCGGCCCTAGATGGGGAGAATGGGTCTCCTTTGCTTGCTTCCCAAGATATAATAATATCTAATTAAATCTAACTAGATTCCCTTAAATAAATAAATCATAGCTGAATTATTTATTTAAGGAAATAATCCTAACAACTTAATATATCTCTAACAAACTAAAAATATCTCTAACAACCAGGAGAGAGAAAATATCTCTAACAACCAGGAGAGAGAAAATCAACCAACTAACATAAGCCTATTGGCTGATTTCTCTACATTATTTAATTAAGTTCACACGCCTATAATAAAATAAATAGATAGATATTTTCTCCATTTAGAATGGTCAAGTCAAAGGGTTGACTTTGACCCATATACCAATTTATCTCACCCGGTCACTTACTAAATTCAGCCCTAAAGTGAGACAAATTAATACATGTTTCTAAATAAAGAAATAGTGAATTTCGGCCCCCATATAATCAATCCATGGAATCCGGCCTCAATTGATGTCGAATGCACGAGACCCACTTCGCCTTGCTAGGCTCTTCAATAACCGCTGCCAATCGAACCAAGATCGCTGTTGTGCCTTGAGCAATCTTCTTAGCTCGACATCTTGTGATTGGTCCGTCAGAAGGCACTCGAATCAACTCATCGACGTCGGTTTGAGACATGGCAGGCTTCACTGCATCATTCTCCTCCACTTGAGCTCGAATCGTCTCTGATTCGACGTCGGAATCAAAATCTGGCACATAAAGAGATAGATCAGCCACATTAAAAGTCGGATGGACACCATACTCACCAGGCATGTCAACATGATATGCATTAGGGCCGATTTTCCTGATGATACGAAATGGTCCATCTCCTCTCTGATCTAACTTGTTCTTCCTTTGATTTGGGAACCTTTCCTTCCTTAGATGCACCCAAACAAGATCTCCTTCTTCAAAGATAACCTGTTTCCGACCCTTATCAGCATGGGCCTTGTACTTCATGGATTTCCTCTCCAAGTGCATCTTCGTCCTCTCATGCAGCTTCTTCACAAACTCAGCCCTCTTGTTAGCTTCAAAATTCTCTTTTCCCTTGTATGGCTGAGGCGTCATATCCACCGGCGTCCTCGGATTCAGCCCATAAACAACCTCAAAAGGGGTCATCTTTGTGGTTGAATGGATTGACCTGTTATAAGCAAACTCCACAAAAGGCAACACATCTTCCCAACGTTTGAGGTTAGCTTTAAGCATAGTTCTAAGTAAAACCCCTAACGCTCGATTAGTAACTTCCGTTTGCCCATCAATTTGTGGGTGACATGAGGTAGAAAACAGCAATTTAGTTCCCAATTTAGACCATAGACTCTTCCAAAAATAACTCAAAAATTTAGCATCACGATCTGACACAATAGAACAAGGAATGCCATGCAATCTAACAATTTCCTTAAAGAACAAATCAACAATATGCACAGCATCATCAGTCGTGTGACATGGAATAAAGTGAGCCATTTTGGAAAATCTATCTACCACTACAAAGATAGAATCTCTACCCTTCCTAGTTCTAGGCAAACCTACAATGAAATCCATAGAAATGTCTTCCCAAGGTGAACTAGGAATGGGTAAAGGCTGGTACAAACCATAGGGGTGAAGCCTAGACTTAGCTTTAGCACAAACAACACAACTCTTGACAAATCTCAGCACATAATTACTCATTTTAGGCCAATAGTAGTGTTCTTTTAAACCTTCTAAAGTCTTTTCTAAACCCCTATGTCCTCTTGATTCATGAACCTCTTTAGTTAGAAGCCTACGTATACTAGATGAAGGAATGCACAATTTTCCAGCTTTAAACAAGTATCCATCATCAATAAAGTAGGTATCTATTTCACCCCTAGACATGCAATTCCTATAGATTTCAGCAAAGTGAGGATCACTAGCATATAATTCCCTAATCATTGCAAATCCAAGGATCTTAACATCACATAGGTTCAAGAGTACATACCTCCGAGAAAGGGCGTCAGCTACCACATTCTCCTTGCCTTTCTTATGTTTAACAACATAAGGAAAGGTCTCCATGAATTCAACCCATCTTGCATGTCGCCTGCTGAGTCTGGATTGGCCTTTCAAGTATTTCAAGGCCTCATGATCAGAATGGATTACAAACTCTTTAGGCCACAAATAATGAGACCAAGTTTTCAGGACCCTAATTAAAGCATACAACTCTTTATCATAAGTAGGGTAATTCAACTCAGCCCCACTAAGCTTTTCACTAAAATAAGCAATGGGTTTCTTGTCTTGTAAGAGCACGCCTCCTATGCCATGTCCAGAAGCGTCCACCTCTATCTCGAATGCCTTGGAGAAGTCAGGGAGTTGAAGCACTGGGGCGTGGCATAATCTGTCCTTCAAAGTGTTGAAGGCGTTCTCTTGTTGCTCCCTCCATTTAAAAGCCGTATCCTTCTTTGTAAGCTCGTGGAGGGGTGCTGCAATTGTGCTAAAATCACGCACAAATCTCCTGTAGAAGCCAGCCAAGCCGAGAAATGATCTGACCATTGTTGGTGTGGTCGGCTGGGGCCATTCTTTGATTGCCTTGATCTTGTCTTCATCTACCTTCAATCCACCTTTAGACACAACAAAACCAAGAAAAATGGTAGACTCGGAGCAAAAAGAACACTTTTGCAAGTTAACATAAAGCTTTTCTAACCTTAAAGTGTCCAAAACAGCCCTAAGATGATCTACATGTTCATGCATGGTTTTGCTATAGATTAAGATATCATCAAAGTAGACTACAACAAATCTGCCTAAGTATCTTCTTAAGACATGGTTCATAAGCCTCATAAAAGTACTAGGTGCATTAGTTAATCCAAAAGGCATTACTAACCATTCATATAAGCCATACTTAGTTTTAAAGGCAGTTTTCCATTCATCCCCTTCCCTCATCCTAATTTGATGGTACCCACTTCTTAAATCAATTTTAGAAAAGAAATTAGCACCATGTAATTCATCAAGCATATCATCTAGTCTAGGGATGGGGTGACGGTACTTAACTGTTATTTGGTTGATCGCTCTACAATCAACACACATTCTCCATGTGCCATCCTTCTTTGGCACCAAAATCACCGGAACCGCGCATGGGCTGAGAGATTCACGCACATAGCCTTTGTCCATGAGATCTTGCACTTGTCTTTGAAGCTCAGCGGTCTCTTCTGGACTTGCTCTATAGGCTGCACGGTTTGGTAATGAAGCGCCGGGCACCAAATCGATTTGATGCTCAATGCCTCTAATTGGTGGAAGGCCTTCTGGCAACTCTTCAGGCATCACATCTTCAAACTCCTGTAATAGATCCTGTAGACACTTTGGAAGATGTGAAATATCTTGACTAATAATAAGTATCTCTTTCCTCATAAGAAGTAAACAAGAAGAGTTAGGGAAAGAAATACTAGACTGAGTCACAAGAGAGCGCTGTTCTACACTGCCTTTCAAGCCGATTTTTGGCTCTTTCTGTAGGCGTTATTTTTCCATATTTGTAGCTCTCTGAGTCTCTGAATTGCTCCCAAAATTTGAGCCAAAACGCTCTAGTGGATTGGGAGGTAGCCCAGTTTTCGTCCCAGATGCACTGCTGGAAGTGTTGTTCGGCACTTTGGGCGTTTTAGGGACATTTTCTCGGCGTTTTTCATCCCAAACAGTAGCTCCACCTGTTTTTGATGTTGTCCCAAAATTTGAGCCAGAACGCTCGGGTGGAGACTGGGAAACGCCGCTTGGCTTTGTCGACGCGTCGGGCGCCGAACGCCGGGCCGCTGCTTTGGCCGTTGAATCAGCCTCTTCTTTCTCTTCCTTGGCACGCCTAAGTGCCCTAGCTTGATCTCGACGTACCTGATCCTGTAGAACTTGTTGAGGAGACAAGGGTAGAAGAGAAACTCTCCTCCCATCATAGTTAAAAGAATAGGTGTTTAACATACCATTATAAATCACTCTCCTATCAAATAACCATGGTCTTCCTAACAATATATGAGTGCATTCCATGTTTACTACATCACACATAATGTCATCAACATAAGTACCAATAGCAACACGGACTAAACACTGATGGGTGACAAGATTAGGACCTTCTGAATCATTAATTCCATTGAGACCATAACTAGTAGCCCTAGGTTGGGTTTTTAATTGCAAGTGATCAACTACCTTAGCATTAATAATGTTACAGCAGCTACCACTATCAATTATCATGCATAACACTTGATTCTTTACTGTACACCTAGTATGAAAAATGTTTTCCCTTTGATCTAGCCTAGGTGTTTCTTGTAAAGTAAGAGTACGCATTGTTACCAAAGTTAGAGGCTGTTCGGTGCAATCTGGTTCAATGGCCTCTACGTCCTCCTCTTCTTGTCCAATACTGTCCTCCTACACTTGATTTGGAGTTATATCTTCATCACTCACATATCCTCCATTGGTGGTGAAAAGCACTTGCTTTAGATTTGGACAATCCTTGGCATAGTGACCTCGTCCTTGACACTTGTAGCACACTAAATCACGTGTTCTAGGCTGATTTGGAGGTCCATTGGTGGGACGCCTTTGGCCTTGAAAACCTGTTGGTTTAGGTGAGCTAGAAGCTCCCTTTTGCTGCATAGAAGAGTTAGAAGAATAAGAGTTGGAATTTGAACTAGGATTAGGGCCATACCTTTTTGTAGCATTCCAAGCTTCCTTCTTCTTCCTTTGTTGCTGCTCATAGAGTAGTTGGGCTGAATGTACTAAGGCATTGAGATCCTTGATTTGTTGAATCTCCAATGTGTCTTGAATGCTTTGATTCAGTCCAGCCATGAATTGGGTCCTTAGAGACCGTTGGGAATGATGAATTCCCGCTTTAAAACTCAGATCCTCTAGCTCATTGAAGTACTCGGTTGGAGACTTGGTGCCTTGTTTGCAAGTTACAACTTTCAATCTCATGTGCTCGGTATGCTCTTCAGGCACATATTTCTTCCTCATTACAAACTTCAGCTGGCCCCAAGTTTCAATTGGTGGTAAGGCCTTTCTAATTCGATCCTCCTTCATTCTAAACCACCAATTTCTAGCGGTCCCAATAAAGTGGATGACAACAACAACAACTTTCTCCCATTCTTCATATCCCATGTGATCTAGAATGAAATTTGTAGCTTGTTCCCACTCTAGATACTTCTCCGGGTTAAGCTCTCCATTGAATGGTTCTATCTTGATCTTTATATCACGTTTCCCAATCTGATTTACAATTTGGTTAACGTTGTTGTTGTTGTTCGGCCGTTGTACTCCATAGGCTGGTGGGAGATCTTCTACAACCTCAGCTTGGTTATAGAAATCATCTAGGGGAGGATGCCATGGGCGCCTTTCTTCCCCGGGATAACCATACGTCACATCATCAAAAGAGTTGTTGTATTGTTGATATTGTTGATGAGTGGCTTGAGGATACCGGTTGTGTGGCTGATTATAGACTTGTTGATGAGTAACCGGTGGAGTCCTCGACCCGATGCCTCGTCCTCTACCTCGGCCTGCTGTGGGGGAGTAGTGAGCCGGGGGATCATTATCTTTGTTGTAGCTAGCAAGCACATCATGTTCGTCATCCACTAGTTGTTGCTTGCCTTTGTCGCTACCCGAGGCTTGATTTGGGTCACTTGTAAGATCGACTGCAGGGGTGCTCTTGCGACTAGCTTGAGATGAATCAACCAATATTGCAAGTTGTTCCTCTAAATGCTTTAGTTGTGGAGCCAATGCAGCCGTGGCCAGTTCTACAGCTCGAGCCTGGCCATCGCGCACACCTTCACTAATGGACAACCTAATGAAGTCGATTGCCTCCTTAGTGAGACTCAATTCAGTTGGGTTAGGTTCTGATGGAATCACCATTGTTCCTGAAACAAGCAAGAAGGTAGAGAGAGTAGTGTGTTCTAAAGTAAATCAAAACAAGCAATACCACACCTTGATCAAGCCAAAACTTGCCTCAAAGCAATCCAATCAACTTAATTCAGTTTTTGGGCTGTTTTGAGGGAGTAAAATGGTAGATATAGTGTAGGTATGGAATACTAATGATATTTAAAGGAAATATGCAGCTTAAGCAAATGGCAAATATGCAATAAGACAAGCAATGCAAATAATCCCTCTATGAGCTCTAAAACACATGCAATCTCTCAATTGACTCTATGCAAGTTAATAAAGCCAAAATTCAGCATGCAAGGACAGAAAATATGGTAGGCTTAGTGACTTTTATTTCGTCACTCTTTTTCTTCAAAGTGATTTCTACTTAGCTATCTTTTTAAGCAAGCAGTCACTAGGGTTGAAAGTGGCTTAAAACTAGCTGGGGTAGATCACTTTTCTTTTCTGTTTTTTTTTTTTTTTTTTTTTGATTTTATGCACAAACTACTCTTGTGCTATAATGAAGAAACAAGCAAAGCAAAGCAACAATGCAAAGGACGAAATTAAAAAGGGTATACACGAACTGAATTTTTTTTTTTTTTTAACTAAGTGACTTTTGCTACCAATGAAACCAACTAGAAGCCAAATTAATAACAAAAAGAAGGGGTAGGCCGAATTGATGGAAAGCAATGACAGAAATCAGCAAGTATTAATCAAGCAATATGAATCGCAATCAATCATGCAACATGAATGAAAACTCATAAAACTGTAGGAAAAACAATTGCTAATCTAAATTGCAATACAACTCAACCAAATCAGCCAATAAACATGCACAAATCCCATAAAAATCTCCTAATTGGATAATTGCTTGGAGGGCAAGGAACAACTAAGGGAATTAGGGTTTTGGAGGCTCACGGCTGGATTAGGGTTTTAGGGTTCGGTTCTAGGGTTTGGGGTATGGTAGGGTTTCAGATTAGGGGTTGCGAGAATTAGGGTTTCCTAGGGTTTCTCGCAATCTAGGGTTAGGGTTCTGCCGCCAAATTAGGGTTAGGGTTAGGCTTCACGAGAACAGGGCGGGGGCGAACTAGGGTTTAGGCTAATCCGAATTGGATGGGGGTGGTGTGGTTAGGCTCGGCTGGTGGTGAATGGTGGTGCGGTCCAGACGAGCAACACCAGTTTGGTGTGGTGGTGGTGGTTCGTGGTGGTTGGGTGGCGGAAATATGGTGGTGGTGGTGAAAAATTCAATCTTTTGGTCTCAAAAATTCTAACTTTAGGTAAAGGTGGGATTTTTGGGATCAAAAACTGAATCGAATCAATTAGAAAGCAAATTAAGGAAAGAAACAATTACTTGGCGAGACGCTGAATTATGATACCACTTGATACGTGATTACCCCGGAATCCTCCGTAGAAACCTCGTATATGACCCACACAAGTCCCGATCTTGCCAGCAAATCAATTCAATCCTACAAAAGCTTTCAACTTTAGTTTCCTTGTGGCGCAAGTAATGAAAATTCGAAATGGAACGAAGCGAAATCTGGTTCGAACACTTAAGATTGAATCAAAAGGGATAGTTCAACTGGATTGGCTCTAACGCTAAATCCAATTGATAAACTAGATTGATTTTTAACAATCAAAACTAGAACTAATCAATTGACCAATTTGAAGGAACAAACTGATTTAGTCGCGAGAACAAGAGAGAGAATTCGGCTATTGAGAGTTGCTCGATCGAATGAACTTGAATGCTAGAACACTTGTGTTTTTGGGCCCAAGAGATAGATTAAACCAATTTGGGTTTAATCTCTCTCAAGCTGATTTTTATTAATGAATTTGCAAAGTATAAATAGAGAATACAAAGCTATTCCTTGGGGAGCAAGCAAGGGGGTGTGGCCGGCCCTAGGAGAGAGGAATTAGCCTCCTTATCTTGCTTCCCAAGATATAATAATATCTAATTAAATCTAACTAGATTCCCTTAAATAAATAAATCATAGCTGAATTATTTATTTAAGGAAATAATCCTAACAACTTAAAATATCTCTAACAACCAGGAGAGAGAAAATATCTCTAACAACCAGGAGAGAGAAAATCAACCACTAACATAAACCTATTGGCTGATTTCTCTACATTATTTAAGTTCACACGCCTATAATAAAATAAATAGATAGATATTTTCTCCATTTAGAATGGTCAAGTCAAAGGGTTGACTTTGACCCATATACCAATTTATCTCACCCGGTCACTTACTAAATTCAGCCCTAAAGTGAGACAAATTAATACATGTTTCTAAATAAAGAAATAGTGAATTTCGGCCCTCATATTATCAATCCATGGAATCCGGGCTCAATTGATGTCGAATGCACGAGACCCACTTCGCCTTGCTAGGCTCTTCAACAACCGCTGCCAATCGAACCAAGATCGTTGTTGTGCCTTGAGCAATCTTCTTAGCTCGACTTCTTGTGATTGGTCCGTCAGAAGGCACTCGAATCAACTCATCGACGTCGGTTTGAGACATGGCAGGCTTCACTGCATCAACCATGAAGATTAAAGTTGAAAAGAAGGTGTCTAGAAGACCAAGACCGAAACCTTTCCCAAGGTCAAGGGCGTTCAAGTTCAAAGAGGTTTTCATGGATTCAATATTATCTCTTACATATATTCATAAATGGCGCCAAAGACCACCAAGGAAGAGGATCAAGTCAATGGGCCGAGTTTCAACATTTCTTTATTTAGAAACATGTATTAATTTGTCTCACTTTAGGGCTGAATTTAGTAAGTGACCGGGTGAGATGAATTGGTATATGGGTCAAAGTCAACCCTTTGACTTGACCATTCTAAATTGAAGAAAATATCTTATTTATTTTATTATGAACAATTTCTATTTATTTTAATAATGTAGAGAAATCAGCCAATAGGCTTATGTTAGTTGGTTGATCTTCTCTCTCCTGGTTGTTAGAGATATTTTTAGTTTGTTAGAGATATTTTGAGTTTGTTAAGATTATTTCCTTAAATAAATAAATCAGCCATGATTTATTTTATTTAAGGGAATCTAGTTAGATTTATTTAGATATTATTATATCTTGGGAAGCAAGCAAAGGAGACCTATTCTCCCCATCTAGGGTCGGCCACTCCCCTCCCTTGCTCCCCAAGTATTAGCTTTTGTATTCTCTATAAATACTTTTCAGTTTCATTAATAAAAATCAGCTTGAGATTAGATAAACCCTAAGAAAGGTTTATCTAGTCCTTGGGCTCAAAAATACAATTTGTGTCTTGTGTGTGGTTCGAGCATCAGCAGCCTTCGTCGATCATAACATTCTCGATCTCTCTCTCTTGTTTGAATCTGAGTTTTCAATTAGATTGTTCTAGTTGTGATTGTTAAAGATCAAACTAGTTAATCATTCGGATTTAGCGTTAGAGCCAATCCGTTTGAACTATCAAATCGAATATCAATAAATCAGATCGAGTGCTTTCATTCATTCAATCAGTTCGTTATTGTGTTACTTGGATCGCAAGTTATTGACTTTGTTAGTAAATTTAGGTTGAATCAAGGATTACTAGGCAAGATCGGGTTCTTGTGTGGTCAAATACGAGGTTTCTGAGGAGTAATCCGAGGCGATCACGTATCAAGTTTGTGGCACGGCACAAAATGTGCCATCTTTGAGAGTCGGTCTACTACCACCATAATTGAATCCCTCCCCTTCTTAGTCCTAGGCAACCCTACTATAAAGTCCATGGATAAATCCTCCCAAGGGAATGTAGGCGTAGGCAAAGGGGTGTAAAGTCCATGTGGCATCTGATACGTGATCGCCTCGGATTACTCCTCAGAAACCTTGTATTTGACCACACAGGAACCCGATCTTGCCAGCAAATCAATTCAATCCTACAAAAGCTTTCAACTTTAGAACTCCTTGTGATGCAAGTAACAAACAGATTTGAATAATGGTGAACTGAATGAATCGAAATTGATAGGATAATTCAAATAGATAGTTCAATTGAATTGGCTCTAACGCTAAATTCAATTGATGAACTAGGATCGATCTTTAACAATCAACCTAGAACTAGACTATATGAATAACACAATCTGAATTCCGAAATTAAGAACAAGAGAGAGAAATTTCGGCTGCTATGATGATGATGATCTCGAGATTGTAATCACACAAACACACTTGTAATTTTTGAGCCCAAGGACTAGATAAACCTTTCTTAGGGTTTATCTAATCTCAAGCTGTTTTTTTATTAATGAAACTGAAAAGTATTTATAGAGAATACAAAAGCTAATCCTTGGGGAGCAAGCAAGGGGGTGTGGCCGGCCCTAGGAGAGAGGAATTAGCCTCCTTATCTTGCTTCCCAAGATATAATAATATCTAAATAAATCTAACTAGGTTACCTTAAATAAATAAATCATAGCTGAATTATTTATTTAAGGAAATAATCCTAACAAGCTTAAAATATCTCTAACAACTAAAAATATCTCTAACAACCAGGAGAGAGAAGATCAACCAACTAACATGATGCAGTGAAGCCTGCCATGTCTCAAACCGACGTTGATGAGTTGATTCGAGTGCCTTCTGATGGACCAATCACAAGAAGTCGAGCTAAGAAGATTGCTCAAGGCACAACAGCGATCTTGGTTCGATTGGCAGCGGTTATTGAAGAGCCTAGCAAGGCGAAGTGGGTCTCGTGCATTCGACATCAATTGAGGCCGGATTCCATGGATTGATTATATGGGGGCCGAAATTCACTATTTCTTTATTTAGAAACATGTATTAATTTGTCTCACTTTAGGGCTGAATTTAGTAAGTGACCGGGTGAGATAAATTGGTATATGGGTCAAAGTCAACCCTTTGACTTGACCATTCTAAATGGAGAAAATATCTATCTATTTATTTTATTATAGGCGTGTGAACTTAATTAAATAATGTAGAGAAATCAGCCAATAGGCTTATGTTAGTTGGTTGATTTTTTCTCTCCTGGTTGTTAGAGATATTTTCTCTCTCCTGGTTGTTAGAGATATTTTTAGTTTGTTAGAGATATATTAAGTTGTTAGGATTATTTCCTTAAATAAATAATTCAGCTATGATTTATTTATTTAAGGAAATCTAGTTAGATTTAATTAGATATTATTATATCTTGGGAAGCAAGCAAAGGAGACCCATTCTCCCCATCTAGGGCCGGCCATTCCCCTTCCTTGCTCCCCAAGTATTAGCTTTTGTATTCTCTATTTATACTCTTGTTATTTCATTCAATAAAATCAGCTTGAGATTAGATAAACCCTAAGAAAGGTTTATCTAGTCCTTGGGCTCAAAAATACAATTGTGTTGTGTGCATTGCAATCTCGAGATCGTCATCACCAGAATTCGAATTTTCTCTCTCTCGTGTTCTTAAATTCGAAAATTCAGATTGTGTTGATAAGTTATTCATCTAGTTTAGTTTTAGGTTGATTGTTAAAGATCGAACCTAGTTCATCAATTGAATTTAGCGTTAGAGCCAATTCAATTGAACTATCTATTTGAATCTTCCTATCAATTTCGATCCATTCAATTCATAATCATTCAAATCAGTTTGTTACTTGCATCACAAGGAGTTCTAAAGTTGAAAGCTTTTGTAGGATTGAATTGATTTGCTGGCAAGATCGGGTTCCTGTGTGGTCAAATACGAGGTTTCTGAGGAGTAATCCGAGGCGATCACGTATCAAGTGGTATCAGAATCCAGCGTCTCGCCAAGTAATTGTTTCTTTCCTTAATTTGCTTTCTAATTGATTTGATTCAGTTTTTGCTCCCAAAAATCCCACCTTTACCTAAAGTTTGAATTTTTGAGACCAAAAGATTGAATTTTTCACCACCACCACCATATTTCCGCCACCCAACCACCACGAACCGCCACCACCACACCAAACTGGTGTCGCTCGTCTGGACCGCACCACCACTCACCACCAGCCGAGCCTAACCACACCACCCCCATCCAATTCGGACTCGCCTAACCCTAGTTCGCCCACCCAAACCCTAACCCTAACCCTAATCTGGCGGCAGTCCAAACCCAAACCCTAACCCTAGTTGCGAGAAACCCTAGGTAACCCTAATTCTCGCAAACCCTAGTTCGAACCCTACCAATCCCTCAAACCCTAGATCCAAATCCGCAAACCCTAACCCTAGCCTTCAGCCGAGATCACCAAACCCTAATTCCTTGTTGTTGCTTGCCCTCCAAGTAATAACCCATCTAGGAGATTTTAAGGGATTTGTTGCATGCTTTTGGTTGTATTGGTTGAGTTTTGTTGCAATTAAGAGTAGCAATTGTCTTCCTACAATTTTTATGAGTTTTTATTTCATGTTGCATGATCAATAGAGATTCATATTGCTTGTTTGATACTTGCTAATTTCTGTCATTGCTTTCCATCAAATTCGACCTACCCCTTCTTCTTTTGTTAATTTGGCTTCTAGTTGGTTTCGTTGGTAGCAAAAGTCACTTAGTAAAAAAAAAAAAAAAAAATTCAGTTCGTGTATACCCTTTTTAGTTTCGTCCTTTGCATTGTTGCTTTGCTTTGCTTGTTTCTTCATTATAGCACAAGAGTAGTTTGTGCATAAAATCAAAAAAAAAAAAAAAAAAAAAAACAGAAAAGAAAAGTGATCTACCCCAGCTAGTTTTAAGCCACTTTCAACCCTAGTGACTGCTTGCTTAAAAAGATAGCTAAGTAGAAATCACTTTGAAGAAAAAGAGTGACGAAATAAAAGTCACTAAGCCTACCATATTTTCTGTCCTTGCATGCTGAATTTTGGCTTTATTAACTTGCATAGAGTCAATTGAGAGATTGCATGTGTTTTAGAGCTCATAGAGGGATTATTTGCATTGCTTGTCTTATTGCATATTTGCCATTTGCTTAAGCTGCATATTTCCTTTAAATATCATTAGTATTCCATACCTACACTATATCTACCATTTTACTCCCTCAAAACAGCCCAAAAACTGAATTAAGTTGATTGGATTGCTTTGAGGCAAGTTTTGGCTTGATCAAGGTGTGGTATTGCTTGTTTTGATTTACTTTAGAACACACTACTCTCTCTACCTTCTTGCTTGTTTCAGGAACAATGGTGATTCCATCAGAACCTAACCCAACTGAATTGAGTCTCACTAAGGAGGCAATCGACTTCATTAGGTTGTCCATTAGTGAAGGTGTGCGCGATGGCCAGGCTCGAGCTGTAGAACTGGCCACGGCTGCATTGGCTCCACAACTAAAGCATTTAGAGGAACAACTTGCAATATTGGTTGATTCATCTCAAGCTAGTCGCAAGAGCACCCCTGCAGTCGATCTTACAAGTGACCCAAATCAAGCCTCGGGTAGCGACAAAGGCAAGCAACAACTAGTGGATGACGAACATGATGTGCTTGCTAGCTACAACAAAGATAATGATCCCCCGGCTCACTACTCCCCCACAGCAGGCCGAGGTAGAGGACGAGGCATCGGGTCGAGGACTCCACCGGTTACTCATCAGCAAGTCTATAATCAGCCACACAACCGGTATCCTCAAGCCACTCATCAACAATATCAACAATACAACAACTCTTTTGATGATGTGACGTATGGTTATCCCGGGGAAGAAAGGCGCCCATGGCATCCTCCCCTAGATGATTTCTATAACCAAGCTGAGGTTGTAGAAGATCTCCCACCAGCCTATGGAGTACAACGGCCGAACAACAACAACAACGTTAACCAAATTGTAAATCAGATTGGGAAACGTGATATAAAGATCAAGATAGAACCATTCAATGGAGAGCTTAACCCGGAGAAGTATCTAGAGTGGGAACAAGCTACAAATTTCATTCTAGATCACATGGGATATGAAGAATGGGAGAAAGTTGCTGTTGTTGTCATCCACTTTATTGGGACCGCTAGAAATTGGTGGTTTAGAATGAAGGAGGATCGAATTAGAAAGGCCTTACCACCAATTGAAACTTGGGGCCAGCTGAAGTTTGTAATGAGGAAGAAATATGTGCCTGAAGAGCATTCCGAGCACATGAGATTGAAAGTTGTAACTTGCAAACAAGGCACCAAGTCTCCAACCGAGTACTTCAATGAGCTAGAGGATCTGAGTTTTAAAGCGGGAATTCATCATTCCCAACGGTCTCTAAGGACCCAATTCATGGCTGGACTGAATCAAAGCATTCAAGACACATTGGAGATTCAACAAATCAAGGATCTCAATGTCTTAGTACATTCAGCCCAACTACTCTATGAGCAGCAACAAAGGAAGAAGAAGGAAGCTTGGAATGCTACAAAAAGGTATGGCCCTAATCCTAGTTCAAATTCCAACTCTTATTCTTCTAACTCTTCTATGCAGCAAAAGGGAGCTTCTAGCTCACCTAAACCAACAGGTTTTCAAGGCCAAAGGCGTCCCACCAATGGACCTCCAAATCAGCCTAGAACACGTGATTTAGTGTGCTACAAGTGTCAAGGACGAGGTCACTATGCCAAGGATTGTCCAAATCTAAAGCAAGTGCTTTTCACCACCAATGGAGGATATGTGAGTGATGAAGATATAACTCCAAATCAAGTGTAGGAGGACAGTATTGGACAAGAAGAGGAGGACGTAGAGGCCATTGAACCAGATTGCACCGAACAGCCTCTAACTTTGGTAACAATGCGTACTCTTACTTTACAAGAAACACCTAGGCTAGATCAAAGGGAAAACATTTTTCATACTAGGTGTACAGTAAAGAATCAAGTGTTATGCATGATAATTGATAGTGGTAGCTGCTGTAACATTATTAATGCTAAGGTAGTTGATCACTTGCAATTAAAAACCCAACCTAGGGCTACTAGTTATGGTCTCAATGGAATTAATGATTCAGAAGGTCCTAATCTTGTCACCCATCAGTGTTTAGTCCGTGTTGCTATTGGTACTTATGTTGATGACATTATGTGTGATGTAGTAAACATGGAATGCACTCATATATTGTTAGGAAGACCATGGTTATTTGATAGGAGAGTGATTTATAATGGTATGTTAAACACCTATTCTTTTAACTATGATGGGAGGAGAGTTTCTCTTCTACCCTTGTCTCCTCAACAAGTTCTACAGGATCAGGTACGTCGAGATCAAGCTAGGGCACTTAGGCGTGCCAAGGAAGAGAAAGAAGAGGCTGATTCAACGGCCAAAGCAGCGGCCCGGCGTTCGGCGCCCGACGCGTCGACAAAGCCAAGCGGCGTTTCCCAGTCTCCACCCGAGCGTTCTGGCTCAAATTTTGGGACAACATCAAAAACAGGTGGAGCTACTGTTTGGGATGAAAAACGCCGAGAAAATGTCCCTAAAACGCCCAAAGTGCCGAACAACACTTCCAGCAGTGCATCTGGGACGAAAACTGGGCTACCTCCCAATCCACTAGAGCGTTTTGGCTCAAATTTTGGGAGCAATTCAGAGACTCAGAGAGCTACAAATATGGAAAAATAACGCCTACAGAAAGAGCCAAAAATCGGCTTGAAAGGCAGTGTAGAACAGCGCTCTCTTGTGACTCAGTCTAGTATTTCTTTCCCTAACTCTTCTTGTTTACTTCTTATGAGGAAAGAGATACTTATTATTAGTCAAGATATTTCACATCTTCCAAAGTGTTTACAGGATCTATTACAGGAGTTTGAAGATGTGATGCCTGAAGAGTTGCCAGAAGGCCTTCCACCAATTAGAGGCATTGAGCATCAAATCGATTTGGTGCCCGGCGCTTCATTACCAAACCGTGCAGCCTATAGAGCAAGTCCAGAAGAGACTGCTGAGCTTCAAAGACAAGTGCAAGATCTCATGGACAAAGGCTATGTGCGTGAATCTCTCAGCCCATGCGCGGTTCCGGTGATTTTGGTGCCAAAGAAGGATGGCACATGGAGAATGTGTGTTGATTGTAGAGCGATCAACCAAATAACAGTTAAGTACCGTCACCCCATCCCTAGACTAGATGATATGCTTGATGAATTACATGGTGCTAATTTCTTTTCTAAAATTGATTTAAGAAGTGGGTACCATCAAATTAGGATGAGGGAAGGGGATGAATGGAAAACTGCCTTTAAAACTAAGTATGGCTTATATGAATGGTTAGTAATGCCTTTTGGATTAACTAATGCACCTAGTACTTTTATGAGGCTTATGAACCATGTCTTAAGAAGATACTTAGGCAGATTTGTTGTAGTCTACTTTGATGATATCTTAATCTATAGCAAAACCATGCATGAACATGTAGATCATCTTAGGGCTGTTTTGGACACTTTAAGGTTAGAAAAGCTTTATGTTAACTTGCAAAAGTGTTCTTTTTGCTCCGAGTCTACCATTTTTCTTGGTTTTGTTGTGTCTAAAGGTGGATTGAAGGTAGATGAAGACAAGATCAAGGCAATCAAAGAATGGCCCCAGCCGACCACACCAACAATGGTCAGATCATTTCTCGGCTTGGCTGGCTTCTACAGGAGATTTGTGCGTGATTTTAGCACAATTGCAGCACCCCTCCACGAGCTTACAAAGAAGGATACGGCTTTTAAATGGAGGGAGCAACAAGAGAACGCCTTCAACACTTTGAAGGACAGATTATGCCACGCCCCAGTGCTTCAACTCCCTGACTTCTCCAAGGCATTCGAGATAGAGGTGGACGCTTCTGGACATGGCATAGGAGGCGTGCTCTTACAAGACAAGAAACCCATTGCTTATTTTAGTGAAAAGCTTAGTGGGGCTGAGTTGAATTACCCTACTTATGATAAAGAGTTGTATGCTTTAATTAGGGTCCTGAAAACTTGGTCTCATTATTTGTGGCCTAAAGAGTTTGTAATCCATTCTGATCATGAGGCCTTGAAATACTTGAAAGGCCAATCCAGACTCAGCAGGCGACATGCAAGATGGGTTGAATTCATGGAGACCTTTCCTTATGTTGTTAAACATAAGAAAGGCAAGGAGAATGTGGTAGCTGACGCCCTTTCTCGGAGGTATGTACTCTTGAACCTATGTGATGTTAAGATCCTTGGATTTGCAATGATTAGGGAATTATATGCTAGTGATCCTCACTTTGCTGAAATCTATAGGAATTGCATGTCTAGGGGTGAAATAGATACCTACTTTATTGATGATGGATACTTGTTTAAAGCTGGAAAATTGTGCATTCCTTCATCTAGTATACGTAGGCTTCTAACTAAAGAGGTTCATGAATCAAGAGGACATAGGGGTTTAGAAAAGACTTTAGAAGGTTTAAAAGAACACTACTATTGGCCTAAAATGAGTAATTATGTGCTGAGATTTGTCAAGAGTTGTGTTGTTTGTGCTAAAGCTAAGTCTAGGCTTCACCCCTATGGTTTGTACCAGCCTTTACCCATTCCTAGTTCACCTTGGGAAGACATTTCTATGGATTTCATTGTAGGTTTGCCTAGAACTAGGAAGGGTAGAGATTCTATCTTTGTAGTGGTAGATAGATTTTCCAAAATGGCTCACTTTATTCCATGTCACACGACTGATGATGCTGTGCATATTGCTGATTTGTTCTTTAAGGAAATTGTTAGATTGCATGGCATTCCTTGTTCTATTGTGTCAGATCGTGATGCTAAATTTTTGAGTTATTTTTGGAAGAGTCTATGGTCTAAATTGGGAACTAAATTGCTGTTTTCTACCTCATGTCACCCACAAACTGATGGGCAAACGGAAGTTACTAATCGAGCGTTAGGGGTTTTACTTAGAACTATGCTTAAAGCTAACCTCAAACGTTGGGAAGATGTGTTGCCTTTTGTGGAGTTTGCTTATAACAGGTCAATCCATTCAGCCACAAAGATGAAACCTTTTGAGGTTGTTTATGGGCTGAATCCGAGGACGCCGGTGGATATGACGCCTCAGCCATACAAGGGAAAAGAGAATTTTGAAGCTAACAAGAGGGCTGAGTTTGTGAAGAAGCTGCATGAGAGGACGAAGATGCACTTGGAGAGGAAACCATGAAGTACAAGGCCCATGCTGATAAGGGTCGGAAACAGGTTATCTTTGAAGAAGGAGATCTTGTTTGGGTGCATCTAAGGAAGGAAAGGTTCCCAAATCAAAGGAAGAACAAGTTAGATCAGAGAGGAGATGGACCATTTCGTATCATCAGGAAAATCGGCCCTAATGCATATCATGTTGACATGCCTGGTGAGTATGGTGTCCATCCGACTTTTAATGTGGCTGATCTATCTCTTTATGTGCCAGATTTTGATTCCGACGTCGAATCAGAGACGATTCGAGCTCAAGTGGAGGAGAATGATGCAGTGAAGCCTGCCATGTCTCAAACCGACGTCGATGAGTTGATTCGAGTGCCTTCTGACGGACCAATCACAAGATGTCGAGCTAAGAAGATTGCTCAAGGCACAACAGCGTTTGTTGAAGAGCCTAGCAAGGCGAAGTGGGTCTCGTGCATTCGACATCAATTGAGGCCGGATTCCATGGATTGATTATATGGGGGCCGAAATTCACTATTTCTTTATTTAGAAACATGTATTAATTTGTCTCACTTTAGGGCTGAATTTAGTAAGTGACCGGGTGAGATAAATTGGTATATGGGTCAAAGTCAACCCTTTGACTTGACCATTCTAAATGGAGAAAATGTCTATCTATTTATTTTATTATAGGCGTGTGAACTTAATTAAATAATGTAGAGAAATCAGCCAATAGGCTTATGTTAGTTGGTTGATTTTCTCTCTCCTGGTTGTTAGAGATATTTTCTCTCTCCTGGTTGTTAGAGATATTTTTAGTTTGTTAGAGATATATTAAGTTGTTAGGATTATTTCCTTAAATAAATAATTCAGCTATGATTTATTTATTTAAGGGAATCTAGTTAGATTTAATTAGATATTATTATATCTTGGGAAGCAAGCAAAGGAGACCCATTCTCCCCATCTTGGGCCGGCCATTCCCCTTCCTTGCTCCCCAAGTATTAGCTTTTGTATTCTCTATTTATACTCTTGTTATTTCATTCAATAAAATCAGCTTGAGATTAGATAAACCCTAAGAAAGGTTTATCTAGTCCTTGGGCTCAAAAATACAATTGTGTTGTGTGCATTGCAATCTCGAGATCGTCATCACCAGAATTCGAATTTTCTCTCTCTCGTGTTCTTAAATTCGAAAATTCAGATTGTGTTGATAAGTTATTCATCTAGTTTAGTTCTAGGTTGATTGTTAAAGATCGAACCTAGTTCATCAATTGAATTTAGCGTTAGAGCCAATTCAATTGAACTATCTATTTGAATCTTCCTATCAATTTCGATCCATTCAATTCATAATCATTCAAATCAGTTTGTTACTTGCATCACAAGGAGTTCTAAAGTTGAAAGCTTTTGTAGGATTGAATTGATTTGCTGGCAAGATCGGGTTCCTGTGTGGTCAAATACGAGGTTTCTGAGGAGTAATCCGAGGCGATCACGTATCATAACATAAGCCTATTGGCTGATTTCTCTACATTATTAAAATAAATAGAAATTGTTCATAATAAAATAAATAAGATATTTTCTTCAATTTAGAATGGTCAAGTCAAAGGGTTGACTTTGACCCATATACCAATTCATCTCACCCGGTTACTTACTAAATTCAGCCCTAAAGTGAGACAAACTAATATATGTTTCTAAATAAAGAAATAGTGCATTTCGGCCCTCATATTATCAATCCATGGAATCCGGGCTCAATTGATGTCGAATGCACGAGACCCACTTCGCCTTGCTAGGCTCTTCAATAACCGCTGCCAATCGAACCAAGATCGCTGTTGTGCCTTGAGCAATCTTCTTAGCTCGACATCTTGTGATTGGTCCGTCAGAAGGCACTCGAATCAACTCATCGACGTCGGTTTGAGACATGGCAGGCTTCACTGCATCATTCTCCTCCACTTGAGCTCGAATCGTCTCTGATTCGACGTCGGAATCAAAATCTGGCACATAAAGAGATAGATCAGCCACATTAAAAGTTGGATGGACACCATACTCACCAGGCATGTCAACATGATATGCATTAGGGCCGATTCTCCTGATGATACGAAATGGTCCATCTCCTCTCTGATCTAACTTGTTCTTCCTTTGATTTGGGAACCTTTTCTTCCTTAGATGCACCCACACAAGATCTCCTTCTTCAAAGATAACCTGTTTCCGACCCTTATCAGCATGGGCCTTGTACTTCATGGATTTCCTTTCCAAGTGCATCTTCGTCCTCTCATGTAGCTTCTTCACAAACTCAGCCCTCTTGTTAGCTTCAAAACTCTCTTTTCCCTTGTATGGCTGAGGCGTCATATCCACCGGCGTCCTCGGATTCAGCCCATAAACAACCTCAAAAGGGGTCATCTTTGTGGTTGAATGGATTGACCTGTTATAAGCAAACTCCACAAAAGGCAACACATCTTCCCAACGTTTGAGGTTAGCTTTAAGCATAGTTCTAAGTAAAACCCCTAACGTTCGATTAGTAACTTCCGTTTGCCCATCAGTTTGTGGGTGACATGAGGTAGAAAACAGCAATTTAGTTCCCAATTTAGACCATAGACTCTTCCAAAAATAACTCAAAAATTTAGCATCACGATCTGAAACAATAGAACAAGGAATGCCATGCAATCTAACAATTTCCCTAAAGAACAGATCAGCAATATGCACTGCATCATCAGTCGTGTGACAAGGAATAAAGTGAGCCATTTTGGAAAATCTATCTACCACTACAAAGATAGAATCTCTACCCTTCCTAGTTCTAGGTAAACCTACAATAAAATCCATAGAAATGTCTTCGCAAGGTGAAGTAGGAATGGGTAAAGGCTGGTACAAACCATGGGGGTGAAGTCTAGACTTAGCTTTAGCACAAACAACACAACTCTTGACAAATCTCAGCACATAATTACTCATTTTAGGCCAATAGTAGTGTTCTTTTAAACCTTCTAAAGTCTTTTCTAAACCCCTATGTCCTCTTGATTCATGAACCTCTTTAGTTAGAAGCCTACGTATACTAGATGAAGGAATGCACAATTTTCCAGCTTTAAACAAGTATCCATCATCAATAAAGTAAGTATCTATTTCACCCCTAGACATGCAATTCTTATAGATTTCAGCAAAGTGAGGATCACTAGCATATAATTCCCTAATCATTGCAAATCCAAGGATCTTAACATCACATAGGTTCAAGAGTACATACCTCCGAGAAAGGGCGTCAGCTACCACATTCTCCTTGCCTTTCTTATGTTTAACAACATAAGGAAAGGTCTCCATGAATTCAACCCATCTTGCATGTCGCCTGCTGAGTCTGGATTGGCCTTTCAAGTACTTCAAGGCCTCATGATCAGAATGGATTACAAACTCTTTAGGCCACAAATAATGAGACCAAGTTTTCAGGACCCTAATTAAAGCATACAACTCTTTATCATAAGTAGGGTAATTCAACTCAGCCCCACTAAGCTTTTCACTAAAATAAGCAATGGGTTTCTTGTCTTGTAAGAGCACGCCTCCTATGCCATGTCCAGAAGCGCCCACCTCTATCTCAAATGCCTTGGAAAAGTCAGGGAGTTGAAGCACTGGGGCGTGGCATAATCTGTCCTTCAAAGTGTTGAAGGCTTTCTCTTGTTGCTCCCTCCATTTAAAGGCCGTATCCTTCTTTGTAAGCTCGTGGAGGGGGGCTGCAATTGTGCTAAAATCACGCACAAATCTCCTGTAGAAGCCAGCCAAGCCGAGAAATGATCTGACCATTGTTGGTGTGGTCGGCTGGGGCCATTCTTTGATTGCCTTGATCTTGTCTTCATCTACCTTCAATCCACTTTTAGACACAACAAAACCAAGAAAAATGGTAGACTCGGAGCAAAAAGAACACTTTTGCAAGTTAACATAAAGCTTTTCTAACCTTAAAGTGTCCAAAACAGCCCTAAGATGATCTACATGTTCATGCATGGTTTTGCTATAGATTAAGATATCATCAAAGTAGACTACAACAAATCTGCCTAAGTATCTTCTTAAGACATGGTTCATAAGCCTCATAAAGGTACTAGGTGCATTAGTTAATCCAAAAGGCATTACTAACCATTCATATAAGCCATACTTAGTTTTAAAGGCAGTTTTCCATTCATCCCCTTCCCTCATCCTAATTTGATGGTACCCACTTCTTAAATCAATTTTAGAAAAGAAATTAGCACCATGTAATTCATCAAGCATATCATCTAGTCTAGGGATGGGGTGATACGTGATTACCCCGGAATCCTCCGTAGAAACCTCGTATATGACCCACACAAGTCCCGATCTTGCCAGCAAATCAATTCAATCCTACAAAAGCTTTCAACTTTAGTTTCCTTGTGGCGCAAGTAATGAAAATTCGAAATGGAACGAAGCGAAATCTGGTTCGAACACTTAAGATTGAATCAAAAGGGATAGTTCAACTGGATTGGCTCTAACGCTAAATCCAATTGATAAACTAGATTGATTTTTAACAATCAAAACTAGAACTAATCAATTGACCAATTTGAAGGGACAAACTGATTTAGTCGCGAGAACAAGAGAGAGAATTCGGCTATTGAGAGTTGCTCGATCGAATGAACTTGAATGCTAGAACACTTGTGTTTTTGGGCCCAAGAGATAGATTAAACCAATTTGGGTTTAATCTCTCTCAAGCTGATTTTTATTAATGAATTTGCAAAGTATAAATAGAGAATACAAAGCTATTCCTTGGGGAGCAAGCAAGGGGGTGTGGCCGGCCCTAGGAGAGAGGAATTAGCCTCCTTATCTTGCTTCCCAAGATATAATAATATCTAATTAAATCTAACTAGATTCCCTTAAATAAATAAATCATAGCTGAATTATTTATTTAAGGAAATAATCCTAACAATTTAAAATATCTCTAACAACCAGGAGAGAGAAAATATCTCTAACAACCAGGAGAGAGAAAATCAACCACTAACATAAACCTATTGGCTGATTTCTCTACATTATTTAAGTTCACACGCCTATAATAAAATAAATAGATAGATATTTTCTCCATTTAGAATGGTCAAGTCAAAGGGTTGACTTTGACCCATATACCAATTTATCTCACCCGGTCACTTACTAAATTCAGCCCTAAAGTGAGACAAATTAATACATGTTTCTAAATAAAGAAATAGTGAATTTCGGCCCTCATATTATCAATCCATGGAATCCGGGCTCAATTGATGTCGAATGCACGAGACCCACTTCGCCTTGCTAGGCTCTTCAACAACCGCTGCCAATCGAACCAAGATCGCTGTTGTGCCTTGAGCAATCTTCTTAGCTCGACTTCTTGTGATTGGTCCGTCAGAAGGCACTCGAATCAACTCATCGACGTCGGTTTGAGACATGGCAGGCTTCACTGCATCATTAATTTGCTTTCTAATTGATTCGATTCAGTTTTTGATCCCAAAAATCCCAACTCATCGACGTTGGTTGAGTTGTATTGCAATTTAGATTAGCAATTGTTTTTCCTACAGTTTTATGAGTTTTCATTCATGTTGCATGATTGATTGCGATTCATATTGCTTGATTAATACTTGCTGATTTCTGTCATTGCTTTCCATCAATTCGGCCTACCCCTTCTTTTTGTTATTAATTTGGCTTCTAGTTGGTTTCATTGGTAGCAAAAGTCACTTAGTTAAAAAAAAAAAAAAATTCAGTTCGTGTATACCCTTTTTAATTTCGTCGACCATGTCTCAAACCGACGTCGATGAGTTGATTCGAGTGCCTTCTGACGGACCAATCACAAGAAGTCGAGCTAAGAAGATTGCTCAAGGCACAACAGCGATCTTGGTTCGATTGGCAGCGGTTGTTGAAGAGCCTAGCAAGGCGAAGTGGGTCTCGTGCATTCGACATCAATTGAACCCGGATTCCATGGATTGATAATATGAGGGCCGAAATTCACTATTTCTTTATTTAGAAACATGTATTAATTTGTCTCACTTTAGGGCTGAATTTAGTAAGTGACCGGGTGAGATAAATTGGTATATGGGTCAAAGTCAACCCTTTGACTTGACCATTCTAAATGGAGAAAATATCTATCTATTTATTTTATTATAGGCGTGTGAACTTAAATAATGTAGAGAAATCAGCCAATAGGTTTATGTTAGTGGTTGATTTTCTCTCTCCTGGTTGTTAGAGATATTTTCTCTCTCCTGGTTGTTAGAGATATTTTCTCTCTCCTGGTTGTTAGAGATATTTTAAGTTGTTAGGATTATTTCCTTAAATAAATAATTCAGCTATGATTTATTTATTTAAGGGAATCTAGTTAGATTTAATTAGATATTATTATATCTTGGGAAGCAAGATAAGGAGGCTAATTCCTCTCTCCTAGGGCCGGCCACACCCCCTTGCTTGCTCCCCAAGGAATAGCTTTGTATTCTCTATTTATACTTTGCAAATTCATTAATAAAAATCAGCTTGAGAGAGATTAAACCCAAATTGGTTTAATCTATCTCTTGGGCCCAAAAACACAAGTGTTCTAGCATTCAAGTTCATTCGATCGAGCAACTCTCAATAGCCGAATTCTCTCTCTTGTTCTCGCGACTAAATCAGTTTGTCCCTTCAAATTGGTCAATTGATTAGTTCTAGTTTTGATTGTTAAAAATCAATCTAGTTTATCAATTGGATTTAGCGTTAGAGCCAATCCAGTTGAACTATCCCTTTTGATTCAATCTTAAGTGTTCGAACCAGATTTCGCTTCGTTCCATTTCGAATTTTCATTACTTGCGCCACAAGGAAACTAAAGTTGAAAGCTTTTGTAGGATTGAATTGATTTGCTGGCAAGATCGGGACTTGTGTGGGTCATATACGAGGTTTCTACGGAGGATTCCGGGGTAATCACGTATCATGGGGTGACGGTACTTAACTGTTATTTGGTTGATCGCTCTACAATCAACACACATTCTCCATGTGCCATCCTTCTTTGGCACCAAAATCACCGGAACCGCGCATGGGCTGAGAGATTCACGCACATAGCCTTTGTCCATGAGATCTTGCACTTGTCTTTGAAGCTCAGCGGTCTCTTCTGGACTTGCTCTATAGGCTGCACGGTTTGGTAATGAAGCGCCGGGCACCAAATCGATTTGATGCTCAATGCCTCTAATTGGTGGAAGGCCTTCTGGCAACTCTTCAGGCATCACATCTTCAAACTCCTGTAATAGATCCTGTAGACACTTTGGAAGATGTGAAATATCTTGACTAATAATAAGTATCTCTTTCCTCATAAGAAGTAAGCAAGAAGAGTTAGGGAAAGAAATACTAGACTGAGTCACAAGAGAGCGCTTTTCTACACTGCCTTTCAAGCCGATTTTTGGCTCTTTCTGTAGGCGTTCTTTTTCCATATTTGTAGCTCTCTGAGTCTCTGAATTGCTCCCAAAATTTGAGCCAAAACGCTCGAGTGGATTGGGAGATAGCCCAGTTTTCGTCCCAGATGCATTGCTGATATTGTTGCACGGCACTTTGGACGATTTAGGGTGATTTTCTCGGCGTTTTTCGTCCCAAACAGTAGCCCCACCTGTGTTTGATGTTGTCCCAAAATTTGAGCCAGAACGCTCGGGTGGAGACTGGGAAAGGCCGCTTGGATTTTTCGACGCGTCGGGCGCCGAACGCCGGGCCGCAACTTTGGCCGTGGAATCAGCCTCTGCTTTCTCTTCCTTGGCACGCCTAAGTGCCCTAGCTTGATCTCGCCGTACCTGATCCTGTAAAACTTGTTGAGGAGACAAGGGTAGAAGAGAAACTCTCCTCCCATCATAGTTAAAGGAGTAGGTGTTTAACATGCCATCATAAATCACTCTCCTATCAAATAACCATGGTCTTCCTAACAAAATATGAGTGCATTCCATGTTAACTACATCACACATAATATCATCAACATAAGTACCAATAGCAACACGGACTAAACACTGATGAGTGACGAGATTAGGACCTTCTGAATCATTAATTCCATTGAGACCATAACTAGTAGCTCTAGGTTGGATTTTTAATTGCAAGTGATCAACTACCTTAGCATTAATAATGTTACAGCAGCTACCACTATCAATTATCATGCATAACACTTGATTCTTTACTGTACACCTAGTATGAAAGATGTTTTCCCTTTGATCTAGCCTAGGTGTTTCTTGTAAAGTAAGAGTGATACGGGGATTAGCCCGAAGGATGGCCCGATCTTCAACACCATAGACTCAACACAAACAAAGGTAAGAGAGAAGATAATAAATAATGGAAACAAACTGAATTGGAGCACAAAACATGGATGTATAAATGGATAATAAGAAGAACCAATTGAAACAACAAATAGACCCTCATTGCTTTGAAAACGAGAACCTAGATGAATGATCAAAAGACCCATCTTTCTACAACTTGACACAATCAAGGACGAATCCTTGAAGCACCAAGAGGATGCGTTGTGATTGCTTGGAGAACACCATTTCTAACAAGAAACGACATAAACCAATACAACCCAAGGCTACACATAGATCGACCTCACCATGGAGGACCTCTCGGGTCTCTCTCCATTCGTAATCTGATTTTCTCAAAAACTGAAAAACTAAGCTACCTCTAAAATGAAACTAGGCTATTTATACTAAATTGCTAAATAAAGAAAAATACAATAAAAATAGAAAATACTAACAAATAGCCTAAGCATTAACAAGCTAAGAGACTAGTTTATTATTGGCTGGATCCAAGGCTCCTAGGTGCACGACTCTTCTTCACTCCATTCTTTTCCTTCTCGGTAATGTATCCTTTTCTCCAATTGGCGGATGTCTCGGGTGCACTTGTCACTTGCTGCCCTCAACGAATCCATGACCTCCATGAACTCAGCACGAATACTCGGTGGAATTCCTTGTAGAAATGCCATTGATAATCCTTCATCATCCTCCCCTTCTTGGCGAAGATTCGTCCTCGAATCTTGGGTATCCTCTACGTCTTCATAGGGCGGAAAATAGTGGTTGGATCCACACGATTCTTTAGGCTCTTCATGAACTAGCTCGGAATAAGGATGATCTGAAGAAGACATAATGCTACAAACACTTTGCAATGTTAAAATGAACTCAAATCCTCACAAGTGTTTCGCTCATGTGTTTTCACTCTAAATCTGATTTTATGATAACCCTTCCATTGTATATGTGCTTGGCTTGGACAGACTATGAAACGAGGTTGGACACAAGGATGCTATACACATCCCAAAGAGAAACATACTTAGGCAATTGGCCTTATGCGATACAAAACAAAAACAAATGCATGACTCACAAACTGAAAGTTAAGAGAAATAGGATAGATATAAGAAGAACCCTTAAGAATGATCGAAAAACCCATGTTGGCACATGAACATGAACCCAACAAAACAACTTAAAAACCCTTCTTTCTTCAATCCTATACACTCTAGACTCTTTTTTTGGATTTTGGTGGATGACTCTAAGGAATACAAAGAATAAGAAACTAAGGATGAAAAACTTACATGCTCGTGTGTGATTAACAACCCAAAGATGCGTTGTGGCTGGTTGGGAGGGTGTCTTGGCTGGCGGCTGAGCAGGGGGTGAGAAGTGGCGTGGAAAAAATGGGAGGAGAAGTTGACTTCTATTTAATTTAAGAGCTGGAAGTTCCCTTCAAAATTAGAAGTCAATTTGAATTCAAATTCAAGTAAGATGGTTGGGTCAAAGCTAAAATATAGGGATTTGGACGTTGGAGTGGAGTATGTGTGGCTGAGGTGGAGTTTGTTGAGAATTTGAATTTGTCAACGTAAAATAAAGAGAGCTTGGTGATTTTTGAATTTAAATTGCCAATTTTCTCCAAAACTAATTTAGTGGGCTGACAAAATCAAGTGGTGGACGAAATCCCTTAATTTGAGGAGAAAGAATAGGCTGAAAATGGTTGGTTTGGGCGTGGGTTTTAAATTCAAAAAGGGGTTGAATGGTTCTCCCTTAAGAATAGGAGGTGGGCGTGGGAAGTGTGGCTGGGATTTGAAAGTTGTTGGGTCAACCTTAAAAATAGGAATGGACTTAGGAGCTTGAATTTGAATTTGATTAAATCAGAATATAATCCTAATTTAATTAAAATTTTGTGGCTGCCTTTAACCAATGATGGTGGTCGACTTTTGTGGAGATGGTGGGGCGTAGGTGGTTGTAGTGGCTGAGAGTTGAATGGGTCTTGCTAGAAAATAGGGGTCGGAAAAGATTTTGGTTGAGTGGGGCGTGGCTTGTGGCTGCAAAGAGAGTGGTTGGAGGTTTGAATCAGTCTCCTTAAAAGTAGGGATTGAGTAGAGATTTGATTAACTTTAAATTAAAACAAATTAACCCTTCTCAAATAAAAAAAACGTGGTTGATGGTTTTCAAAGGTAGTGGGCGTGTTCTAATGGAGGTGGTGGCCGCAGGTGATTGAGGACGGTTGGGGTGGCGGTTACTTGGTGTTTAGGGCTGCTTCTAGGTGGTGGTCGGGCTGGTGAAGGGTTTTGGACTAGGCAACAACAAGCACAACATTTCTGTCCATCAAGGGGTTAGAAAACCAATTAAACACGAGAAAGTAATGTACGAAAGACTAACCAAGCAATTTTTGTTCTTGGTGACACAACCGACTCTTTTTGGGATTTTCTGACTTAGACGACTCCATGAACGACTCAACCATGGTGTTGGCAACCGAAAGCTCTGATACCACTTTGATACGGGGATTAGCCCGAAGGATGGCCCGATCTTCAACACCATAGACTCTACACAAACAAAGGTAAGAGAGAAGATAATAAATAATGGAAACAAACTGAATTGGAGCACAAAACATGGATGTATAAATGGATAATAAGAAGAACCAATTGAAACAACAAATAGACCCTCATTGCTTTGAAAACGAGAACCTAGATGAATGATCAAAAGACCCATCTTTCTACAACTTGACACAATCAAGGACGAATCCTTGAAGCACCAAGAGGATGCGTTGTGATTGCTTGGAGAACACCATTTCTAACAAGAAACGACATAAACCAATACAACCCAAGGCTACACATAGATCGACCTCACCATGGAGGACCTCTCGGGTCTCTCTCCATTCGTAATTTGATTTTCTCAAAAACTGAAAAACTAAGCTACCTCTAAAATGAAACTAGGCTATTTATACTAAATTGCTAAATAAAGAAAAATACAATAAAAATAGAAAATACTAACAAATAACCTAAGCATTAACAAGCTAAGAGACTAGTTTATTATTGGCTGGATCCAAGGCTCCTAGGTGCACGACTCTTCTTCACTCCATTCTTTTCCTTCTCGGTAATGTATCCTTTTCTCCAATTGGCGGATGTCTCGGGTGCACTTGTCACTTGCAGCCCTCAACGAATCCATGACCTCCATGAACTCAGCACGAATACTCGGTGGAATTCCTTGTAGAAATGCCATTGATAATCCTTCATCAAAGAGTACGCATTGTTACCAAAGTTAGAGGCTGTTCGGTGCAATCTGGTTCAATGGCCTCTACGTCCTCCTCTTCTTGTCCATTACTGTCCTCCTCCACTTGATTTGGAGTTATATCTTCATCACTCACATATCCTCCTTTGGTGGTGAGAAGCACTTGCTTTAGATTTGGACAATCCTTGGCATAGTGACCTCGTCCTTGACACTTGTAGCACACTAAATCACGTGCTCTAGGCTGATTTGGAGGTCCATTGGTGGGACGCCTTTGGCCTTGAAAACCTGTTGTTTTAGGTGAGCTAGAAGCTCCCTTTTGCTGCATAGAAGAGTTAGAAGAATAAGAGTTGGAATTTGAACTAGGATTAGGGCCATACCTTTTTGTAGCATTCCAAGCTTCCTTCTTCTTCCTTTGTTGCTGCTCATAGAGTAGTTGGGCTGAATGTACTAAGGCATTGAGATCCTTGATTTGTTGAATCTCCAATGTGTCTTGAATGCTTTGATTCAGTCCAGCCATGAATTGGGTCCTTAGATGATGCGGGGATAAACCGCTTGATGCCCGATCTTCGACGTTCGTGACTCAAACAATAGAAACAAGAACAAAGTGGTCAGAAATGGATTCAAACGAAAGCGACTCAATGAGAACAATGGAAGCAACGACTCAAAGACACAAAACAGACTCGATGACAACAAACAAATGCAACAAAGAAACAAGGAAACGACTCAATAAAGGACTGAAGATCAACTCCTAGAAACAACTAGAAGACCCTTGGCTCGACGAGACAAGAACCAACTAGAATGATCGAGAAACCAACCTTTACGATCTCACACAAACAAGGAGCAAGCCTTGTAGCACGAGAAAGGGGCTCGTGATTGTTGAAAGGCATCAATCTTCTATGAAATTGACACAATCCAAAACAAACCAAGCTGCAAACACACACACGGTTTGAAAGCCAAAGGCTCTCGTTTTCTCTCTATTCAATGAGAAAGCAAATGCAAATTCTGAGCTGTCTACCCTGAAAATAAAACATCCTAAGCTATTTATATGTCTTGACAAAATAACAATAGAAATAATGTCTAATTAAAACTAAAAGATAACTAAGGCCCAAAATGGAAATGGCCCAATAAAACAAATCCAGCAAAACTAAAAGATAGCATGCTCGTGCCCGGACTCGCACGCACACACGCGGACAGGCGCGCGCCGTATCGTTGCTGCGCTGGAACGAGCGCGCCGTTGCATCGCGGGGCGTGTCGCATCACTGGAATTGGAGCGCGCCGCTGCAGCCTCCGTCGGCGCTCAAGATACACACCGCCCTGGCCTTGGACTCCATACAAGCTCCTGCCTCCTTAGCCATAGTGTAGCCTACAAAAGCATTCATCTCGCGTTGTAGCTTCTTAGCTCGAGCACGGGTGAATGGTCCATCAAAGAGTGTAGGCGCGCCCGGTGGAGGCTGCCTAGATGGTCCCTCATCAACCTCCCCTTCTTGGAAAGGATTCGACCCCGAATCCAACTCTTCATCCACGGCTAAGTACGGCGTAAGATCAGCGACATTGAAGGTGGCGCTCACACCATAATCCCCGGGCAGCTCTAACTTGTAAGCATTGTCTCCAATCCGTTGAAGCACCTTGAAAGGTCCATCGCCTCTTGGAGACAGTTTGTTCTTCCTTAGCTCCGGAAACCGCTCCTTCCTGAGATGCGCCCATACCAAATCGCCGGGCTGGAAAATCACGCGGCGCCGCCCATGGTTGGCGCGCCTAGCATTGTACTCGGCCTTTTGCTCCAACCGAGTCTTGGTTCGAGCATGCAGCTCCTTAATAAATTCAACGTGCTTTCCTGCATCAAAACTTTCATGCTCCCTCATTGGAAATGGGGTAAGATCTAAGGGGGTGAGTGGGTTAGTACCATAAACACATTCAAATGGAGTTAACATAGTAGATGAGTGCATAGTGCGATTGTAAGCAAACTCCACATGAGGTAAAGCTTCTTCCCACATTTTCAAATTCTTTTTAATAATGGTTCTAAGGATAGTAGCTAACGTCCTATTGGTCACTTCAGTTTGCCCATCAGTTTGTGGGTGGCTAGAGGTAGAGAACATTAGCTTAGTTCCTAGCTTATTCCATAACGTCCTCCAAAAATGGCTAAGGAACTTGGTATCCCTATCACTCACTATTGTTTTTGGTATGCCATGAAGCCTAACTATTTCCCTAAAGAACAAGTTAGCTACATTACTAGCATCATCAGTTTTATGGCACGGCACAAAGTGTGCCATTTTCGAGAATCGGTCAACTACCACCATAATTGAATCCCTCCCCTTCTTAGTCCTAGGCAACCCTACTATAAAGTCCATGGATAAATCCTCCCAAGGGGCTGTAGGCGTAGGCAAAGGGGTGTAAAGTCCATGTGGCATCAACCTAGATTTGGCTCTTAAACAAACAACACAACGCTTAACTACATTTTCAACGTCTCTAAGCATGTGTGGCCAATAAAAATGAACCCTAAGAGTATGATAAGTTTTATCCCTCCCAAAATGTCCCATTAGGCCGCCCTTATGGGCTTCCTCAACCAACAATAAACGCAAAGAGCAACGAGGAATGCAAACTTTATCTACTCTAAATAAAAATCCATCATGAATGTAGTATTTCTCATCCGAACCCTTTTGCATGCAGCACTTAAAAGCATCACCAAAATCAATATCATTCTCATATAATTCACGAATGTAAGTAAATCCTAACACTCTAGAATCTAATGAGACAAGTAAAGCATGGCGACGTGACAAGGCATCGGCTACTACATTATCCTTTCCCTTTTTATATTTTATGACATATGGAAATGTCTCAATGAATTCTATCCACCTACCATGCCTTCTATCCAATTTATCTTGACTCTTGAAATGTTTTAAAGATTCATGGTCAGTTTTCAAGACAAATTCACTAGGCCAAAGATAATGTTGCCATGTTTTTAACACTCGAAACAAAGCATATAACTCTTTATCATAAGTCGAGTAGTTTAAACATGCACCTTTCAATTTTTCAGAAAAGAAGGCAATAGGCTTACCTTCTTGCATGAGAACGCCTCCAATTCCAATGCCACTCGCATCACACTCCACTTCGAAGGGCCGAGTGAAGTCGGGCAAGGCCAGCAGTGGGGCATGCGTCAATCTGTCCTTTAGGGTGTTGAATGCCCTTTCTTGTGCCTTCTCCCACTTAAACTCACTCCTCTTCTTAGTGATTTCGGTCAAGGGAGCAGCAATGGTGCTAAAATCCCTCACAAATCTCCTATAGAAGCTGGCGAGGCCGTGGAAGCTCCTGACTTGGCCAATGGAGGTAGGCGTTGGCCACTCTTGAATCGCCTTTATCTTGGCTTCGTCTACTTGTAATCCTTTGGAGCTCACTACAAACCCAAGAAAAGTGACATGATTAGTGCACAATTCACATTTCTTCAAATTTGCATACAAGTGCTCTAATCTAAGTGTAGAGAGTACTTCCCTCAAATGATCTTCATGCGTTTCTAGGGATTTGCTATAAATCAGAATATCATCAAAATAAACAACAACAAATTTCCCTATGAAGTTTCTAAGCACATGATTCATTAGACGCATGAAAGTACTTGGGGCGTTTGTAAGCCCGAATGGCATAACAAGCCATTCATAGAGGCCAAACTTGGTCTTGAAGGCTGTTTTCCATTCGTCCCCCTCCTTCATCCTTATTTGATGGTAGCCACTTTTTAAATCTATCTTTGAAAAGATAGTGGCTCCATGCAATTCATCTAGCATGTCGTCTAGACAAGGGATGGGGTGCCTATACTTTACCGTTATGTTGTTAATAGCCCTACAATCGACACACATACGCCATGTGTTGTCTTTCTTAGGCACTAGCAACACCGGTACAGCACAAGGGCTTAAACTTTCCCTAATGTATCCCTTATCCAATAACTCTTGGACTTGGGATTGGACTTCTTGAGTCTCCTTGGGGTTCATACGATAGGCTGGCCTATTAGGCAAAGATGCTCCGGGAATGAGATCAATTTGATGCTCGATTCCTCTAATTGGAGGTAAACCAGCCGGTATCTCATCGGGAAATACGTCATTGTATTCCTCAATGAGCCCCAAAATTTGTGGGGGCAAAGAGGCTCTAAGTTCCTCATTCAACAAACTCAGCTCCTTGCACAAGAGCATGAGTGTTGTTTGCCCATCCAAATACTCGGTCTCTAACTCCCGCTTGGAAGCCAAAAGTGCACTGGAGGGTGGGAGATTGTTAGGTGAGCTCGTCTTACCCCGAGCTGTCCCCTTCTTTCCCTCACCTTCTCCACTTACCTTACTTACCTTCTTTTTGTCAAACTCCTCGGCCACCTGCATAGGCGTCATGGGTTTGAGCACTATGGTTTGGCCATTGTAGGTGAAGGTGTTCCGGTTGGTGAATCCATCATGCGTGACCTTCCTATCATATTGCCATGGGCGACCTAATAAAATGTGACAAGCCTGCATAGGAACTACATCACAAAGAACAACATCCTCGTAATGCCCTAATTTAATAGAAACATGCGCTTGCTTGTTCACTTTAAGTTCTCCACAATCGTTCATCCAATGCAATTTATAAGGTCTAGGGTGTTGAGTCATAGATAATTGCAGTTTTTGTACCATTTCAAGACTAGCAATGTTACAACAACTTCCACTATCTATTATCATGTTGCAAACCTTACCCTTAATTAAACATCGAGTATGAAATAGATTTTCACGTTGATTATCTTCACAAGGGGCTGGTTTTATATGCATGTTACGTCTAGCAATTAAAGATTCCCCTGATTCATACTCTATCTCATCCTCATCATCATGCAAATCATCATTATTAGGCTCATTTTCATGCACATCATCAATTTCTTCCTCAGATTCATATTGGCCTAAATGATTGATTAAAAGTGTTTTCTTGTTAGGGCAATCTTTCATCATGTGCCCTCTACCTTGGCACTTAAAACACACAGTATCCCTAGCTCTAGAGGAAGGGTTAGAGGTACTGCCCTTAGGAGCTGCCGAAGCTCCACTATTGGGGCCCTTGTTGTAGGATGGCGCGGTGCCCGCGGAAGACTTGGTCCGGCCAGCTTGATCTCCATAGGCGCCGGCGGTGCTTCCTCGTTCCTTTGTAGGCGCGCCTTCCTTTCCATAAGACATGGCCTGACCACGGTTGTTCCTCCATGAGTTGGGCTGGTTACTCGTGCCTCGGCCTCCTAGAATCCGTGCCTTGTTCTTTTTCTCAACCTTCATAGCTAAATGTAACAAACCAGTCATAGTAGTATATGGATATAAATCGACCTCATTAGCTAAAGAAGGATGTAAAACTCGAAGGAAACGTGCCATTGTGGACTCTTCATCCTCATCCACATTGGCTCTTACCATTGCCACTTGCATGGCATTGTAAGTTTCCTCGGCACTCATTGAACCTTGCTTGAGATTCTCCAATCTTTGACGCAGCTCACGTGCATAATGTTGGGGAATGAAACGCCTCCTCATGAGGGCCTTCATTTGCTCCCAAGTTCCTATTGGTGCGTCAAGAGCTCTTCTCCTTTCCTTTACTAGATTATCCCACCAGATTAGTGCATAACCGGAAAATTCAAGGGTGGCGAGTTGTACCTTTTTATGCTCGGCAAAGTTATGGCAATTCCATATTTGTTCAATTTTCGTCTCCCACTCCATGTAGACGTCCGGATCACACTTGCCGTCAAAGGCTGGGATCTTCACCTTGATTTTTCCTACTCCATCTTGCTCGGGCTCTCTAGGCCGCCTTGGACGCCTCTCTCTGTCTTCGCGCCTTGAATAGCGCTCCCAATGTTCATCATCTTCGGCGTCATACTCATCGAAATGGTCTTCTTGGCCCGGAGCTCTCCTATGTCCCTGAAAATCATGAAATTCATTAGCACGATTTCGCCCTTCCCTAGCGGGAGAGGGTAATTGGCTAATTGGAACCCCTTGAGCAAAAATCCCGGGAGAATGGAAATGAGTTGAGTTCAAGTGATCTTCCCTGTTTTGATGATGGGAAGTGGAGGCAAAATTCGGATCCATGCTGGACGGATGGAACGTAGGCGCGGACTCACGAGCGCGCCCTTGCTCTTGGCTCGTCGCTACGGCTGGATCGTGCGCCGTTGGCGCGGTACCTGGCGCGACGCTCGGTGCGGCTCCCGGTTGAGGCGTCGTAAGTGTTTGCGCCTCCAAGGCAGCCATGCGCGAGTTGAGGCGCGCCATGTTGCTGTTGAGAGAGCTCAACAAGTTGAACACATCGGGGTGAACCGGGTCGGGGCTCCTGGATCGGTGGGATCCTCTCTCGTCTCCTGACATGATCACACACAATGCACTACAAGCAAATGGTTAGTGTTAGTCAAATCAAAAAAAAACTCCTCGCTTGTGTTTCACTCGCTCTCACTCTCGGGTGGTGTGATCGAGCTTGTTGTTGCAATCTGCTTTGAAATGATCAAAATCAAGTTGAAGTTTAGTAGATCAATCAAACACGAGAAGAGAAGGTTGGAGGAAAGAGGGTTTAAACAAATGAAGACTCGAGTGAAAACAGAAACAGGAAGTAGAGAAAATGAGAAGAAGACTCGATTATAAACAAGACCAGAATTGAGAAAGAGAAAATTGTCAAACAAAGAGGTAGATCAAACCTTGATTAAGCCTGTCTCACCTTGATTTCCTTAACCAAGAGTGCACTTGGAGTGGTTTGTTAGGTGAGGCGTGGGGTGGCTCTTTTGTGAAGGTTCGAGGTGTACTCCAATGGCATCCGACAATAGGGAAGAAACGAAGAGAAAAGGAAGATTCTTGCACTTTTTTTTTTGACTTACACAAAATACTTACAAGTATGCAATAATGGAAGCTATACTATGATATGAATTAAAGAAGAGATAAGAGATTAAAGAATCTGATTTTCTGAATTTTTTTTTCTTTTCTTTTCTTTTCCTTTCTTTTCTTTTTTTTTTTTCAGAAATACTCAGATAATTAAGATAAATACGAAAATACAAAAAAAAAATGCTAAAATAATATGCAATATGAAAGTGCAAGAAAATAAAATAGAAATGTAGCAGATTTAATGTGATGGGCGTGGGAGTGGTGGGATGCAATCCCTGATTTTGTGGTTGGTGGGGAAAGTCTCAAGGCTGAAATGTAGGAGGTGGGTATGAATTTGGACGTTGGGAGAGTGTGGGAATGGATTTGAATGGGTCTTGCTACTTTGTAGGAGGTGGGTGTAGCTTTTGTGGCTGAAATGAAAGTTGTTAGAATCTTTGAACTAGTCAACCTTAAATATAGGAGGTGGGAAAGGTAATTGAATTTCTGACTTAATTAAATTAAATCAGCTCCTCCTTACTTAATTCAAACGTGGCTGATGGTTCTAGGAAGGTGATGGACGTTTTTTGTGAAGGTGGTGGGCAGGAGGTGTGTTGGTGACGGTTACTTGAAGTTTAGGGTGTGTTTGGCTGGGGCGAAACAAACCACTTCAGCAAGCAACAAACTGGTCAGTACTTTCAAGTTTAATTAAAGAGATTGAGATTAATCAAACCTGATCGGATCCTTGTAGACGCTACTCCTCTTTTTGGTATTTTGTAGACTCTAATGGTGAATCGACTCGGAAATGGAAAAGAACGTCGTCAACGAAGCTCTGATACCAATTTGATGCGGGGATAAACCGCTTGATGCCCGATCTTCGACGTTCGTGACTCAAACAATAGAAACAAGAACAAAGTGGTCAGAAATGGATTCAAACGAAAGCGACTCAATGAGAACAATGGAAGCAACGACTCAAAGACACAAAACAGACTCGATGACAACAAACAAATGCAACAAAGAAACAAGGAAACGACTCAATAAAGGACTGAAGATCAACTCCTAGAAACAACTAGAAGACCCTTGGCTCGACGAGACAAGAACCAACTAGAATGATCGAGAAACCAACCTTTACGATCTCACACAAACAAGGAGCAAGCCTTGTAGCACGAGAAAGGGGCTCGTGATTGTTGAAAGGCACCAATCTTCTATGAAATTGACACAATCCAAAACAAACCAAGCTGCAAACACACACACGGTTTGAAAGCCAAAGGCTCTCGTTTTCTCTCTATTCAATGAGAAAGCAAATGCAAATTCTGAGCTGTCTACCCTGAAAATAAAACATCCTAAGCTATTTATATGTCTTGACAAAATAACAATAGAAATAATGTCTAATTAAAACTAAAAGATAACTAAGGCCCAAAATGGAAATGGCCCAATAAAACAAATCCAGCAAAACTAAAAGATAGCATGCTCGTGCCCGGACTCGCACGCACACACGCGGACAGGCGCGCTCAGGGGCGCGCCGTATCGTTGCTGCGCTGGAACGAGCGCGCCGTTGCATCGCGGGGCGTGTCGCATCGCTGGAATTGGAGCGCGCCGCTGCAGCCTCCGTCGGCGCTCAAGATACACACCGCCCTGGCCTTGGACTCCATACAAGCTCCTGCCTCCTTAGCCATAGTGTAGCCTACAAAAGCATTCATCTCGCGTTGTAGCTTCTTAGCTCGAGCACGGGTGAATGGTCCATCAAAGAGTGTAGGCGCGCCCGGTGGAGGCTGCCTAGATGGTCCCTCATCATTAGAGACCGTTGGGAATGATGAATTCCCGCTTTAAAACTCAGATCCTCTAGCTCATTGAAGTACTCGGTTGGAGACTTGGTGCCTTGTTTGCAAGTTACAACTTTCAATCTCATGTGCTCGGTATGCTCTTCAGGCACATATTTCTTCCTCATTACAAACTTCAGCTGGCCCCAAGTTTCAATTGGTGGTAAGGCCTTTCTAATTCGATCCTCCTTCATTCTAAACCACCAATTTCTAGCGGTCCCAATAAAGTGGATGACAACAACAGCAACTTTCTCCCATTCTTCATATCCCATGTGATCTAGAATGAAGTTTGTAGCTTGTTCCCACTCTAGATACTTCTCCGGGTTAAGCTCTCCATTGAATGGTTCTATCTTGATCTTTATATCACGTTTCCCAATTTGATTTACAACTTGGTTAACGTTGTTGTTGTTTTTCGGCCGTTGTACTCCATAGGCTGGTGGGAGATCTTCTACAACCTCAGCTTGGTTATAGAAATCATCTAGGGGAGGATGCCATGGACGCCTTTCTTCCCCGGGATAACCATACGTCACATCATCAAAAGAGTTGTTGTATTGTTGATATTGTTGATGAGTGGCTTGAGGATACCGGTTGTGTGGCTGATTATAGAATTGTTGATGAGTAACCGGTGGAGTCCTCGACCCGATGCCTCTTTCTCTACCTCGGCCTGCTGTGGGGGAGTAGTGAGCCGGGGGATCATTATCTTTGTTGTAGCTAGCAAGCACATCATGTTCATCATCCACTAGTTGTTGCTTGCCTTTGTCGCTACCCGAGGCTTGATTTGGGTCACTTGTAAGATCGACTGCAGGGGTGCTCTTGCGACTAGCTTGAGATGAATCAACCAATATTGCAAGTTGTTCCTCTAAATGCTTTAGTTGTGGAGCCAATGCAGCCGTGGCCAGTTCTACAGCTCGAGCCTGGCCATCGCGCACACCTTCACTAATGGACAACCTAATGAAGTCGATTGCCTCCTTAGTGAGACTCAATTCAGTTGGGTTAGGTTCTGATGGAATCACCATTGTTCCTGAAACAAGCAAGAAGGTAGAGAGAGTAGTGTGTTCTAAAGTAAACCACAACAAGCAATATCACACCTTGATCAAGCCAAAACTTGCCTCAAAGCAATCCAATCAACTTAATTCAGTTTTTGGGCTGTTTTGAGGGAGTAAAATGGTAGATATAGTGTAGGTATGGAATACTAATGATATTTAAAGGAAATATGCAGCTTAAGCAAATGGCAAATATGCAATAAGACAAGCAATGCAAATAATCCCTCTATGAGCTCTAAAACACATGCAATCTCTCAATTGACTCTATGCAAGTTAATAAAGCCAAAATTCAGCATGCAAGGACAGAAAATATGGTAGGCTTAGTGACTTTTATTTCGTCACTCTTTTTCTTCAAAGTGATTTCTACTTAGCTATCTTTTTAAGCAAGCAGTCACTAGGGTTGAAAGTGGCTTAAAACTAGCTGGGGTAGATCACTTTTTCTTTTTTCTTTTTTTTTTTTTTTTTTTTGATTTTTATGCACAAACTACTCTTGTGCTATAATGAAGAAACAAGCAAAGCAATGCAACAATGCTAAGGACGAAATTAAAAGGGTATATACGAACCTCTTTTTTTTTTTTTTTTTTTTAAACTAAGTGACTTTTGCTACCAATGAAACCAACTAGAAGCCAAATTAACAAAAGAAGAAGGGTAGGTCGAATTGATGGGATGCAATGACAGAAATCAGCAAGTATTAATCAAGCAATATGAATCGCAATCAATCATGCAACATGAATGAAAACTCATAAAACTGTAGGAAAAACAATTGCTAATCTAAATTGCAATACAACTCAACCAAATCAGCCAATAAACATGCACAAATCCCATAAAAATCTCCTAATTGGTAATTGCTTGGAGGGCAAGGAACAACTAAGGGATTTAGGGTTTGGGAGATCACGGCTGGATTAGGGCTATTAGGGTTCGGTTCGAGGGTTTGGGTTTGGTAGGGTTTCGGACTAGGGTTTGCGAGAATTAGGGTTACCTAGGGTTTCTCGTAACTAGGGTTAGGGTTTGGGTTTGGACTGCCGCCAGATTAGGGTTAGGGTTAGGGTTGAGTTCTCGAAAAATTAGGGTTAGGGTTCGAGAATGAGGGTGGCGAACTAGGGTTTGGATGCTCCGATTTGGATGGGGTTGGTGGGGTTGTGATCGGACGGTGGTGGTGGGTGGTGCGGCTGGTGAGAGCGACACCAAGTCGGGGTGTGCAGGTGGTGGCGGAGTGGTGGTGTTGGCGGAACTAAGTGGTGGTTGTGGTGCAAATTCAGCCTTTGGATCTCAAAAATTGTAACTTGGGTAAAGGTTCAAATTTTGGGGTCAAAAACTGAATTAAATTAACTAGAAAGCAAATTAAGGAAAGAAACAATTACTTGGCGAGACGCTGGATTATGATACCACTTGATACGTGATCGCCTCGGATTACTCCTCAGAAACCTCGTATTTGACCACACAGAAACCCGATCTTGCCAGCAAATCAATTCAATCCTACAAAAGCTTTCAACTTTAGAACTCCTTGTGATGCAAGTAACAAACAGATTTGAATAATGGTGAACTGAATGAATCGAAATTGATAGGATAATTCAAATAGATAGTTCAATTGAATTGGCTCTAACGCTAAATTCAATTGATGAACTAGGATCGATCTTTAACAATCAACCTAGAACTAGACTATATGAATAACACAATCTGAATTCCGAAATTAAGAACAAGAGAGAGAAATTTCGGCTGCTATGATGATGATGATCTCGAGATTGTAATCACACAAACACACTTGTAATTTTTGAGCCCAAGGACTAGATAAACCTTTCTTAGGGTTTATCTAATCTCAAACTGTTTTTTTATTAATGAAACTGAAAAGTATTTATAGAGAATACAAAAGTTAATCCTTGGGGAGCAAGCAAGGGGGTGTGGCCGGCCCTAGGAGAGAGGAATTAGCCTCCTTATCTTGCTTCCCAAGATATAATAATATCTAAATAAATCTAACTAGGTTACCTTAAATAAATAAATCATAGCTGAATTATTTATTTAAGGAAATAATCCTAACAAGCTTAAAATATCTCTAACAACTAAAAATATCTCTAACAACCAGGAGAGAGAAGATCAACCAACTAACATAAGCCTATTGGCTGATTTCTCTACATTATTAAAATAAATAGAAATTGTTCATAATAAAATAAATAAGATATTTTCTTCAATTTAGAATGGTCAAGTCAAAGGGTTGACTTTGACCCATATACCAATTCATCTCACCCGGTCACTTACTAAATTCAGCCCTAAAGTGAGACAAACTAATAGATGTTTCTAAATAAAGAAATAGTGCATTTCGGCCCTCATATTATCAATCCATGGAATCCGGGCTCAATTGATGTCGAATGCACGAGACCCACTTCGCCTTGCTAGGCTCTTCAATAACCGCTGCCAATCGAACCAAGATCGTTGTTGTGCCTTGAGCAATCTTCTTAGCTCGACTTCTTGTGATTGGTCCGTCAGAAGGCACTCGAATCAACTCATCGACGTCGGTTTGAGACATGGCAGGCTTCACTGCATCAGCATCAGCTTAGATTTGGCGCTTAAACAATCAACACAACGCTTAACTACATTTTCAACGTCTCTAAGCATGTGTGGCCAATAAAAATGAGCCATAAGAGTATGATAAGTCTTATCCCTCCCAAAATGTCCCATTAGGCCACCCTTATGGGCTTCCTCAACCAGCAATAAGCGTAAAGAGCAACGAGGAATACAAACTTCATCAACTCTAAATAAAAATCCATCATTAATATAATATTTTTCATCAGAACCCTTATTCATGCAGGATTTAAAAGCATCACCAAAATCAGTATCATGCTCATATAATTCACGAATGTAAGTAAAACCTAACACTCTAGAATCTAATGAGACAAGCAAAGCATGGCGACGAGACAAGGCATCAGCAACAACATTATCCTTTCCCTTTTTATATTTTATGACATATGGAAATGTCTCAATAAATTCCATCCACCTACCATGTCTTCTATCCAATTTATCTTAACTCTTGAAATGTTTTAAAGATTCATGGTCAGTTTTCAAGACAAATTCTCTAGGCCAAAGGTAATGTTGCCATGTTTTTAACACTCGAAACAAAGCATATAACTCTTTATCATAGGTCGAGTAGTTTAAACATGCACCTTTTAATTTTTCAGAAAAGAAGGCAATAGGCTTACCTTCTTGCATGAGGACGCCTCCAATCCCAATGCCATTCGCATCACACTCCACTTCGAAGGGCCGAGTGAAGTCGGACAAGGCTAGCAATGGGGCCTGCGTTAATCTGTCCTTTAGGGCGTTGAATGCCTTCTCTTGTGCCTTCTCCCACTTGAACTCACTCCTCTTCTTAGTGATCTCGGTTAAGGGAGCAGCAATGGTGCTAAAATCCCTCACGAATCGCCTATAGAAGCTAGCAAGGCCGTGGAAGCTCCTGACTTGGCCAATGGAGGTAGGCGTTGGCCACTCTTGAATCGCCCTTATCTTGGCTTCGTCTACTTGTAGTCCCTTGGAGCTCACTACAAAACCATGAAAAGTGACTTGATTAGTGCATAATTCACATTTCTTCAAATTTGCATACAAGTGCTCTAATCTGAGTGTTGAGAGTACTTCCCTCAAATGATCTTCATGCTCTTCTAGGGATGAGCTATAAATCAGAATATCATCAAAATAAACAACAACAAATTTCCCTATGAAGTTTCTAAGCACGTGATTCATTAGGCGCATAAAAGTGCTTGGGGCGTTTGTAAGTCCGAATGGCATAACAAGCCATTCATAGAGACCAAACTTGGTCTTGAAGGCTGTTTTCCATTCGTCCCCCTCCTTCATCCTTATTTGATGGTAGCCACTTTTTAGATCTATCTTGGAAAAGATAGTGGCTCCATGCAATTCATCTAGCATGTCATCTAGACGAGGGATGGGGTGCCTATACTTTACCGTTATGTTGTTAATGGCCCTACAATCGACACACATACGCCATGTGTTGTCTTTCTTAGGCACTAGTAACACCGGTACAGCACAAGGGCTCATACTCTCCCTAATGTATCCCTTATCCAAGAGCTCTTGAACTTGGGATTGGACCTCTTGGGTCTCCTTGGGGTTCATACGATAGGCTGGCCTATTAGGCAAAGATGCTCCGGGAATAAGATCAATTTGATGCTCTATTCCTCTAATTGGCGGTAAGCCAGCTGATATCTCATCGGGAAACACGTCATTGTATTCCTCAATGAGCCTCAAAATTCGTGGAGGCAAAGAGGCCTTAAGTTCCTCATTCAACAAGCTCAGCTCCTTGCACAAGAGCATGAGTGTTGTTTGCCCATCCAAATACTCGGCCTCTAGCTCCCTCTTGGAAGCCAAAAGCGCGCTGGAGGGTGGGAGATTGTTAGGTGAGCTCGTCTTACCCCGATCTGTCCCCTTCATTCCCTCACCATCTCCACTTACCTTACTTACCTTCTTTTTGTCAAACTCCTCAGCCACCTGCGTAGGCGTCATGGGTTTGAGCACTATGGTTTGGCCGTTGTGGGTGAAGGTGTTCCGGTTGGTGAATTCATCATGTGTGACCTTCCTATCTGATACATGATCGCCTCGGATTACTCCTCAGAATCCTCGTATTTGACCACACAGGAACCCGATCTTGCAAGCAATTATGATTCAAACCTACAAAGCTCTCAAAGTAAGAAACTTGCGATCCAAGTAACAATGAATTCGAATGAACAGAATAACACGATCTGAATTATGGAAATAATCAATGTTGATAGTTCAAACGGATTGGCTCGATCGCTAAATCCGAATGATAAACTAGTTTGATCTTAATAATCAAAACTAGAACAATCTAATTGATCACACAATAACTCAGATTTCGAACAAACAAAGAGAGAGAGAGATCTCGAAATTTTGATGATGATCGAAGATGATGATGAACACGAGCACACAATTGTATTTTTGAGCCCAAGGACTAGATAAACCTTTTTTTAGGGTTTATCTAATCTCAAGTTGATTTTTATTAATGAAATTTGAAAAGTATTTATAGAGAATACAAAAAGCTAATACTTGGGGAGCAAGGAAGGGGGGTGGCTGATGCAGTGAAGCCTGCCATGTCTCAAACCGACGTCGATGAGTTGATTCGAGTGCCTTCTGACGGACCAATCACAAGAAGTCGAGCTAAGAAGATTGCTCAAGGCACAACAGCGATCTTGGTTCGATTGGCAGCGGTTGTTGAAGAGCCTAGCAAGGCGAAGTGGGTCTCGTGCATTCGACATCAATTGAGCCCGGATTCCATGGATTGATAATATGAGGGCCGAAATTCACTATTTCTTTATTTAGAAACATGTATTAATTTGTCTCACTTTAGGGCTGAATTTAGTAAGTGACCGGGTGAGATAAATTGGTATATGGGTCAAAGTCAACCCTTTGACTTGACCATTCTAAATGGAGAAAATATCTATCTATTTATTTTATTATAGGCGTGTGAACTTAAATAATGTAGAGAAATCAGCCAATAGGTTTATGTTAGTGGTTGATTTTCTCTCTCCTGGTTGTTAGAGATATTTTCTCTCTCCTGGTTGTTAGAGATATTTTCTCTCTCCTGGTTGTTAGAGATATTTTAAGTTGTTAGGATTATTTCCTTAAATAAATAATTCAGCTATGATTTATTTATTTAAGGGAATCTAGTTAGATTTAATTAGATATTATTATATCTTGGGAAGCAAGATAAGGAGGCTAATTCCTCTCTCCTAGGGCCGGCCACACCCCCTTGCTTGCTCCCCAAGGAATAGCTTTGTATTCTCTATTTATACTTTGCAAATTCATTAATAAAAATCAGCTTGAGAGAGATTAAACCCAAATTGGTTTAATCTATCTCTTGGGCCCAAAAACACAAGTGTTCTAGCATTCAAGTTCATTCGATCGAGCAACTCTCAATAGCCGAATTCTCTCTCTTGTTCTCGCGACTAAATCAGTTTGTTCCTTCAAATTGGTCAATTGATTAGTTCTAGTTTTGATTGTTAAAAATCAATCTAGTTTATCAATTGGATTTAGCGTTAGAGCCAATCCAGTTGAACTATCCCTTTTGATTCAATCTTAAGTGTTCGAACCAGATTTCGCTTCGTTCCATTTCGAATTTTCATTACTTGCGCCACAAGGAAACTAAAGTTGAAAGCTTTTGTAGGATTGAATTGATTTGCTGGCAAGATCGGGACTTGTGTGGGTCATATACGAGGTTTCTACGGAGGATTCCGGGGTAATCACGTATCAAGTGGTATCATCAGCGTCTCGCCAAGTAATTGTTTCTTTCCTTAATTTGCTTTCTAATTGATTCGATTCAGTTTTTGATCCCAAAAATCCCACCTTTACCTAAAGTTAGAATTTTTGAGACCAAAAGATTGAATTTTTCACCACCACCACCATATTTCCGCCACCCAACCACCACGAACCACCACCACCACACCAAACTGGTGTCGCTCGTCTGGACCGCACCACCATTCACCACCAGCCGAGCCTAACCACACCACCCCCATCCAATTCGGATTAGCCTAAACCCTAGTTCGCCCCCGCCCTGTTCTCGTGAAGCCTAACCCTAACCCTAATTTGGCGGCAGAACCCTAACCCTAGATTGCGAGAAACCCTAGGAAACCCTAATTCTCGCAACCCCTAATCTGAAACCCTACCATACCCCAAACCCTAGAACCGAACCCTAAAACCCTAATCCAGCCGTGAGCCTCCAAAACCCTAATTCCCTTAGTTGTTCCTTGCCCTCCAAGCAATTATCCAATTAGGAGATTTTTATGGGATTTGTGCATGTTTATTGGCTGATTTGGTTGAGTTGTATTGCAATTTAGATTAGCAATTGTTTTTCCTACAGTTTTATGAGTTTTCATTCATGTTGCATGATTGATTGCGATTCATATTGCTTGATTAATACTTGCTGATTTCTGTCATTGCTTTCCATCAATTCGGCCTACCCCTTCTTTTTGTTATTAATTTGGCTTCTAGTTGGTTTCATTGGTAGCAAAAGTCACTTAGTTAAAAAAATAAATAAATTCAGTTCGTGTATACCCTTTTTAATTTCGTCCTTTGCATTGTTGCTTTGCTTTGCTTGTTTCTTCATTATAGCACAAGAGTAGTTTGTGCATAAAATCAAAAAAAAAAAAAAAAAAAAAAACAGAAAAGAAAAGTGATCTACCCCAGCTAGTTTTAAGCCACTTTCAACCCTAGTGACTGCTTGCTTAAAAAGATAGCTAAGTAGAAATCACTTTGAAGAAAAAGAGTGACGAAATAAAAGTCACTAAGCCTACCATATTTTCTGTCCTTGCATGCTGAATTTTGGCTTTATTAACTTGCATAGAGTCAATTGAGAGATTGCATGTGTTTTAGAGCTCATAGAGGGATTATTTGCATTGCTTGTCTTATTGCATATTTGCCATTTGCTTAAGCTGCATATTTCCTTTAAATATCATTAGTATTCCATACCTACACTATATCTACCATTTTACTCCCTCAAAACAGCCCAAAAACTGAATTAAGTTGATTGGATTGCTTTGAGGCAAGTTTTGGCTTGATTAAGGTGTGGTATTGCTTGTTGTGATTTACTTTAGAACACACTACTCTCTCTACCTTCTTGCTTGTTTCAGGAACAATGGTGATTCCATCAGAACCTAACCCAACTGAATTGAGTCTCACTAAGGAGGCAATCGACTTCATTAGGTTGTCCATTAGTGAAGGTGTGCGCGATGGCCAGGCTCGAGCTGTAGAACTGGCCACGGCTGCATTGGCTCCACAACTAAAGCATTTAGAGGAACAACTTGCAATATTGGTTGATTCATCTCAAGCTAGTCGCAAGAGCACCCCTGCAGTCGATCTTACAAGTGACCCAAATCAAGCCTCGGGTAGCGACAAAGGCAAGCAACAACTAGTGGATGACGAACATGATGTGCTTGCTAGCTACAACAAAGATAATGATCCCCCGGCTCACTACTCCCCCACAGCAGGCCGAGGTAGAGGAAGAGGCATCGGGTCGAGGACTCCACCGGTTACTCATCAACAAGTCTATAATCAGCCACACAACCGGTATCCTCAAGCCACTCATCAACAATATCAACAATACAACAACTCTTTTGATGATGTGACATATGGTTATCCCGGGGAAGAAAGGCTCCCATGGCATCCTCCCCTAGATGATTTCTATAACCAAGCTGAGGTTGTAGAAGATCTCCCACCAGCCTATGGGGTACAACGGCCGAAAAACAACAACAACGTTAACCAAGTTGTAAATCAGATTGGGAAACGTGATATAAAGATCAAGATAGAACCATTCAATGGAGAGCTTAACCCGGAGAAGTATCTAGAGTGGGAACAAGCTACAAACTTCATTCTAGATCACATGGGATATGAAGAATGGGAGAAAGTTGCTGTTGTTGTCATCCACTTTATTGGGACCGCTAGAAATTGGTGGTTTAGAATGAAGGAGGATCGAATTAGAAAGGCCTTACCACCAATTGAAACTTGGGGCCAGCTGAAGTTTGTAATGAGGAAGAAATATGTGCCTGAAGAGCATACCGAGCACATGAGATTGAAAGTTGTAACTTGCAAACAAGGCACCAAGTCTCCAACCGAGTACTTCAATGAGCTAGAGGATCTGAGTTTTAAAGCGGGAATTCATCATTCCCAACGGTCTCTAAGGACCCAATTTATGGCTGGACTGAATCAAAGCATTCAAGACACATTGGAGATTCAACAAATCAAGGATCTCAATGCCTTAGTACATTCAGCCCAACTACTCTATGAGCAGCAACAAAGGAAGAAGAAGGAAGCTTGGAATGCTACAAAAAGGTATGGCTCTAATCCTAGTTCAAATTCCAACTCTTATTCTTCTAACTCTTCTATGCAGCAAAAGGGAGCTTCTAGCTCACCTAAAACAACAGGTTTTCAAGGCCAAAGGCGTCCCACCAGTGGACCTCCAAATCAGTCTAGAGCACGTGATTTAGTGTGCTACAAGTGTCAAGGGCGAGGTCACTATGCTAAGGATTGTCCAAATCTAAAGCAAGTGCTTCTCACCACCAATGGAGGATATGTGAGTGATGAAGATATAACTCCAAATCAAGTGGAGGAGGACAGTATTGGACAGGAAGAGGAGGACGTAGAGGCCATTGAACCAGATTGCACCGAACAGCCTCTAACTTTGGTAACAATGCGTACTCTTACTTTACAAGAAACACCTAGGCTAGATCAAAGGGAAAACATTTTTCATACTAGGTGTACAGTAAAGAATCAAGTGTTATGCATGATAATTGATAGTGGTAGCTGCTGTAACATTATTAATGCTAAGGTAGTTGATCACTTGCAATTAAAAACCCAACCTAGGGCTACTAGTTATGGTCTCAATGGAATTAATGATTCAGAAGGTCCTAATCTTGTCACCCATCAGTGTTTAGTCCGTGTTGCTATTGGTACTTATGTTGATGACATTATGTGTGATGTAGTAAACATGGAATGCACTCATATTTTGTTAGGAAGACCATGGTTATTTGATAGGAGAGTGATTTATGATGGCATGTTAAACACCTATTCTTTTAACTATGATGGGAGGAGAGTTTCTCTTCTACCCTTGTCTCCCCAACAAGTTCTACAGGATCAGGTACGTCGAGATCAAGCTAGGGCACTTAGGCGTGCCAAGGAAGAGAAAGAAGAGGCTGATTCAACGGCCAAAGCAGCGGCCCGGCGTTCGGCGCCCGACGCGTCGACAAAGCCAAGCGGCATTTCCCAGTCTCCACCCGAGCGTTCTGGCTCAAATTTTGGGACAATATCAAAAACAGGTGGAGCTACTGTTTGGGACGAAAAACGCCGAGAAAATGTTCCTAAAACGCCCAAAGTGCCGAGCAACACTCCCAGCAGTGCATCTGGGACGAAAATTGGGCTATCTCCCAATCCACTCGAGCGTTTTGGCTCAAATTTTGGGAGCAATTCAGAGACTCAGAGAGCTGCAAATATGAAAAAAGAACGCCTACAGAAAGAGCCAAAAATCGGCTTGAAAGGCAGTGTCGAAAAGCGCTCTCTTGTGACTCAGTCTAGTATTTCTTTCCCTAACTCTTCTTGCTTACTTCTTATGAGGAAAGAGATACTTATTATTAGTCAAGATATTTCACATCTTCCAAAGTGTCTACAGGATCTATTACAGGAGTTTGAAGATGTGATGCCTGAAGAGTTGCCGGAAGGCCTGCCACCAATTAGAGGCATTGAGCATCAAATCGATTTGGTGCCCGGCGCTTCATTACCAAACCGTGCAGCCTATAGAGCAAGTCCAGAAGAGACCGCTGAGCTTCAAAGACAAGTGCAAGATCTCATGGACAAAGGCTATGTGCGTGAATCTCTCAGCCCATGCGCGGTTCCGGTGATTTTGGTGCCAAAGAAGGATGGCACATGGAGAATGTGTGTTGATTGTAGAGCGATCAACCAAATAACAGTTAAGTACCGTCACCCCATTCCTAGACTAGATGATATGCTTGATGAGTTACATGGTGCTAATTTCTTTTCTAAAATTGATTTAAGAAGTGGGTACCATCAAATTAGGATGAGGGAAGGGGATGAATGGAAAACTGCCTTTAAAACTAAGTATGGCTTATATGAATGGTTAGTAATGCCTTTTGGATTAACTAATGCACCTAGTACCTTTATGAGGCTTATGAACCATGTCTTAAGAAGATACTTAGGCAGATTTGTTGTAGTCTACTTTGATGATATCTTAATCTATAGCAAAACCATGGATGAACATGTAGATCATCTTAGGGCTGTTTTGGACACTTTAAGGTTAGAAAAGCTTTATGTTAACTTGAAAAAGTGTTCTTTTTGCTCGGAGTCTACCATTTTTCTTGGTTTTGTTGTGTCTAAAGGTGGATTGAAGGTAGATGAAGACAAGATCAAGGCAATCAAAGAATGGCCCCAGCCGACTACACCAACAATGGTCAGATCATTTCTCGGCTTGGCTGGCTTCTACAGGAGATTTGTGCGTGATTTTAGCACAATTGCAGCCCCCCTCCACGAGCTGACAAAGAAGGATACGGCCTTTAAATGGAGGGAGCAACAAGAGAACGCCTTCAACACTTTGAAGGACAGATTATGCCACGCCCCAGTGCTTCAACTCCCTGACTTCTCCAAGGCATTTGAGATAGAGGTGGACGCTTCTGGACATGGCATAGGAGGCGTGCTCTTACAAGACAAGAAACCCATTGCTTATTTTAGTGAAAAGCTTAGTGGGGCTGAGTTGAATTACCCTACTTATGATAAAGAGTTGTATGCTTTAATTAGGGTCCTGAAAACTTGGTCTCATTATTTGTGGCCTAAAGAGTTTGTAATCCATTCTGATCATGAGGCCTTGAAGTACTTGAAAGGCCAATCCAGACTCAGCAGGCGACATGCAAGATGGGTTCAATTCATGGAGACCTTTCCTTATGTTGTTAAACATAAGAAAGGCAAGGAGAATGTGGTAGCTGACGCCCTTTCTCGGAGGTATGTACTCTTGAACCTATGTGATGTTAAGATCCTTGGATTTGCAATGATTAGGGAATTATATGCTAGTGATCCTCACTTTGCTGAAATCTATAAGAATTGCATGTCTAGGGGTGAAATAGATACCTACTTTATTGATGATGGATACTTGTTTAAAGCTGGAAAATTGTGCATTCCTTCATCTAGTATACGTAGGCTTCTAACTAAAGAGGTTCATGAATCAAGAGGACATAGGGGTTTAGAAAAGACTTTAGAAGGTTTAAAAGAACACTACTATTGGCCTAAAATGAGTAATTATGTGCTGAGATTTGTCAAGAGTTGTGTTGTTTGTGCTAAAGCTAAGTCTAGACTTCACACCCATGGTTTGTACCAGCCTTTACCCATTCCTAGTTCTCCTTGGGAAGACATTTCTATGGATTTCATTGTAGGTTTGCCTAGAACTAGGAAGGGTAGAGATTCTATCTTTGTAGTGGTAGATAGATTTTCCAAAATGGCTCACTTTATTCCATGTCACACGACTGATGATGCTGTGCATATTGCTGATTTGTTCTTTAGGGAAATTGTTAGATTGCATGGCATTCCTTGTTCTATTGTGTCAGATCGTGATGCTAAATTTTTGAGTTATTTTTGGAAGAGTCTATGGTCTAAATTGGGAACTAAATTGCTGTTTTCTACCTCATGTCACCCACAAACTGATGGGCAAACGGAAGTTACTAATCGAACGTTAGGGGTTTTACTTAGAACTATGCTTAAAGCTAACCTCAAACGTTGGGAAGATGTTTTGCCTTTTGTGGAGTTTGCTTATAACAGGTCAATCCATTCAGCCACAAAGATGACCCCTTTTGAGGTTGTTTATGGGCTGAATCCGAGGACGCCGGTGGATATGACGCCTCAGCCATACAAGGGAAAAGAGAGTTTTGAAGCTAACAAGAGGGCTGAGTTTGTGAAGAAGCTACATGAGAGGACGAAGATGCACTTAGAGAGGAAATCCATGAAGTACAAGGCCCATGCTGATAAGGGTCGAAAACAGGTTATCTTTGAAGAAGGAGACCTTGTTTGGGTGCATCTAAGGAAGGAAAGGTTCCCAAATCAAAGGAAGAACAAGTTAGATCAGAGAGGAGATGGACCATTTCGTATCATCAGGAGAATCGGCCCTAATGCATATCATGTTGACTTGCCTGGTGAGTATGGTGTCCATCCAACTTTTAATGTGGCTGATCTATCTCTTTATGTGCCAGATTTTGATTCCGACGTCGAATCAGAGACGATTCGAGCTCAAGTGGAGGAGAATGATGCAGTGAAGCCTGCCATGTCTCAAACCGACGTCGATGAGTTGATTCGAGTGCCTTCTGACGGACCAATCACAAGAAGTCGAGCTAAGAAGATTGCTCAAGGCACAACAGCGATCTTGGTTCGATTGGCAGCGGTTGTTGAAGAGCCTAGCAAGGCGAAGTGGGTCTCGTGCATTCGACATCAATTGAGCCCGGATTCCATGGATTGATAATATGAGGGCCGAAATTCACTATTTCTTTATTTAGAAACATGTATTAATTTGTCTCACTTTAGGGCTGAATTTAGTAAGTGACCGGGTGAGATAAATTGGTATATGGGTCAAAGTCAACCCTTTGACTTGACCATTCTAAATGGAGAAAATATCTATCTATTTATTTTATTATAGGCGTGTGAACTTAAATAATGTAGAGAAATCAGCCAATAGGTTTATGTTAGTGGTTGATTTTCTCTCTCCTGGTTGTTAGAGATATTTTCTCTCTCCTGGTTGTTAGAGATATTTTCTCTCTCCTGGTTGTTAGAGATATTTTCTCTCTCCTGGTTGTTAGAGATATTTTAAGTTGTTAGGATTATTTTCTTAAATAAATAATTCAGCTATGATTTATTTATTTAAGGGAATCTAGTTAGATCTAATTAGATATTATTATATCTTGGGAAGCAAGATAAGGAGGCTAATTCCTCTCTCCTAGGGCCGGCCACACCCCCTTGCTTGCTCCCCAAGGAATAGCTTTGTATTCTCTATTTATACTTTGCAAATTCATTAATAAAAATCAGCTTGAGAGAGATTAAACCCAAATTGGTTTAATCTATCTCTTGGGCCCAAAAACACGAGTGTTCTAGCATTCAAGTTCATTCGATCGAGCAACTCTCAATAGCCGAATTCTCTCTCTTGTTCTCGCGACTAAATCAGTTTGTTCCTTCAAATTGGTCAATTGATTAGTTCTAGTTTTGATTGTTAAAAATCAATCTAGTTTATCAATTGGATTTAGCGTTAGAGCCAATCCAGTTGAACTATCCCTTTTGATTCAATCTTAAGTGTTCGAACCAGATTTCGCTTCGTTCCATTTTGAATTTTCATTACTTGCGCCACAAGGAAACTAAAGTTGAAAGCTTTTGTAGGATTGAATTGATTTGCTGGCAAGATCGGGACTTGTGTGGGTCATATACGAGGTTTCTACGGAGGATTCCGGGGTAATCACGTATCAGAAAGTGGCTTAAAACTAGCTGGGGTAGATCACTTTTCTTTTCTGTTTTTTTTTTTTTTTTTTTTTGATTTTATGCACAAACTACTCTTGTGCTATAATGAAGAAACAAGCAAAGCAAAGCAACAATGCAACGGACGAAATTAAAAAGGGTATACACGAACTGAATTTTTTTTTTTTTTAACTAAGTGACTTTTGCTACCAATGAAACCAACTAGAAGCCAAATTAATAACAAAAAGAAGGGGTAGGCAGAATTGATGGAAAGCAATGACAGAAATCAGCAAGTATTAATCAAGCAATATGAATCGCAATCAATCATGCAACATGAATGAAAACTCATAAAACTGTAGGAAAAACAATTGCTAATCTAAATTGCAATACAACTCAACCAAATCAGCCAATAAACATGCACAAATCCCATAAAAATCTCCTAATTGGATAATTGCTTGGAGGGCAAGGAACAACTAAGGGAATTAGGGTTTTGGAGGCTCACGACTGGATTAGGGTTTTAGGGTTTGGGGTATGGTAGGGTTTCAGATTAGGGGTTGCGAGAATTAGGGTTTCCTAGGGTTTCTCGCAATCTAGGGTTAGGGTTCTGCCGCCAAATTAGGGTTAGGGTTAGGCTTCACGAGAACAGGGCGGGGGCGAACTAGGGTTTAGGCTAATCCGAATTGGATGGGGGTGGTGTGGTTAGGCTCGGCTGGTGGTGAATGGTGGTGCGGTCCAGACGAGCGACACCAGTTTGGTGTGGTGGTGGTGGTTCGTGGTGGTTGGGTGGCGGAAATATGGTGGTGGTGGTGAAAAATTCAATCTTTTGGTCTCAAAAATTCTAACTTTAGGTAAAGGTGGGATTTTTGGGATCAAAAACTGAATCGAATCAATTAGAAAGCAAATTAAGGAAAGAAACAATTACTTGGCGAGACGCTGGATTCTGATACCACTTGATACGTGATTACCCCGGAATCCTCCGTAGAAACCTCGTATATGACCCACACAAGTCCCGATCTTGCCAGCAAATCAATTCAATCCTACAACAGCTTTCAACTTTAGTTTCCTTGTGGCGCAAGTAATGAAAATTCGAAATGGAACGAAGCGAAATCTGGTTCGAACACTTAAGATTGAATCAAAAGGGATAGTTCAACTGGATTGGCTCTAACGCTAAATCCAATTGATAAACTAGATTGATTTTTAACAATCAAAACTAGAACTAATCAATTGACCAATTTGAAGGAACAAACTGATTTAGTCGCGAGAACAAGAGAGAGAATTCGGCTATTGAGAGTTGCTCGATCGAATGAACTTGAATGCTAGAACACTTGTGTTTTTGGGCCCAAGAGATAGATTAAACCAATTTGGGTTTAATCTCTCTCAAGCTGATTTTTATTAATGAATTTGCAAAGTATAAATAGAGAATACAAAGCTATTCCTTGGGGAGCAAGCAAGGGGGTGTGGCCGGCCCTAGGAGAGAGGAATTAGCCTCCTTATCTTGCTTCCCAAGATATAATAATATCTAATTAGATCTAACTAGATTCCCTTAAATAAATAAATCATAGCTGAATTATTTATTTAAGAAAATAATCCTAACAACTTAAAATATCTCTAACAACCAGGAGAGAGAAAATATCTCTAACAACCAGGAGAGAGAAAATCAACCACTAACATAAACCTATTGGCTGATTTCTCTACATTATTTAAGTTCACACGCCTATAATAAAATAAATAGATAGATATTTTCTCCATTTAGAATGGTCAAGTCAAAGGGTTGACTTTGACCCATATACCAATTTATCTCACCCGGTCACTTACTAAATTCAGCCCTAAAGTGAGACAAATTAATACATGTTTCTAAATAAAGAAATAGTGAATTTCGGCCCTCATATTATCAATCCATGGAATCCGGGCTCAATTGATGTCGAATGCACGAGACCCACTTCGCCTTGCTAGGCTCTTCAACAACCGCTGCCAATCGAACCAAGATCGCTGTTGTGCCTTGAGCAATCTTCTTAGCTCGACTTCTTGTGATTGGTCCGTCAGAAGGCACTCGAATCAACTCATCGACGTCGGTTTGAGACATGGCAGGCTTCACTGCATCATTCTCCTCCACTTGAGCTCGAATCGTCTCTGATTCGACGTCGGAATCAAAATCTGGCACATAAAGAGATAGATCAGCCACATTAAAAGTTGGATGGACACCATACTCACCAGGCAAGTCAACATGATATGCATTAGGGCCGATTCTCCTGATGATACGAAATGGTCCATCTCCTCTCTGATCTAACTTGTTCTTCCTTTGATTTGGGAACCTTTCCTTCCTTAGATGCACCCAAACAAGGTCTCCTTCTTCAAAGATAACCTGTTTTCGACCCTTATCAGCATGGGCCTTGTACTTCATGGATTTCCTCTCTAAGTGCATCTTCGTCCTCTCATGTAGCTTCTTCACAAACTCAGCCCTCTTGTTAGCTTCAAAACTCTCTTTTCCCTTGTATGGCTGAGGCGTCATATCCACCGGCGTCCTCGGATTCAGCCCATAAACAACCTCAAAAGGGGTCATCTTTGTGGCTGAATGGATTGACCTGTTATAAGCAAACTCCACAAAAGGCAAAACATCTTCCCAACGTTTGAGGTTAGCTTTAAGCATAGTTCTAAGTAAAACCCCTAACGTTCGATTAGTAACTTCCGTTTGCCCATCAGTTTGTGGGTGACATGAGGTAGAAAACAGCAATTTAGTTCCCAATTTAGACCATAGACTCTTCCAAAAATAACTCAAAAATTTAGCATCACGATCTGACACAATAGAACAAGGAATGCCATGCAATCTAACAATTTCCCTAAAGAACAAATCAGCAATATGCACAGCATCATCAGTCGTGTGACATGGAATAAAGTGAGCCATTTTGGAAAATCTATCTACCACTACAAAGATAGAATCTCTACCCTTCCTAGTTCTAGGCAAACCTACAATGAAATCCATAGAAATGTCTTCCCAAGGAGAACTAGGAATGGGTAAAGGCTGGTACAAACCATGGGTGTGAAGTCTAGACTTAGCTTTAGCACAAACAACACAACTCTTGACAAATCTCAGCACATAATTACTCATTTTAGGCCAATAGTAGTGTTCTTTTAAACCTTCTAAAGTCTTTTCTAAACCCCTATGTCCTCTTGATTCATGAACCTCTTTAGTTAGAAGCCTACGTATACTAGATGAAGGAATGCACAATTTTCCAGCTTTAAACAAGTATCCATCATCAATAAAGTAGGTATCTATTTCACCCCTAGACATGCAATTCTTATAGATTTCAGCAAAGTGAGGATCACTAGCATATAATTCCCTAATCATTGCAAATCCAAGGATCTTAACATCACATAGGTTCAAGAGTACATACCTCCGAGAAAGGGCGTCAGCTACCACATTCTCCTTGCCTTTCTTATGTTTAACAACATAAGGAAAGGTCTCCATGAATTGAACCCATCTTGCATGTCGCCTGCTGAGTCTGGATTGGCCTTTCAAGTACTTCAAGGCCTCATGATCAGAATGGATTACAAACTCTTTAGGCCACAAATAATGAGACCAAGTTTTCAGGACCCTAATTAAAGCATACAACTCTTTATCATAAGTAGGGTAATTCAACTCAGCCCCACTAAGCTTTTCACTAAAATAAGCAATGGGTTTCTTGTCTTGTAAGAGCACGCCTCCTATGCCATGTCCAGAAGCGTCCACCTCTATCTCAAATGCCTTGGAGAAGTCAGGGAGTTGAAGCACTGGGGCGTGGCATAATCTGTCCTTCAAAGTGTTGAAGGCGTTCTCTTGTTGCTCCCTCCATTTAAAGGCCGTATCCTTCTTTGTCAGCTCGTGGAGGGGGGCTGCAATTGTGCTAAAATCACGCACAAATCTCCTGTAGAAGCCAGCCAAGCCGAGAAATGATCTGACCATTGTTGGTGTAGTCGGCTGGGGCCATTCTTTGATTGCCTTGATCTTGTCTTCATCTACCTTCAATCCACCTTTAGACACAACAAAACCAAGAAAAATGGTAGACTCCGAGCAAAAAGAAAACTTTTTCAAGTTAACATAAAGCTTTTCTAACCTTAAAGTGTCCAAAACAGCCCTAAGATGATCTACATGTTCATCCATGGTTTTGCTATAGATTAAGATATCATCAAAGTAGACTACAACAAATCTGCCTAAGTATCTTCTTAAGACATGGTTCATAAGCCTCATAAAGGTACTAGGTGCATTAGTTAATCCAAAAGGCATTACTAACCATTCATATAAGCCATACTTAGTTTTAAAGGCAGTTTTCCATTCATCCCCTTCCCTCATCCTAATTTGATGGTACCCACTTCTTAAATCAATTTTAGAAAAGAAATTAGCACCATGTAACTCATCAAGCATATCATCTAGTCTAGGAATGGGGTGACGGTACTTAACTGTTATTTGGTTGATCGCTCTACAATCAACACACATTCTCCATGTGCCATCCTTCTTTGGCACCAAAATCACCGGAACCGCGCATGGGCTGAGAGATTCACGCACATAGCCTTTGTCCATGAGATCTTGCACTTGTCTTTGAAGCTCAGCGGTCTCTTCTGGACTTGCTCTATAGGCTGCACGGTTTGGTAATGAAGCGCCGGGCACCAAATCGATTTGATGCTCAATGCCTCTAATTGGTGGCAGGCCTTCCGGCAACTCTTCATGCATCACATCTTCAAACTCCTATAATAGATCCTGTAGACACTTTGGAAGATGTGAAATATCTTGACTAATAATAAGTATCTCTTTCCTCATAAGAAGTAAGCAAGAAGAGTTAGGGAAAGAAATACTAGACTGAGTCACAAGAGAGCGCTTTTCGACACTGCCTTTCAAGCCGATTTTTGGCTCTTTCTGTAGGCGTTCTTTTTTCATATTTGCATCTCTCTGAGTCTCTGAATTGCTCCCAAAATTTGAGCCAAAACGCTCGAGTGGATTGGGAGATAGCCCAATTTTCGTCCCAGATGCACTGCTGGGAGTGTTGCTCGGCACTTTGGGCGTTTTAGGGACATTTTCTCGGCGTTTTTCGTCCCAAACAGTAGCTCCACCTGTGTTTGATGTTGTCCCAAAATTTGAGCCAGAACGCTCGGGTGGAGACTGGGAAATGCCGCTTGGCTTTGTCGACGCGTCGGGCGCCGAACGCCGGGCCGCTGCTTTGGCCGTTGAATCAGCCTCTTCTTTCTCTTCCTTGGCACGCCTAAGTGCCCTAGCTTGATCTCGACGTACCTGATCCTGTAGAACTTGTTGGGGAGACAAGGGTAGAAGAGAAACTCTCCTCCCATCATAGTTAAAAGAATAGGTGTTTAACATGCCATCATAAATCACTCTCCTATCAAATAACCATGGTCTTCCTAACAAAATATGAGTGCATTCCATGTTTACTACATCACACATAATGTCATCAACATAAGTACCAATAGCAACACGGACTAAACACTGATGGGTGACAAGATTAGGACCTTCTGAATCATTAATTCCATTGAGACCATAACTAGTAGCCCTAGGTTGGGTTTTTAATTGCAAGTGATCAACTACCTTAGCATTAATAATGTTACAGCAGCTACCACTATCAATTATCATGCATAACACTTGATTCTTTACTGTACACCTAGTATGAAAAATGTTTTCCCTTTGATCTAGCCTAGGTGTTTCTTGTAAAGTAAGAGTACGCATTGTTACCAAAGTTAGAGGCTGTTCGGTGCAATCTGGTTCAATGGCCTCTACGTCCTCCTCTTCCTGTCCAATACTGTCCTCCTCCACTTGATTTGGAGTTATATCTTCATCACTCACATATCCTCCATTGGTGGTGAGAAGCACTTGCTTTAGATTTGGACAATCCTTGGCATAGTGACCTCGCCCTTGACACTTGTAGCACACTAAATCACGTGCTCTAGACTGATTTGGAGGTCCACTGGTGGGACGCCTTTGGCCTTGAAAACCTGTTGTTTTAGGTGAGCTAGAAGCTCCCTTTTGCTGCATAGAAGAGTTAGAAGAATAAGAGTTGGAATTTGAACTAGGATTAGAGCCATACCTTTTGTAGCATTCCAAGCTTCCTTCTTCTTCCTTTGTTGCTGCTCATAGAGTAGTTGGGCTGAATGTACTAAGGCATTGAGATCCTTGATTTGTTGAATCTCCAATGTGTCTTGAATGCTTTGATTCAGTCCAGCCATAAATTGGGTCCTTAGAGACCGTTGGGAATGATGAATTCCCGCTTTAAAACTCAGATCCTCTAGCTCATTGAAGTACTCGGTTGGAGACTTGGTGCCTTGTTTGCAAGTTACAACTTTCAATCTCATGTGCTCGGTATGCTCTTCAGGCACATATTTCTTCCTCATTACAAACTTCAGCTGGCCCCAAGTTTCAATTGGTGGTAAGGCCTTTCTAATTCGATCCTCCTTCATTCTAAACCACCAATTTCTAGCGGTCCCAATAAAGTGGATGACAACAACAGCAACTTTCTCCCATTCTTCATATCCCATGTGATCTAGAATGAAGTTTGTAGCTTGTTCCCACTCTAGATACTTCTCCGGGTTAAGCTCTCCATTGAATGGTTCTATCTTGATCTTTATATCACGTTTCCCAATCTGATTTACAACTTGGTTAACGTTGTTGTTGTTGTTCGGCCGTTGTACTCCATAGGCTGGTGGGAGATCTTCTACAACCTCAGCTTGGTTATAGAAATCATCTAGGGGAGGATGCCATGGGCGCCTTTCTTCCCCGGGATAACCATATGTCACATCATCAAAAGAGTTGTTGTATTGTTGATATTGTTGATGAGTGGCTTGAGGATACCGGTTGTGTGGCTGATTATAGACTTGTTGATGAGTAACCGGTGGAGTCCTCGACCCGATGCCTCTTCCTCTACCTCGGCCTGCTGTGGGGGAGTAGTGAGCCGGGGGATCATTATCTTTGTTGTAGCTAGCAAGCACATCATGTTCGTCATCCACTAGTTGTTGCTTGCCTTTGTCGCTACCCGAGGCTTGATTTGGGTCACTTGTAAGATCGACTGCAGGGGTGCTCTTGCGACTAGCTTGAGATGAATCAACCAATATTGCAAGTTGTTCCTCTAAATGCTTTAGTTGTGGAGCCAATGCAGCCGTGGCCAGTTCTACAGCTCGAGCCTGGCCATCGCGCACACCTTCACTAATGGACAACCTAATGAAGTCGATTGCCTCCTTAGTGAGACTCAATTCAGTTGGGTTAGGTTCTGATGGAATCACCATTGTTCCTGAAACAAGCAAGAAGGTAGAGAGAGTAGTGTGTTCTAAAGTAAATCACAACAAGCAATACCACACCTTAATCAAGCCAAAACTTGCCTCAAAGCAATCCAATCAACTTAATTCAGTTTTTGGGCTGTTTTGAGGGAGTAAAATGGTAGATATAGTGTAGGTATGGAATACTAATGATATTTAAAGGAAATATGCAGCTTAAGCAAATGGCAAATATGCAATAAGACAAGCAATGCAAATAATCCCTCTATGAGCTCTAAAACACATGCAATCTCTCAATTGACTCTATGCAAGTTAATAAAGCCAAAATTCAGCATGCAAGGACAGAAAATATGGTAGGCTTAGTGACTTTTATTTCGTCACTCTTTTTCTTCAAAGTGATTTCTACTTAGCTATCTTTTTAAGCAAGCAGTCACTAGGGTTGAAAGTGGCTTAAAACTAGCTGGGGTAGATCACTTTTCTTTTCTGTTTTTTTTTTTTTTTTTTTTTTTGATTTTATGCACAAACTACTCTTGTGCTATAATGAAGAAACAAGCAAAGCAAAGCAACAATGCAAAGGACGAAATTAAAAAGGGTATACACGAACTGAATTTTTTTTTTTTTTAACTAAGTGACTTTTGCTACCAATGAAACCAACTAGAAGCCAAATTAATAACAAAAAGAAGGGGTAGGCCGAATTGATGGAAAGCAATGACAGAAATCAGCAAGTATTAATCAAGCAATATGAATCGCAATCAATCATGCAACATGAATGAAAACTCATAAAATTGTAGGAAAAACAATTGCTAATCTAAATTGCAATACAACTCAACCAAATCAGCCAATAAACATGCACAAATCCCATAAAAATCTCCTAATTGGATAATTGCTTGGAGGGCAAGGAACAACTAAGGGAATTAGGGTTTTGGAGGCTCACGGCTGGATTAGGGTTTTAGGGTTCGGTTCTAGGGTTTGGGGTATGGTAGGGTTTCAGATTAGGGGTTGCGAGAATTAGGGTTTCCTAGGGTTTCTCGCAATCTAGGGTTAGGGTTCTGCCGCCAAATTAGGGTTAGGGTTAGGCTTCACGAGAACAGGGCGGGGGCGAACTAGGGTTTAGGCTAATCCGAATTGGATGGGGGTGGTGTGGTTAGGCTCGGCTGGTGGTGAATGGTGGTGCGGTCCAGACGAGCGACACCAGTTTGGTGTGGTGGTGGTGGTTCGTGGTGGTTGGGTGGCGGAAATATGGTGGTGGTGGTGAAAAATTCAATCTTTTGGTCTCAAAAATTCTAACTTTAGGTAAAGGTGGGATTTTTGGGATCAAAAACTGAATCGAATCAATTAGAAAGCAAATTAAGGAAAGAAACAATTACTTGGCGAGACGCTGGATTCTGATACCACTTGATACGTGATTACCCCGGAATCCTCCGTAGAAACCTCGTATATGACCCACACAAGTCCCGATCTTGCCAGCAAATCAATTCAATCCTACAAAAGCTTTCAACTTTAGTTTCCTTGTGGCGCAAGTAATGAAAATTCGAAATGGAACGAAGCGAAATCTGGTTCGAACACTTAAGATTGAATCAAAAGGGATAGTTCAACTGGATTGGCTCTAACGCTAAATCCAATTGATAAACTAGATTGATTTTTAACAATCAAAACTAGAACTAATCAATTGACCAATTTGAAGGAACAAACGTATTTAGTCGCGAGAACAAGAGAGAGAATTCGGCTATTGAGAGTTGCTCGATCGAATGAACTTGAATGCTAGAACACTTGTGTTTTTGGGCCCAAGAGATAGATTAAACCAATTTGGGTTTAATCTCTCTCAAGCTGATTTTTATTAATGAATTTGCAAAGTATAAATAGAGAATACAAAGCTATTCCTTGGGGAGCAAGCAAGGGGGTGTGGCCGGCCCTAGGAGAGAGGAATTAGCCTCCTTATCTTGCTTCCCAAGATATAATAATATCTAATTAAATCTAACTAGATTCCCTTAAATAAATAAATCATAGCTGAATTATTTATTTAAGGAAATAATCCTAACAACTTAAAATATCTCTAACAACCAGGAGAGAGAAAATATCTCTAACAACCAGGAGAGAGAAAATCAACCACTAACATAAACCTATTGGCTGATTTCTCTACATTATTTAAGTTCACACGCCTATAATAAAATAAATAGATAGATATTTTCTCCATTTAGAATGGTCAAGTCAAAGGGTTGTGATGAGGGACCATCTAGGCAGCCTCCACCGGGCGCGCCTACACTCTTTGATGGACCACTCACCCGTGCTCGAGCTAAGAAGCTACAACGCGAGATGAATGCTTTTGTAGGCTACACTATGGCTAAGGAGGCAGGAGCTTGTATGGAGTCCAAGGCCAGGGCGGTGTGTATCTTGAGCGCCGACGGAGGCTGCAGCGGCGCGCTCCAATTCCAGCGATGCGACACGCCCCGCGATGCAACGGCGCGCTCGGAGCGCAGCAACGATACGGCGCGCCCCTGAGCGCGCCTGTCCGCGTGTGTGCGTGCGAGTCCGGGCACGAGCATGCTATCTTTTAGTTTTGCTGGATTTGTTTTATTGGGCCATTTCCATTTTGGGCCTTAGTTATCTTTTAGTTTTAATTAGACATTATTTCTATTGTTATTTTGTCAAGACATATAAATAGCTTAGGATGTTTTATTTTCAGGGTAGACAACTCAGAATTTGCATTTGCTTTCTCATTGAATAGAGAGAAAACGAGAGCCTTTGGCTTTCAAACCGTGTGTGTGTTTGCAGCTTGGTTTGTTTTGGATTGTGTCAATTTCATAGAAGATTGGTGCCTTTCAACAATCACGAGCCCCTTTCTCGTGCTACAAGGCTTGCTCCTTGTTTGTGTGAGATCGTAAAGGTTGGTTTCTCGATCATTCTAGTTGGTTCTTGTCTCGTCGAGCCAAGGGTCTTCTAGTTGTTTCTAGGAGTTGATCTTCAGTCCTTTATTGAGTCGTTTCCTTGTTTCTTTGTTGCATTTGTTTGTTGTCATCGAGTCTGTTTTGTGTCTTTGAGTCGTTGCTTCCATTGTTCTCATTGAGTCGCTTTCGTTTGAATCCATTTCTGACCACTTTGTTCTTGTTTCTATTGTTTGAGTCACGAACGTCGAAGATCGGGCATCAAGCGGTTTATCCCCGCATCATATTGGTATCAGAGCTTCGTTGACGACGTTCTTTTCCATTTCCGAGTCGATTCACCATTAGAGTCTACAAAATACCAAAAAGAGGAGTAGCGTCTACAAGGATCCGATCAGGTTTGATTAATCTCAATCTCTTTAATTAAACTTGAAAGTACTAACCAGTTTGTTGCTTGCTGAAGTGGTTTGTTTTGCCCAGCCAAACACACCCTAAACTTCAAGTAACCGTCACCAACACCACCTCCTGCCCACCACCTTCACAAAAAACGTCCACCACCTTCCTAGAACCATCAGCCACGTTTGAATTAAGTAAGGAGGAGCTGATTTAATTTAATTAAGTCAGAAATTCAATTACCTTTCCCACCTCCTACATTTAAGGTTGACTAGTTCAAAGATTCTAACAACCTTCATTTCAGCCACAAAAGCTACACCCACCTCCTACAAAGTAGCAAGACCCATTCAAATCCATTCCCACACTCTCCCAACGTCCAAATTCATACCCACCTCCTACATTTCAGCCTTGAGACTTTCTCCACCAACCACAAAATCAGGGATTGCATCCCACACTCCAACGCCCATCACATTAAATCTGCTACATTTCTATTTTATTTTCTTGCACTTTCATATTGCATATTATTTTAGCATTTTTTATTTTCGTATTTATCTTAATTATCTGAGTATTTCTGAAAAAAAAAAAAAAGAAAGAAAAAGAAAAGTCAAAAAAAAAAAAGTCAAAAAAAAGAAGCAAAATTCAGAAAATCAGATTCTTTAATCTCTTATCTCTTCTTAATTCATATCATAGTATAGCTTCCATTATTGCATACTTGTAAGTATTTTGTGTAAGTCAAAAAAAAAAAAAAGTGCAAGAGTCTTCCTTTTCTCTTCGTTTCTTCCCTATTGTCGGACGCCATTGGAGTATACCTCGAACCTTCACAAAAAGCCACCCTACGCCTCACCCAACAAACCACTCCAAGTGCACTCTTGGTTAAGGAAATCAAGGTGAGATAGGCTTAATCAAGGTTTGATCTAACTCTTTGTTTGACAATTTTCTCTTTCTCAATTCTGGTCTTGTTTATAATCGAGTCTTCTTCTCATTTTCTCTACTTCCTGTTTTTGTTTTCACTCGAGTCTTCATTTGTTTAAATCCTCTTTCCTCCAACCTTCTCTTCTCGTGTTTGCCTGATCTACTAAACTTCAACTTGATTTTGATCATTTCAAGGCAGATTGCAACAACAAGCTCGATCACACCACCCGAGAGTGAGAGCGAGTGAAACACAAGCGAGGAGTTTATCGTTTTGACTAACATTAACCATTTGCTTGTAGTGCGTTGTGTGTGATCATGTCAGGAGACGAGAGAGGATCCCACCGATCCAGGAGCCCCGACCCGGTTCACCCCGATGTGTTCAACTTGTTGAGCTCTCTCAACAGCAACATGGCGCGCCTCAATTCACGCATGGCCGCCTTGGAGGCGCAAACAATTACGACGCCTCAACCGGGGGCCGCACCGAGCGTCGCGCCAGGTACCGCGCCAACGGCGCACGATCCAGCCGTAGCGACGAGCCAAGAGCAAGGGCGCGCTCGTGAGTCCGCGCCTACGTTCCATCCGTCCAGCATGGATCCGAATTTTGCCTCCACTTCCCATCATCAAAACAGGGAAGATCACTTGAACTCAACTCATTTCCATTCTCCCGGGATTTTTGCTCAAGGGGTTCCAATTAGCCAATTACCCTCTCCCGCTAGGGAAGGGCGAAATCGTGCTAATGAATTTCATGATTTTCAGGGACATAGGAGAGCTCCGGGCCAAGAAGACCATTTCGATGAGTATGACGCCGAAGATGATGAACATTGGGAGCGCTATTCAAGGCGCGAAGACAGAGATAGGCGTCCAAGGCGGCCTAGAGAGCCCGAGCAAGATGGAGTAGGAAAAATCAAAGTGAAGATCCCAGCCTTTGAAGGCAAGTGTGATCCGGACGTCTACATGGAGTGGGAGACGAAAATTGAACAAATATGGAATTGCCATAACTTTGCCGAGCATAAAAAGGTAAAACTCGCCACCCTTGAATTTTCCGGTTATGCACTAATCTGGTGGGATAATCTAGTAAAGGAAAGGAGAAGAGCTCTTGACGCATCAATAGGAACTTGGGAGCAAATGAAGGCCCTCATGAGGAGGCGTTTCATTCCCCAACATTATGCACGTGAGCTGCGTCAAAGATTGGAGAATCTCAAGCAAGGTTCAATGAGTGCCGAGGAAACTTACAATGCCATGCAAGTGGCAATGGTAAGAGCCAATGTGGATGAGGATGAGGAGTCCACAATGGCACGTTTCCTTCGAGTTTTACATCCTTCTTTAGCTAATGAGGTCGATTTATATCCATATACTACTATGACTGGTTTGTTACATTTAGCTATGAAGGTTGAGAAAAAGAACAAGGCACGGATTCTAGGAGGCCGAGGCACGAGTAACCAGCCCAACTCATGGAGGAACAACCGTGGCCAGGCCATGTCTTATGGAAAGGAAGGCGCGCCTACAAAGGAACGAGGAAGCACCGCCGGCGCCTATGGAGATCAAGCTGGCCGAACCAAGCCTTCCGCGGGCACCGCGCCATCCTACAACAAGGGCCCCAATAGTGGAGCTTCGGCAGCTCCTAAGGGCAGTACCTCTAACCCTTCCTCTAGAGCTAGGGATACTGTGTGTTTTAAGTGCCAAGGTAGAGGGCACATGATGAAAGATTGCCCTAACAAGAAAACACTTTTAATCAATCATTTAGGCCAATATGAATCTGAGGAAGAAATTGATGATGTGCATGAAAATGAGCCTAATAATGATGATTTGCATGATGATGAGGATGAGATAGAGTATGAATCAGGGGAATCTTTAATTGCTAGACGTAACATGCATATAAAACCAGCCCCTTGTGAAGATAATCAACGTGAAAATCTATTTCATACTCGATGTTTAATTAAGGGTAAGGTTTGCAACATGATAATAGATAGTGGAAGTTGTTGTAACATTGCTAGTCTTGAAATGGTACAAAAACTGCAATTATCTATGACTCAACACCCTAGACCTTATAAATTGCATTGGATGAACGATTGTGGAGAACTTAAAGTGAACAAGCAAGCGCATGTTTCTATTAAATTAGGGCATTACGAGGATGTTGTTCTTTGTGATGTAGTTCCTATGCAGGCTTGTCACATTTTATTAGGTCGCCCATGGCAATATGATAGGAAGGTCACGCATGATGGATTCACCAACCGGAACACCTTCACCTACAATGGCCAAACCATAGTGCTCAAACCCATGACGCCTATGCAGGTGGCCGAGGAGTTTGACAAAAAGAAGGTAAGTAAGGTAAGTGGAGAAGGTGAGGGAAAGAAGGGGACAGCTCGGGGTAAGACGAGCTCACCTAACAATCTCCCACCCTCCAGCGCACTTTTGGCTTCCAAGCGGGAGTTAGAGACCGAGTATTTGGATGGGCAAACAACACTCATGCTCTTGTGCAAGGAGCTGAGTTTGTTGAATGAGGAACTTAGAGCCTCTTTGCCCCCACAAATTTTGGGGCTCATTGAGGAATACAATGACGTATTTCCCGATGAGATACCGGCTGGTTTACCTCCAATTAGAGGAATCGAGCATCAAATTGATCTCATTCCCGGAGCATCTTTGCCTAATAGGCCAGCCTATCGTATGAACCCCAAGGAGACTCAAGAAGTCCAATCCCAAGTCCAAGAGTTATTGGATAAGGGATACATTAGGGAAAGTTTAAGCCCTTGTGCTGTACCGGTGTTGCTAGTGCCTAAGAAAGACAACACATGGCGTATGTGTGTCGATTGTAGGGCTATTAACAACATAACGGTAAAGTATAGGCACCCCATCCCTCGTCTAGACGACATGCTAGATGAATTGCATGGAGCCACTATCTTTTCAAAGATAGATTTAAAAAGTGGCTACCATCAAATAAGGATGAAGGAGGGGGACGAATGGAAAACAGCCTTCAAGACCAAGTTTGGCCTCTATGAATGGCTTGTTATGCCATTCGGGCTTACAAACGCCCCAAGTACTTTCATGCGTCTAATGAATCATGTGCTTAGAAACTTCATAGGGAAATTTGTTGTTGTTTATTTTGATGATATTCTGATTTATAGCAAATCCCTAGAAACGCATGAAGATCATTTGAGGGAAGTACTCTCTACACTTAGATTAGAGCACTTGTATGCAAATTTGAAGAAATGTGAATTGTGCACTAATCATGTCACTTTTCTTGGGTTTGTAGTGAGCTCCAAAGGACTACAAGTAGACGAAGCCAAGATAAGGGCGATTCAAGAGTGGCCGGCGCCTATCTCCATTGGCCAAGTCAGGAGCTTCCACGGCCTCGCCAGCTTCTATCGGAGATTTGTGAGGGATTTTAGCACCATTGCTGCTCCCTTGACCGAAATCACTAAGAAGAGGAGTGAGTTCAAATGGGAGAAGGCACAAGAGAGGGCATTCAACACTCTAATGGACAGATTGACGCATGCCCCATTGTTGGCCTTGCCCGACTTCACTCGGCCCTTCGAAGTGGAGTGTGATGCGAGTGGCATTGGAATTGGAGGCGTTCTCATGCAAGAAGGTAAGCCTATTGCCTTCTTTTCTGAAAAATTGAAAGGTGCATGTTTAAACTACTCGACTTATGATAAAGAGTTATATGCTTTGTTTCGAGTGTTAAAAACATGGCAACATTATCTTTGGTCTAGTGAATTTGTCTTGAAAACTGACCATGAATCTTTAAAACATTTCAAGAGTCAAGATAAATTGGATAGAAGGCATGGTAGGTGGATGGAATTCATTGAGACATTTCCATATGTCATAAAATATAAAAAGGGAAAGGATAATGTAGTAGCCGATGCCTTGTCACGTCGCCATGCTTTACTTGTCTCATTAGATTCTAGAGTGTTAGGATTTACTTACATTCGTGAATTATATGAGAATGATATTGATTTTGGTGATGCTTTTAAGTGCTGCATGCAAAAGGGTTCGGATGAGAAATACTACATTCATGATGGATTTTTATTTAGAGTAGATAAAGTTTGCATTCCTCGTTGCTCTTTGCGTTTATTGTTGGTTGAGGAAGCCCATAAGGGCGGCCTAATGGGACATTTTGGGAGGGATAAAACTTATCATACTCTTAGGGTTCATTTTTATTGGCCACACATGCTTAGAGACGTTGAAAATATAGTTAAGCGTTGTGTTGATTGTTTAAGAGCCAAATCTAGGTTGATGCCACATGGACTTTACACCCCTTTGCCTACGCCTACAGCCCCTTGGGAGGATTTATCCATGGACTTTATAGTAGGGTTGCCTAGGACTAAGAAGGGGAGAGATTCAATTATGGTGGTAGTTGACCGATTTTCCAAAATGGCACACTTTGTGCCGTGCCATAAAACTGATGATGCTAGTAATGTAGCTAACTTGTTCTTTAGGGAAATAGTTAGGCTTCATGGCATACCAAAAACAATAGTGAGTGATAGGGATACCAAGTTCCTTAGCCATTTTTGGAGGACTTTATGGAATAAGCTAGGAACTAAGCTAATGTTCTCTACATCTAGCCACCCACAAACTGATGGGCAAACCGAAGTGACCAATAGGACGTTAGCTACTATCCTTAGAACCATTATTAAAAAGAATTTGAAAATGTGGGAAGAAGCTTTACCTCATGTGGAGTTTGCTTACAATCGCACTATGCACTCATCTACTATGTTAACTCCATTTGAATGTGTTTATGGTACTAACCCACTCACCCCCTTAGATCTTACCCCATTTCCAATGAGGGAGCATGAAAGTTTTGATGCAGGAAAGCACGTTGAATTTATTAAGGAGCTGCATGCTCGAACCAAGACTCGGTTGGAGCAAAAGGCCGAGTACAATGCTAGGCGCGCCAACCATGGGCGGCGCCGCGTGATTTTCCAGCCCGGCGATTTGGTATGGGCGCATCTCAGGAAGGAGCGGTTTCCGGAGCTAAGGAAGAACAAACTGTCTCCAAGAGGCGATGGACCTTTCAAGGTGCTTCAACGGATTGGAGACAATGCTTACAAGTTAGAGTTGCCCGGGGATTATGGTGTGAGCGCCACCTTCAATGTCGCTGATCTTACGCCGTACTTAGCCGTGGATGAAGAGTTGGATTCGGGGTCGAATCCTTTCCAAGAAGGGGAGGTTGATGAGGGACCATCTAGGCAGCCTCCACCTGGCGCGCCTACACTCTTTGATGGACCACTCACCCGTGCTCGAGCTAAGAAGCTACAACGCGAGATGAATGCTTTTGTAGGCTACACTATGGCTAAGGAGGCAGGAGCTTGTATGGAGTCCAAGGCCAGGGCGGTGTGTATCTTGAGCGTCGACGGAGGCTGCAGCGGCGCGCTCCAATTCCAGCGATGCGACACGCCCCGCGATGCAACGGCGCGCTCGTTCCAGCGCAGCAACGATACGGCGCGCGCCTGTCCGCGTGTGTGCGTGCGAGTCCGGGCACGAGCATGCTATCTTTTAGTTTTGCTGGATTTGTTTTATTGGGCCATTTCCATTTTGGGCCTTAGTTATCTTTTAGTTTTAATTAGACATTATTTCTATTGTTATTTTGTCAAGACATATAAATAGCTTAGGATGTTTTATTTTCAGGGTAGACAACTCAGAATTTGCATTTGCTTTCTCATTGAATAGAGAGAAAACGAGAGCCTTTGGCTTTCAAACCGTGTGTGTGTTTGCAGCTTGGTTTGTTTTGGATTGTGTCAATTTCATAGAAGATTGGTGCCTTTCAACAATCACGAGCCCCTTTCTCGTGCTACAAGGCTTGCTCCTTGTTTGTGTGAGATCGTAAAGGTTGGTTTCTCGATCATTCTAGTTGGTTCTTGTCTCGTCGAGCCAAGGGTCTTCTAGTTGTTTCTAGGAGTTGATCTTCAGTCCTTTATTGAGTCGTTTCCTTGTTTCTTTGTTGCATTTGTTTGTTGTCATCGAGTCTGTTTTGTGTCTTTGAGTCGTTGCTTCCATTGTTCTCATTGAGTCGCTTTCGTTTGAATCCATTTCTGACCACTTTGTTCTTGTTTCTATTGTTTGAGTCACGAACGTCGAAGATCGGGCATCAAGCGGTTTATCCCCGCATCAGGTTGACTTTGACCCATATACCAATTTATCTCACCCGGTCACTTACTAAATTCAGCCCTAAAGTGAGACAAATTAATACATGTTTCTAAATAAAGAAATAGTGAATTTCGGCCCTCATATTATCAATCCATGGAATCCGGGCTCAATTGATGTCGAATGCACGAGACCCACTTCGCCTTGCTAGGCTCTTCAACAACCGCTGCCAATCGAACCAAGATCGCTGTTGTGCCTTGAGCAATCTTCTTAGCTCGACTTCTTGTGATTGGTCCGTCAGAAGGCACTCGAATCAACTCATCGACGTCGGTTTGAGACATGGCAGGCTTCACTGCATCATAGGGCCGACCACACCCCCTTGTTTGCTCCCCAAGGAATAGCTTTGTATTCTCTATTTATACTTTGCAAATTCATTAATAAAAATCAGCTTGAGAGATTAAACCCAAATTGGTTTAATCTATCTCTTGGGCCCAAAAACACAAGTGTTCTAGCATTCAAGTTCATTCGATCGAGCAACTCTCAATAGCCGAATTCTCTCTCTTGTTCTCGCGACTAAATCAGTTTGTTCCTTCAAATTGGTCAATTGATTAGTTCTAGTTTTGATTGTTAAAAATCAATCTAGTTTATCAATTGGATTTAGCGTTAGAGCCAATCCAGTTGAACTATCCCTTTTGATTCAATCTTAAGTGTTCGAACCAGATTTCGCTTCGTTCCATTTCGAATTTTCATTACTTGCGCCACAAGGAAACTAAAGTTGAAAGCTTTTGTAGGATTGAATTGATTTGCTGGCAAGATCGGGACTTGTGTGGGTCATATACGAGGTTTCTACGGAGGATTCCGGGGTAATCACGTATCAATGTTAGTGGTTGATTTTCTCTCTCCTGGTTGTTAGAGATATTTTCTCTCTCCTGGTTGTTAGAGATATTTTAAGTTGTTAGGATTATTTCCTTAAATAAATAATTCAGCTATGATTTATTTATTTAAGGGAATCTAGTTAGATTTAATTAGATATTATTATATCTTGGGAAGCAAGATAAGGAGGCTAATTCCTCTCTCCTAGGGCCGGCCACACCCCCTTGCTTGCTCCCCAAGAAATAGCTTTGTATTCTCTATTTATACTTTGCAAATTAATTAATAAAAATCAGCTTGAGAGAGATTAAACCCAAATTGGTTTAATCTATCTCTTGGGCCCAAAAACACAAGTGTTCTAGCATTCAAGTTCATTCGATCGAGCAACTCTCAATAGCCGAATTCTCTCTCTTGTTCTCGCGACTAAATCAGTTTGTTCCTTCAAATTGGTCAATTGATTAGTTCTAGTTTTGATTGTTAAAAATCAATCTAGTTTATCAATTGGATTTAGCGTTAGAGCCAATCCAGTTGAACTATCCCTTTTGATTCAATCTTAAGTGTTCGAACCAGATTTCGCTTCGTTCCATTTCGAATTTTCATTACTTGCGCCACAAGGAAACTAAAGTTGAAAGCTTTTGTAGGATTGAATTGATTTGCTGGCAAGATCGGGACTTGTGTGGGTCATATACGAGGTTTATACGGAGGATTCCGGGGTAATCACGTATCAGTGGCCGGCCCTAGATGGGGAGAATGAGCCTCCTTTGCTTGCTTCCCAACATATAATAATATCTAAATAAATCTAACTAGATTCCCTTAAATAAAATAAATCATGGCTGATTTATTTATTTAAGGAAATGATCCTAACAAACTCAAAATATCTCTAACAAACTAAAAATATCTCTAACAACCAGGAGAGAGAAGATCAACCAACTAACATAAGCCTATTGGCTGATTTCTCTACATTATTAAAATAAATAGAAATTGTTCATAATAAAATAAATAAGATATTTTCTTTAATTTAGAATGGTCAAGTCAAAGGGTTGACTTTGACCCATATACCAATTCATCTCACCCGGTCACTTACTAAATTCAGCCCTAAAGTGAGACAAATTAATACATGTTTCTAAATAAAGAAATGTTGAAACTCGGCCCCCATATAATTAATCTATGGAATCCGGGCTTAATTGATGTCGAAAGCACGAGACCCACTTCCCCTTGCTAGGCTCTTCAATAACCGCTGCCAATCGAACCAAGATCGTTGTTGTGCCTTGAGCAATCTTCTTAGCTCGACTTCTTGTGATTGGTCCGTTAGAAGGCACTCGAATCAACTCATCGACGTCGGTTTGAGACATGGCAGGCTTCACTGCATCATTCTCCTCCACTTGAGCTCGAATCGTCTCTAATTCGACGTCGGAATCAAAATCTGGCACATAAAGAGATAGATCAGCCACATTAAACGTCGGATGGACATTATACTCACCAGCCACATTAGGGCCGATCCGCTTAAGAATTCTGAACGGTCCATCTCCTCGCTGATCTAACTTGTTTTTCCTTTGATTTGGGAACCTCTCCTTCCTAAAATGCACCCAAACGAGATCTCCTTCTTCAAAGATGACCTGTTTTCGACCCTTATCAGCATGGGCCTTATACTTCAAGGATTTTCGCTCCAAATGCATCTTAGTCCTCTCATGCAGCTTCTTTACAAACTCAGACCTCTTGTTAGCTTCAAAACTCTCTTTTCCCTTGTATGGCTGAGGCGTCATGTCCACTGGTGTTCTTGGATTCAGCCCATAAACAACCTCAAAAGGGGTCATTTTTGTGGCTGAATGGATTGACCTGTTATAAGCAAACTCCACAAAAGGCAAAACATCTTCCCAACGTTTGAGGTTAGCTTTAAGCATAGTTCTAAGTAAAACCCCTAACGTTCTATTAGTAACTTCAGTTTGCCCATCAGTTTGTGGGTGACATGTTGTAGAAAACAGCAATTTAGTTCCCAATTTAGACCATAGACTCTTCCAAAAATAACTCAAAAATTTAGCATCAAGATCTGAAACAATAGAACAAGGAATGCCATGCAATCTAACAATTTCCCTAAAGAACAAATCAGCAATATGCACAGCATCATCAGTCGTGTGACATGGAATAAAGTGAGCCAAATTGGAAAATCCATCTACCACTACAAAGATAGAATCCCTACCCTTCCTAGTTCTAGGCAAGCCTACAATGAAATCCATAGAAATGTCTTCCCAAGGTGAACTAGGAATCGGTAAAGGCTGGTACAAACCATGGGGGTGAAGTCTAGACTTAGCTTTAGCACAAACAACACAACTCTTGACAAATCTCAGCACATAATTACTCATTTTAGGCCAATAGTAGTGTTCTTTTAAACCTTCTAAAGTCTTTTCTAAACCCCTATGTCCTCTTGATTCATGAACCTCTTTAGTTAGAAGCCTACGTATACTAGATGAAGGAATACACAATTTTCCAGCTTTAAACAAGTATCCATCATCAATAAAGTAGGTGTCTATTTCACCCCTAGACATGCAATTCCTATAGATTTCAGCAAAGTGAGGATCACTAGCATATAATTCCCTAATCATTGCAAATCCAAGGATCTTAACATCACATTGGTTCAAGAGCACATACCTCCGAGAAAGGGCGTCAGCTACCACATTCTCCTTGCCTTTCTTATGTTTCACAACATAAGGAAAGGTCTCCATAAATTCAACCCATCTTGCATGTCGCCTGCTGAGTCTGGATTGGCCTTTCAAGTACTTCAAGGCCTCACAACATAAGCAAAGCAATGCAACAATGCAAAGGACGAAATTAAAAGGGTATATACGAACTGTTTTTTTTGTAAGCTAAGTGACTTTTGCTACCAATGAAACCAACTAGAAGCCAAATTAATAAAAAGAAGAAGGGGTAGGTCGAATTGATGGAATACAATGACAGAAATCAGCAAGTATTAATCAAGTAATATGAATCGCAATCAATCACGCAACATGAATGAAAAACTCATAAAACTGTAGGAAAACAATTGCTAATCTAAATTGCAATACAACTCAACCAATTCAGCCAATAAACATGCACAAATCTCATAAAAATCTCCTAATTGGATAAATGCTTGGAGGGCAAGGAACAACTAAGGGATTTAGGGTTTTGGAGGCTCACGGCTGGATTAGGGTTTTAGGGTTCGGTTCTAGGGTTTGGGGTATGGTAGGGTTTCAGACTAGGGTTTGCAAGAATTAGGGTTTCCTAGGGTTTCTCGCTACTAGGGTTAGGGTTTGGGGTATGGTAGGGTTTCAGACTAGGGTTTGCGAGAATTAGGGTTTCCTAGGGTTTCTCACTACTAGGGTTAGGGTTTGGGATTGGGATGCCGCCAGATTAGGGTTAGGGTTAGGCTAGGGTTCTCGAAAATTAGGGTTAGGGTTTCGAGAATGAGGGTGGTGGGGTTAGTCTCGGCTGGTGGTGGTGAGTGGTGCGGCATGGGAGTGCGACACCAGGTCGTGGTGTCGGAGAGTGGTTCGTGGTGGTGGTGGCGGAAACAAGGTGGTGTTGGCGGAATTATGTGGTGGTTGTGGTGAAAAATTCAATCTTTGGTCTCAAAAATTCAAACTTTAGGTAAAGGTGGGATTTTTGGGATCAAAAACTGAATCAAATCAATTAGAAAGCAAATTAAGGAAAGAAACAATTACTTGGCGAGACGCTGGATTCTGATACCACTTGATACGTGATCGCCTCGGATTACTCCTCAGAAACCTCGTATTTGACCACACAGGAACCCGATCTTGCCAGCAATTATGATTCAAACCTACAAAGCTCTCAAAGTAAGAAATTTGCGATCAGAGTAACAATAAATTCGAATGAACAGAATAACACGATCTGAATTATGGAAATAATCAATGTTGATAGTTCAAACGTATTGGCTCGATCGCTAAATCTGAATGATAAACTAGTTTGATCTTAATAATCAAAACTAGAACAATCTAATTGATCACACAATAACTCAGATTTCGAACAAACAAAGAGAGAGAGAGATCTCGAAATTTTGATGATGATCGAGATGATGATGAACACGAGCACACAATTGTATTTTTGAGCCCAAGGACTAGATAAACCTTTTTTTAGGGTTTATCTAATCTCAAGCTGATTTTTATTGATGAAACTTGAAAAGTATTTATAGAGAATACAAAAAGCTAATACTTGGGGAGCAAGGAAGGGGGGTGGCCGGCCCTAGATGGGGAGAATGAGCCTCCTTTGCTTGCTTCCCAACATATAATAATATCTAAATAAATCTAACTAGATTCCCTTAAATAAAATAAATCATGGCTGATTTATTTATTTAAGGAAATAATCCTAACAAACTAAAAATATCTCTAACAACCAGGAGAGAGAAGATCAACCAACTAACATAAGCCTATTGGCTGATTTCTCTATATTATTAAAATAAATAGAAATTGTTCATAATAAAATAAATAAGATATTTTCTTTAATTTAGAATGGTCAAGTCAAAAGGTTGACTTTGACCCATATACCAATTCATCTCACCCGGTCACTTACTAAATTCAGCCCTAAAGTAAGACAAATTAATACATGTTTCTAAATAAAGAAATAGTGAATTTCGGCCCCCATATAATTAATCCATGGAATCCGGGCTTAATTGATGTCGAATGCACGAGACCCACTTCGCCTTGCTAGGCTCTTCAATAACCGCTGCCAATCGAACCAAGATCGTTGTTGTGCCTTGAGCAATCTTCTTAGCTCGACTTCTTGTGATTGGTCCGTCAGAAGGCACTCGAATCAACTCATCGACGTCGGTTTGAGACATGGCAGGCTTCACTGCATCACTATCATATTGCCATGGACGACCTAGTAAAATGTGACAAGCCTGCATAGGAACAACATCACAAAGAACAACATCCTCGTAATGCCCTAATTTAATAGAAACTTGCGCCTGCTTGTTCACCTTTAGTTCTCCACAATCGATCATCCAATGTAATTTATAGGGCCTAGGGTGTTGAGTCATAGATAATTGAAGTTTTTGTACCATGTCTAGACTAGCAATGTTACAACAACTACCACTATCTATTATCATGTTGCAAACTTTGCCCTTAATCAAGCATCGAGTATGGAATAGATTTTCTCGTTGATTATCTTCACAAGGGGCTGGTTTTATATGCATGTTACGTCTAGCAATTAAAGACTCCCCTGATTCATACTCGATCTCATCCTCATTATCATGCAAATAATCATTATTAGGCTCATTTTCATGCACATCATCAATTTCTTCCTCAGATTCATATTGGCCTAAATGATTGATTAAAAGTGTTTTCTTATTAGGGCAATCCTTCATCATATGCCCTCTACCTTGGCACTTAAAACACACAATATCCCTAGCTCTAGAAGAAGGGTTAGAAATACTGCCCTTAGGAGCTGCTGAAGCTCCACTAGCGGTGCCCTTGTTGTAGGGTGTGTTGGCCGTGGAAGACTTGGCTCGGCCAGATTGATCTACATAGGCGCCGGTGCTGCTTCCCTTCTCTTTTGGAGGCGCGCCCTCCCTTCCATAGGACGCGGCCTGGCCACGGTTGTGTTTCCACGAGCTAGGCTGGTTGACCGTGCCTCGACCTCCTAAAATCCTTGCCTTGTTCTTTTTCTCAACCTTCATAGCTAAATGCAACAAACCAGTCATAGTAGTGTATGGATATAAATCGATCTCATTAGCTAAAGAAGGATGTAAAACTCGGAGGAAACGTGCCATTGTGGACTCTTCATCCTCATCCACATTGGCCCTTACCATTGCCACTTGCATGGCATTGATAGTTGTTTTATGAGGTTGTCCTTCTTGTTGTTCTTGAGTCATTTATCTCTTGTCGAGTCCCTTTCCTGTTTTTGTATTTGTTTCTTGTCTTTTCGATCATTACAAGTCGTGTTCTTCAATTGTTGAGTCTTGTTGCATTTCCATTTCTGATCATTATCTTTGTTTCCTTGTTTTGAGTCGTGAACGTCGAAGATCGGGCATCAAGCGGCTTATCCCCGCATCAAATTGGTATCAGAGCTTCGTTGTAGACGTTCTTCTTGTGTTCGAGTCGATTCACCATTAGAGTCTACAAAAATACCAAAAAGAGAAGTAGCGTCTTCAAGGATCCGATCAGGTTTGATTAATCTCAATCTCTTTAATTAAACTTGAAAGTACTAACCAGTTTGTTGCTTGCTGAAGTGGTTTGTTTCGCCCCAGCCAAACACGCCCTAAGCCAAGTAACCGTCACCACCCATTTGTCTCGAAACCACCACGCCCACCACCTCCATTAAAGTTCAGTTCCACTCTCTCAAATACCCAGCCACGTCTCTTTAATATTGGAGAGGAGTTGATTTAATTCAGCCAAGTCAAATTAAATCTCACTCAACTCCTATTTTTAAGGGAGATTTTGTCAACCCCTCATTTCAGCCACAAAATCCACGCCCCCACCTTAACCAATTCTTCTCCATTCCTATTTTCTAGCAAAGACTCATTCAAACCTCATCCCCCACGCCCTACATTTCAGCCTTGAGACTTTCTCCACCAACCACATCTCCAACATCCACTTTATAAATTCAGCCACATTTCTGTTTTAATTTCTTGCACTTAAATATTCTATCTTATCTTAGCATTTTATTTCTGTAATTATCTGATTACTTCTGATAAAAAAAAAAATACGAAATTCAAAAAAAAAAAAGAAAGAAAAAGAAAGAAGCAAAAATCAGAAATCAGATTTCATTTCCTCTCTTCTTTAATTCATATCATAGTATAGCATTCATTTATTACATACTTGTAATTATTTCAACAAGTGCAAGAGTCTCCTTCATCTCGTCTCTTCTTCTTCTGGACGCCATTGGAGTACACCTCGAACCTTCACAAAAGCGCCACCCCATGCCCCACCTAACAAACCACTCCAAGTGCACTCTTGGTTAAGGAAATCAAGGTGAGACAGGCTTAATCAAGGTTTGATCTAACTCTTTGTTTGACAATTTTCTCTTTCTCAATTCTGGTCTTGTTTATAATCGAGTCTTCTTCTCATTTTCTCTACTTCCTGTTTCTGTTTTCACTCGAGTCTTCATTTGTTTAAATCCTCTTTCCTCCAACCTTCTCTTCTCGTGTTTGATTGATCTACTAAACTTCAACTTGATTTTGATCATTTCAAAGCAAATTGCAACAACAAGCTCGATCACACCACCCGAGAGTGAGAGCGAGTGAAACACAAGCGAGGAGTTTATTGATTTGACTAACATTAACCATTTGCTTGTAGTGCATTGTGTGTGATCATGTCAGGAGACGAGAGAGGATCCCACCGATCCAGGAGCCCCGACCCGGTTCACCCCGATGTGTTCGACTTGTTGAGCTCTCTCAACAGCAACATGGCGCGCCTCAATTCACACATGGCTGCCTTGGAGGCGCAAACAATTACGACGCCTCAACCGGGGGCCGCACCGAGCGTCACGCCAGGTACCGCGCCAACGGCGCACGATCCAGTCGCAGCGGCGAGCCAAGAGCAAGGGCGCGCTCGTGAGTCCGCGCCTACGTTCCATCCGTCCAGCATGGATCCGAATTTCGCCTCCACTTCCCATCATCAAAACAGGGAAGATCACTTGAACTCAACTCATTTCCATTCTCCCGGGATTTTTGCTCAAGGGGTTCCAATTAGCCAATTACCCTCTCCCGCTAGGGAAGGGCAAAATCGTGCTAATAATTTTCAAGATTTTCAGGGACATAGGAGAGCTCCAGGCCAAGGATACCCGTTTGACGAGTATGACGCCGAGGACGAGGATCCATGGGAGCGCTACTCACGGCGCGACGATAGGGACAGGCGTCCAAGGCGGCCTAGAGAGCCCGAGCAAGATGGAGTAGGAAAAATCAAGGTGAAGATCCCAGCCTTTGAAGGCAAGTGTGATCCGGACGTCTACATGGAGTGGGAGACGAAAATTGAACAAATATGGAATTGCCATAACTTTGCCGAGCATAAAAAGGTACAACTCGCCACCCTTGAATTTTCCGGTTATGCACTAATCTGGTGGGATAATCTAGTAAAGGAAAGGAGAAGAGCTCTTGACGCACCAATAGGAACTTGGGAGCAAATGAAGGCCCTCATGAGGAGGCATTTCATTCCCCAACATTATGCACGTGAGCTGCGTCAAAGATTGGAGAATCTCAAGCAAGGTTCAATGAGTGCCGAGGAAACTTACAATGCCATGCAAGTGGCAATGGTAAGAGCCAATGTGGATGAGGATGAGGAGTCCACAATGGCACGTTTCCTTCGAGTTTTACATCCTTCTTTAGCTAATGAGGTCGATTTATATCCATATACTACTATGACTGGTTTGTTACATTTAGCTATGAAGGTTGAGAAAAAGAACAAGGCACGGATTCTAGGAGGCCGAGGCACGAGTAACCAGCCCAACTCATGGAGGAACAACCGTGGCCAGGCCATGTCTTATGGAAAGGAAGGCGCGCCTACAAAGGAACGAGGAAGCACCGCCGGCGCCTATGGAGATCAAGCTGGCCGAACCAAGCCTTCCGCGGGCACCGCGCCATCCTACAACAAGGGCCCCAATAGTGGAGCTTCGGCAGCTCCTAAGGGCAGTACCTCTAACCCTTCCTCTAGAGCTAGGGATATTGTGTGTTTTAAGTGCCAAGGAAGAGGGCACATGATGAAAGATTGCCCTAACAAGAAAACACTTTTAATCAATCATTTAGGCCAATATGAATCTGAGGAAGAAATTGATGATGTGCATGAAAATGAGCCTAATAATGATGATTTGCATGATGATGAGGATGAGATAGAGTATGAATCAGGGGAGTCTTTAATTGCTAGACGTAACATGCATATAAAACCAGCCCCTTGTGAAGATAATCAACGTGAAAATCTATTTCATACTCGATGTTTAATTAAGGGTAAGGTTTGCAACATGATAATAGATAGTGGAAGTTGCTGTAACATTGCTAGTCTTGAAATGGTACAAAAACTGCAATTATCTATGACTCAACACCCTAGACCTTATAAATTGCATTGGATGAACGATTGTGGAGAACTTAAAGTGAACAAGCAAGCGCATGTTTCTATTAAATTAGGGCATTACGAGGATGTTGTTCTTTGTGATGTAGTTCCTATGCAGGCTTGTCACATTTTATTAGGTCGCCCATGGCAATATGATAAGAAGGTCACGCATGATGGATTCACCAACCGGAACACCTTCACCTACAATGGCCAAACCATAGTGCTCAAACCCATGACGCCTATGCAGGTGACCGAGGAGTTTGACAAAAAGAAGGTAAGTAAGGTAAGTGGAGAAGGTGAGGGAAAGAAGGGGACAACTCGGGGTAAGACGAGCTCACCTAACAATCTCCCACCCTCCAGCGCACTTTTGGCTTCCAAGCGGGAGTTAGAGACCGAGTATTTGGATGGGCAAACAACACTCATGCTCTTGTGCAAGGAGCTGAGTTTGTTGAATGAGGAACTTAGAGCCTCTTTGCCCCCACAAATTTTGGGGCTCATTGAGGAATACAATGACGTATTTCCCGATGAGATACCGGTTGGCTTACCTCCAATTAGAGGAATCGAGCATCAAATTGATCTCATTCCCGGAGCATCTTTGCCTAATAGGCCAGCCTATCGTATGAACCCCAAGGAGACTGATACGTGATTACCCCGGAATCCTCCGTAGAAACCTCGTATATGACCCACACAAGTCCCGATCTTGCCAGCAAATCAATTCAATCCTACAAAAGCTTTCAACTTTAGTTTCCTTGTGGCGCAAGTAATGAAAATTCGAAATGGAACGAAGCGAAATCTGGTTCGAACACTTAAGATTGAATCAAAAGGGATAGTTCAACTGGATTGGCTCTAACGCTAAATCCAATTGATAAACTAGATTGATTTTTAACAATCAAAACTAGAACTAATCAATTGACCAATTTGAAGGAACAAACTGATTTAGTCGCGAGAACAAGAGAGAGAATTCGGCTATTGAGAGTTGCTCGATCGAATGAACTTGAATGCTAGAACACTTGTGTTTTTGGGCCCAAGAGATAGATTAAACCAATTTGGGTTTAATCTCTCTCAAGCTGATTTTTATTAATGAATTTGCAAAGTATAAATAGAGAATACAAAGCTATTCCTTGGGGAGCAAGCAAGGGGGTGTGGCCGGCCCTAGGAGAGAGGAATTAGCCTCCTTATCTTGCTTCCCAAGATATAATAATATCTAATTAAATCTAACTAGATTCCCTTAAATAAATAAATCATAGCTGAATTATTTATTTAAGGAAATAATCCTAACAACTTAAAATATCTCTAACAACCAGGAGAGAGAAAATATCTCTAACAACCAGGAGAGAGAAAATATCTCTAACAACCAGGAGAGAGAAAATATCTCTAACAACCAGGAGAGAGAAAATCAACCACTAACATAAACCTATTGGCTGATTTCTCTACATTATTTAAGTTCACACGCCTATAATAAAATAAATAGATAGATATTTTCTCCATTTAGAATGGTCAAGTCAAAGGGTTGACTTTGACCCATATACCAATTTATCTCACCCGGTCACTTACTAAATTCAGCCCTAAAGTGAGACAAATTAATACATGTTTTTAAATAAAGAAATAGTGAATTTCGGCCCTCATATTATCAATCCATGGAATCCGGGCTCAATTGATGTCGAATGCACGAGACCCACTTCGCCTTGCTAGGCTCTTCAACAACCGCTGCCAATCGAACCAAGATCGCTGTTGTGCCTTGAGCAATCTTCTTAGCTCGACTTCTTGTGATTGGTCCGTCAGAAGGCACTCGAATCAACTCATCGACGTCGGTTTGAGACATGGCAGGCTTCACTGCATCATTCTCCTCCACTTGAGCTCGAATCGTCTCTGATTCGACGTCGGAATCAAAATCTGGCACATAAAGAGATAGATCAGCCACATTAAAAGTTGGATGGACACCATACTCACCAGGCAAGTCAACATGATATGCATTAGGGCCGATTCTCCTGATGATACGAAATGGTCCATCTCCTCTCTGATCTAACTTGTTCTTCCTTTGATTTGGGAACCTTTCCTTCCTTAGATGCACCCAAACAAGGTCTCCTTCTTCAAAGATAACCTGTTTTCGACCCTTATCAGCATGGGCCTTGTACTTCATGGATTTCCTCTCTAAGTGCATCTTCGTCCTCTCATGTAGCTTCTTCACAAACTCAGCCCTCTTGTTAGCTTCAAAACTCTCTTTTCCCTTGTATGGCTGAGGCGTCATATCCACCGGCGTCCTCGGATTCAGCCCATAAACAACCTCAAAAGGGGTCATCTTTGTGGCTGAATGGATTGACCTGTTATAAGCAAACTCCACAAAAGGCAACACATCTTCCCAACGTTTGAGGTTAGCTTTAAGCATAGTTCTAAGTAAAACCCCTAACGTTCGATTAGTAACTTCCGTTTGCCCATCAGTTTGTGGGTGACATGAGGTAGAAAACAGCAATTTAGTTCCCAATTTAGACCATAGACTCTTCCAAAAATAACTCAAAAATTTAGCATCACGATCTGACACAATAGAACAAGGAATGCCATGCAATCTAACAATTTCCCTAAAGAACAAATCAGCAATATGCACAGCATCATCAGTCGTGTGACATGGAATAAAGTGAGCCATTTTGGAAAATCTATCTACCACTACAAAGATAGAATCTCTACCCTTCCTAGTTCTAGGCAAACCTACAATGAAATCCATAGAAATGTCTTCCCAAGGAGAACTAGGAATGGGTAAAGGCTGGTACAAACCATGGGGGTGAAGTCTAGACTTAGCTTTAGCACAAACAACACAACTCTTGACAAATCTCAGCACATAATTACTCATTTTAGGCCAATAGTAGTGTTCTTTTAAACCTTCTAAAGTCTTTTCTAAACCCCTATGTCCTCTTGATTCATGAACCTCTTTAGTTAGAAGCCTACGTATACTAGATGAAGGAATGCACAATTTTCCAGCTTTAAACAAGTATCCATCATCAATAAAGTAGGTATCTATTTCACCCCTAGACATGCAATTCTTATAGATTTCAGCAAAGTGAGGATCACTAGCATATAATTCCCTAATCATTGCAAATCCAAGGATCTTAACATCACATAGGTTCAAGAGTACATACCTCCGAGAAAGGGCGTCAGCTACCACATTCTCCTTGCCTTTCTTATGTTTAACAACATAAGGAAAGGTCTCCATGAATTCAACCCATCTTGCATGTCGCCTGCTGAGTCTGGATTGGCCTTTCAAGTACTTCAAGGCCTCATGATCAGAATGGATTACAAACTCTTTAGGCCACAAATAATGAGACCAAGTTTTCAGGACCCTAATTAAAGCATACAACTCTTTATCATAAGTAGGGTAATTCAACTCAGCCCCACTAAGCTTTTCACTAAAATAAGCAATGGGTTTCTTGTCTAGTAAGAGCACGCCTCCTATGCCATGTCCAGAAGCGTCCACCTCTATCTCAAATGCCTTGGAGAAGTCAGGGAGTTGAAGCACTGGGGCGTGGCATAATCTGTCCTTCAAAGTGTTGAAGGCGTTCTCTTGTTGCTCCCTCCATTTAAAGGCCGTATCCTTCTTTGTCAGCTCGTGGAGGGGGGCTGCAATTGTGCTAAAATCATGCACAAATCTCCTGTAGAAGCCAGCCAAGCCGAGAAATGATCTGACCATTGTTGGTGTAGTCGGCTGGGGCCATTCTTTGATTGCCTTGATCTTGTCTTCATCTACCTTCAATCCACCTTTAGACACAACAAAACCAAGAAAAATGGTAGACTCCGAGCAAAAAGAACACTTTTTCAAGTTAACATAAAGCTTTTCTAACCTTAAAGTGTCCAAAACAGCCCTAAGATGATCTACATGTTCATCCATGGTTTTGCTATAGATTAAGATATCATCAAAGTAGACTACAACAAATCTGCCTAAGTATCTTCTTAAGACATGGTTCATAAGCCTCATAAAGGTACTAGGTGCATTAGTTAATCCAAAAGGCATTACTAACCATTCATATAAGCCATACTTAGTTTTAAAGGCAGTTTTCCATTCATCCCCTTCCCTCATCCTAATTTGATGGTACCCACTTCTTAAATCAATTTTAGAAAAGAAATTAGCACCATGGAACTCATCAAGCATATCATCTAGTCTAGGAATGGGGTGACGGTACTTAACTGTTATTTGGTTGATCGCTCTACAATCAACACACATTCTCCATGTGCCATCCTTCTTTGGCACCAAAATCACCGGAACCGCGCATGGGCTGAGAGATTCACGCACATAGCCTTTGTCCATGAGATCTTGCACTTGTCTTTGAAGCTCAGCGGTCTCTTCTGGACTTGCTCTATAGGCTGCACGGTTTGGTAATGAAGCGCCGGGCACCAAATCGATTTGATGCTCAATGCCTCTAATGGTGGTTATGTGATTGATGAAGAGATACCTCCAAATCAAGTGGAGGAGGATAATCTTGGCCATGAAGGGGACGATATTGAGGCCATCGAACCTAATTGCAATGGACATCCATTAACTTTGGTAACCATGCGTACTCTTACTTTACAAGAAACACCTAGGCTAGATCAAAGGAAAACATTTTTCATACTAGGTGTACAGTGAAGAATCAAATGTTATGCATGATAATTGATAGTGGTAGCTGCTGTAACATTATTAATGCTAAAGTAGTTGATCACTTGCAATTGAAAACTCAACCTAGGGCTACTAGTTATGGTCTTAATGGAATCAATTATTCGAGTGGTCCTAATGATACGTGATTACCCCGGAATCCTCCGTAGAAACCTCGTATATGACCCACACAAGTCCCGATCTTGCCAGCAAATCAATTCAATCCTACAAAAACTTTCAACTTTAGTTTCCTTGTGGCGCAAGTAATGAAAATTCGAAATGGAACGAAGCGAAATCTGGTTCGAACACTTAAGATTGAATCAAAAGGGATAGTTCAACTGGATTGGCTCTAACGCTAAATCCAATTGATAAACTAGATTGATTTTTAACAATCAAAACTAGAACTAATCAATTGACCAATTTGAAGGAACAAACTGATTTAGTCGCGAGAACAAGAGAGAGAATTCGGCTATTGAGAGTTGCTCGATCGAATGAACTTGAATGCTAGAACACTTGTGTTTTTGGGCCCAAGAGATAGATTAAACCAATTTGGGTTTAATCTCTCTCAAGCTGATTTTTATTAATGAATTTGCAAAGTATAAATAGAGAATACAAAGCTATTCCTTGGGGAGCAAGCAAGGGGGTGTGGCCGGCCCTAGGAGAGAGGAATTAGCCTCCTTATCTTGCTTCCCAAGATATAATAATATCTAATTAGATCTAACTAGATTCCCTTAAATAAATAAATCATAGCTGAATTATTTATTTAAGGAAATAATCCTAACAACTTAAAATATCTCTAACAACCAGGAGAGAGAAAATATCTCTAACAACCAGGAGAGAGAAAATATCTCTAACAACCAGGAGAGAGAAAATCAACCACTAACATAAACCTATTGGCTGATTTCTCTACATTATTTAAGTTCACACGCCTATAATAAAATAAATAGATAGATATTTTCTCCATTTAGAATGGTCAAGTCAAAGGGTTGACTTTGACCCATATACCAATTTATCTCACCCGGTCACTTACTAAATTCAGCCCTAAAGTGAGACAAATTAATACATGTTTCTAAATAAAGAAATAGTGAATTTCGGCCCTCATATTATCAATCCATGGAATCCGGGCTCAATTGATGTCGAATGCACGAGACCCACTTCGCCTTGCTAGGCTCTTCAACAACCGCTGCCAATCGAACCAAGATCGTTGTTGTGCCTTGAGCAATCTTCTTAGCTCGACTTCTTGTGATTGGTCCGTCAGAAGGCACTCGAATCAACTCATCGACGTCGGTTTGAGACATGGCAGGCTTCACTGCATCATATGGGGTACCTCAAGACCCCAACATGGCTACACAAGAGCCACCCTGAGTCAAAGGAGCACGTCGGGCTAATGACATTAAAAATAGCGCTTACGGGAGACAACCCGCTTTTAGAATTAGATTCTTTTTCTTTTCTTTTCTTTTCCTTTTTAGATTATTTTCTTAGCTTTCTTTTGAATTCTTTTAGTAATTTTTAGGATAGAAATTAGGATAAATTTTTAGCTAACAAGATGCAGGAGAAGGGATCGAAAATCACTCCAAGAGGCTACGGTGGCTCGTTAACGACCCACGCAAGCTCGTTAACGACCCGGTTCGAACGACCCGACTCGGAAAACGGGGCAGGTAAGTTTTTTTTAACCTAATCTATCTTTTTACCTACCCATTGCCACCGCCCCCTCTTCTCTCTCCTATAAAACCCTTTTACCCCTTCCACAAATCCACCCTCAAATCCTCTCAATTCCAAAACTCAACCAAAGATCTTGAAGACCCCCTCCCACCGATCGGAATCCCGCACTAACCACCACCGAGCAACCGTCGTTATCGAAGCCCGAAAATCTTTCTTTCCACCATCAAAAATCCGAGCTTTCGTTAACCCGCACCTAGTTCGTTACTCACCCGATTTCCGACCCTTTTGTTCTTCAATTCTCTTGATTTTCCGGTATGTTTTCTAAACCCTAACTCAAAATTGCATGATTTAGTTTTTTTAGGGTAGAAATTTCATGTCTAGAATTAAGTTCGTATAAAGGATCGATGTTCATTATTTTGCCCATGAAAGTTTGATTCTGCTTCGTAATTCTAGATCTATAGTATCAAGTTTTAAACTTAGCATGTCAAAATTTCGGGTAAAATTAGCATGTTCGGGATGCGTAATCGAGCAAGTATGGGGTGCGTATATCCGATTGTGTGACTAGTGAAGAAGTCTAGAGGATTGCATGCTTAATTTTTGCTTGAATTTTAAGGTAGATTAAATTCGGAATTCTGTGATATGGCTCTCGACAGCTCGTTAACGACCCACCCAGGCTCGTTAACGACCCTGCACAGCTTCAGAAATCAACGCCAGTCCAGAATCATAAACAACCCAATTGGGTAGTTAACGAACATTTCCGAGTCTATTTCGAGACCAAGTATGGGGTCCCTTGCCTATCTATTTTGAATAGATCTTATCTTCGTATTTTGAATAGACCAAGTATTACGATTTTATATGCTTGGCTATGTTGTGGTGTCCCTAGTCCTAGATCTTTCATGATCTTATTTCAATTATCTTGAGTGAATTTCGTTGCTGAGTTACTTGCCTCGGTACCGAATTTATTTAGGTCGTTAGTTGAGTCTTTTTAGGTAGGGTGGTTCGTTAACGACCCTGACAACGTCATTAACGAGGCTACTTGTTCTTGATTTTGTTTGATTTTGTTTGCTTTTTAGTAGTTGATAAACGAACAACCTTGCTTCCTGTGGAACGATCCTGACTTCGCTATACTCAGCGGGGTCTTGACTTATAAATTTATTTATTGTCAAGAATACCCTCCCAACACTTCGCAAATCCAGCCACGCCATGCACCGAGCACTACGACTCGGTGTGCCTAGGCATATGTGATCCCAATATCGTGCCAAGGTTTTGGCGTTGCGTTGTCACGATGCTCCCCTTGTGCGACGTCTAGTGTCGAGTAACATGTGCCAAGGGGTTCTAGGCTGCGGCCCTACAAGGGCGTGCTTTTCATGCTCCGTGAGTTTTCCACCACGAGCGCCTAGTGCTGCGAGGACCAATGCCGAGATTCGACACCACCCGGCGCGCCTATGGCCAAACCAAAGGCGTGTCTAGTTTTTAATCCTAGACATCTATGCACCGGTCCTCCTTTAGCAAAGTAATTCCTTTTGAGATTTACATGTCTTTTCAAGGCAAATCATCAATTTAACATTTATACAAGTCAACATCAAACCATACTTCTCATTTAGATAAGTCATTAACCTTTAGGATTCAACCATATGACATAACGGTCTTGATACAACATCTTTTGTGCTGTCAAAGCATCAAAAGTTCCATTTGACACTTTTCAACCATGTCAAACTTTATTTGACCAAGCCATGAGTGATTTCACTCTCATAAAACATTTCTCACTACAAGTATGCCACAAATCTCAATTTGAACCAATCAAGACTTGCATATTTCCTTTTCCATAAGAAGCATGATTTTCATGAAATCACCATGTGAACTTCGACATGCATCTTATCAAAGAGACTCTAACCATCTCTTTTATGTGTTCTTTAGTGCATTCATGGCCAACATGTGTTCACCCTCTCACGTGGGGGCAATCAAGTACACCCTTACATTAGTAGACCGAAGGTAGTCTAATTACTCTTGTAGACCCAAAGGTAGTCTAGAGCATGAGTCGTCCCAATCAAAGAATGGTCGACTCAAGGGTAATCTACTTAGGATCATCCTAAATGAATGAACCTATAATCAACTTTTTAAACTTTATCTCAAGAATTGAACTTTTATTTCTTTTCTTACACACATGTCATTAAGATTATCATTGAATCAAACCATTGTTTATTATGAACCATAAACATTACATGATCTTATATTTGATCAATCAACACACTTATTACTCTTTTAATCAAGGTAACAACACACATAAGTTTATAGCACACTTATAATTCTAAAACACACATACATACGTACATAAGGAAACATACAAGGCATACAATCAACCATGGCGCCTTACGCCACACAAGGAGTAATAAACTGGTTTCATTGGCGTTTGGTCCCCATAGACCACTTGCCAATAGTTGCCTCCATTCGAGGCTCCTCCATCACCCAAAGTCGCGCCCCTAGGGACGCCGCTCCTTGGCTTGGCACGCAAGTGCTTAGCCCTCGACCTCGTACGACGCTTGAACCTCGAGTACCCTTGCCTAGCCTCATGTCCACGCCTTGGATCACGAGTCTCCATCTCCTTGGAGGGTTGAGGCGCAAGAACCTCATCTTCCGTAGTATTTCCGAGATCGGGTTCACACCTCACTTTTGCGAGGACCCAATCCCAATACAAGTTTTTTTGTTGCATTCATCAAGCCATTCGCCAAAGTCTTGGAGTCCACCTTGATCCTTTTCGATCGGTCTTATGGGACTAGGAGGCTAGATTTTGACTTCCCTCAATTGAGTGGTAACGTCATCGACCATTTTATCCCCTCGTCTAGCCAAATCCTCAAACTTAACAAGACAAACCAACAATGCAAACATAAACATAAACATATGAATGCAAATATAAACAAAATAGTCGTTGAAGATTGTTGAGTTTTAGGGTATGCATGCAATCATAAAAGTATATTCACATTGTTGAGTTGAAGTGAAAGTCGACCCTTGTACATACAAGGCGGTTTGAGTAGACCATAAAGGTAATCTCGTGAGTAGACCCATTAAAGGGTAGTCTTGTTGGGTGTATGCCCTAAGGAAATTACCATCGATCCAATCAACATCATGTTACTTGGATAATGGCTACGAGTCACGGGATGAGATCCCACTTTCCTCTAATGACTATTGTCCTATTCCATGCCAAGGGTTTGTGAAATATGGTTGTGAGATAAAACATACCATATGAAAACAATAGACTTGTTGGCAAGACAAGCCTATTAGAACAAACATACCTTGTTCGAGTCCCATGATTCTGCTTCATCCTTTACTAGCACGAAGTCTTCTTCCATGACGTGCGTGGTTCCTCCTTCACTTGGATGAACTCCTCTTGCATCACCACTTGAGGTTTCTTCTCCACTCCAACTCTTGAAGATCGATCCATGATATCACTCTTGTGTTTGATTTGATTGAGAAAACTCACACAAACAAACCCTACTCAAAATGATGCAGTGAAGCCTGCCATGTCTCCAACTGACGTCGATGAGTTGATTCGAGTGCCTTCTGACGGACCAATCACAAGAACTCGAGCTAAGAAGATTGCTCAAGGCACAACAACGATCTTGGTTCGATTGGCAGCGGTTATTGAAGAGCCTAGCAAGGCGAAGTGGGTCTCGTGCATTCGACATCAATTGAGGCCGGATTCCATGGATTGATTATATGAGGGCCGAAATTCACTATTTCTTTATTTAGAAACATGTATTAATTTGTCTCACTTTAGGGCTGAATTTAGTAAGTGACCGGGTGAGATGAATTGGTATATGGGTCAAAGTCAACCCTTTGACCTTGACCATTCTGAATTGAAGAAAATATCTTATTTATTTTATTATGAACAATTTCTATTTATTTTAATAATGTAGAGAAATCAGCCAATAGGCTTATGTTAGTTGGTTGATCTTCTCTCTCCTGGTTGTTAGAGATATTTTTAGTTTGTTAGAGATGTTTTAAGTTTGTTAGGATTATTTCCTTAAATAAATAATTCAGCCATGATTTATTTATTTAAGGGAATCTAGTTAGATTTATTTAGATATTATTATATCTTGGGAAGCAAGCAAAGGAGACCCCTTCTCCCCTTCTAGGGTCGGCCAGCCTCCCTCCCTTGCTCCCCAAGTATTAGCTTTTGTATTCTCTATAAATACTTTTCAGTTTCATTAATAAAAATCAGCTTGAGATTAGATAAACCCTAAGAAAGGTTTATCTAGTCCTTGGGCTCAAAAATACAATTGTTTGCTCGTGTTCATCATCATCTTCGATCATCATCAGAATTCTCGATTTCTCTCTCTCTCTCTCTTGTGTTATTAAATTGGTTTGTTGATTTAATCAATTAGATTGTTCTAGTTGTGATTGTTAAAGATCAAACTAGTTAATCAATTGGATTTAGCGTTAGAGCCAATCCAATTGAACTATCAAGTTGATTCCTTCAACCTTCCAATTTTGTTCGTTACTTCAATTTTCGGATCTGTTTGTTACTTGGATCGCAAGTTTCTTAATTTGAGAGCTTTTGTAGGTTTGAATCATAATTGCTGGCAAGATCGGGTTCCTGTGTGGTCAAATACGAGGTTTCTAAGGAGTAATCCGAGGCGATCACGTATCAAGTGGTATCATAATCCAGCGTCTCCCCAAGTAATTGTTTCTTTCCTTAATTTGCTTTCTAATTAATTTGATTCAGTTTTTGATCCCAAAAATCCCACCTTTACCTAAAGTTTGAATTTTTGAGACTAAAGATTGAATTTTCACCACAACCACCACATATTTCCGCCAACATGATGAGGGGCCATCCGTCAAGCCACCACCGAGCACGCCCATCCTCTTTGATGGTCCAATGACAAGGGCGTGAGCCAAGAAGCTTCAAAGGGACTTGTTTGCATTTGTGGCGTACCAGGAGACAAGGAAGCCAAGAATGCCCCTGAGAAAAAGCCATTATTCATGAGCAGCCTCGTCGCCAAGGATTCAAGCCACGAAGTGCCAGATTGAGGCACCGGCGCAGCGGTGCCTAGGCTGGGCACAAGCGCGCGCGCCAGCGGCGCCCCGCACATGTGTGCGTTGCTTGGGCTTGTTAGGCCATTTTGGGCCGCCCTCTTTAATTGTTTTACTTAGACTTTTTCTAGCTATTTTCTGATTATTAGGAAGACATATAAATAGCTTCTAGTGGTTATTATTTCAGATTAGAAACCTTTATCATAAAACTGAGTGTTTTCTCTCCATAGTGAGAATCGAAGACTTGTTCTTCAAAGTATTGCAATTTCAGCTTGGTTTGTCTTGTTTGCATCAATTATCGATCATAGTTGGTGTGCTAGTCGAATACGAGCATCTTCTTCGTGCTTTCAAGGCTGGATCCTTGATTGTGTGAAGTCGTACAAGGTTGGTCACTTGATCATTCAATCTGGTTCTCGTTTTCAAAGCAACGAGGGTCTTTTTGTTGTTTCATTTGGTTGATCTCATTTTCCCTATCGTTTTCATTTGAGTCTCATTATTTCCTTTCCATTTTCAGTTTGTCGAGTCCTTTTGTTTCATTTCTAATCGTTTGCTTGTTTCCCTTTGTTTGCTGAGTCGTTGATTGTCGAAGATCGGGCCAATCACGGTTAACCCCGTATCAAATTGGTATCAGAGCTTCGTTGACGACGTTCTTTTCCATTTCCGAGTCGATTCACCATTAGAGTCTACAAAATACCAAGCACTTTCATGAGATTAATGAACCATGTTTTGAGGCATTACATAGGAAAGTTTGTAGTTGTGTATTTTGATGATATCCTAGTGTATAGTAAGTCCTTAGTTGAGCATGAAGATCATTTGCGAAATGTGCTTAACACATTGCGACTAGAGCACTTGTATGCTAACTTAAAAAAATGTGAATTGTGCACTACTTCCGTTACTTTCCTTGGTTTTGTAGTGAATGAAAATGGGCTGCAAGTCGATGAGGCTAAGGTGAAGGCGATCCAGGATTGGCCTACGCCTACATCAATCGGCCAAGTGAGAAGTTTTCATGGACTGGCCAGCTTCTACCGGCGGTTTGTGAGGGACTTTAGCACTATTGCCGCGCCATTAACCGAGATAACCAAGAAGAGGAGCGAGTTCAAGTGGGGAAAGGCGCAAGAGAGGGCATTCCAGGCCCTAAAGGACAGATTGATGCACGCCCAATTGTTGGTGCTGCCGGACTTCACAAGGCCTTTCGAGGTGGAGTGCGATGCTAGCGGCATTGGTATTGGAGGTGTACTCATGCAAGAAGGTAAACCTGTAGCCTTCTTTTCTGAAAAGCTTAAAGGTGCATGTTTAAATTACTCGACTTATGATAAAGAATTGTATGCATTGTTTCGAGTGTTGAAAACATGGCAACATTACCTATGGCCTAAAGAATTTGTACTTAAAACTGACCATGAATCTCTAAAACATTTTAAGAGCCAAGATAAACTTGATAGATGATACGGGGATAAACCGCTTGAAGGATGGCCCGATCTTCAACACCATAGACTCAACGGAAACAAAGGTAAGAAAGAAGATAATAAATAATGGAAACAAACTGAATTGGAGGACAAAACATGGATGTATAAATGGATAATAAGAAGAACCAATTGAAACAACAAATAGACCCTCATTACTTTGAAAACGAGAACCTAGATGAATGATCAAAAGACCCATCTTTCTACAACTTGACACAATCAAGGACGCAGCCTTGAAGCACCAAGAGGATGCATTGTGAAAGCCTACGAACACCTAACCATAGAAGGCCGACATAACGTAAGACAATCCAAGCCAAATCAAAGACCGATCCCTTATCAAGGGCACTCGGCTCCCTTGGGAGAATCCTCTCCAAAACACAAGTCTGAAAACTCTCAAAACTCTCAAAACTCTCAAAACTAAGCTAAAAATGAAACTAACTAAAGCTATTTATAAGCCTCCTAAAATAATTAAACAAAATAACCAATAATTAAATAAAATAGCAAATATTGTCTTAAAGCTAATAAAAACTCATCTAATTTCTTATGGCCCAAAATGATGCATGATCCAAAAACAACACAAGGTTAGAAATTGGCGTGCTCCTTGGATGTTCTCGGATGATCCTTCATCATTCTCCCCTTCTTGAAGAAGATTCGTCCTCGAATCTTGGCCTTCATCCAAAGCAAAGTAAGGAGCAAGATTAGCTTGTTTGAATGCGGCTTTAACATCATAATCTCTCGGAATTCTCTTTTCTCCAATGCACCCAAACAAGATCTCTCCATGGGTATAATGTTGGATCCTTTACGAGAAGGCTCGTTGTACGAGATAGATAACACACTACAAGGAACCTGTTAAGATTAGTGATAATCAAAAAACAAACAACCTCACATTGTGTTTACACTCGTCTCTCACACTCCTCACTACAACTTGACTCAAGAAATGACTCGATTACAGTCAAGATGAGAAGGTTTGGACAGAAATTGAGATAGGGTAAGAAGAACTAGACCTTGATCAAACAATTCTTGCTTGACCTACTAAACCAATGATTATGGCTTGTTGATGGTGTGCAAGGTGAGGCTTGGTCGATTGGGCTGGCTAGAATGTAGGAGGTGGAGGTTGTTGGTAAGTTGAGTGAAAATAGGAATGTGGGGAGTGGATATGGCTGATGTGAAGAGTTGGTTAGGCTTTTGAACTAGTCAACCTAGAATTAAGGAGGTGGTGGGCATGGATCTTGGCTGGTATGGATTTTGTTGGAGGTTTGACTTGGTCATCCTAAATTCAAGGAGAATGTGGAGCAACTTAAATTCTTAAATTTCAATTGCTATTTTTCTCCAAAAATAATTTAGGGGTCTGACTAAAATCAAGGGTGGACGGTTTTAGGCAGGTGGTGGTGAAAAGTGGTTGTTTTGGGTTTGAAAAAGTCAACCTTAAAAATAGGAGTTGGCATGGCTTTATGTGGCTGAGAAGAGATTGGTTTTGATCTCCCTTAAAAATAGGAGGCTGAATAGGAGTCTGAATTTTGACTCAAATTAAATTAATAATTGGCCTCTTTTGTAACAAAAAACGTGGCTGAGTAGTGAAGGAGATGATGGACGGTTATTAGAAGGTGGTTAAGGCTGATTAAGGCTGTATTTGGTTAAATACAAACCAGCTTCAACACAACTAGGAGGAAAGGTGGCGGTTTTGGTGTGGTGGTTATGGATAGGCTAAGGCCATGTTTGGCTGAGGCACAACCAACAACAAACACAAATACATAGGTTAGCAAATCAAATAGATTGAACGAGGAGAAATTGATCAAACCTGGACACGAAATAGATGAACAAGGTGACACTCTTTTTGTAGTTTTGTTTTTTTTTCGACTTTGAATGACTCAACAATGGTGTTGGCAACCGAAAGCTCTGATACCACTTTGATACGGGGATAAACCGCTTGAAGGATGGCCCGATCTTCAACACCATAGACTCAACGGAAACAAAGGTAAGAAAGAAGATAATAAATAATGGAAACAAACTGAATTGGAGGACAAAACATGGATGTATAAATGGATAATAAGAAGAACCAATTGAAACAACAAATAGACCCTCATTACTTTGAAAACGAGAACCTAGATGAATGATCAAAAGACCCATCTTTCTACAACTTGACACAATCAAGGACGCAACCTTGAAGCACCAAGAGGATGCATTGTGAAAGCCTACGAACACCTAACCATAGAAGGCCGACATAACGTAAGACAATCCAAGCCAAATCAAAGACCGATCCCTTATCAAGGGCACTCGGCTCCCTTGGGAGAATCCTCTCCAAAACACAAGTCTGAAAACTCTCAAAATTCTCAAAACTCTCAAAACTAAGCTAAAAATGAAACTAACTAAAGCTATTTATAAGCCTCCTAAAATAATTAAACAAAATAACCAATAATTAAATAAAATAGCAAATATTGTCTTAAAGCTAATAAAAACTCATCTAATTTCTTATGGCCCAAAATGATGCATGATCCAAAAACAACACAAGGTTAGAAATTGGCGTGCTCCTTGGATGTTCTCGGATGATCCTTCATCAATAGAAGACATGGTAGATGGATGGAATTCATTGAAACATTTCCATATGTTATTAAGTATAAAAAGGGCAAAGATAATGTTGTGGCTGATGCTTTGTCTAGGCGCCACACCTTGTTGACCACATTAGATTCTAGGGTGCTTGGATTTGTATATATTAAGAATCTTTATGTGGATGATGCTGATTTTGGGGCTACTTATAAAGCATGTCATGAAAAGGGGTCGTTTGAGTCTTATTATGTGCATGATGGATTTCTGTTTCGTATGGATAAAGTTTGTATTCCTAGATGTTCATTGAGATTGCTACTTGTTGATGAAGCCCATAAGGGTGGATTAATGGGTCATTTTGGTAGGGATAAGACTTATCATATGCTGCGTGCACATTTTTATTGGCCTCATATGCTTAGAGATGTAGAACATGCTATTAAAAGATGCATTGGTTGTTTAAAAGCTAAGTCTAAATTGAAACCTCATGGCTTATATACGCCCCTGCCCATACCTTCAGCCTCTTGGGAAGACATATCCATGGACTTTATAGTGGGCTTACCTAGGACTAAGAGGGGGAGAGACTCTATTTTTGTGGTTGTAGACAGATTCTCTAAGATGGCTCACTTCATAGCTTGTCACAAAACCGACGACGCCACTAATGTAGCTTCTTTGTTCTTTAGGGAAATTGTTAGGCTGCATGGTGTGCCGAAAACCATAGTTAGTGATAGGGATGTGAAGTTTCTTAGTCACTTTTGGAGAACTCTTTGGGGTAAGTTGGGTACTAGGCTGTTATTCTCTACATCTAGCCACCCACAAACCGATGGCCAAACCGAGGTCACCAATAGGACTTTAACCACCATCCTTAGAGCCATTATTAGGAAGAACCTGAAATCTTGGGAAGAAATGCTGCCTCATGTGGAATTTGCATACAATAGGACAATGCATTCATCTACTATGCTTACTCCATTTGAGTGCGTTTATGGTACTAACCCCCTAACTCCTTTAGATCTTACCCCATTTCCAATGAGGGAAAAAGAAAGCTTTGATGCAGGAAAACAGGTTGAGTTCATTAAGGAGTTACATGAGAGGACAAGGATCAAGCTGGAACAAAGGGCCGAGTATAATGCCAACCGAGCTAACAAGGGACGGCGCAAGGTTATTTTCCAGCCCGGCGATCTAGTATGGGTGCATTTGAGGAAGGAGAGGTTCCCCGAGCAACGAAAGTCCAAACTGTCACCACGTGGAGATGGGCCTTTCAAGGTGCTTCAACGCATTGGTGATAACGCATACAAGCTGGAGTTGCCCGGAGAGTACGGCGTGAGTGCTACATTCAACGTGGCTGATCTAACTCCTTATCTTGTTGTGGATGAAGACCTTGATTCGAGGTCGAATCCTTTTCAAGAAGGGGAGGATGATGAGGGGCCATCCGTCAAGCCACCACCGAGCACGCCCATCCTCTTTGATGGTCCAATGACAAGGGCGCGAGCCAAGAAGCTTCAAAGGGACTTGTTTGCATTTGTGGCGTACCAGGAGACAAGGAAGCCAAGAATGCCCCTGAGAAAAAGCCATTATTCATGAGCAGCCTCGTCGCCAAGGATTCAAGCCACGAAGTGCCAGATTGAGGCACCGGCGCAGCGGTGCCTAGGCTGGGCACAAGCGCGCGCGCCAGCGGCGCCCCGCACATGTGTGCGTTGCTTGGGCTTGTTAGGCCATTTTGGGCCGCCCTCTTTAATTGTTTTACTTAGACTTTTTCTAGCTATTTTCTGATTATTAGGAAGACATATAAATAGCTTCTAGTGGTTATTATTTCAGATTAGAAAGCTTTATCATAAAACTGAGTGTTTTCTCTCCATAGTGAGAATCGAAGACTTGTTCTTCAAAGTATTGCAATTTCAGCTTGGTTTGTCTTGTTTGCATCAATTATCGATCATAGTTGGTGTGCTAGTCGAATACGAGCATCTTCTTCGTGCTTTCAAGGCTGGATCCTTGATTGTGTGAAGTCGTACAAGGTTGGTCACTTGATCATTCAATTTGGTTCTCGTTTTCAAAGCAACGAGGGTCTTTTTGTTGTTTCATTTGGTTGATCTCATTTTCCCTATCGTTTTCATTTGAGTCTCATTATTTCCTTTCCATTTTCAGTTTGTCGAGTCCTTTTGTTTCATTTCTAATCGTTTGCTTGTTTCCCTTTGTTTGCTGAGTCGTTGATTGTCGAAGATCGGGCCAATCACGGTTAACCCCGTATCACAACACCACCACCCCGCCACCACCAACCAACTCGACCTGGTGTCGCTAAGCTTAGCCGCACCACCCACCTTCACCGTCCGATCACAACCACACCACCCGTGATCTGATCGGAGCAGCCACACCCTAATTCGCCACCCTTATTCTCGAACCCTAACCCTAATTTTTCGAGAAACCCTAACCTAACCCTAACCCTAATCTGGCGGCAGTTCAAACCCAAACCCTAACCCTAGTTGCGAGAAACCCTAGGTAACCCTAATTCTCGCAAACCCTAGTCCGAAACCCTACCAAACCCCAAACCCTAGAACCGAACCCTAATAGTCCTAATCCAGCCGTGATCTCCCAAACCCTAAATCCCTTAGTTGTTCCTTGCCCTCCAAGCAATTGCCAATTAGGAGATTTTTATGGGATTTGTGCATGTTTATTGGCTGAATTGGTTGAGTTGTATTGCAATTTAGATTAGCAATTGTTTTTCCTACAGTTTTATGAGTTTTCATTCATGTTGCATGATTGATTGCGATTCATATTGCTTGATTAATACTTGCTGATTTCTGTCATTGCATCCCATCAATTCGACCTACCCCTTCTTCTTTTTATTAATTTGGCTTCTAGTTGGTTTCATTGGTAGCAAAAATCACTTAGTTTTAAAAAAAAAAAAGTTCGTCTATACCTTTTAATTTCGTTCCTTGCATTGTTGCATTACTTTGCTCGTTTCTTCATTATAGCACAAGAGTAGTTTGTGCATAAAATCAAAAAAAAAAAACAGAAAAGAAAAGTGATCTACCCCAGCTAGTTTTAAGCCACTTTCAACCCTAGTGATTGCTTGCAAATGGCAAGTATGCAATAAGACAAGCAATGCAAATAGTCCCACTTTCAACCCCAGCTAGTTTTTAAGTCACTAAGCCTACCATATTTTCTGTCCTTGCATGCTGAACTTTGGCTTTATTAACTTGCATAGAGTCAATTGAGAGATTGCATGTGTTTTAGAGCTCATAGAGGGACTATTTGCATTGCTTGTCTTATTGCATACTTGCCATTTGCTTAAGTTGCATATTTCCTTTAATTATCATTAGTATTCCATACCTACACTATATCTACCATTTTACTCCCTCAATTCAGCCCAAAAACTGAATTAAGTTGATTGGATTGCTTTGAGGCAAATTTTGGCTTGATCAAGGTGTGGTATTGCTTGTTGTGATTTGCTTTAGAACACACTACTCTCTCTATTTCCTTGCTTGTTTCAGGAACAATGGTGATTCCATTAGAACCTAACCCAACTGAATTGAACCTCACTAAGGAAGCAATCGACTTCATTAGGTTGTCCATTAGTGATGGTGTGCGAGATGGCCAGGCTCGAGCTGTAGAACTGGCCACGGCTGCATTGGCTCCACAACTGAAGCGTTTAGAGGAACAACTTGCAACATTGGTTGATTCATCTCAAGCTAGTCGCAAGAGCACCCCTGCAGTCGATCTTACAAGTGACCCAAATCAGGCCTCGGGTAGCGACAAAGGCAAGCAACAACTAGTTGATGAAGAGCATGATGTGCTTGCTAGCTACAACAAAGATAATGATCCCCCGGCTCACTACTCCCCCACAGCAGGCCGAGGTAGAGGAAGAGGCAACGGGTCGAGGACTCCACCGGTTACTCATCAACAATTCTATAATCAGCCACAAAACCGGTATCCTCAAGCCACTCATCAACAATATCAACAATACAACAACTCTTTTGATGATGTGACGTATGGCTATCCCGGGGAAGAAAGGCGCCCATGGCATCCTCCCCTAGATGATTTCTATAACCAAGCTGAGGTTGTAGAGGATCTCCCACCAGCTTATGGAGTACAAAGGCCGAACAACAACAACAACGTTAACCAAGCTGTAAATCAGATTGGGAAACGTGATATAAAGATCAAGATAGAGCCATTCAATGGAGAGCTTAATCCGGAGAAGTATCTAGAGTGGGAACAGGCTACAAATTTCATTCTAGATCACATGGGATATGAAGAATGGGAGAAAGTTGCTGTTGTTTTCATCCACTTTATTGGGACCGCTAGAAATTGGTGGTTTAGAATGAAGGAGGATCGAATTAGAAAGGCCTTACCACCAATTGAAACTTGGGGCCAGCTGAAGTTTGTAATGAGGAAGAAATATGTGCCTGAAGAGCATACCGAGCACATGAGATTGAAAGTTGTAACTTGCAAACAAGGCACCAAGTCTCCAACCGAGTACTTCAATGAGCTAGAGATCTGAGTTTTAAAGCGGGAATTCATCATTCCCAACGGTCTCTAAGGACCCAATTCATGGCTGGACTGAATCAAAGCATTCAAGACACATTGGAGATTCAACAAATCAAGGATCTCAATGCCTTAGTACATTCAGCCCAACTACTCTATGAGCAGCAACAAAGGAAGAAGAAGGAAGCTTGGAATGCTACAAAAAGGTATGGTTCTAATCCTAGTTCAAATTCCAACTCTTATTATTCTAACCCTTCTATGCAGCAAAAGGGAGCTTCTAGCTCACCTAAACCAACAGGTTTTCAAGGCCAAAGGCGACCCACCAATGGACCTCCAAATCAGCCTAGGGCACGTGATTTAGTGTGCTACAAGTGTCAAGGACGAGGTCACTATGCCAAGGATTGTCCAAATCTAAAGCAAGTGCTTCTCACCACCAATGGAGGATATGTGAGTGATGAAGATATACCTCCAAATCAAGTGGAGGAGGACAGCAATGGACAAGAAGAGGAGGACGTAGAGGCCATTGAACCAGATTGCACCGAACAACCTCTAACTTTGGTAACAATGCGTACTCTTACTTTATAAGAAACACCTAGGCTAGATCAAAGGGAAAACATTTTTCATACTAGGTGTACAGTAAAGAATCAAGTGTTATGCATGATAATTGATAGTGGTAGCTGCTGTAACATTATTAATGCTAAGGTAGTTGATCACTTGCAATTAAAAACCCAACCTAGGGCTACTAGTTATGGTCTCAATGGAATTAATGATTCAGAAGGTCCTAATCTTGTCACTCATCAGTGTTTAGTCCGTGTTGCTATTGGTACTTATGTTGATGATATTATGTGTGATGTAGTTAACATGGAATGCACTCATATCTTGTTAGGAAGACCATGGTTATTTGATAGGAGAGTGATTTATGATGGCATGTTAAACACCTATTCCTTTAACTATGATGGGAGGAGAGTTTCTCTTCTACCCTTGTCTCCTCAACAAGTTTTACAGGATCAGGTACGGCGAGATCAAGCTAGGGCACTTAGGCGTGCCAAGGAAGAGAAAGAAGAGGCTGATTCCACGGCCAAAGCTGCGGCCCGGCATTCAACGCCCGACGCGTCGACAAAGCCAAGCGGCGTTTCCCAGTCTCCACCCGAGCGTTCTGGCTCAAATTTTAGGACAACATCAAACACAGGTGGAGCTACTGTTTGGGACGAAAAACGCCGAGAAAATCCCCCTAAAACGTCCAAAGTTCCGAGCAACACTACCAGCAGTGCATTTGGGACGAAAACGGGGCTGTCTCCCAATCCACTCGAGCGTTTTGGCTCAAATTTTGGGAGCATTTCAGAGACTCAGAGAGCTACAAATATGGAAAAAGAACGCCTACAGAAAGAGCAAAAAATCGGCTTGAAAGGCAGTGTAGAAAAGCGCTCTCTTGTGACTCAGTCTAGTATTTCTTTCCCTAACTCTTATTGCTTACTTCTTATGAGGAAAGAGATACTTATTATTAGTCAAGATATTTTACATCTACCAAAGTGTCTACAGGATCTATTACAGGAATTTGAAGATGTGATGCCTGAAGAGTTGCCAGAAGGCCTTCCACCAATTAGAGGCATTGAGCATCAAATCGATTTGGTGCCCGACGCTTCTTTACCAAACCGTGCAGCCTATAGAGCAAGTCCAGAAGAGACCGCTGAGCTTCAAAGACAAGTGCAAGATCTCATGGACAAAGGCTATGTGCGTGAATCCCTCAGCCCATGCGCGGTTCCGGTGATTTTGGTGCCAAAGAAGGATGGCACATGGAGAATGTGTGTTGATTGTAGAGCGATCAATCAAATAACAGTTAATTACCGTCATCCCATCCCTAGATTAGATGATATGCTTGATGAATTGCATGGTGCTAATTTCTTTTCTAAGATTGATTTAAGAAGTGGGTACTATCAAATTAGGATGAGGGAAGGGGATGAATGGAAAACTGCCTTTAAAACTAAGTATGGCTTATATGAATGGTTAGTAATGCCTTTTGGATTAACTAATGCACCTAGTACTTTTATGAGGCTTATGAACCATGTTTTAAGAAGATACTTAGGCAGATTTGTTGTAGTCTACTTTGATGATATCTTAATCTATAGCAAAACCATGCATGAACATGTAGATCATCTTAGGGCTGTTTTGGACACTTTAAGGTTAGAAAAGCTTTATATTAACTTGAAAAAGTGTTCTTTTTGCTCGGAGTCTACCATTTTTCTTGGTTTTGTTGTGTCTAAAGGTGGATTGAAGGTAGATGAAGACAAGATCAAGGCAATCAAAGAATGGCCCCAGCCGACTACACCAACAATGGTCAGGTCATTTCTCGGCTTGGCTGGCTTCTACAGGAGATTTGTGCGTGATTTTAGCACAATTACAGCCCCCCTCCACGAGCTTACAAAGAAGGATACAACCTTTAAATGGAGGGAGCAACAAGAGAACGCCTTCAACACTTTGAAGGACAGTTATGCCACGCCCCAGTGCTTCAACTCCCTGACTTCTCCAAGGCATTCGAGATAGAGGTGAAAGCTTCTGGACATGGCATAGGAGGTGTGCTCTTGCAAGACAAGAAACCCATTGCTTACTTTAGTGAAAAGTTTAGTGGGGCTGAGTTGAATTACCCTACTTATGATAAAGAGTTGTATGCTTTAATTAGGGTTTTGAAAACTTGGTCTCATTATTTGTGGCCTAAGGAGTTTGTATTCCATTCTGATCATGAGGCCTTGAAGTACTTGAAAGGCCAATCCAGACTCAGCAGGCGACATGCAAGATGGGTTGAATTTATGGAGACCTTTCCTTATGTTGTGAAACATAAGAAAGGCAAGGAGAATGTGGTAGCTGACGCCCTTTCTCGGAGGTATGTACTCTTTAACCAATGTGATGTTAAGATCCTTGAATTTGCAATGATTAGGGAATTATATGCTAGTGATCCTCACTTTGCTGAAATCTATAAAAATTGCATGTCTAGGGGTGAAATAGATACCTACTTTATTGATGATGGATACTTGTTTAAAGCTGGTAAATTGTGCATTCCTTCATCTAGTATACGTAGGCTTCTAACTAAAGAGGTTCATGAATCAAGAGGACATAGGGGTTTAGAAAAGACTTTAGAAGGTTTAAAAGAACACTACTATTGGCCTAAAATGAGTAATTATGTGCTGAGATTTGTCAAGAGTTGTGTTGTTTGTGCTAAAGCTAAGTCTAGACTTCACCCCCATGGTTTGTACCAGCCTTTACCCATTCCTAGTTCACCTTGGGAAGACATTTCTATGGGTTTATATTGTAGGTTTGCCTAGAACTAGGAAGGTTAGAGATTCTATCTTTGTAGTAGTAGATAGATTTTCCAAAATGGCTCACTTTATTCCATGTCATACGACTGATGATGCTGTGCATATTGCTGATTTGTTCTTTAGGGAAATTGTTAGATTGCATGGCATTCCTTGTTCTATTGTTTCAGATCGTGATGCTAAATTTTTGAGTTATTTTTGGAAGAGTCTATGGTCTAAATTGGGAACTAAATTGCTGTTTTCTACCTCATGTCACCCACAAACTGATGGGCAAACGGAAGTTACTAATAGAACGTTAGGGGTTTTACTTAGAACTATGCTTAAAGCTAACCTCAAACGTTGGGAAGATGTTTTGCCTTTTGTGGAGTTTGCTTATAATAGGTCAATCCATTCAGCCACAAAGATGACCCCTTTTGAGGTTGTTTATGGGCTAAATCCGAGGACACCGGTGGATATGACGCCTCAGCCATACAAGGGAAAAGAGAGATTTGAAGCTAACAAAAGGGCTGAGTTTGTGAAGAAGCTACATGAGAGGACGAAGATGCACTTGGAGAGGAAATCCATGAAGTACAAGGCCCATGCTGATAAGGGTCGGAAACAAGTTATCTTTGAAGAAGGAGATCTTGTTTGGGTGCATCTAAGGAAGGAAAGGTTCCCAAATCAAAGGAAGAACAAGTTAGATCAGAGAGGAGATGGACCATTTCGTATCATCAGGAGAATCGGCCCTAATGCATATCATGTTGACATGCCTGGTGAGTATGGTGTCCATCCGACTTTTAATGTGGCTGATCTATCTCTTTATGTGCCAGATTTTGATTCCGACGTCGAATCAGAGACGATTCGAGCTCAAGTGGAGGAGAATGATGCAGTGAAGCCTGCCATGTCTCCAACCGACGTCGATGAGTTGATTCGAGTGCCTTCTGACGGACCAATCACAAGAAGTCGAGCTAAGAAGAGTGCTCAAGGCACAACAACAATCTTGGTTCGATTGGCAGCGGTTATTGAAGAGCCTAGCAAGGCGAAATGGGTCTCGTGCATTCGACATCAATTGAGCCCGGATTCCATGGATTGATTATATAAGGGCCGAAATTCACTATTTCTTTATTTAGAAACATGTATTAATTTGTCTCACTTTAGGGCTGAATTTAGTAAGTGACCGGGTGAGATGAATTGGTATATGGGTCAAAGTCAACCCTTTGACTTGACCATTCTAAATTAAAGAAAATATCTTATTTATTTTATTATGAACAATTTCTATTTACTTTAATAATGTAGAGAAATCAGTCAATAGGCTTATGTTAGTTGGTTGATCTTCTCTCTCCTGGTTGTTAGAGATATTTTTAGTTTGTTAGAGATATTTTGGAGTTTGTTAGGATTATTTCCTTAAATAAATAATTCATCCATGATTTATTTATTTAAGGCAATCTAGTTAGATTTATTTAGATATTATTTTATCTTGGGAAGCAAGCAAAGGAGACCTATTCTTCCCTTCTAGGGCCGGCCATCCTCTCTCCTTGCTCCCCAAGTATTAGCTTTTGTATTCTCTATAAATACTTTTCAGTTTCATTAATAAAAATCGGCTTGAGATTAGATAAACCCTAAGAAAGATTTATCTAGTCCTTGGGCTCAAAAAAATACAATTTGTGTCTTGTGTGTGGTTCGAGCATCAGCAGCCTTCGTCGATCATAGAATTCTCGTTCTCTCTCTCTTGTTCGAATCTGAGTTATAGTTCATTCAATTGGATTGTTCTAGTTGTGATTGTTAAAGATCAAACTAGTTAATCATTCGGATTTAGCGTTAGAGCCAATCCGTTTGAACTATCAAATTGAATATCAATAAATCAGATCGAGTGCTTTCATTCATTCAATCAGTTCGTTATTGTGTTACTTGGATCGCAAGTTTCTTACTTTGAAAGCTTTTGTAGGTTTGAATCATAATTGCTGGCAAGATCGGGTTCCTGTGTGGTCATATACGAGGTTTCAACGGAGGATTCCGGGGCAATCACGTTTCAAGTGGTATCATAATCCAGCGTCTCGCCAAGTAATTGTTTCTTTCCTTAATTTGCTTTCTAATTGATTTAATTCAGTTTTTGATCCCAAAGTTTGAACCTTTAACCAAGTTACAATTTTTGAGATCCAAAGACTGAATTTTTCCCACAACCACCACCTAATTCCGCCAACCACCACCTCGCACCACCACTCTACACCACCAACTGGTGTCGCTCTTTGGAGCCGCACCACTGCCCACCACCAGACGAAATCAACACCACCCTAAAATTTGCGAGAAACCCTAACCCTAACCCTAATTGATGAGGGACCATCTAGGCAGCCTCCACCGGGCGCGCCTACACTCTTTGATGGACCATTCACCCGTGCTCGAGCTAAGAAGCTACAACGCGAGATGAATGCTTTTGTAGGCTACACTATGGCTAAGGAGGCAGGAGCTTGTATGGAGTCCAAGGCCAGGGCGGTGTGTATCTTGAGCGCCGACGGAGGCTGCAACGGCGCGCTCCAATTCCAGCGATGCGACACGCCCCGCGATGCAACGGCGCGCTCGTTCCAGCGCAGCAACGATACGGCGCGCCCCTGAGCGCGCCTGTCCGCGTGTGTGCGTGCGAGTCCGGGCACGAGCATGCTATCTTTTAGTTTTGCTGGATTTGTTTTATTGGGCCATTTCCATTTTGGGCCTTAGTTATCTTTTAGTTTTAATTAGACATTATTTCTATTGTTATTTTGTCAAGACATATAAATAGCTTAGGATGTTTTATTTTCAGGGTAGACAGCTCAGAATTTGCATTTGCTTTCTCATTGAATAGAGAGAAAACGAGAGCCTTTGGCTTTCAAACCGTGTGTGTGTTTGCAGCTTGGTTTGTTTTGGATTGTGTCAATTTCATAGAAGATTGGTGCCTTTCAACAATCACGAGCCCCTTTCTCGTGCTACAAGGCTTGCTCCTTGTTTGTGTGAGATCGTAAAGGTTGGTTTCTCGATCATTCTAGTTGGTTCTTGTCTCGTCGAGCCAAGGGTCTTCTAGTTGTTTCTAGGAGTTGATCTTCAGTCCTTTATTGAGTCGTTTCCTTGTTTCTTTGTTGCATTTGTTTGTTGTCATCGAGTCTGTTTTGTGTCTTTGAGTCGTTGCTTCCATTGTTCTCATTGAGTCGCTTTCGTTTGAATCCATTTCTGACCACTTTGTTCTTGTTTCTATTGTTTGAGTCACGAACGTCGAAGATCGGGCATCAAGCGGTTTATCCCCGCATCAAATTGGTATTAGAGCTTCGTTGACGACGTTCTTTTCCATTTCCGAGTCGATTCACCATTAGAGTCTACAAAATACCAAAAAGAGGAGTAGCGTCTACAAGGATCCGATCAGGTTTGATTAATCTCAATCTCTTTAATTAAACTTGAAAGTACTGACCAGTTTGTTGCTTGCTGAAGTGGTTTGTTTCGCCCCAGCCAAACACACCCTAAACTTCAAGTAACCGTCACCAACACACCTCCTGCCCACCACCTTCACAAAAAACGTCCATCACCTTCCTAGAACCATCAGCCACGTTTGAATTAAGTAAGGAGGAGCTGATTTAATTTAATTAAGTCAGAAATTCAATTACCTTTCCCACCTCCTATATTTAAGGTTGACTAGTTCAAAGATTCTAACAACCTTCATTTCAGCCACAAAAGCTACACCCACCTCCTACAAAGTAGCAAGACCCATTCAAATCCATTCCCACACTCTCCCAACGTCCAAATTCATACCCACCTCCTACATTTCAGCCTTGAGACTTTCCCCACCAACCACAAAATCAGGGATTGCATCCCACCACTCCCACGCCCATCACATTAAATCTGCTACATTTCTATTTTATTTTCTTGCACTTTCATATTGCATATTATTTTAGCATTTTTTTTTTGTATTTTCGTATTTATCTTAATTATCTGAGTATTTCTGAAAAAAAAAAAGAAAAGAAAGGAAAAGAAAAGAAAAGAAAAGAAAAATTCAGAAAATCAGATTCTTTAATCTCTTATCTCTTCTTTAATTCATATCATAGTATAGCTTCCATTATTGCATACTTGTAAGTATTTTGTGTAAGTCAAAAAAAAAAAGTGCAAGAATCTTCCTTTTCTCTTCGTTTCTTCCCTATTGTCGGACGCCATTGGAGTACACCTCGAACCTTCACAAAAGAGCCACCCCACGCCTCACCTAACAAACCACTCCAAGTGCACTCTTGGTTAAGGAAATCAAGGTGAGACAGGCTTAATCAAGGTTTGATCTAACTCTTTGTTTGACAATTTTCTCTTTCTCAATTCTGGTCTTGTTTATAATCGAGTCTTCTTCTCATTTTCTCTACTTCCTGTTTCTGTTTTCACTCGAGTCTTCATTTGTTTAAACCCTCTTTCCTCCAACCTTCTCTTCTCGTGTTTGATTGATCTACTAAACTTCAACTTGATTTTGATCATTTCAAAGCAGATTGCAACAACAAGCTCGATCACACCACCCGAGAGTGAGAGCGAGTGAAACACAAGCGAGGAGTTTTTTTGATTTGACTAACACTAACCATTTGCTTGTAGTGCATTGTGTGTGATCATGTCAGGAGACGAGAGAGGATCCCACCGATCCAGGAGCCCCGACCCGGTTCACCCCGATGTGTTCAACTTGTTGAGCTCTCTCAACAGCAACATGGCGCGCCTCAACTCGCGCATGGCTGCCTTGGAGGCGCAAACACTTACGACGCCTCAACCGGGAGCCGCACCGAGCGTCGCGCCAGGTACCGCGCCAACGGCGCACGATCCAGCCGTAGCGACGAGCCAAGAGCAAGGGCGCGCTCGTGAGTCCGCGCCTACGTTCCATCCGTCCAGCATGGATCCGAATTTTGCCTCCACTTCCCATCATCAAAACAGGGAAGATCACTTGAACTCAACTCATTTCCATTCTCCCGGGATTTTTGCTCAAGGGGTTCCAATTAGCCAATTACCCTCTCCCGCTAGGGAAGGGCGAAATCGTGCTAATGAATTTCATGATTTTCAGGGACATAGGAGAGCTCCGGGCCAAGAAGACCATTTCGATGAGTATGACGCCGAAGATGATGAACATTGGGAGCGCTATTCAAGGCGCGAAGACAGAGAGAGGCGTCCAAGGCGGCCTAGAGAGCCCGAGCAAGATGGAGTAGGAAAAATCAAGGTGAAGATCCCAGCCTTTGACGGCAAGTGTGATCCGGACGTCTACATGGAGTGGGAGACGAAAATTGAACAAATATGGAATTGCCATAACTTTGCCGAGCATAAAAAGGTACAACTCGCCACCCTTGAATTTTCCGGTTATGCACTAATCTGGTGGGATAATCTAGTAAAGGAAAGGAGAAGAGCTCTTGACGCACCAATAGGAACTTGGGAGCAAATGAAGGCCCTCATGAGGAGCGTTTCATTCCCCAACATTATGCACGTGAGCTGCGTCAAAGATTGGAGAATCTCAAGCAAGGTTCAATGAGTGCCGAGGAAACTTACAATGCCATGCAAGTGGCAATGGTAAGAGCCAATGTGGATGAGGATGAAGAGTCCACAATGGCACGTTTCCTTCGAGTTTTACATCCTTCTTTAGCTAATGAGGTCGATTTATATCCATATACTACTATGACTGGTTTGTTACATTTAGCTATGAAGGTTGAGAAAAAGAACAAGGCACGGATTCTAGGAGGCCGAGGCACGAGTAACCAGCCCAACTCATGGAGGAACAACCGTGGTCAGGCCATGTCTTATGGAAAGGAAGGCGCGCCTACAAAGGAACGAGGAAGCACCGCCGGCGCCTATGGAGATCAAGCTGGCCGGACCAAGTCTTCCGCGGGCACCGCGCCATCCTACAACAAGGGCCCCAATAGTGGAGCTTCGGCAGCTCCTAAGGGCAGTACCTCTAACCCTTCCTCTAGAGCTAGGGATACTGTGTGTTTTAAGTGCCAAGGTAGAGGGCACATGATGAAAGATTGCCCTAACAAGAAAACACTTTTAATCAATCATTTAGGCCAATATGAATCTGAGGAAGAAATTGATGATGTGCATGAAAATGAGCCTAATAATGATGATTTGCATGATGATGAGGATGAGATAGAGTATGAATCAGAGGAATCTTTAATTGCTAGACGTAACATGCATATAAAACCAGCCCCTTGTGAAGATAATCAACGTGAAAATCTATTTCATACTCGATGTTTAATTAAGGGTAAGGTTTGCAACATGATAATAGATAGTGGAAGTTGTTGTAACATTGCTAGTCTTGAAATGGTACAAAAACTGCAATTATCTATGACTCAACACCCTAGACCTTATAAATTGCATTGGATGAACGATTGTGGAGAACTTAAAGTGAACAAGCAAGCGCATGTTTCTATTAAATTAGGGCATTACGAGGATGTTGTTCTTTGTGATGTAGTTCCTATGCAGGCTTGTCACATTTTATTAGGTCGCCCATGGCAATATGATAGGAAGGTCACGCATGATGGATTCACCAACCGGAACACCTTCACCTACAATGGCCAAACCATAGTGCTCAAACCCATGACGCCTATGCAGGTGGCCGAGGAGTTTGACAAAAAGAAGGTAAGTAAGGTAAGTGGAGAAGGTGAGGGAAAGAAGGGGACAGCTCGGGGTAAGACGAGCTCACCTAACAATCTCCCACCCTCCAGCGCACTTTTGGCTTCCAAGCGGGAGTTAGAGACCGAGTATTTGGATGGGCAAACAACACTCATGCTCTTGTGCAAGGAGCTGAGTTTGTTGAATGAGGAACTTAGAGCCTCTTTGCCCCCACAAATTTTGGGGCTCATTGAGGAATACAATGACGTATTTCCCGATGAGATACCGGCTGGCTTACCTCCAATTAGAGGAATCGAGCATCAAATTGATCTCATTCCCGGAGCATCTTTGCCTAATAGGCCAGCCTATCGTATGAACCCCAAGGAGACTCAAGAAGTCCAATCCCAAGTCCAAGAGTTATTGGATAAGGGATACATTAGGGAAAGTTTAAGCCCTTGTGCTGTACCGGTGTTGCTAGTGCCTAAGAAAGACAACACATGGCGTATGTGTGTCGATTGTAGGGCTATTAACAACATAACGGTAAAGTATAGGCACCCCATCCCTCGTCTAGACGACATGCTAGATGAATTGCATGGAGCCACTATCTTTTCAAAGATAGATTTAAAAAGTGGCTACCATCAAATAAGGATGAAGGAGGGGGACGAATGGAAAACAGCCTTCAAGACCAAGTTTGGCCTCTATGAATGGCTTGTTATGTCATTCGGGCTTACAAACGCCCCAAGTACTTTCATGCGTCTAATGAATCATGTGCTTAGAAACTTCATAGGGAAATTTGTTGTTGTTTATTTTGATGATATTCTAATTTATAGCAAATCCCTAGAAACGCATGAAGATCATTTGAGGGAAGTACTCTCTACACTTAGATTAGAGCACTTGTATGCAAATTTGAAGAAATGTGAATTGTGCACTAATCATGTCACTTTTCTTGGGTTTGTAGTGAGCTCCAAAGGATTACAAGTAGACGAAGCCAAGATAAAGGCGATTCAAGAGTGGCCAACGCCTACCTCCATTGGCCAAGTCAGGAGCTTCCACGGCCTCGCCAGCTTCTATAGGAGATTTGTGAGGGATTTTAGCACCATTGCTGCTCCCTTGACCGAAATCACTAAGAAGAGGAGTGAGTTTAAGTGGGAGAAGACACAAGAAAGGGCATTCAACGCCCTAAAGGACAGATTGACGCATGCCCCACTGCTGGCCTTGCCCGACTTCACTCGGCCCTTCGAAGTGGAGTGTGATGCGAGTGGCATTGGAATTGGAGGCGTTCTCATGCAAGAAGGTAAGCCTATTGCCTTCTTTTCTGAAAAATTGAAAGGTGCATGTTTAAACTACTCGACTTATGATAAAGAGTTATATGCTTTGTTTCGAGTGTTAAAAACATGGCAACATTATCTTTGGCCTAGTGAATTTGTCTTGAAAACTGACCATGAATCTTTAAAACATTTCAAGAGTCAAGATAAATTGGATAGAAGGCATGGTAGGTGGATGGAATTCATTGAGACATTTCCATATGTCATAAAATATAAAAAGGGAAAGGATAATGTAGTAGCCGATGTCTTGTCACGTCGCCATGCTTTACTTGTCTCATTAGATTCTAGAGTGTTAGGATTTACTTACATTCGTGAATTATATGAGAATGATATTGATTTTGGTGATGCTTTTAAGTGCTGCATGCAAAAGGGTTCGGATGAGAAATACTACATTCATGATGGATTTTTATTTAGAGTAGATAAAGTTTGCATTCCTCGTTGCTCTTTGCGTTTATTGTTGGTTGAGGAAGCCCATAAGGGCGGCCTAATGGGACATTTTGGGAGGGATAAAACTTATCATACTCTTAGGGTTCATTTTTATTGGCCACACATGCTTAGAGACGTTGAAAATGTAGTTAAGCGTTGTGTTGATTGTTTAAGAGCCAAATCTAGGTTGATGCCACATGGACTTTACACCCTTTTGCCTACGCCTACAGCCCCTTGGGAGGATTTATCCATGGACTTTATAGTAGGGTTGCCTAGGACTAAGAAGGGGAGGGATTCAATTATGGTGGTAGTTGACCGATTCTCGAAAATGGCACACTTTGTGCCGTGCCATAAAACTGATGATGCTAGTAATGTAGCTAACTTGTTCTTTAGGGAAATAGTTAGGCTTCATGGCATACCAAAAACAATAGTGAGTGATAGGGATACCAAGTTCCTTAGCCATTTTTGGAGGACGTTATGGAATAAGCTAGGAACTAAGCTAATGTTCTCTACCTCTAGCCACCCACAAACTGATGGGCAAACTGAAGTGACCAATAGGACGTTAGCTACTATCCTTAGAACCATTATTAAAAAGAATTTGAAAATGTGGGAAGAAGCTTTACCTCATGTGGAGTTTGCTTACAATCGCACTATGCACTCATCTACTATGTTAACTCCATTTGAATGTGTTTATGGTACTAACCCACTCACCCCCTTAGATCTTACCCCATTTCCAATGAGGGAGCATGAAAGTTTTGATGCAGGAAAGCACGTTGAATTTATTAAGGAGCTGCATGCTCGAACCAAGACTCGGTTGGAGCAAAAGGCCGAGTACAATGCTAGGCGCGCCAACCATGGGCGGCGCCGCGTGATTTTCCAGCCCGGCGATTTGGTATGGGCGCATCTCAGGAAGGAGCGGTTTCCGGAGCTAAGGAAGAACAAACTGTCTCCAAGAGGCGATGGACCTTTCAAGGTGCTTCAACGGATTGGAGACAATGCTTACAAGTTAGAGCTGCCCGGGGATTATGGTGTGAGCGCCACCTTCAATGTCGCTGATCTTACGCCGTACTTAGCCGTGGATGAAGAGTTGGATTCGGGGTCGAATCCTTTCCAAGAAGGGGAGGTTGATGAGGGACCATCTAGGCAGCCTCCACCGGGCGCGCCTACACTCTTTGATGGACCATTCACCCGTGCTCGAGCTAAGAAGCTACAACGCGAGATGAATGCTTTTGTAGGCTACACTATGGCTAAGGAGGCAGGAGCTTGTATGGAGTCCAAGGCCAGGGCGGTGTGTATCTTGAGCGCCGACGGAGGCTGCAACGGCGCGCTCCAATTCCAGCGATGCGACACGCCCCGCGATGCAACGGCGCGCTCGTTCCAGCGCAGCAACGATACGGCGCGCCCCTGAGCGCGCCTGTCCGCGTGTGTGCGTGCGAGTCCGGGCACGAGCATGCTATCTTTTAGTTTTGCTGGATTTGTTTTATTGGGCCATTTCCATTTTGGGCCTTAGTTATCTTTTAGTTTTAATTAGACATTATTTCTATTGTTATTTTGTCAAGACATATAAATAGCTTAGGATGTTTTATTTTCAGGGTAGACAGCTCAGAATTTGCATTTGCTTTCTCATTGAATAGAGAGAAAACGAGAGCCTTTGGCTTTCAAACCGTGTGTGTGTTTGCAGCTTGGTTTGTTTTGGATTGTGTCAATTTCATAGAAGATTGGTGCCTTTCAACAATCACGAGCCCCTTTCTCGTGCTACAAGGCTTGCTCCTTGTTTGTGTGAGATCGTAAAGGTTGGTTTCTCGATCATTCTAGTTGGTTCTTGTCTCGTCGAGCCAAGGGTCTTCTAGTTGTTTCTAGGAGTTGATCTTCAGTCCTTTATTGAGTCGTTTCCTTGTTTCTTTGTTGCATTTGTTTGTTGTCATCGAGTCTGTTTTGTGTCTTTGAGTCGTTGCTTCCATTGTTCTCATTGAGTCGCTTTCGTTTGAATCCATTTCTGACCACTTTGTTCTTGTTTCTATTGTTTGAGTCACGAACGTCGAAGATCGGGCATCAAGCGGTTTATCCCCGCATCACTAATCTGGCGGCAGAAACCCTAACCCTAACCCTAGTGTTCGAAACCCTAATCCCAACCCTCGACTGAACCCTAAACCTAATCCTCCCAAACCCTAGAGCCGAAACCCTAACCCTAACCCTAGAATTCAGCCTTGATCTCCCAAACCCTAAATCCCTTAGTTGTTCCTTGCCCTCCAAACAATTAACCAATTAGGAGATTTTTATGGGATTTGTGCATGTTTATTGGCTGAATTGGTTGAGTTGTATTGCAATTTAGATTAGCAATTGTTTTCCTACAGTTTTATGAGTTTTCATTCATGTTGCATGATTGATTGCGATTCATATTGCTTGATTAATACTTGTTGATTTCTGTCATTGCATCCCATCAATTCGACCTACCCATTCTTCTTTTTATTAATTTGGCTTCTAGTTGGTTTTATTGGTAGCAAAAATCACTTAGTTACAAAAAAAATAACCCAGTCGAGTATACCCTGTTAATTTCGTCCTTTGCATTGTTGCTTTGCTTTGCTTGTTTCTTCATTATAGCACAAGAGTAGTTTGTGCATAAAATCAAAAAAAAAAGAAAAGAAAAGTGATCTACCCCAGCTAGTTTTAAGCCGCTTTCAACCCTAGTGACTGCTTGCTTAAAAAGATAGCTAAGTAGAAATCACTTTGAAGAAAAAGAGTGACGAAATAAAAGTCACTAAGCCTACCATATTTTCTGTCCTTGCATGTTGAATTTTGGCTTTATTAACTTGCATAGAGTCAATTGAGAGATTGCATGTGTTTTGGAACTCATAGAGGGACTAATTGCATTGCTTGTCTTATTGCATACTTGCCATTTGCTTAAGCTGCATATTTCCTTTAATTATCATTAGTATTCCATACCTACACTATATCTACCATTTTACTCCCTCAAATCAGCCCAAAAACTGAATTAAGTTGATTGGATTGCTTTGAGGCAAGTTTTGGCTTGATTAAGGTGTGGTATTGCTTGTTGTGATTTGCTTTAGAACACACTACTCTCTCTACTTTCTTGCTTGTTTCAGAAACAATGGTGATTCCATTAGAACCTAACCCAACTGAATTGAACCTCACTAAGGAAGCAATCGACTTCATTAGGTTGTCCATTAGTGATGGTGTGCGAGATGGCCAGGCTCGAGCTGTAGAACTGGCCACGACTGCATTGGCTTCACAACTGAAGCGTTTAGAGGAGCAACTTGCAACATTGGTTGATTCATCTCAAGCAAGTCGTAAGAGCACCCCTGCAGTCGATCTTACAAGTGACCCAAATCAGGCCTCGGGTAGGGACAAAGGCAAGTAACAACTAGTTGATGAAGAGCATGATGTGCTTGCTAGCTACAACAAAGATAATGATCCCCCGGCTCACTACTCCCCCACAGCAGGCCGAGGTAGAGGAAGAGGCATTGGGTCGAGGACTCCACCGGTTACTCATCAACAATTCTATAATCAGCCACAAAACCGGTATCCTCAAGCCACTCATCAACAATATCAACAATACAACAACTCTTTTGATGATGTGACGTATGGCTATCCCGAGGAAGAAAGGCGCCCATGGCATCCTCCCCTAGATGATTTCTATAACCAAGCTGAGGTTGTAGAGGATCTCCCACCAGCTTATGGAGTACAAAGGCCGAACAACAACAACAATGTTAACCAAGCTGTAAATCAGATTGGGAAACATGATATTAAGATCAAGATAGAGCCATTCAATGGAGAGCTTAATCCGGAGAAGTATCTAGATTGGGAACAGGTTACAAATTTCATTCTAGATCACATGTGATACGTGATCGCCTTGGATTACTCCTCAGAAACCTCGTATTTGACCACACAGGAACCCGATCTTGCCAGCAATTATGATTCAAACCTACAAATAAATAAGATATTTTCTTCAATTTAGAATGGTCAAGTCAAAGGGTTGACTTTGACCCATATACCAATTCATCTCACCCGGTCACTTACTAAATTCAGCCCTAAAGTGAGACAAATTAATACATGTTTCTAAATAAAGAAATAAAGATAGAAATTTAAGATTCCCGTAAGACTTGAACAGTTCTCAGTAAAACCCAGTTTTCGGCTCTTTTCTGTTGGATTCTGAATTTGAAGTGAACTACAAAGTTGTAGAACTTTTAATTATCTTTCCAACGAGTACTTAACCGACTTGAGATGAATTTTCTAGCCCAAGTTATGATCAGTTTACTGAGCACTGTTTTCCATTTGACGGACTTCTTACTTTCCGAACTTTTGTGACTTGATTCTCTTTCTTGCTGGCCTTGGACGCCATGGATGGATATTTTGAAGAGATAGTATCAAGTCCATGAACACCTCTTTGAATTTGAACGCTCTTGACCTTGGGAAAGGTCTCGGTCTTGACCTTCTAGACACCTTCTTTTCAACTTTAATCTTCATGGTCCTGTGATCGCTATCAACATGGGATATGAAGAATGGGAGAAAGTTTCTGTTGTTGTCATCCACTTTATTGGGATCGCTAGAAATTGGTGGTTTAGAATGAAGGAGGATCGAGATAGAAAGGCCTTAGCACCAATTGAAACTTGGGGTCAGCTGAAGTTTGTAATGAGGAAGAAATATGTGCCTGAAGAGCATACCGAGCACATGAGATTGAAAGTTGTAACTTGCAAACAAGGCACCAAGTCTCCAACCGAGTACTTCAATGAGCTAGAGGATCTGAGTTTTAAAGCGGGAATTCATCATTCCCAACGGTCGCTAAGGACCCAATTCATGGCTGGACTGAATCAAAGCATTCAAGACACATTGGAGATTCAACAAATCAAGGATCTCAATGCCTTAGTACATTCAGCCCAACTACTCTATGAGCAGCATCAAAGGAAGAAGAAGGAAGCTTGGAATGCTCCAAAAAGGTATGGTTCTAATCCTAGTTCAAATTCCAATTCTTATTCTTCTAACCCTTCTATGCAGCAAAAGGGAGCTTCTAGCTCACCTAAAACAACAGGTTTTAAAGTCCAAAGGCGTCCCACCAATGGACCTCCAAATCAGCCTAGGGCACGTGATCTAGTATGCTACAAGTGTCAAGGAAGAGGTCATTATGCCAAGGATTGTCCAAATCTAAAGCAAGTGCTTCTCACCACCAATGGAGGATATGTGAGTGATGAAGATATACCTCCAAATCAAGTGGAGGAGGACAGCAATGGACAAGAAGAGGAGGGCGTAGAGGCCATTGAACCAGATTGCACCGAACAGCCTCTAACTTTGGTAACAATGCGTACTCTTACTTTACAAGAAACACCTAGGCTAGATCAAAGGGAAAACATTTTTCATACTAGGTGTACAGTAAAGAATCAAGTGTTATGCATGATAATTGATAGTGGTAGCTTCTATAACATTATTAATGCTAAGGTAGTTGATCACTTGCAATTAAAAACCCAACCTAGGGCTACTAGTTATGGTCTCAATGGAATTAATGATTCAGAAGGTCCTAATCTTGTCACCCATCAGTGTTTAGTCCGTGTTGCTATTGGTACTTATGTTGATGACATTATGTGTGATGTAGTAAACATGGAATGCACTCATATCTTGTTAGGAAGACCATGGTTATTTGATAGGAGAGTGATTTATGATGGCATCTTAAACACCTATTCTTTTAACTATGATGGGAGGAGAGTTTCTCTTCTACCCTTGTCTCCCCAACAAGTTCTACAGGATCGGGTACGTCGAGATCAAGCTAGGGCACTTAGGCGTGCCAAGGAAGAGAAAGAAGAGGCTGATTCCACGGCCAAAGCTGCGGCCCGGCGTTCGGCGCCCGACGCGTCGACAAAGCCAAGCGGCGTTTCCTAGTCTCCACCCGAGCGTTCTGGCTCAAATTTTGGAACAACATCAAACACAGGTGGAGCTACTGTTTGGGACGAAAAACGCCGAGAAAATCCCCCTAAAACGTCCAAAGTGCCGAGCAACACTACCAGCAGTGCATCTGGGACAAAAACGGGGCTAACTCCCAATCCACTCGAGCGTTTTGGATCAAATTTTGGGAGCACTTCAGAGACTCAGAGAGATACAAATCTGGAAAAATAACGCCTATAGAAAGAGCCAAAAATCGGCTTGAAAGGCAGTGTAGAAAAGCGCTCTCTTGTGACTCAGTCTAGTATTTCTTTCCCTAACTCTTATTGCTTACTTCTTATGAGGAAAGAGATACTTATTATTAGTCAAGATATTTCACATCTTCCAAAGTGTCTACAGGATCTATTACAGGAGTTTGAAGATGTGATGCCTGAAGAGTTGCCAGAAGGCCTTCCACCAATTAGAGGCATTGAGCATCAAATCGATTTGGCGCCCGACGCTTCTTTACCAAACGGTGCAGCCTATAGAGCAAGTCCAGAAGAGACCGCTGAGCTTCAAAGACAAGTGCAAGATCTCATGGACAAAGGCTATGTGCGTGAATCCCTCAGCCCATGCGCGTTCCCGGTGATTTTGGTGCCAAAGAAGGATGGCACATGGAGAATGTGTGTTGATTGTAGAGCGATCAACCAGATAACAGTTAAGTACCGTCACCCCATCCCTAGATTAGATGATATGCTTGATGAATTACATGGTGCTAATTTCTTTTCTAAAATTGATTTAAGAAGTGGGTACCATCAAATTAGGATGAGGGAAGGGGATGAATGGAAAACTGCCTTTAAAACTAAGTATGGCTTATATGAATGGTTAGTAATGCCTTTTGGTTTAACTAATGCACCTAGTACTTTTATGAGGCTTATGAACCATGTTTTAAGAAGATACTTAGGCAGATTTATTGTAGTCTACTTTGATGATATCTTAATCTATAGCAAAACCATGCATGAACATGTAGATCATCTTAGGGCTGTTTTGGACACTTTAAGGTTAGAAAAGCTTTATGTTAACTTGAAAAAGTGTTCTTTTTGCTCGGAGTCTACCATTTTTCTTGGTTTTGTTGTGTCTAAAGGTGGACTAAAGGTAGATGAAGACAAGATCAAGGCAATCAAAGAATGGCCCCAGCCGACTACACCAACAATGGTCAGATTATTTCTCGGCTTGGCTGGCTTCTACAGGAGATTTGTGCGTGATTTTAGCACAATTACAGCCCCCCTCCACGAGCTTACAAAGAAGGATACAACCTTTAAATGGAGAGAGCAACAAGAGAACGCCTTCAACACTTTGAAGGACAGATTATGCCACGCCTCAGTGCTTCAACTCCCTGACTTCTCCAAGGCATTCGAGATAGAGGTGGACGCTTCTGGACATGGCATAGGAGGCGTGCTCTTGCAAGACAAGAAACCCATTGCTTACTTTAGTGAAAAGCTTAGTGGGGCTGAGTTGAATTACCCTACTTATGATAAAGAGTTGTATGCTTTAATTAGGGTTTTGAAAACTTGGTCTCATTATTTGTGGCCTAAAGAGTTTGTAATCCATTATGATCATGAGGCCTTGAAGTACTTGAAAGGCCAATCCAGACTCAGCAGGCGACATGCAAGATGGGTTGAAATTATGGAGACTTTTCCTTATGTTGTGAAACATAAGAAAGGCAAGGAGAATGTGGTAGCTGACGCCCTTTCTCGGAGGTATGTGCTCTTGAACCAATGTGATGTTAAGATCCTTGGATTTGCAATGATTAGGGAATTATATGCTAGTGATCCTCACTTTGCTGAAATCTATAAGAATAGGGGTGAAATAGATACCTACTTTATTGATGATGGATACTTGTTTAAAGCTGAAAAATTGTGCATTCCTTCATCTAGTATACGTAGGCTTCTAACTAAAGAGGTTCATGAATCAAGAGGACATAGGGGTTTAGAAAAGATTTTAGAAGGTTTAAAAGAACACTACTATTGGCCTAAAATGAGTAATTATGTGCTGAGATTTGTCAAGAGTTGTGTTGTTTGTGCTAAAGCTAAGTCTAGACTTCACCCCCATGGTTTGTACCAGCCTTTACCTATTCCTAGTTCACCTTGGGAAGACATTTGTATGGATTTCATTGTAGGTTTGCCTAGAACTAGGAAGGGTAGAGATTCTATCTTTGTAGTGGTAGATAGATTTTCCAAGATGGCTCACTTTATTCCATGTCACACGACTGATGATGTTGTGCATATTGCTGATTTGTTCTTTAGGGAAATTGTTAGATTGCATGACATTCCTTGTTCTATTGTTTCAGATCGTGATGCTAAATTTTTGAGTTATTTTTGGAAGAGTCTATGGTCTAAATTGGGAACTAAGTTGCTGTTTTCTACATCATGTCACCCACAAACTGATGGGCAAACTGAAGTTACTAATAGAACGTTAGGGGTTTTACTTAGAACTATGCTTAAAGCTAACCTCAAACGTTGGGAAGATGTTTTGCCTTTTGTGGAGTTTGCTTATAACAGGTCAATCCATTCAGCCACAAAAATGACCCCTTTTGAGGTTGTTTATGGGCTGAATCCGAGGACACCAATGGACATGACGCCTCAGCCATACAAGGGAAAAGAGAACTTTGAAGCTAACAAGAGGGCTGAGTTTGTGAAGAAGCTGCATGAGAGGACTAAGATGCATTTGGAGCGGAAATCCTTGAAGTATAAGGCCCATGCTGATAAGGGTCGAAAACAGGTCATCTTTGAAGAAGGAGATCTCGTTTGGGTGCATTTTAGGAAGGAGAGGTTCCCAAATCAAAGGAAAAACAAGTTAGATCAGCGAGGAGATGGACCGTTCAGAATTCTTAAGCGAATCGGCCCTAATGCTTACCATGTTGATTTGCCTGGTGAGTATAATGTCCATCCGACGTTTAATGTGGCTGATCTATCTCTTTATGTGCCAGATTTTGATTCCGACGTCGAATCAAAGACGATTCGAGCTCAAGTGGAGGAGAATGATGCAGTGAAGCCTGTCATGTCTCCAACCGACGTCGATGAGTTGATTCGAGTGCCTTTTGACGGACCAATCACAAGAAGTCGAGCTAAGAAGATTGCTCAAGGCACAACATCAATCTTGGTTCGATTGGCAGCGGTTATTGAAGAGCCTAGCAAGGCGAAATGGGTCTCGTGCATTCGACATCAATTGAGCCCGGATTCCTTGGATTGATTATATAAGTTCCGAAATTCACTATTTCTTTATTTAGAAACATGTATTAATTTGTCTCACTTTAGGGCTGAATTTAGTAAGTGACCGGGTGAGATGAATTGGTATATGGGTCAAATTCAACCTTTTGACTTGACCATTCTAAATTAAAGAAAATATCTTATTTATTTTATTATGAACAATTTCTATTTATTTTAATAATATAGAGAAATCAGCCAATAGGCTTATGTTAGTTGGTTGATCTTCTCTCTCCTGGTTGTTAGAGATATTTTTAGCTTGTTAGAGATATTTTGGAGTTTGTTAGGATTATTTCCTTAAATAAATAATTCATCCATGATTTATTTATTTAAGGGAATCTAGTTAGATTTATTTAGATATTATTTTATCTTGGGAAGCAAGCAAAGGAGACCTATTCTCCCCTTCTAGGGCCGGCCATCCTCTCTCCTTGCTCCCCAAGTATTAGCTTTTGTATTCTTTATAAATACTTTTCAGTTTCATTAATAAAAATAGCTTGAGATTAGATAAACCCTAAGAGAGGTTTATCTAGTCCTTGGGCTCAAAAAAATACAATTTTTGTCTTGTGTGTGGTTCGAGCATCAGCAGCCTTCGTCGATCATAGCATTCTCGTTCTCTCTCTCTTGTTCGAATCTGAGTTATAGTTCATTTAATTGGATTGTTCTAGTTGTGATTGTTAAAGATCAAACTAGTTAATCATTCGGATTTAGCGTTAGAGCCAATCCGTTTGAACTATCAAATTGAATATCAATAAATCAGATCGAGTGCTTTCATTCATTCAATCAGTTCGTTATTGTGTTACTTGGATCGCAAGTTTCTTACTTTGAAAGCTTTTGTAGGTTTGAATCATAATTGCTGGCAAGATCGGGTTCCTGTGTGGTCATATACGAGGTTTCAACGGAGGATTCTGGGGCAATCACGTATCAGTATGTCTAGGGGAGAAGTTGATTGCTACTTTATTGATGATAGTTATTTGTTTAAAGCTGGAAAATTATGCATACCTTCATCTAGTATTCGTAGGCTTTTAACTAAAGAGGTTCATGAATCAAGAGGACACAGAGGGTTAGAGAAAACTTTAGAAGGCTTAAAAGAACACTACTATTGGCCAAAAATGAGTAATTATGTGCTTAGGTTTGTTAACAGTTGTGTTGTGTGTGCTAAAGCCAAATCTAGATTACACCCTCATAGCTTGTACCAGCCCTTGCCTATTCCTAGTTCACCTTGGGAGGACATTCCTATGGACTTCATTGTTGGATTGCCAAGAACTAAGAAAGGTAGAGATTCTATTTTTGTGGTTGTAGACCGCGTTTCTAAAATGGCTCATTTGATTCCATGTCACAAAGTTGATGATGTTGTGCATATTGCTGATTTGTTCTTTAGAGAAGTTGTTAGATTGCATGGCATTCCTTGTTCTATAGTTTCAGATCGTGATGCTAGGTTTTTGAGTTATTTTTGGAAAAGTTTGTGGTCTAAGTTGGGAACTAAGCTGTTATTTTGTACCTCAAGTCATCCTCAAACTGAAGTTACTAATAAAACGTTAGGGGTTTTATTAAGAACTATGCTTAAAGCTAACCTCAAACGTTGGGAAGATGTTTTGCCTTTTGTGGAGTTTGCATATAAAAGGTCAATCCATTCAGCTACTAAAATGACCACTTTGAGGTTGTTTACTGGCTGAATCCGATGACATCAATGGACTTGACACCTCTGCCATGCAAAGGAAAAGAGAGTTTTGAAGTTGACAAGAGGGCTGAGTTTGTAAAAAAGCTACATGAGAGGACTAATATGCATTTGGAGAGGAAGTCCATGAAGTATAAGGCCCATGTTGACAAGAAGCGAAAACAAGTGATCTTTGAAGAAGGTGATCTTGTTTAGGTGCATCTTAGGAAGGAGAGGTTCCCACACCAAAGGAAGAATAAGCTAGATCAGCGTGGTGATGGACTGTTCAAAAACTCAGAAGAAACGACCCTAATGCTTATCAAGTCGACATGCTTGGTGAGTATAATGTCTATCCGACGTTTAATGTGGCTGATCTTTCTCTTTATGTGCCAGATTTGTATTCCAACGTCGAATCAGAGACGATTCGAGCTTAAGTGGAGGAGAATGATGCAGTGAAGCTTGCCATGTCTCCTACCGACGTCGATGAGTTGATTCGAGTGCCATTTGATGGACCAATTACTAGGACTCGGACTAAGAAGATTGCTCAAGGGACGAGAGGGACGAGATCGATCTTAGTTCGATTGGCAGCCATTGTTGAAGGATCCAGCAAGACGAGATGGGTCACTTGCATTCGGCATCAACTAAGCCCTGATTCAATGGATTATTTCAATTGGGCGAGTTTCACACCTATTTCCTTATTTTGAAACATGAAATAGCTTGTCTCACTTTAGGGCTGAATTTAGTAAGTGACCAGGTGAGATGAGTTGTTACATGGGTCAAAGTCAATACTTTGACTTGACCAATCTAAATATGGAAAATATCTTTATTGTTGTTATTTATAGAACAATATAATTTCAGTTTTTATTTATGGTGATTTCGGCCATATAGGGCTGTTAGATGGTTGATAATCTCTCTCCTATGTTTTATTCTATCTTTTAGATATTTTCAGTTTGTTATGATATTTTCCTTAAATAAATAAATTAGCTTTGATTTATTATATTTAAGGGAGATCTAGTTTGTTATAGGCTAGATATTTTTATTATATCTTTGGAAGCAAGACATGGGGTCTATTTCTCTCTCATAGGGCCGGCCACATGGTTGTTTGCTCTACAAGGATCAACTTTTGTATTGCCTTTAAATACTTTGTAATTTCATTAATAAAATTCAGCTTGAGAGAGATTAAACCCAAATTCAGCTTGAGAGGATCAAATTGGTTTAATCTATCTCTTGGGCTCCAAAATACACGTGTGTCATATGCTTGCAAGTTCATTCGATCATCAACAATCAGCAATCTCCAATCTCTCGATCTCCCTCTCTTTTGTTTATTAATTTGGTGTATTGACTTAGTCAATTGGGATTGTTCTAGATTTGATTATTAAAGATCAATCTAGTTAATCAATCAGATTTAGCGTTAGAGCTAATGTGATTGACCTATCAAAATTGATTGTTTCATTTTATCAAATCAGTTTGTTTGTTTCATATTCAATGCTCGAGTTCTTCAATTACTTTCTACGCAAGTTTCTCATTGTTTAAGCTACTTCAGGTTCGAAAATCACATTACAAGGCAAGATCGGGACTTGTGTCGGTTAAATATGAGGTTTCTAAGGAGTAATCCAAGGCAATCAGGTATCATATATAAAGGGGGTTGGTCGTCCTTTATGGATAAGATAAGAGAGGGAAAAAGACTACACACTGGTCTACACAAAAATCGGTTGAAAACAACTCTTGTAGTCGGTCTTGACTAGGGTTTGTTTGTGTGAGTTTTTCTCAAAGTAAATCAAACACAAGAGTGCTATCATGGATCGATATTCTCAAGTGCAAGTGGAGAAGGAACCACAAGTGGCGTTGCATGAAGAGTTCATCCAAGTGAAGGAGGAACCACACACGTTATGGGAAGAAGACTTCGTTCAAGTGATGAATGAAGAAGAGTCATGGAATTCGAACAAGGTACGTTCATTCTAATATATGTGTCTTGCCAACACGTCTATTGCCTTATTTGGTACGTTTTATCCCACAATGGTATTGTACGAACCGTTGGCATGGAATAGGGGCAATATACGTTGAAGGAAAGATCGATTTAATCATTCGACTCTTAGCCTTTATCCAAGTAGCATAATAAGATGTTTTAAGTGGGTCGATGGTGATTGTCTTAGGTCCTGCACCCAATGAGATTACCCTCATGGGTCTACTCATGAGATTACGTTTTATGGTCTACTAAAACCGCCTTGTATGTAGAAGGTTCGACTTTCATATCAACTTGTTTATGCAACATATCTATTCCGTTTTAATATCCTAAAAAACCCAACAATTAGTTTCCTCTAGACTTTCTCTATATGTTGCATGGATTGTTAAAGAAGCTCTAGGAACCAAATCAATTTGATGCTCAATGCCTCTAATTGGTGGAAGGCCTTGTGGAAACTCTTTAGGCATAACGTTTTCAAATTCCTATAAAAGATCCTGAATACACCTTGGAAGATGGGAGATGTGTTGATTTAGAATTAGTATTTCCTTCCTCATAAGAAGCAAACAAAAGGAAGTAGGGAAAGAAGTACTAGACTGTGCTATTAGAGAGCGCTTTTCTACATTGCCTTTTAAGCCTATTTTTGGCTCCTTTTGCAGGCGTTTTTATTCCTGCATTGTAGCTCTCTGAATTTCTGAATTGCTCCCAAAATTTGAGCCAGAATGCCCTTGTGGTTTGGGAGATAGCCCCGTTTTCGTCCCAGTTGCGTTGTCAGAAGTAATGCTCGACACTTTTGACGATTAGGGATGATTTTCTCAGTGTTTTTTGTTCCAATCAGTAGCTCCACTTGTGAATTGATAGCGATCAAAGGACCATGAAGAAGATGCTTGCAAAGAAGGTGTTAAGGAGGCCAAGAACAAGACCTTTTCCATGGTCCCGAGCGTTCAAATTCAAAGAGGTGTTCATGGACTTGATACTATCTCTTCAAAATATCTATCCATGGCGTCCAAGGCCAGCAAGGAAGAGAATCAAGTCACAAAAGTTCGGAAAGTAAGAAGTCCGTCAAATGGAAAACAGTGCTCAGTAAACTGGTCATAACTTGGGCTAAAAAATTCATCTCAAGTCCGTTAAGTACTCGTTGGAAAGATAATTAAACTTTTTACAACTTTGTAGTTTACATCAAATTCAGAATCCAACAGTAAAGGGCCGAAAACTGGGTTTTACTGAGAGCTGTTCAAGTCTTACGGGAATCTTATCTTTAGTCTAAATTTCTATCTTTATTTATTTTATTTATGAACGATATTCTATTTTAAATAATGTAGAGAAATTCAATCAATAGGCTGATGTTAGTTGGTTGAATATTCTCTCTCCTGTTTGTTAGAGATATTTTTAGATATTTTTAGTTTGTTAGAGATATTTTCTTAATTAAATAAGTCAGCCATGATTTATTTAATTAACGGAATCTAGATAGTATACTTATAGATATTTTATCATATCTTTGGAAGCAAGATAAGAGGCTATCTTCTATCTATAGGGCCAGCCTCCTAGTTGCCTTGCTCTCCAAGGATTAGCTTTTGAATTTACTATTTATACTTTGCATTTTCATTCAATAAAAATCAGCTTGAGATTAGATAAACCCTAAGAAAGGTTTATCTAGTCCTTGGGCTCAAAAATAAAATTGTGTTTGTGTGCTTGCAATTTCGAGATCATCATCATCATCACAGCCGAATTTTCTCTCTCTTGTGATCATAATTTCGAAATTCAGATTGTGTTGATAAGTTGTTCATCTAGTTTAGTTCTAGGTTGATTGTTAAAGATCGATCCTAGTTCATCAATTGAATTTAGCGTTAGAGCCAATTCAATTGAACTATCTATTTGAATCTTCCTATCAATTTCGATCCATTCAATTCACCATCATTCAAATCATTTTGTTACTTGCATCACAAGGAGTTCTAAAGTTGAAAGCTTTTGTAGGATTGAATTGATTTGCTGGCAAGATCGGGTTCCTGTGTGGTTGGTTTCTGAGGAGTAATCCGAGGCGATCACGTATCAAGTGGTATCTAGTTTATCATTTGGATTTAGCGTTAGAGCCAATCCAATTGAACTATCCCTTTTGATTCAAACTAAAGTGTTCGAACCAGTGTGATCATATTCAATTTTTGTAATTCTCCATTACTTGCGCAAGAAGAAAACTAAATTGGAAGCTTTGTAGGATCGAAATCAAGGTTATTGACAAGATCGGGACTTGTGTGGGTCATATACGAGGTTTCAACAGAGGATTCCGGGGCAATCACGTATCAAGTGGTATCATAATCCAGCGTCTCGCCAAGTAATTGTTTCTTTCCTTAATTTGCTTTCTAATTGATTTGATTCATTTTTTTATCCCAAAAATCCCACCTTTACCTAAAGTTTGAATTTTTGAGACCAAAGATTGAATTTTTCACCACCACCACCATAATTCCGCCACCCAGCCACCACGAACCACCACCACCACCCCAAACTGGTGTCGCTCTAGGGCACCGCACCCCCCCCCCCAACCCTGTCCGAACCCACCTCCACAAACCCTAGCCAATTCGAACAACCCTAAACCCTAGATCGCACCCCACCACTCTCGAACCCTAACCCTAAATTGCGAGAAACCCTAACCCTAATTCTCGTAAACCATAACCCTAATTTCGGTAAACCCTAAAACCGAAACCCTCACCCACCTCCATTAAACCCTAGAAGTCGAACCCCACACCCTAACCCTAACCTCAGTTGAGCTTTCACCAAACCCTAATTTCCCTTGATTGTTACTTGCCCCTCAAGCAATTACCCAATTAGGAGATTTTTATGGGATTTGTGTATGTTTATTGGCTGAATTCGTTGAGTTGTGTTGCAATATAGATTAGCAATTGTCTTCCTACAATTTTTATGAGTTTTTATTGCATGTTGCATGATCAATAGAGATTCATATTGCTTGTTAGTATTTGCTGATTTTTGCTATTGCATTCCATCAAATTCGACCTACCCCTTCTTCTTTTGTTAATTTGGCTTCTAGTTGGTTTCATTGGTAGCAAAAGTCACTTAGATTAAAAAAAAATCAGATTAGTTTCGTTTTTGCTCTTGCATTCAATTATTGCATTGCTTTGCTTGTTTATCAATTCTAGCACAAGAGTAGTTTGTGCATAAATTCAAAAAAAAAAAAGAAAAGAAAAGTGATCTACCCCAGCTAGTTTTAAGCCACTTTCAACCCTAGTGACTGCTTGCTTAAAAAAATAGCTAAGTAAAAATCACTTTGAAGAAAAAAGAGTGACGAAATAAAAGTCACTAAGCCTACCATATTTTCTGTCCTTGCATGCTGAAATTTGGCTTTATTAACTTGCATAGATTTAATTGAGAGATTGCATATGTTTTAGAGCTCATAGAGGGATTATTTGCATTGCTTGTCTTGTTGCATACCATTTGCTTAAGCTGCATATTTCCTTTATTAATCATTAGTATACCATAGCTATACTATATCTACCCATTTACTCCCTCAATCCAACCCAACAACTGAATTAAGTTGATTAGATTGCTTTGAGGCAAGTTTTGGCTTGATTAAGGTGTGGTATTCCTTGTGTGATTTGCTTTTGGAACACACTACTCTCTCTTGTTTTATTGCTTTGTTTTCAGGATTAAGATGTATTGGTGTGATCCTTATGATGATATTCCACCAACTCCAAGGGTACAAAGACCTCCAAAGATTGAGCCTTTTTCTGGAGAGTATGGACCGGATGATTATTTGGCATGGGAGCGAGTTGTTGATTACAACCTTGACTACTATGGTTATGATGAATGGGATATCCTTCCATGGGTGACTAACTACTTTGTTGGTTCTGCCCGTTCCTTTTGGTTATGGATATGAGAGCTCCAATCCGATCCTTGAATCACAAGTATGAGTCTTTGGACTTGACTAAGGAGGCTTTGGCTAATTCTAGTCAAATGAGGTATAATTCTAACTCTTCTTCTATTGGTTTAGATACTAACTCTTTTTTGCAAGAATTGGGAGTTTCTAACTCACCAAAACTAGGAATATCAATTCAAGAAGAGAGAGTTACCGCCCCACATAGCCAAGAGACCTCTAAAGAATCAAGTGACCTTCCATTTGTTCCTCAATGCCATATTGAGGATGAAAGTTTAAAGAAGGAGGTTCCAGCTGAGGACAACTTGCAAGATGAGAGCATGAAGGAAGAAGTTGATGTCTCAAATGGAGTTTCATTCAAAGAGTGATAGCGATAAAAGGACCATGAAGATTAAAGTTGAAAAGAAGGTGTCTAGAAGGTCAAAACCGAGACCTTTCCCAAGGTCAAGAGCGTTCAAATTCAAAGAGGTGTTCATGGACTTGATACTATCTCTTCAAAATATCCATCCATGGCGTCCAAGGCTAGCAAGGAAGAGAATCAAGTCACAAAAGTTCGGAAAGTAAGAAGCTCGTCAAATTAAAAACTGTACTCAGTAAACTGGTATTAACTTGGGCTAGAAATTCATCTCAAGTCCGATAAGTACTCGTTGGAAAGATAATTAAAAGTTCTACAACTTTGTAGTTTACTTCAAATTCAGAATCCAACAGCAAAGGGCCGAAAACTGGGATTTACTGAGAGCTGTTCAAGTCTTACGAGAATCTTATCTTTAGTCTAAATTTCTATCTTTATTTATTTTATTTATGAATGATTTTCTATTTTAAATAATGTAGAGAAATTCAATCAATAGGCTGATGTTAGTTGGTTGAATATTCTCTCTCCTGGTTGTTAGAGATATTTTTAATTTGTTTTGGATATTTTTAGTTTGTTAGAGATATTTCCTTATTTAAATAAGTCAGCCATGATTCATTCGTTCAACACCAGAATTCGAACTCTCTCTCTCTCAATTGTTTGATTGATCTAGTCAAGTTAGATTGTTCTAGAATTGATTGTTAAAGATCATTCTAGTTAATCAATTGGATTTAGCGTTAGAGTCAATCCAATTGAACGATCGAAAGTTGATTCTTTCAATTATCCAATTCGTTCCACTCACTTCAGATTTTCGTCAATTTGGGTTACTTGATTCGCAAGTCATTAACTTTGGAGCAATTTCAGGTTGAATCGAGAATTACTAGGCATGATCGGGATCCTGTGTGGTCAAATACGAGGTTTCTGAGGAGTAAGCCGAGGCGATCACGTAGCAAGTGGTACTCAGAGACCAGCAAGTGGTATCATAATCCAGCGTCTCGCCAAGTAATTGTTTCTTTCCTTAATTTGTTTTCTAGTTAATTTAATTTAGTTTTTGATCCCAAAGTTTGAACCTTTAACCAAGTTACAACTTTTGAGATCCAAAGGCTAAATTTTCACAACAACCACCACCTTGTTTCCGCCACCACCACCACGAACCACCTACCACCACGTTCTGGTTTCGCTAACCTACACCACACCACTCCCCTGCTTTGTCCGAATCCATCACCACAAACCCTAGCCAAATCAAACAACCCTAAACCCTAGATCGCTACCCCACCAGCCAAACCCTAACCCTAGTTGCAAGAAACCCTAACCTTATTCTCGTAAACCCTAGGCCGAACCCTACCAATCCCTCAAACCCTAGATCCAAATCCGCAAACCCTAACCTAACCCTCAGCCGAGAACACCAAACCCTAATTCCTTGTTGTTGCTTGCCCTCCAAGTAATAACCTATCTAGGAGATTTTAAGGGATTTGTTGCATGCTTTTGGTTGAATTGGTTGAGTTTTGTTGCAATTAAGATTAGCAATTGTCTTCCTACAATTTTTATGAGTTTTTATTTCATGTTGCATGATCAATAGATATTCATATTGCTTGTTAGTATTTGCTGATTTTTGCTATTGCATCCCATCAAACTCGACCTACCACTTCCTCTTTTGTTAATTTGGCTTCTAGTTGGTTTCATTGGTAGTTTAATGTCACTTAGTTAAAAAAAATCAGATTAGTTTCGTTTTTGCCCTTGCATTCAATTGTTGCATTGCTTTGCTTGTTTCTCAATACTAGCACAAGAGTAGTTTGTGCATAAAGTTAAAAAAAAACAGAAAAGAAAAGTGATCTACCCCAGCTAGTTTTAAGCCACTTTCAACCCTAGTGACTGCTTGCTTAAAAAAAAATAGCTAAGTAGAAATCACTTTGAAGAAAAGAGTGACGAAATAAAAGTCACTTAGCCTACCATATTTTCCGTCCTTGCATGCTGAAATTTGGCTTTATTAACTTGCATAGAGTCAATTGAGAGATTGCATGTGTTTTAGAGCTCATAGAGGGATTATTTGCATTGCTTGTCTTATTACATACTTGCCATTTGCTTAAGCTGCATATTTCCTTTATTTATTATTAGTATACCATACCTACACTATATCTAACCCTTTACTCCCTCAATCCAACCCAAAAACTGAATTAAGTTGATTGGATTGCTTTGAGGCAAGTTTTGGCTTGATTAAGGTGTGGTATTCCTTGTGTGATTTGCTTTTGGAACACACTACTCTCTCTCGTTTTATTGCTTTGTTTTCAGGATTAAGATGTATTGGTGTGATCCCTTTCATGATATTCCACCAACTCCAAGGGTACAAAGACCTCCAAAGATTGAGCCTTTTTCTGGAGAGTATGGACCGAATGATTATTTGGCATGGGAGCGAGCTGTTGATTACTACATTCACTACTATGGTTATGATGAATGGGATATCCTTCCTGATAGAGATAAAAGGACCATGAAGATTAAAGTTGAAAAGAAGGTGTCTAGAAGGTCAAAACCGAGACCTTTTCCAAGGTCAAGAGCGTTCAAATTCAAAGAGGTATTCATGGACTTGATACTATCTCTTCAAAATATCCATCCATGGCGTCCAAGGCTAGCAAGGAAGAGAATCAAGTCACAAAAGTTCGGAAAGTAAGAAGTCCGTCAAATGGAAAACAATGCTCAGTAAATTGGTCATAACATGGGCTATAAAATTCATCTCAAGTCCGTTAAGTACTCGTTGGAAAGATAATTAAAAGTCCTACAACTTTTTAGTTTACATCAAATTCAGAATCCAAGAGTAATGGGCCGAAAACTGGGTTTTACTGAGAGTTTTTCAAGTCTTACGGGAGTCTTATCTTTAGTCTAAATTTCTATCTTTATTTATTTTATTTATGAATGATTTTCGATTTTTAAATAATGTAGAGAAATTCAATCAATAGGCTGATGTTAGTTGGTTGAATATTCTCTCTCCTGGTTGTTAGAGATATTTTTAGTTTGTTAGAGATATTTTGAGTTTGTTAGTTTGTTTCCTTAAATAAATAAATCAGCCATGATTTATTTAATTAAGGGAATCTAGATAGATATACTTATAGATATTTTATTATATCTTTGGAAGCAAGATAAGAGGCTATCTTCTATCTATAGGGCTAGCCTCCTAGTTGCCTTGCTCTCCAAGGATTAGCTTTTGTATTCTTTATTTATACTTTGCATTTTCATTCAATAAAAATCGGCTTGAGATTAGATAAACCCTAAGAAAGGTTTATCTAGTCCTTGGGCTCAAAAATCACAAAGTGTTCTATGCTTTCAAGTTTCGACCGAACCATCATCATCTTCGAATTCTCGATCTCTCTTCTCTTTGTGTTTGTTAAATTGGTTTGTTGATTTGGTCAATTAGATTGTTCTAGTTGTGATTGTTAAAGATCAAACTAGTTAAGAACTATCAAGTTGATTTCTTCAACCTATCAATTCAGTTCGTTAATTCATCCATTCGAGTTCAATGTTACTTGTGTTCCAATCAATCTGAAATTGAAAGCTTTTGTAGGTTAGAATCATAATTGCTGGAAAGATCGGGACTTGTGTGGGTCATATACGAGGTTTCTACGGTGGATTCCGTGGCAATCAAGTATCAAGTGGTATCATAATCCAGCGTCTCGCCAAGTAATTGTTTCTTTCCTTAATTTGCTTTCTAATTGATTTGATTTAGTTTTTGATCCCAAAAATCCCACTTTTCCACAAAGTTTGAATTTTTGAGACCAAAGATTGAATTTTTCACCACCTCCACCATATTTCCGCCACCCAACCACCACGAACCACCACCACCACCCCAAACTGGTGTCGCTCGTCTGGACCGCACCACCCCTCACCACCAGCCGAGCCTAACAACACCACCCCATCCAATTCGGACTAGCCTAACCCTAGTTCGCCCACCCCAGCCTCGTAACCCTAACCTTAAACTGGCGGCTAGACCTAGTTCGAACCCAAACCCTAATCCTAAACCGTAACCCTAGTTCGAACCCTACACCATCAAACCCTAGAAGTCGAACCCTAGGCAACCGAGAACACCAAACCCTAATTCCTTAGTTGATTACTTGCCCCTCAAGCAATTACCCAATTAGGAGATTTTTATGGAATTTGTGCATGTTTATTTGCTGAATTGGTTGAGTTGTGTTACAATTAAGATTAGTAATTGTCTTCCTACAATTTTTATGAGTTTTTATTTCATGTTGCATGATCAATAGAGATTCATATTGCTTGATTGATATTTGCTGATTTCTGTCATTGCATCCCATCAAAATTCGACTTACCCCTTCTTCTTTTATTAATTTGGCTTCTAGTTGGTTTCATTTGTAGCAAAAGTCACTTAGTTGAAAAAAACAAATCAGATTAGTTTCGTTTTTGGCCTTGCATTCAATTATTGCATTGCTCGTTTGTTTCTCAATTCTAGCACAATAGTAGATTGTGCATAAAGTAAAAAAAAAAACAGAAAAGAAAAGTGATCTACCCCAGCTAGTTTTAAGTCACTTTCAACCCTAGTGACTGCTTGCTTAAAAAGATAGCTAAGTAGAAATCACTTTGAAGAAAAAGAGTGACGAAATAAAAGTCACTAAGCCTACCATATTTTATGTCCTTGCATGCTGAATTTTGGCTTTATTAACTTGCATAGAGTCAATTGAGAGATTCCATGTGTTTTAGAGCTCATAGAGGGATTATTTGCATTGCTTGTCTTATTGCATACTTGCCATTTACTTAAGCTGCATATTTCCTTTATTTATCATTAGTATTCCATACCTACACTATATCTACCCATTTTACTCCCTCAAATCAGCCCAAAAACTGAATTAAGTCGATTGGATTGCTTTGAGGCAAGTTTTGGCTTGATTAAGGTGTGGTATTGCTTGTGTGATTTGCTTTTGGAACACACTACTCTCTCTCGTTTTATTGCTTTGTTTTTAGGATTAAGATGTATTGGTGTGATCCCCTTCATGATATTCCACCAACTCCATGGGTACAAAGACCTCCAAAGATTGAGCCTTTTTCTGGAGAGTATGGACCGAATGATTATTTGGCATGGGAGCGAGTTGTTGATTACTACCTTGCCTACTATGGTTATGATGAATGGGATATCCTTCCATGGGTGACTAACTGCCTTGTTGGTTCTGCCCGTTCCTTTTGGTTATGGATATGTCAATCTAGAAGACGTCAAGACTTGATTCCAATTACAACATGGGATCAAATGAAGTTTGTAATGCGAAAGATCTATGTTACAATTGATGAAAAGTTGCATGGACGTTATAAGGAAGCTTGTGCTCCTGCTTGCCAAAAGAGAGCTTCAGTCCGATCCTTGAATCACAAGTATGAGTCTTTGGACTTGACTAAGGAGGATTTGGCTAATTCTAGTCAAATGAGGTACATTTCTAACTCTTCTTCCATTGTTTTGGATCCTAACTCCTTTTTGCAGGAATTGGGAGTTTCTGACTCACCAAAACCAGGATTGTTCACTCAAGGAGAGAAAGTTATAACCTCACATAGCCAAGAGACCTCTAAAGAAGAAAGTAACCTCCTATGTGATCTTCAAAGCCATATTGATGAGGAAGGTTTGAAGGAGGAGGTGCCAGCTGAAAAAATCATTCAAGGGACGAGCATGGAGGAAGAAACGGATCTCTCAAATGAAGTCTTTGTCAAAGAGAGCCTTAATGTCCAAGAGATGATTCAATGTCTTCCATCAACTATGTTTGCTCCAAAACCTTCTATACTAACGATCGTGCCTTTAGTATCTCCAACATTTCAAGATATTTCTCCTCTTAATATTACATGCAACTTCGAATCGAGGACGATTCGAGGTCAAGTGGGGGAGAATGATAGCGATCAAAGGACCATGAAGATTAAAGTTGAAAAGAAGGTGTCTAGAAGACCAAGACCGAAACCTTTCCCAAGGTCAACGGCGTTCAAGTTCAAAGAGGTTTTCATGGATTCAATATTATCTCTTACATATATTCATAAATGGCGCCAAAGACCACCAAGGAAGAGGATCAAGTCAATGGGCCGAGTTTCAACATTTCTTTATTTAGAAACATGTATTAATTTGTCTCACTTTAGGGCTGAATTTAGTAAGTGACCGGGTGAGATGAATTGGTATATGGGTCAAAGTCAACCCTTTGACTTGACCATTCTAAATTGAAGAAAATATCTTATTTATTTTATTATGAACAATTTCTATTTATTTTAATAATGTAGAGAAATCAGCCAATAGGCTTATGTTAGTTGGTTGATCTTCTCTCTCCTGGTTGTTAGAGATATTTTTAGTTTGTTAGAGATATTTTGAGTTTGTTAGGATTATTTCCTTAAATAAATAAATCAGCCATGATTTATTTTATTTAAGGGAATCTAGTTAGATTTATTTAGATATTATTATATCTTGGGAAGCAAGCAAAGGAGGCCTATTCTCCCCATCTAGGGCCGGCCACTCCCCTCCCTTGCTCCCCAAGTATTAGCTTTTGTATTCTCTATAAATACTTTTCAGTTTCATTAATAAAAATCAGCTTGAGATTAGATAAACCCTAAGAAAGGTTTATCTAGTCCTTGGGCTCAAAAATACAATTTGTGTCTTGTGTGTGGTTCGAGCATCAGCAGCCTTCGTCGATCATAACATTCTCGATCTCTCTCTCTTGTTCGAATCTGAGTTTTCAGTTAGATTGTTCTAGTTGTGATTGTTAAAGATCAAACTAGTTAATCATTCGGATTTAGCGTTAGAGCCAATCCGTTTTAACTATCAAATTGAATATCAATAAATCAGATCGAGTGCTTTCATTCATTCAATCAGTTCGTTATTGTGTTACTTGGATCGCAAGTTATTGACTTTGTTAGTAAATTTAGGTTGAATCAAGGATTACTAGGCAAGATCGGGTTCCTGTGTGGTCAAATACGAGGTTTCTGAGGAGTAATCTGAGGCAATCACGTATCAAGTTTTGTGACACGGCACAAAATGTGCCAACTTTGAGAATCGGTCTACTACCACCATAATTGAATCCCTCCCCTTCTTAGTCCTAGGCAACCCTACTATAAAGTCCATGGATAAATCCTCCCAAGGGAATGTAGGCGTAGGCAAAGGGGTGTAAAGTCCATGTGGCATCAGCCTAGATTTGGCTCTTAAACAATCAACACAACGCTTAACTACATTTTCAACGTCTCTAAGCATGTGTGGCCAATAAAAATGAGTCCTAAGAGTATGATAAGTCTTATCCCTCCCAAAATGTCCCATTAGGCCACCCTTATGGGCTTCCTCAACCAGCAATAAGTGTAAAGAGCAACGAGGAATACAAACTTTATCAACTCTAAATAAAAATCCATCATGAATATAATATTTTTCATCAAAACCCTTATTCATGCAGGATTTAAAAGCATCACCAAAATCAGTATCATGCTCATATAATTCATGAATGTAAGTAAAACCTAACACTCTAGAATCTAATGAGACAAGCAAAGCATGGCGACGAGACAAGGCATCAGCAACAACATTATCCTTTCCCTTTTTATATTTTATGACATATGGAAATGTCTCAATAAATTCCATCCACCTACCATGTCTTCTATCCAATTTATCTTGACTCTTGAAATGTTTTAAAGATTCATGGTCAGTTTTCAAGACAAATTCTCTAGGCCAAAGGTAATGTTGCCATGTTTTTAACACTCGAAACAAAGCATATAACTCTTTATCATAGGTCGAGTAGTTTAAACATGCACCTTTTAATTTTTCAGAAAAGAAGGCAATAGGCTTACCTTCTTGCATGAGGACGCCTCCAATCCCAATGCCACTCGCATCACACTCCACTTCGAAGGGCCGAGTGAAGTCGGGCAAGGCTAGCAATGGGGCCTGCGTTAATCTGTCCTTTAGGGCGTTGAATGCCCTCTCTTGTGCCTTCTCCCACTTGAACTCACTCCTCTTCTTAGTGATCTCGGTTAAGGGAGCAGCAATGGTGCTAAAATCCCTCACGAATCGCCTATAGAAGCTAGCAAGGTCGTGGAAGCTCCTGACTTGGCCAATGGAGGTAGGCGTTGGCCACTCTTGAATCGCCCTTATCTTGGCTTCGTCTACTTGTAGTCCCTTGGAGCTCACTACAAAACCAAGAAAAGTGACTTGATTAGTGCATAATTCACATTTCTTCAAATTTGCATACAAGTGCTCTAATCTGAGTGTTGAGAGTACTTCCCTCAAATGATCTTCATGCTCTTCTAGGGATGAGCTATAAATCAGAATATCATCAAAATAAACAACAACAAATTTCCCTATGAAGTTTCTAAGCACGTGATTCATTAGGCGCATAAAAGTGCTTGGGGCGTTTGTAAGTCCGAATGGCATAACAAGCCATTCATAGAGACCAAACTTGGTCTTGAAGGTTGTTTTCCATTCGTCCCCCTCCTTCATCCTTATTTGATGGTAGCCACTTTTTAGATCTATCTTGGAAAAGATAGTGGCTCCATGCAATTCATCTAGCATGTCATCTAGACGAGGGATGGGGTGCCTATACTTTACCGTTATGTTGTTAATGGCCCTACAATCGACACACATACGCCATGTGTTGTCTTTCTTAGGCACTAGTAACACCGGTACAACACAAGGGCTCATACTCTCCCTAATGTATCCCTTATCCAAGAGCTCTTGAACTTGGGATTGGACCTCTAGGGTCTCCTTGGGGTTCATACGATAGGCTGGCCTATTAGGCAAAGATGTTCCGGGAATAAGATCAATTTGATGCTCTATTCCTCTAATTGGCGGTAAGCCAGCTGATATCTCATCGGGAAACACGTCATTGTATTCCTCAATGAGCCTCAAAATTCGTGGAGGCAAAGAGGCCTTAAGTTCCTCATTCAACAAGCTCAGCTCCTTGCAAAAGAGCATGAGTGTTGTTTGCCCATCCAAATACTCGGCCTCTAGCTCCCTCTTGGAAGCCAAAAGCGCGCTGGAGGGTGGGAGATTGTTAGGTGAGCTCGTCTTACCCCGGGCTGTCCCCTTCTTTCCCTCACCATCTCCACTTACCTTACTTACCTTCTTTTTGTCAAACTCCTCAGCCACCTGCGTAGGCGTCATGGGTTTGAGCACTATGGTTTGGCCGTTGTGGGTGAAGGTGTTCCGGTTGGTGAATCCATCATGTGTGACCTTCCTATCTGATACGTGATCGCCTCGGATTACTCCTCAGAAACCTCGTATTTGACCACACAGGAACCCGATCTTGCCAGCAATTATGATTCAAACCTACAAAGCTCTCAAAGTAAGAAACTTGCGATCCAAGTAACAATGAATTCGAATGAACAGAATAACACGATCTGAATTATGGAAATAATCAATGTTGATAGTTCAAACGGATTGGCTCGATCGCTAAATCCGAATGATAAACTAGTTTGATCTTAATAATCAAAACTAGAACAATCTAATTGATCACACAATAACTCAGATTTCGAACAAACAAAGAGAGAGAGAGATCTCGAAATTTTGATGATGATCGAAGATGATGATGAACACGAGCACACAATTGTATTTTTGAGTCCAAGGACTAGATAAACCTTTTTTTAGGGTTTATCTAATCTCAAGCTGATTTTTATTAATGAAACTTGAAAAGTATTTATAGAGAATACAAAAAGCTAATACTTGGGGAGCAAGGAAGGGGGGTGGTCGGCCCTAGATGGGGAGAATGAGCCTCCTTTGCTTGCTTACCAACATATAATAATATCTAAATAAATCTAACTAGATTCCCTTAAATAAAATAAATCATGGCTGATTTATTTATTTAAGGAAATAATCCTAACAAACTCAAAATATCTCTAACAAACTAAAAATATCTCTAACAACCAGGAGAGAGAAGATCAACCAACTAACATAAGCCTATTGGCTGATTTCTCTACATTATTAAATTAAATAGAAATTGTTCATAATAAAATAAATAAGATATTTTCTTTAATTTAGAATGGTCAAGTCAAAGGGTTGACTTTGACCCATATACCAATTCATCTCACCCGGTCACTTACTAAATTCAGCCCTAAAGTGAGACAAATTAATACATGTTTCTAAATAAAGAAATGTTGAAACTCGGCCCCCATATAATCAACAACTATGGAAACCACAAAAGAGATGGCTCATCCAAAGGTAGATGGAAGCATTGCAATCTGATCGAGACGCTACAACTGCTGAGGTTGAACATGAGGAAGCAAAAACTGCCCGTCTAAGAGAACAGTTGCATAACTTTCCAAAGAATGTCAAGCAATACATGCACCCGGAATTTAGGGTTCCAGAATCAGCAATCGTACTCCCTGAAATAGAGAGAGCTTTTGAGATCAAATCTCAATTCATATCCTTAAATCAAAAGATCTCAATTTTAGGGGAAACCTAATGAATGCCCAATAGAACATGTTAAAACTTTTACTGATTTATGTGACACCATAGTTGTTGATGTTGTCTCTCTTGAATATGTTCTGTTCAAAGCTTTCAAGTGGTGTCTTACAGGAAAGGCCCTGAGCTGGTTAGACAACCTACCTCCTAGGTCGATAAGGACATGGAAAGCATTGCATGACTTGTTCTTGACAAAGTTCTTCTCACTTGCCAAAACTACAGAGCTAAGGAAACACATCACCTCCTACCTGATACGTGATTGCCTTGGACTACTCCTTAGAAACATCGTATATAACCCACACAAGTCCATATCTTGCCTTGTAACTGAATTTTCGAACCTACAATTGCTTAACTCGATTAGTGTCTTGTTGCGCAAGTAACCAAACTAAAGCTAATCTCAATGAATTGAAACGAGTTGGATAAATTGAAAGAATTAACTTTTGATAGTTCAATTGGATTGGCTCCAACGCTAAATCTGATTGATTAACTAGAATGATCTTAACAATCAATTCTAGAACAATCTTAATAGACTAAATAAATCAAACCAAACTTAAAACAAACACAAAAGAGGGATCGAGTGAAAGAATGATGATCGATTGATTGATGATGATGAACGAATTGCAAGCTGAGTCACACGTGTGTTTTTGGAGCCCAAAGACTAGATAAACCTTTTCTGGGGTTTATCTAATCTCAAACTAATTTTATTAAACTAAAATTGCAAAGTATTTAAAGAGGTACAAAGTTGATCCTTGGAGAACAAGTAACCCATGTGGTCTGCCCAATGAGAGAGAAATAAGCCCCAAGTCTTGCTTCCTAAGATATAATAAAATATCTAATCTATAACTAACTAGATCTCCCTTAAATAAAATAAATCAAAGCTGATTTATTTATTGAAGGAAAATATCCTAACAAACTCAAAGTATCTAAAAGATAAAATAAAACACAAGAGAGAATAATCAACCAACTAACATCAGCTTACGGTCGAAATTCTCCAACAATTAACATAAATAAAAATCATCCATAATAAATAAATTAAAAGGTGATATTTTCCATAATTTAGATTGGTCAAGTCAAAGAATTGACTTTGACCCATGTAACAACTCATCTCACCCGGTCACTTACTAAATTCAGACCTAAAGTGAGACAAGCTATTTCATGTTTCTAAATAAGGAAATAAGTGTGAATCTTCCCCCATTAAATCCATCAAATCTAGGCTTAGTTGATGCCGAATGCAATTGACCCATCTTGTCTTGTTGGACCCTTCAATAATGGCTGTCAATCGAACTAAGATCGTTGTCATCCCTTGAGAAATCTTCTTAGCCTGACTCCTAGTAATTGGTCCATTAGATGGAACTCGAATTAACTCATCGATGTCGGTAGGAGACATGGCTGGCTTCACTGCATCATTCTCCTCCACTTGAGCTCGAATGTTCTTTGATTCGATGTCGGAATCAAAATCTGGCACATAAAGAGAATGATCGGACACATTAAACGTCGGATGGACATTATACTCACTAGGCAAGTCGGCATGATAAGGATTAAGGCCGATTCTTTTGAGTATTCTGAACGGTCCATCTCCTCGCTGATCTAACTTGTTTTTCCTTTGATTTGGTAACCTCTCCTTCCTAAAATGCACCCAAACGAGATCTCCTTCTTCAAAGATGACCTGTTTTCGACCCTTATCAGCATGGGCCTTATACTTCAAGGATTTTCGCTCCAAATGCATCTTAGTCCTCTCATGCAGCTTCTTTACAAACTCAGCCCTCTTGTTAGCTTCAAAACTCTCTTTTCCCTTGTATGGCTGAGGTGTCATGTCCACTGGTGTTCTTGGATTCAGCCCATAAACAACCTCAAAAGGGGTCATTTTTGTGGCTGATTGGATTGACCTGTTATAAGCAAACTCCACAAAAGGCAAAACATCTTCCCAATGTTTGAGGTTAGCTTTAAGCATAGTTCTAAGTAAAACCCCTAACGTTCTATTAGTAACTTCAGTTTGCCCATCAGTTTGTGGGTGACATGTTGTAGAAAACAGCAATTTAGTTCCCAATTTAGACCATAGACTCTTCCAAAAATAACTCAAAATTTTAGCATCACGATCTGAAACAATAGAACAAGGAATGCCATGCATCTAACAATTTCCCTAAAGAACAAATCAGCAATATGCACAACATCATCAGTCGTGTGACATGGAATAAAGTGAGCCATTTGGAAAATCTATCTACCACTACAAAGATAGAATCTCTACCCTTCCTAGTTCTAGGCAAGCCTACAATGAAATCCATAGAAATGTCTTCCCAAGGTGAACTAGGAATCGGTAAAGGCTGGTACAAACCATGGGGGTGAAGTCGAGACTTAGCTTTAGCACAAATAACACAACTCTTGACAAATCTCAGCACATAATTACTCATTTTAGGCCAATAGTAGTGTTCTTTTAAACCTTCTAAAGTCTTTTCTAAACCCTTATGTCCTCTTGATTCATGAACCTCTTTAGTTAGAAGCCTACGTATACTAGATGAAGGAATACACAATTTTCCAGCTTTAAACAAGTATCCATCATCAATAAAGTAGGTGTCTATTTCACCCCTAGACATGCAATTCTTATAGATTTCAGCAAAGTGAGGATCACTAGCATATGATTCCCTAATCATTGCAAATCTAAGGATCTTAACATCACATTGGTTCAAGAGCACATACCTCCGAGAAAGGGCGTCAGCTACCACATTCTCCTTGCCTTTCTTATGTTTCACAACATAAGGAAAGGTCTCCATAAATTCAACCCATCTTGCATGTCGCCTGCTGAGTCTGGATTGGCCTTTCAAGTACTTCAAGGCCTCACAACATAAGCAAAGCAATGCAACAATGCAAAGGACGAAATTAAAAGGGTATATACGAACTGTTTTTTTTTTTAAACTAAGTGACTTTTGCTACCAATGAAACCAATTAGAAGCCAAATTAATAAAAAGAAGAAGGGGTAGGTCGAATTGATGGAATGCAATGACAGAAATCAGCAGGTATTAATCAAGCAATATGAATCGCAATCAATCATGCAACATGAATGAAAAACTCATAAAATTGTAGGAAAACAATTGCTAATCTAAATTGCAATACAACTCAACCAATTCAGCCAATAAACATGCACAAATCGCATAAAAATCTCCTAATTGGATAAATGCTTGGAGGGCAAGGAACAACTAAGGGATTTAGGGTTTTGGAGGCTCACGGTTGGATTAGGGTTTTAGGGTTCGGTTCTAGGGTTTGGGGTATGGTAGGGTTTCAGACTAGGGTTTGCGAGAATTAGGGTTTCTTGCTACTAGGGTTAGGGTTTGGGATTGGGCTGCCGCCAGATTAGGGTTAGGGTTAGGCTAGGGTTCTTGAAAATTAGGGTTAGGGTTTCGAGAATGAGGGTGGTGGGGTTAGTCTCGGCTGGTGGTGGTGAGTGGTGCGGCATGGGAGTGCAACACCAGATCGTGGTGTCGAAGAGTGGTTCGTGGTGGTGGTGGCGGAAACAAGGTGGTGTTGGCGGAATTATGTGGTGGTTGTGGTGAAAAATTCAATCTTTGGTCTCAAAAATTCAAACTTTAGGTAAAGGTGGGATTTTTCTCGGGATTACAATCTCAAGGACTACAAGGTTATAAGGACTTGGAGCTACATCACCGGGGAAGTTGAGCCTTCCACTGTAGCACTTTCCGGGGCAAGCATCATCAACCCCATTTTCCGAATCATTCTCCGGGTCCTAGCTGCTACATTTTGGCCCAAGAGAGAGTTGAATAGGCCAACAAGGACGGAAGTTGCATGCCTCCGAACCATACTATTTGAGGATACCGCCCCATTAAACTTGGGGTATAAATGGCTACAGTATGTGGAGAAGCAAGGGGCTAAGTGATGCGGGGATAAGCCGCTTTGATGAGGGACCATCTAGGCAGCCTCCACCGGGCGCGCCTACACTCTTTGATGGACCATTCACCCGTGCTCGAGCTAAGAAGCTACAACGCGAGATGAATGCTTTTGTAGGCTACACTATGGCTAAGGAGGCAGGAGCTTGTATGGAGTCCAAGGCCAGGGCGGTGTGTATCTTGAGCGCCGACGGAGGCTGCAGCGGCGCGCTCCAATTCCAGCGATGCGACACGCCCCGCGATGCAACGGCGCGCTCGTTCCAGCGCAGCAACGATACGGCGCGCCCCTGAGCGCGCCTGTCCGCGTGTGTGCGTGCGAGTCCGGGCACGAGCATGCTATCTTTTAGTTTTGCTGGATTTGTTTTATTGGGCCATTTCCATTTTGGGCCTTAGTTATCTTTTAGTTTTAATTAGACATTATTTCTATTGTTATTTTGTCAAGACATATAAATAGCTTAGGATGTTTTATTTTCAGGGTAGACAGCTCAGAATTTGCATTTGCTTTCTCATTGAATAGAGAGAAAACGAGAGCCTTTGGCTTTCAAACCGTGTGTGTGTTTGCAGCTTGGTTTGTTTTGGATTGTGTCAATTTCATAGAAGATTGGTGCCTTTCAACAATCACGAGCCCCTTTCTCGTGCTACAAGGCTTGCTCCTTGTTTGTGTGAGATCGTAAAGGTTGGTTTCTCGATCATTCTAGTTGGTTCTTGTCTCGTCGAGCCAAGGGTCTTCTAGTTGTTTCTAGGAGTTGATCTTCAGTCCTTTATTGAGTCGTTTCCTTGTTTCTTTGTTGCATTTGTTTGTTGTCATCGAGTCTGTTTTGTGTCTTTGAGTCGTTGCTTCCATTGTTCTCATTGAGTCGCTTTCGTTTGAATCCATTTCTGACCACTTTGTTCTTGTTTCTATTGTTTGAGTCACGAACGTCGAAGATCGGGCATCAAGCGGTTTATCCCCGCATCAAATTGGTATCAAAGCTTCGTTGACGACGTTCTTTTCCATTTCCGAGTCGATTCACCATTAGAGTCTACAAAATACCAAAAAGAGGAGTAGCGTCTACAAGGATCCGATCAGGTTTGATTAATCTCAATCTCTTTAATTAAACTTGAAAGTACTGACCAGTTTGTTGCTTGCTGAAGTGGTTTGTTTCGCCCCAGCCAAACACACCCTAAACTTCAAGTAACCGTCACCAACACACCTCCTGCCCACCACCTTCACAAAAAAACGTCCACCACCTTCCTAGAACCATCAGCCACGTTTGAATTAAGTAAGGAGGAGCTGATTTAATTTAATTAAGTCAGAAATTCAATTACCTTTCCCACCTCCTATATTTAAGGTTGACTAGTTCAAAGATTCTAACAACCTTCATTTCAGCCACAAAAGCTACACCCACCTCCTACAAAGTAGCAAGACCCATTCAAATCCATTCCCACACTCTCCCAACGTCCAAATTCATACCCACCTCCTACATTTCAGCCTTGAGACTTTCCCCACCAACCACAAAATCAGGGATTGCATCCCACCACTCCCACGCCCATCACATTAAATCTGCTACATTTCTATTTTATTTTCTTGCACTTTCATATTGCATATTATTTTAGCATTTTTTTTTTGTATTTTCGTATTTATCTTAATTATCTGAGTATTTCTGAAAAAAAAAAAAAGAAAAGAAAAGAAAAGAAAAGAAAAAAAAATTCAGAAAATCAGATTCTTTAATCTCTTATCTCTTCTTTAATTCATATCATAGTATAGCTTCCATTATTGCATACTTGTAAGTATTTTGTGTAAGTCAAAAAAAAAAAAGTGCAAGAATCTTCCTTTTCTCTTCGTTTCTTCCCTATTGTCGGACGCCATTGGAGTACACCTCGAACCTTCACAAAAGAGCCACCCCACGCCTCACCTAACAAACCACTCCAAGTGCACTCTTGGTTAAGGAAATCAAGGTGAGACAGGCTTAATCAAGGTTTGATCTAACTCTTTGTTTGACAATTTTCTCTTTCTCAATTCTGGTCTTGTTTATAATCGAGTCTTCTTCTCATTTTCTCTACTTCCTGTTTCTGTTTTCACTCGAGTCTTCATTTGTTTAAACCCTCTTTCCTCCAACCTTCTCTTCTCGTGTTTGATTGATCTACTAAACTTCAACTTGATTTTGATCATTTCAAAGCAGATTGCAACAACAAGCTCGATCACACCACCCGAGAGTGAGAGCGAGTGAAACACAAGCGAGGAGTTTTTTTGATTTGACTAACACTAACCATTTGCTTGTAGTGCATTGTGTGTGATCATGTCAGGAGACGAGAGAGGATCCCACCGATCCAGGAGCCCCGACTCGGTTCACCCCGATGTGTTCAACTTGTTGAGCTCTCTCAACAGCAACATGGCGCGCCTCAACTCGCGCATGGCTGCCTTGGAGGCGCAAACACTTACGACGCCTCAACCGGGAGCCGCACCGAGCGTCGCGCCAGGTACCGCGCCAACGGCGCACGATCCAGCCGTAGCGACGAGCCAAGAGCAAGGGCGCGCTCGTGAGTCCGCGCCTACGTTCCATCCGTCCAGCATGGATCCGAATTTTGCCTCCACTTCCCATCATCAAAACAGGGAAGATCACTTGAACTCAACTCATTTCCATTCTCCCGGGATTTTTGCTCAAGGGGTTCCAATTAGCCAATTACCCTCTCCCGCTAGGGAAGGGCGAAATCGTGCTAATGAATTTCATGATTTTCAGGGACATAGGAGAGCTCCGGGCCAAGAAGACCATTTCGATGAGTATGACGCCGAAGATGATGAACATTGGGAGCGCTATTCAAGGCGCGAAGACAGAGAGAGGCGTCCAAGGCGACCTAGAGAGCCCGAGCAAGATGGAGTAGGAAAAATCAAGGTGAAGATCCCAGCCTTTGACGGCAAGTGTGATCCGGACGTCTACATGGAGTGGGAGACGAAAATTGAACAAATATGGAATTGCCATAACTTTGCCGAGCATAAAAAGGTACAACTCGCCACCCTTGAATTTTCCGGTTATGCACTAATCTGGTGGGATAATCTAGTAAAGGAAAGGAGAAGAGCTCTTGACGCACCAATAGGAACTTGGGAGCAAATGAAGGCCCTCATGAGGAGGCGTTTCATTCCCCAACATTATGCACGTGAGCTGCGTCAAAGATTGGAGAATCTCAAGCAAGGTTCAATGAGTGCCGAGGAAACTTACAATGCCATGCAAGTGGCAATGGTAAGAGCCAATGTGGATGAGGATGAAGAGTCCACAATGGCACGTTTCCTTCGAGTTTTACATCCTTCTTTAGCTAATGAGGTCGATTTATATCCATATACTACTATGACTGGTTTGTTACATTTAGCTATGAAGGTTGAGAAAAAGAACAAGGCACGGATTCTAGGAGGCCGAGGCACGAGTAACCAGCCCAACTCATGGAGGAACAACCGTGGTCAGGCCATGTCTTATGGAAAGGAAGGCGCGCCTACAAAGGAACGAGGAAGCACCGCCGGCGCCTATGGAGATCAAGCTGGCCGGACCAAGTCTTCCGCGGGCACCGCGCCATCCTACAACAAGGGCCCCAATAGTGGAGCTTCGGCAGCTCCTAAGGGCAGTACCTCTAACCCTTCCTCTAGAGCTAGGGATACTGTGTGTTTTAAGTGCCAAGGTAGAGGGCACATGATGAAAGATTGCCCTAACAAGAAAACACTTTTAATCAATCATTTAGGCCAATATGAATCTGAGGAAGAAATTGATGATGTGCATGAAAATGAGCCTAATAATGATGATTTGCATGATGATGAGGATGAGATAGAGTATGAATCAAGGGAATCTTTAATTGCTAGACGTAACATGCATATAAAACCAGCCCCTTGTGAAGATAATCAACGTGAAAATCTATTTCATACTCGATGTTTAATTAAGGGTAAGGTTTGCAACATGATAATAGATAGTGGAAGTTGTTGTAACATTGCTAGTCTTGAAATGGTACAAAAACTGCAATTATCTATGACTCAACACCCTAGACCTTATAAATTGCATTGGATGAACGATTGTGGAGAACTTAAAGTGAACAAGCAAGCGCATGTTTCTATTAAATTAGGGCATTACGAGGATGTTGTTCTTTGTGATGTAGTTCCTATGCAGGCTTGTCACATTTTATTAGGTCGCCCATGGCAATATGATAGGAAGGTCACGCATGATGGATTCACCAACCGGAACACCTTCACCTACAATGGCCAAACCATAGTGCTCAAACCCATGACGCCTATGCAGGTGGCCGAGGAGTTTGACAAAAAGAAGGTAAGTAAGGTAAGTGGAGAAGGTGAGGGAAAGAAGGGGACAGCTCGGGGTAAGACGAGCTCACCTAACAATCTCCCACCCTCCAGCGCACTTTTGGCTTCCAAGCGGGAGTTAGAGACCGAGTATTTGGATGGGCAAACAACACTCATGCTCTTGTGCAAGGAGCTGAGTTTGTTGAATGAGGAACTTAGAGCCTCTTTGCCCCCACAAATTTTGGGGCTCATTGAGGAATACAATGACGTATTTCCCGATGAGATACCGGCTGGCTTACCTCCAATTAGAGGAATCGAGCATCAAATTGATCTCATTCCCGGAGCATCTTTGCCTAATAGGCCAGCCTATCGTATGAACCCCAAGGAGACTCAAGAAGTCCAATCCCAAGTCCAAGAGTTATTGGATAAGGGATACATTAGGGAAAGTTTAAGCCCTTGTGCTGTACCGGTGTTGCTAGTGCCTAAGAAAGACAACACATGGCGTATGTGTGTCGATTGTAGGGCTATTAACAACATAACGGTAAAGTATAGGCACCCCATCCCTCGTCTAGACGACATGCTAGATGAATTGCATGGAGCCACTATCTTTTCAAAGATAGATTTAAAAAGTGGCTACCATCAAATAAGGATGAAGGAGGGGGACGAATGGAAAACAGCCTTCAAGACCAAGTTTGGCCTCTATGAATGGCTTGTTATGCCATTCGGGCTTACAAACGCCCCAAGTACTTTCATGCGTCTAATGAATCATGTGCTTAGAAACTTCATAGGGAAATTTGTTGTTGTTTATTTTGATGATATTCTGATTTATAGCAAATCCCTAGAAACGCATGAAGATCATTTGAGGGAAGTACTCTCTACACTTAGATTAGAGCACTTGTATGCAAATTTGAAGAAATGTGAATTGTGCACTAATCATGTCACTTTTCTTGGGTTTGTAGTGAGCTCCAAAGGATTACAAGTAGACGAAGCCAAGATAAAGGCGATTCAAGAGTGGCCAACGCCTACCTCCATTGGCCAAGTCAGGAGCTTCCACGGCCTCGCCAGCTTCTATAGGAGATTTGTGAGGGATTTTAGCACCATTGCTGCTCCCTTGACCGAAATCACTAAGAAGAGGAGTGAGTTTAAGTGGGAGAAGGCACAAGAAAGGGCATTCAACGCCCTAAAGGACAGATTGACGCATGCCCCACTGCTGGCCTTGCCCGACTTCACTCGGCCCTTCGAAGTGGAGTGTGATGCGAGTGGCATTGGAATTGGAGGCGTTCTCATGCAAGAAGGTAAGCCTATACCAAATCCTTAGCTCCGGAAACCGCTCCTTCCTTAGATGTGCCCATACCAAATCGCCGGGTTGGAAAATCACGCGGCGCCACCCATGGTTGGCGCACCTAGCATTGTACTCGGCCTTTTGCTCCAACCGAGTCTTGGTGCGAGCATGCAGCTCCTTAATAAATTCAACGTGCTTTCCTGCATCAAAACTTTCATGCTCCCTCATTGGAAATGGGGTAAGATCTAAGGGGGTGAGTGGGTTAGTACCATAAACACATTCAAATGGAGTTAACATAGTAGATGAGTGCATAGTGCGATTGTAAGCAAACTCCACATGAGGTAAAGCTTCTTCCCACATTTTCAAATTCTTTTTAATAATGGTTCTAAGGATAGTAGCTAACGTCCTATTGGTCACTTCGGTTTGCCCATCAGTTTGTGGGTGGCTAGATGTAGAGAACATTAGCTTAGTTCCTAGCTTATTCCATAAAGTCCTCCAAAAATGGCTAAGGAACTTGGTATCCCTATCACTCACTATTGTTTTTGGTATGCCATGAAGCCTAACTATTTCCCTAAAGAACAAGTTAGCTACATTACTAGCATCATCAGTTTTATGGCATGGCACAAAATGTGCCATTTTGGAAAATCGGTCAACTACCACCATAATTGAATCTCTCCCCTTCTTAGTCCTAGGCAACCCTACTATAAAGTCCATGGATAAATCCTCCCAAGGGGCTGTAGGCGTAGGCAAAGGGGTGTAAAGTCCATGTGGCATCAACCTAGATTTGGCTCTTAAACAATCAACACAACGCTTAACTACATTTTCAACGTCTCTAAGCATGTGTGGCCAATAAAAATGAACCCTAAGAGTATGATAAGTTTTATCCCTCCCAAAATGTCCCATTAGGCCGCCCTTATGGGCTTCCTCAACCAACAATAAACGCAAAGAGCAACGAGGAATGCAAACTTTATCTACTCTAAATAAAAATCCATCATGAATGTAGTATTTCTCATCCGAACCCTTTTGCATGCAGCACTTAAAAGCATCACCAAAATCAATATCATTCTCATATAATTCACGAATGTAAGTAAATCCTAACACTCTAGAATCTAATGAGACAAGTAAAGCATGGCGACGTGACAAGGCATCGGCTACTACATTATCCTTTCCCTTTTTATATTTTATGACATATGGAAATGTCTCAATGAATTCCATCCACCTACCATGCCTTCTATCCAATTTATCTTGACTCTTGAAATGTTTTAAAGATTCATGGTCAGTTTTCAAGACAAATTCACTAGGCCAAAGATAATGTTGCCATGTTTTTAACACTCGAAACAAAGCATATAACTCTTTATCATAAGTCGAGTAGTTTAAACATGCACCTTTCAATTTTTCAGAAAAGAAGGCAATAGGCTTACCTTCTTGCATGAGAACGCCTCCAATTCCAATGCCACTCGCATCACACTCCACTTCGAAGGGCCGAGTGAAGTCGGGCAAGGCCAACAATGGGGCATGCGTCAATCTGTCCTTTAGGGCGTTGAATGCCCTCTCTTGTGCCTTCTCCCACTTAAACTCACTCCTCTTCTTAGTGATTCCGGTCAAGGGAGCAGCAATGGTGCTAAAATCCCTCACAAATCTCCTATAGAAGCTGGCGAGGCCGTGGAAGCTCCTGACTTGGCCAATGGAGGTAGGCGTTGGCCACTCTTGAATCGCCTTTATCTTGGCTTCGTCTACTTGTAATCCTTTGGATCTCACTACAAACCCAAGAAAAGTGACATGATTAGTGCATAATTCACATTTCTTCAAATTTGCATACAAGTGCTCTAATCTAAGTGTAGAGAGTACTTCCCTCAAATGATCTTCATGCGTTTCTAGGGATTTGCTATAGATCAGAATATCATCAAAATAAACAATAACAAATTTCCCTATGAAGTTTCTAAGCACATGATTCATTAGACGCATGAAAGTACTTGGGGCGTTTGTAAGCCCGAATGGCATAACAAGCCATTCATAGAGACCAAACTTGGTCTTGAAGGCTGTTTTCCATTCGTCCCCCTCCTTCATCCTTATTTGATGGTAGCCACTTTTTAAATCTATCTTTGAAAAGATAGTGGCTCCATGCAATTCATCTAGCATGTCGTCTAGACGAGGGATGGGGTGCCTATACTTTACCGTTATGTTGTTAATAGCCCTACAATCGACACACATACGCCATGTGTTGTCTTTCTTAGGCACTAGCAACACCGGTACAGCACAAGGGCTTAAACTTTCCCTAATGTATCCCTTATCCAATAACTCTTGGACTTGGGATTGGACTTCTTGAGTTTCCTTGGGGTTCATACGATAGGTTGGCCTATTAGGCAAAGATGCTCCGGGAATGAGATCAATTTGATGCTCGATTCCTCTAATTGGAGGTAAGCCAGCCGGTATCTCATCGGGAAATACGTCATTGTATTCCTCAATGAGCCCCAAAATTTGTGGGGGCAAAGAGGCTCTAAGTTCCTCATTCAACAAACTCAGCTCCTTGCACAAGAGCATGAGTGTTGTTTGCCCATCCAAATACTCGGTCTCTAACTCCCGCTTGGAAGCCAAAAGTGCGCTGGAGGGTGGGAGATTGTTAGGTGAGCTCGTCTTACCCCGAGTTGTCCCCTTCTTTCCCTCACCTTCTCCACTTACCTTACTTACCTTCTTTTTGTCAAACTCCTCGGCCACCTGCATAGGCGTCATGGGTTTGAGCACTATGGTTTGGCCATTGTAGGTGAAGGTGTTCCGGTTGGTGAATCCATCATGCGTGACCTTCCTATCATATTGCCATGGGCGACCTAATAAAATGTGACAAGCCTGCATAGGAACTACATCACAAAGAACAACATCCTCGTAATGCCCTAATTTAATAGAAACATGCGCTTGCTTGTTCACTTTAAGTTCTCCACAATCGTTCATCCAATGCAATTTATAAGGTCTAGGGTGTTGAGTCATAGATAATTGCAGTTTTTGTACCATTTCAAGACTAGCAATGTTACAGCAACTTCCACTATCTATTATCATGTTGCAAACCTTACCCTTAATTAAACATCGAGTATGAAATAGATTTTCACGTTGATTATCTTCACAAGGGGCTGGTTTTATATGCATGTTACGTCTAGCAATTAAAGACTCCCCTGATTCATACTCTATCTCATCCTCATCCTCATGCAAATCATCATTATTAGGCTCATTTTCATGCACATCATCAATTTCTTCCTCAGATTCATATTGGCCTAAATGATTGATTAAAAGTGTTTTCTTGTTAGGGCAATCTTTCATCATGTGCCCTCTTCCTTGGCACTTAAAACACACAATATCCCTAGCTCTAGAGGAAGGATTAGAGGTACTGCCCTTAGGAGCTGCCGAAGCTCCACTATTGGGGCCCTTGTTGTAGGATGGCGCGGTGCCCGCGGAAGGCTTGGTTCGGCCAGCTTGATCTCCATAGGCGCCGGCGGTGCTTCCTCGTTCCTTTGTAGGCGCGCCTTCCATTCCATAAGACATGGCCTGGCCACGGTTGTTCCTCCATGAGTTGGGCTGGTTACTCGTGCCTCGGCCTCCTAGAATCCGTGCCTTGTTCTTTTTCTCAACCTTCATAGCTAAATGTAACAAACCAGTCATAGTAGTATATGGATATAAATCGACCTCATTAGCTAAAGAAGGATGTAAAACTCGAAGGAAACGTGCCATTGTGGACTCCTCATCCTCATCCACATTGGCTCTTACCATTGCCACTTGCATGGCATTGTAAGTTTCCTCGGCACTCATTGAACCTTGCTTGAGATTCTCCAATCTTTGACGCAGCTCACGTGCATAATGTTGGGGAATGAAACGCCTCCTCATGAGGGCCTTCATTTGCTCCCAAGTTCCTATTGGTGCGTCAAGAGCTCTTCTCCTTTCCTTTACTAGATTATCCCACCAGATTAGTGCATAACCGGAAAATTCAAGGGTGGCGAGTTGTACCTTTTTATGCTCGGCAAAGTTATGGCAATTCCATATTTGTTCAATTTTCGTCTCCCACTCCATGTAGACGTCCGGATCACACTTGCCTTCAAAGTCTGGGATCTTCACCTTGATTTTTCCTACTCCATCTTGCTCGGGTGATGCAGTGAAGCCTGCCATGTCTCAAACCGACGTCGATGAGTTGATTCGAGTGCCTTCTGACGGACCAATCACAAGAAGTCGAGCTAAGAAGATTGCTCAAGGCACAACAGCGATCTTGGTTCGATTGGCAGCGGTTATTGAAGAGCCTAGCAAGGCAAAGTGGGTCTCGTGCATTCGACATCAATTGAGCCCGGATTCCATGGATTGATAATATGAGGGCCGAAATGCACTATTTCTTTATTTAGAAACATATATTAGTTTGTCTCACTTTAGGGCTGAATTTAGTAAGTGACCGGGTGAGATGAATTGGTATATGGGTCAAAGTCAACCCTTTGACTTGACCATTCTAAATTAAAGAAAATATCTTATTTATTATTTTATGAACAATTTCTATCTATTTTAATAATGAAGAGAAATCAGCCAATAGGCTTATGTTAGTTGGTTGATTTTCTCTCTCCTGGTTGTTAGAGATATTTTTTTAGTTTGTTAGAGATATTTTAAGTTGTTAGGATTATTTCCTTAAATAAATAATTCAGCTATGATTTATTTATTTAAGGGAATCTAGTTAGATTTAGTTAGATATTATTATATCTTGGGAAGCAAGCAAAGGAGACTCCCTCTCCCCTTCTAGGGTCGGCCAGCCTTCCTCCCTTGCTCCCCAAGTATTAGCTTTTGTATTCTCTATAAATACTTTTCAGTTCATTAATAAAGATCAGCTTGAGATTAGATAAACCCAAATTGGTTTATCTAGTCCTTGGGCTCAAAAACAATTGTGTTGTGTGCAATACTCGGCCGATCATCATCACCATACTCTCGATCTCTCTCTCTCTTGTGTTGTTAAATTGGCTTGTTGATTTAGTCAATTAGATTGTTCTAGTTGTGATTGTTAAAGATCAAACTAGTTAATCAATTGGATTTAGCGTTAGAGCCAATCCAATTGAACTATCAAGTTGATTCCTTCAACCTATCAATTCTGTTCGTTACTTCAATTTTCGGATCTGTTTGTTACTTGGATCGCAAGTTTCTTAATTTGAGAGCTTTTGTAGGTTTGATTCATAATTGCTGGCAAGATCGGGTTCCTGTGTGGTCAAATACGAGGTTTCTGAGGAGTAATCCGAGGCGATCACGTATCAAGTGGTATCATAATCCAGCGTCTCGCCAAGTAATTGTTTCTTTCCTTAATTTGCTTTCTAATTAATTTGATTCAGTTTTTGATCCCAAAAATCCCCCCTTTACCTAAAGTTTGAATTTTTGAGACCAAAGATTGAATTTTTCACCACCACCACCATAATTCCGCCACCCAACCACCACGAACCACCACCACCACACCAAACTGGTGTCGCTCTAGGGCACCGCACCACCCCCCAGCCCTGTCCGAACCCACCCCCACAAACCCTAGCCAATTGGAAGACCCTAAACCCTAGTTCGCCCCCGCCCTATTCTCGTGAACCCTAACCCTAACCCTAATTTGGCGGCAGAACCCTAACCCTAGATTGCGAGAAACCCTAGGAAACCCTAATTCTCGCAAACCCTAATCTGAAACCCTGCCATACCCCAAACCCTAGAACCGAACCCTAAAACCCTAATCCAGCCGTGAGCCTCCAAAACCCTAATTGCCTTAGTTGTTCCTTGCCCTCCAAGCAATTATCCAATTAGGAGATTTTTATGGGATTTGTGCATGTTTATTGGCTGAATTGGTTGAGTTGTATTGCAATATAGATTAGCAATTGTTTTCCTACAGGTTTATGAGTTTCATTCATATTGCAGGATTGATTGCGATTCATATTGCTTGATTAATACTTGCTGATTTCTGTCATTGCATTCCATCAATTCGACCTACCCCTTCTTCTGTTTGTTAATTTGGCTTCTAGTTGGTTTCATTGGTAGCAAAAGTCACTTAGTTAAAAAAAAAAAAAAAATTCAGTTCGTGTATACCCTTTTTAATTTCGTCCTTTGCATTGTTGCTTTGCTTTGCTTGTTTCTTCATTATAGCACAAGAGTAGTTTGTGCATAAAATCAAAAAAAAAAAAAACAGAAAAGAAAAGTGATCTACCCCAGCTAGTTTTAAGCCACTTTCAACCCTAGTGACTGCTTGCTTAAAAAGATAGCTAAGTAGAAATCACTTTGAAGAAAAAGAGTGACGAAATAAAAGTCACTAAGCCTACCATATTTTCTGTCCTTGCATGCTGAATTTTGGCTTTATTAACTTGCATAGAGCCAATTGAGAGATTGCATGTGTTTTAGAGCTCATAGAGGGATTATTTGCATTGCTTGTCTTATTGCATATTTGCCATTTGCTTAAGCTGCATATTTCCTTTAAATATCATTAGTATTCCATACCTACACTATATCTACCATTTTACTCCCTCAAAACAGCCCCAAAACTGAATTAAGTTGATTGGATTGCTTTGAGGCAAGTTTTGGCTTGATCAAGGTGTGGTATTGCTTGTTGTGATTTACTTTAGAACACACTACTCTCTCTACCTTCTTGCTTGTTTCAGGAACAATGGTCATCAGAACCTAACCCAACTGAATTGAGTCTCACTAAGGAGGCAATCGACTTCATTAGGTTGTCCATTAGTGAAGGTGTGCGCGATGGCCAGGCTCGAGCTGTAGAACTGGCCACGGCTGCATTGGCTCCACAACTAAAGCATTTAGAGGAACAACTTGCAATATTGGTTGATTCATCTCAAGCTAGTCACAAGAGCACCCCTGCAGTCGATCTTACAAGTGACCCAAATCAAGCCTCGGGTAGCGACAAAGGCAAGCAACAACTAGTGGATGACGAACATGATGTGCTTGCTAGCTACAACAAAGACAATGATCCCCCGGCTCACTACTCCCCCACAGCAGGCCGAGGTAGAGGAAGAGGCATCGGGTCGAGGACTCCACCGGTTACTCATCAACAATTCTATAATCAGCCACACAACCGGTATCCTCAAGCCACTCATCAACAAAATCAACAATACAACAACTCTTTTGATGATGTGACGTATGGTTATCCCGGGGAAGAAAGGCGCCCATGGCATCCTCCCCTAGATGATTTCTATAACCAAGCTGAGGTTGTAGAAGATCTCCCACCAGCCTATGGAGTACAACGGCCGAACAACAACAACAACGTTAACCAAGTTGTAAATCAGATTGGGAAACGTGATATAAAGATCAAGATAGAACCATTCAATGGAGAGCTTAACCCGGAGAAGTATCTAGAGTGGGAACAAGCTTTAAATTTCATTCTAGATCACATGGGATATGAAGAATGGGAGAAAGTTGCTGTTGTTGTCATCCACTTTATTGGGACCGCTAGAAATTGGTGGTTTAGAATGAAAGAGGATCGAATTAGAAAGGCCTTGATGAGGGACCATCCGTCAAGTCACCACCGAGCACGCCCATCCTCTTTGATGGTCCGATGACAAGGGCACGAGCCAAGAAGCTTCAAAGGGACTTGTTCGCATTTGTGGCATATCATGGAGTCAAGGAAGCCAAGAACGCCCCTGAATGCAAGCCATTGCTCATGAGCCTCGTCGCCCAGAAGTCAAGCCACGATGTGCCAGATTGAGACACCGACGCCGTGGTGCCTAGGTTGCGGCACAAGCGCGCGCCAGCGACACCCCGCACATGTGTGCGTTGCTTGAGCTTGTTAGGCCATTTTGGGCCGCCCTCTTTAATTGTTTTACTTAGACTTTTCTAGCTATTTTCTGATTATTAGGAAGACATATAAATAGCTCTAGTTGCTCATTATTTCAGATTAGACAACTTTTATCACAAAACTGAGTGTTTTCTCTCCATAGTGAGAATCGAAGGCTTTGGTCTTCAAGTATTGCAATTTCAGCTTGGTTTGTCTTGATTGCATCAATTATCGTCCATAGTTGGTGTGCTAGTCGAATACGAGCATCTTCTTCGTGCTTTCAAGGCTGGATCCTTGATTGTGTGAAGTCGTACAAGGTTGGTCACTTGATCATTCAATCTGGTTCTCGTTTTCAAAGCAACGAGGGTCTCTTTGTTGTTTCATTTGGTTGATCTTCTTTCCATATTGTTTTTCGTTGATTGTCGAAGATCGGGCCAATCACGGTTAACCCCGTATCAAATTGGTATCAGAGCTGTGTTTCCGACATTCAACTCGTCCACCATTGGAGTCCTCCATTAAAAACACAAAAACACCAAAAAAAGAGTCCTTCCGAGATCAGGTTCGATTAATCAACTCTCTTTGAATTGAACTTGAAAGTACTAATCGGTTTTGTTCTTGTGCAGTGGTTTGTTTTTTACCTAGCCAAACACACCTTATCCCAAGAAGAACCGCCACCCTCAGCCACCACAACCACCAACGTCCACCATCCTCCACAAAATCGACCACCACTTTGTTTCAAAACAGCCAAATTGTTTTTTTTAATTAAATTAGAAATTACAATCTGATTTAATTGAATTCAAATTCAAACCCCTAAACCCATCCCTATTTTTAAGGTTGACCAACAACAACCAAATCCCAGCTCCATATATCACGCACCCACCTCCTAATATCAAGGAGACTCATTCAGCCCACTTCAAATTCAAACCCCACGCCCAAACCAACCTATTTCCAGCCTATTCATCCTCCTAAAATCAAGGGATTTCATCCACCAACAAATCAAACTCAAACCGCCATTATCTTGCACATTATTTTCGCACCTGAGGTTAATATTTTATTTTTCATTCAATTTTCGAAATTATTTGTAATTCTCTGATTATTTCTGATTAAAAAAAAGAAAAGAAAAGAAAATATAAAAAAAAAAGTCAAAAAAAAAAACGAAAATCAGAGATCAGATTTTATTCATCCTTCTTTATTTCATTTATATCATAGTATAGTTTGCATTTCATTTCATAGTAATTAAGGTGTGCATTGTCATCTCTTCTTCTCTTCTCTTGAGTTTGGACGACATCCTTTGGAGACCTTTCAAGCCTGCCATTTTCGAGCCTACCCTCACCTAAACAAACCACTCCAAGTTCATACTTGGTTACGGAACTCAAGGTGAGAGAAGCTTAATCGAGGTTTGACTTCTTTCTCTGTTTAGTCCTTCTCACCTCGTTGCTATTTTGTCCATAACATTTCTGTCCACCCTCTAAAACGTCCATCTTTCATACTTCTTCTTCTATCTTGTGTCTAAACTTGGTTTTGTGAGTTGAAGCTACCACTAACTTTTGAACTTGAGTTTTGATTCTTTCAAGGCAGATTGAAACAACGAGCATAATTGCAATACACGAGGGAGAGTGTGAGTGAAACACATTGCGAGGTTGTTTTGGATTACACTAACCTAACGAGTTTGCTTGGAGTTTGTTGTTTTCTTGTTGTCTTAGGATCATGACGGACAGTAGCAATGAGACCACCCCCAAGAGCCCGGAGCCAATCCACCCCGAGGTGTTCAAGTTGTTGAGCTCACTCAACAACAACATTACACGCCTCAACTCTAGGATGGCTGCATTGGAGACGTGTGCACTTGCGCTACCAGCCCCAGGTGTGACGCCAAGCGTTGATGCAACGGCACACGCACAAGCTGTGGGCGATGGCCAGAATCAATATGTCACCAACACGGGCAACCAGGTCCATGGTGATCCGTTTAGGGCGTCCACATCACAACAACTTGGTTCTCAAAACCATACCAGGGAAGTGCCTCATAATCCAAATCATTTACATAATTCCTCGGGCAATCTTCCTCAAAGAGTGCCTATTGTTCCCCAGTTCACTCCCCTTCGGGATGAGCATAATCGTGCTAATGATTTTCGAGGATTTCAGGAACAAAGAGGTTCACCAAGTGATATGGATATTTATGATGATGAGTATGATGGCGAGGAGGAGGATAATTGGGAGCGGTTCTCAAGAAGGGGAGGAAGGGAGCGCCGTGATGATAGGCGTCCTAGGAGACCCCGAGAACCAGAGCAGGATGGTGTCGGGAAGGTCAAGGTGAAAATACCCTCATTTGAGGGCCGGTGTGATCCCGACGTTTACATGGAGTGGGAGACGAAGATAGAGCATGTGTGGAGCTGCCACAATTTTCCCGAGACCAAGAAGGTGCAACTCGCCGTCTTTGAGTTCTCCGGTTATGCCCTCATATGGTGGGATAACTTGGTGAAAGAGAGGAGGCGCAACCTGGACGCACCAATATCCAGCTGGGAGCAAATGAAGGCGTTGATGAGGGGTCGATTCATACCTCAACACTACGCCCGAGAGCTAAGACAGCTCAGAATTTGCATTTGCTTTCTCATTGAATAGAGAGAAAACGAGAGCCTTTGGCTTTCAAACCGTGTGTGTGTTTGCAGCTTGGTTTGTTTTGGATTGTGTCAATTTCATAGAAGATTGGTGCCTTTCAACAATCACGAGCCCCTTTCTCGTGCTACAAGGCTTGCTCCTTGTTTGTGTGAGATCGTAAAGGTTGGTTTCTCGATCATTCTAGTTGGTTCTTGTCTCGTCGAGCCAAGGGTCTTCTAGTTGTTTCTAGGAGTTGATCTTCAGTCCTTTATTGAGTCGTTTCCTTGTTTCTTTGTTGCATTTGTTTGTTGTCATCGAGTCTGTTTTGTGTCTTTGAGTCGTTGCTTCCATTGTTCTCATTGAGTCGCTTTCGTTTGAATCCATTTCTGACCACTTTGTTCTTGTTTCTATTGTTTGAGTCACGAACGTCGAAGATCGGGCATCAAGCGGTTTATCCCCGCATCAAATTGGTATCAGAACTACATCGCATAAGACAGCGGCTAGAGAGTCTCAAGCAGGGGTCAATGAGTGTCGAGGAAGCTTACAACGCCATGCAAGTGGCGATGGTGAGAGCTAACGTGGTTGAGGACAACGAAGCCACGATGGCCAGGTTCCTTCGTATTCTCCACCCTTCTTTATCTAATGAGGTTGATCTTTACCCTTATTCTACTATGACTGACCTTTTGCATCTAGCTACCAAAGTAGAAAGGAAATTAAGGTTTAGGAACCAAGGAGGTCGAGGCGCGCCCAGCCAGCTAAGCAATTGGAGGAGCCAAAGCCGAAGCACACAAGCTGGCCAAGGGAGGGAAGCCACGCCTTACAAGGAGAAGGGAAGCGCAGCTGGCGCCCAAGGAGAACAAGGGGGACAAAGTAAGACCCCATGGAGCAATTCATCATCCAACAATAAGAGCAACTTAAAGGGAGCTTCCGCAGCCCCTAAGGGGAGTAATTCTAACACCTCTTCTAGAGCTAGAGACATAGTGTGTTTTAAATGTCAAGGGAGAGGTCATTACATGAAAGATTGCCCTAACTCCAAAACCCTTTTGATTAATCATTTAGGAGAGTATGAATCTGAAGTTGATGATGATAATGAGAATGCTTGTGCTAATGATGAATCTGATTTGCATGATAATAATGATAATAACGACGAGAAGGAAGTAGAATATGAGTCTGGGGAGTCATTGATTGCTAGGAGAACATTGCATGCTAAACCTGCCCCATGTGAAGATAATCAAAGGGAAAATCTATTTCATAGTCGTTGTTTAATACAAGGCAAGGTGTGCAATTTAATCATTGATAGCGGTAGTTGTTGTAACATAGCTAGCATGGAAATGGTACAAAAACTGCAGCTTCCTATTTTTCATCACCCTAGGCCTTACAAATTGCATTGGATGAATGATAGTGGTGAATTGAGAGTGAATAAGCAAACGCATGTTACTATTAAGCTTGGTCATTATGAAGATCATATTTTATACGATGTAGTTCCTATGCAGGCTTGTCACATCTTACTCGGACGTCCATGGCAATTCGATCGGAAGGTGACGCATGACGGGTTCACCAACCGCCACTCCTTTGTGCATAAGGGCCAGAACGTCGTACTCAAGCCCATGACGCCCACCCAGGTGGCCGAGGCTTTCGACAAAGGCAAGGTAAGCAAAGTAAGTGGTGATGGTGAGGGGGAGAATGGGAAGAAGGGGAAAGATCGGGGTAAGACGAGCCAAACCGACAGCCCTACACCCTCCTCCGTCCTATTAGCTTCCAAGAGGGAGTTAGTGGACGATTACTTGGATGGGGAAACAACGCTTATGCTCTTGTGCAAGGAGCTGAGCTTGTTAAGTGAAGAGCTTAGAGCTTCACTGCCCCCTCCCATTTTGGGGCTCATCGAGGAGTACAAGGACGTATTCCCCGAAGAGCTACCGGCTGGCCTACCCCCAATTAGAGGAATCGAGCATCAAATTGATCTCATTCCCGGGGCGTCTTTGCCAAATCGGCCAGCCTACCGTATGAACCCCATGGAGACCAAAGAGGTCCAATCCCAAGTCCAAGAGCTCTTGGATAAGGGATACATAAGGGAGAGTTTAAGCCCCTGTGCTGTACCGGTATTGTTAGTGCCTAAGAAAGACAACACATGGCGAATGTGTGTGGATTGTAGGGCAATTAACAATATAACGGTGAAGTATAGGCACCCCATTCCTCGTCTTGATGACATGTTGGACGAGCTGCATGGTTCCACTATCTTTTCAAAAATCGATCTTAAAAGTGGGTACCATCAGATTCGGATGAAGGAAGGGGACGAGTGGAAAACAACCTTCAAGACCAAGTTCGGTCTATATGAATGGCTCGTTATGCCATTCGGGCTTACTAACGCCCCAAGCACTTTCATGAGATTAATGAACCATGTTTTGAGGCATTACATAGGAAAGTTTGTAGTGGTGTATTTTGATGATATCCTAGTGTATAGTAAGTCCTTAGCTGAGCATGAAGATCATTTGCGAAATGTGCTTAACACATTGCGTCTAGAGCACTTATATGCTAACTTGAAAAAATGTGAATTGTGCACTACTTCCGTTACTTTCCTTGGTTTTGTAGTGAATGAGAATGGGCTGCAAGTTGATGAGGCTAAGGTGAAGGCGATCCAGGATTGGCCGACGCCTACGTCAATTGGACAAGTGAGGAGTTTTCATGGACTGGCCAGTTTCTACCGGCGGTTTGTGAGGGACTTTAGCACTATTGCCGCGCCATTAACCGAGATAACCAAGAAGAGGAGCGAGTTCAAGTGGGGAAAGGCGCAAGAGAGGGCATTCCAGGCCCTAAAGGACAGATTGACACACGCCCCATTGTTGGTGCTGCCGGACTTCACAAGGCCTTTCGAGGTGGAGTGTGACGCTAGCGGCATTGGTATTGGTGGTGTACTCATGCAAGAAGGTAAACCTGTAGCCTTCTTTTCTGAAAAGCTTAAAGGTGCATGTTTAAACTACTCGACTTATGATAAAGAATTGTATGCTTTGTTTCGAGTGTTAAAAACATGGCAACATTATCTCTGGCCTAAAGAATTTGTGCTTAAAACTGACCATGAATCTCTAAAACACTTTAAGAGCCAAGATAAACTTGATAGGAGACATGGTAGATGGATGGAATTCATTGAAACATTTCCATATGTTATTAAGTATAAAAAGGGCAAAGATAACGTTGTGGCTGATGCTTTGTCTAGACGCCACACCTTGTTAACCACATTAGATTCTAGGGTGCTTGGATTTGCTTATATTAAGGATCTTTATGTGGATGATGCTGATTTTGGGGTTGCATATAAAGCATGTCATGAAAAGGGGTCGTTTGAGTCTTATTATGTGCATGAAGGATTTCTGTTTCGTATGGATAAAGTTTGCATTCCTAGATGTTCATTGAGATTGTTACTTGTTGATGAAGCCCATAAGGGTGGATTAATGGGTCATTTTGGTAGGGATAAGACTTATCATATGCTGCGTGCACATTTTTATTGGCCTCATATGCTTAGAGATGTAGAACATGCTATTAAGAGATGCATTGGTTGTTTAAAGGCTAAATCTAAATTGAAACCTCATGGCCTGTATACGCCCTTGCCCATACCTTCAGCCCCTTGGGAAGACATATCCATGGATTTTATAGTGGGATTACCTAGAACTAAGAGGGGGAGAGACTCTATTTTTGTAGTTGTGGACAGATTCTCTAAGATGGCTCATTTCATAGCATGTCACAAAACAGACGACGCCACTAATGTAGCTTCTTTATTCTTTAGGGAAATTGTTAGACTGCATGGTGTGCCGAAAACCATAGTTAGTGATAGGGATGTGAAGTTTCTTAGTCACTTTTGGAGAACTCTTTGGGGTAAGTTGGGTACTAGGCTGTTATTTTCCACATCTAGCCACCCACAAACCGACGGCCAAACCGAGGTCACCAATAGGACTCTAACCACCATCCTTAGAGCCATTATTAGGAAGAACCTGAAATCTTGGGAAGAAATGCTGCCTCATGTGGAATTTGCATACAATAGGACAATGCATTCATCTACTATGCTTACTCCATTTGAGTGCGTTTATGGTACTAACCCCCTAACTCCTTTAGATCTTACCCCATTTCCGATGAGGGAAAAAGAAAGTTTTGATGCAGGAAAACAGGTTGAGTTCATTAAGGAGTTACATGAGAGGACAAGGATCAAGCTGGAACAAAAGGCCGAGTATAATGCCAATCGAGCTAACAAGGGCCGGCGCAAGGTTGTTTTCCAGCCCGGAGATCTCGTATGGGTGCATTTGAGGAAGGAGAGGTTCCCCGAGCAACGAAAGTCCAAACTGTCACCACGTGGAGATGGGCCTTTCAAGGTGCTTCAACGCATTGGTGATAATGCATACAAACTGGAGTTGCCCGGAGAGTACGGCGTGAGTGCTACATTCAACGTGGCTGATCTAACTCCTTATCTTGCTGTGGATGAAGACCTTGATTCGAGGTCGAACCCTTTTCAAGAAGGGGAGGATGATGAGGGACCATCCGTCAAGTCACCACCGAGCACGCCCATCCTCTTTGATGGTCCGATGACAAGGGCGCGAGCCAAGAAGCTTCAAAGGGACTTGTTCGCATTTGTGGCATATCATGGAGTCAAGGAAGCCAAGAACGCCCCTGAATGCAAGCCATTACTCATGAGCCTCGTCGCCCAGAAGTCAAGCCACGATGTGCCAGATTGAGACACCGACGCCGTGGTGCCTAGGTTGCGGCACAAGCGCGCGCCAGCGACACCCCGCACATGTGTGCGTTGCTTGGGCTTGTTAGGCCATTTTGGGCCGCCCTCTTTAATTGTTTTACTTAGACTTTTCTAGCTATTTTCTGATTATTAGGAAGACATATAAATAGCTCTAGTTGCTCATTATTTCAGATTAGACAACTTTTATCACAAAACTGAGTGTTTTCTCTCCATAGTGAGAATCGAAGGCTTTGGTCTTCAAGTATTGCAATTTCAGCTTGGTTTGTCTTGATTGCATCAATTATCGTCCATAGTTGGTGTGCTAGTCGAATACGAGCATCTTCTTCGTGCTTTCAAGGCTGGATCCTTGATTGTGTGAAGTCGTACAAGGTTGGTCACTTGATCATTCAATCTGGTTCTCGTTTTCAAAGCAACGAGGGTCTCTTTGTTGTTTCATTTGGTTGATCTTCTTTCCATATTGTTTTTCGTTGATTGTCGAAGATCGGGCCAATCACGGTTAACCCCGTATCAGGCCTTACCGCCAATTGAAACTTGGGGCCAGCTGAAGTTTGTAATGAGGAAGAAATATGTGCCTGAAGAGCATACCGAGCACATGAGATTGAAAGTTGTAACTTGCAAACAAGGCACCAAGTCTCCAACCGAGTACTTCAATGAGCTAGAGGATCTGAGTTTTAAAGCGGGAATTCATCATTCCCAACGATCTCTAAGGACCCAATTCATGGCCGGACTGAATCAAAGCATTCAAGACACATTGGAGATTCAACAAATCAAGGATCTCAATGCCTTAGTACATTCAGCCCAACTACTCTATGAGCAGCAACAAAGGAAGAAGAAGGAAGCTTGGAATGCTACAAAAAGGTATGGTTCTAATCCTAGTTCAAATTCCAACTTTTATTCTTCTAACCCTTCTATGCAGCAAAAGGGAGCTTCTAGCTCACCTAAACCAACAGGTTTTCAAGGCCAAAGGCGTCCCACCAATGGACCTCCAAACCAGCCTAGGGCACGTGATTTAGTGTGCTACAAGTGTCAAGGAAGAGGTCATTATGCCAAGGATTGTCCAAATCTAAAGCAAGTGTTTCTCACCACCAATGGAGGATATGTGAGTGATGAAGATATACCTCCAAATCAAGTGGAGGAGGACATCAATGGACAAGAAGAGGAGGGCGTAGAGGCCATTGAACCAGATTGCACCGAACAGCCTCTAACTTTGGTAACAATGCGTACTCTTACTTTACAAGAAACACCTAGGCTAGATCAAAGGGAAAACATTTTTCATACTAGGTGTACAGTAAAGAATCAAGTGTTATGCATGATAATTGATAGTGGTAGCTGCTGTAACATTATTAATGCTAAGGTAGTTGATCACTTGCAATTAAAAACCCAACCTAGGGCTACTAGTTATGGTCTCAACGGAATTAATGATTCAGAAGGTCCTAATCTTGTCACCCATCAGTGTTTAGTCCGTGTTGCTATTGGTACTTATGTTGATGACATTATGTGTGATGTAGTAAACATGGAATGCACTCATATATTGTTAGGAAGACCATGGTTATTTGATAGGAGAGTGATTTATGATGGCATGTTAAACACCTATTCTTTTAACTATGATGGGAGGAGAGTTTCTCTTCTACCCTTGTCTCCCCAACAAGTTCTACAGGATCAGGTACGTCGAGATCAAGCTAGGGCACTTAGGCGTGCCAAGGAAGAGAAAGAAGAGGCTGATTCAGCGGCCAAAGCAGCGGCCCGGCGTTCGGCGCCCGACGCGTCGACAAAGCCAAGCGGCGTTTTCCAGTCTCCACCCGAGCGTTCTGGCTCAAATTTTGGGACAACATCAAAAACAGGTGGAGCTACTGTTTGGGACGAAAAACGCCGAGAGAATGCCCCTAAAACGGCCAAAGTGCCGAGCAACACTTCCAGCAGTGCATCTGGGACAAAAACTGGGCTGTCTCCCAATCCACTTGAGCGTTTTGGCTCAAATTTTGGGAGCAATTCAGAGACTCAGAGAGCTACAAATATAGAAAAAGAACGCCTACAGAAAGGGCCAAAAATCGGCTTGAAAGGCAGTGTAGAAAAGCGCTCTCTTGTGACTCAGTCTAGTATTTCTTTCCCTAACTCTTCTTGCTTACTTCTTATGAGGAAAGAGATACTTATTATTAGTCAAGATATTTCACATCTTCCAAAGTGTCTACAGGATCTATTACAGGAGTTTGAAGATGTGATGCCTGACGAGTTGCCAGAAGGCCTTCCACCAATTAGAGGCATTGAGCATCAAATCGATTTGGTGCCCGGCGCTTCATTACCAAACCGTGCAGCCTATAGAGCAAGTCCAGAAGAGACCGCTGAGCTTCAAAGACAAGTGCAAGATCTCATGGACAAAGGCTATGTGCGTGAATCTCTCAGCCCATGCGCGGTTTCGGTGATTTTGGTGCCAAAGAAGGATGGCACATGGAGAATGTGTGTTGATTGCAGAGCGATCAACCAAATAACAGTTAAGTACCGTCACCCCATCCCTAGACTAGATGATATGCTTGATGAATTACATGGTGCTAATTTCTTTTCTAAAATTGATTTAAGAAGTGGGTACCATCAAATTAGGATGAGGGAAGGGGATGAATGGAAAACTGCCTTTAAAACTAAGTATGGTTTATATGAATGGTTAGTAATGCCTTTTGGATTAACTAATGCACCTAGTACCTTTATGAGGCTTATGAACCATGTCTTAAGAAGATACTTAGGCAGATTTGTTGTAGTCTACTTTGATGATATCTTAATCTATAGCAAAACCATGGATGAACATGTAGGTCATCTTAGGGCTGTTTTGGACACTTTAAGGTTAGAAAAGTTTTATGTTAACTTGAAAAAGTGTTCTTTTTGCTCCGAGTCTACCATTTTTCTTGGTTTTGTTGTGTCTAAAGGTGGATTGAAGGTAGATGAAGACAAGATCAAGGCAATCAAAGAATGGCCCCAGCCGACCACACCAACAATGGTCAGATCATTTCTCGGCTTGGCTGGCTTCTACAGGAGATTTGTGCGTGATTTTAGCACAATTGCAGCCCCCCTCCACGAGCTTACAAAGAAGGATACGGCCTTTAAATGGAGGGAGCAACAAGAGAAAGCCTTCAACACTTTGAAGGACAGATTATGCCACGCCCCAGTGCTCCAACTCCCTGACTTTTCCAAGGCATTTGAGATAGAGGTGGACGCTTCTGGACATGGCATAGGAGGCGTGCTCTTACAAGACAAGAAACCCATTGCTTATTTTAGTGAAAAGCTTAGTGGGGCTGAGTTGAATTACCCTACTTATGATAAAGAGTTGTATGCTTTAATTAGGGTCCTGAAAACTTGGTCTCATTATTTGTGGCCTAAAGAGTTTGTAATCCATTCTGATCATGAGGCCTTGAAGTACTTGAAAGGCCAATCCAGACTCAGCAGGCGACATGCAAGATGGGTTGAATTCATGGAGACCTTTCCTTATGTTGTTAAACATAAGAAAGGCAAGGAGAATGTGGTAGCTGACGCCCTTTCTCGGAGGTATGTACTCTTGAACCTATGTGATGTTAAGATCCTTGGATTTGCAATGATTAGGGAATTATATACTAGTGATCCTCACTTTGCTGAAATCTATAAGAATTGCATGTCTAGGGGTGAAATAGATACTTACTTTATTGATGATGGATACTTGTTTAAAGCTGGAAAATTGTGCATTCCTTCATCTAGTATACGTAGACTTCTAACTAAAGAGGTTCATGAATCAAGAGGACATAGGGGTTTAGAAAAGACTTTAGAAGGTTTAAAAGAACACTACTATTGGCCTAAAATGAGTAATTATGTGCTGAGAATTGTCAAGAGTTGTGTTGTTTGTGCTAAAGCTAAGTCTAGACTTCACCCCCATGGTTTGTACCAGCCTTTACCCATTCCTACTTCACCTTGGGAAGACATTTCTATGGATTTTATTGTAGGTTTACCTAGAACTAGGAAGGGTAGAGATTCTATCTTTGTAGTGGTAGATAGATTTTCCAAAATGGCTCACTTTATTCCTTTTCACACGACTGATGATGCCGTGCATATTGCTGATCTGTTCTTTAGGGAAATTGTTAGATTGCATGACATTCCTTGTTCTATTGTGTCAGATCGTGATGCTAAATTTTTGAGTTATTTTTGGAAGAGTCTATGGTCTAAATTGGGAACTAAATTGCTGTTTTCTACCTCATGTCACCCACAAACTGATGGGCAAACGGAAGTTACTAATCGAACGTTAGGGGTTTTACTTAGAACTATGCTTAAAGCTAACCTCAAACGTTGGGAAGATGTGTTGCCTTTTGTGGAGTTTGCTTATAACAGGTCAATCCATTCAGCCACAAAGATGACCCCTTTTGAGGTTGTTTATGGGCTGAATCCGAGGACGCCAATGGATATGACGCCTCAGCCATACAAGGGAAAAGAGAGTTTTGAAGCTAATAAGAGGGCTGAGTTTGTGAAGAAGCTACATGAGAGGACGAAGATGCACTTGGAGAGGAAATCCATGAAGTACAAGGCCCATGCTGATAAGGGTCGGAAACAGGTTATCTTTGAAGAAGGAGATCTTGTTTGGGTGCATCTAAGGAAGGAAAGGTTCCCAAATCAAAGGAAGAACAAGTTAGTTCAGAGAGGAGATGGACCATTCCGTATCATCAGGAGAATCGGCCCTAATGCATATCATGTTGACATGCCTGGTGAGTATGGTGTCCATCCAACTTTTAATGTGGCTGATCTATCTCTTTATGTGCCAGATTTTGATTCCGACGTCGAATCAGAGACGATTCGAGCTCAAGTGGAGGAGAATGATGCAGTGAAGCCTGCCATGTCTCAAACCGACGTCGATGAGTTGATTCGAGTGCCTTCTGACGGACCAATCACAAGAAGTCGAGCTAAGAAGATTGCTCAAGGCACAACAGCGATCTTGGTTCAATTGGCAGCGATTATTGAAGAGCCTAGCAAGGCAAAGTGGGTCTCGTGCATTCGACATCAATTGAGCCCGGATTCCATGGATTGATAATATGAGGGCCGAAATGCACTATTTCTTTATTTAGAAACATATATTAGTTTGTCTCACTTTAGGGCTGAATTTTAGTAAGTGACCGGGTGAGATGAATTGGTATATGGGTCAAAGTCAACCCTTTGACTTGACCATTCTAAATTAAAGAAAATATCTTATTTATTATTTTATGAACAATTTCTATCTATTTTAATAATGAAGAGAAATCAGCCAATAGGCTTATGTTAGTTGGTTGATTTTCTCTCTCCTGGTTGTTAGAGATATTTTTTTAGTTTGTTAGAGATATTTTAAGTTGTTAGGATTATTTCCTTAAATAAATAATTCAGCTATGATTTATTTATTTAAGGGAATCTAGTTAGATTTAGTTAGATATTATTATATCTTGGGAAGCAAGCAAAGGAGACTCCCTCTCCCCTTCTAGGGCCGGCCAACCTTCCTCCCTTGCTCCCCAAGTATTAGCTTTTGTATTCTCTATAAATACTTTTCAGTTTCATTAATAAAGATCAGCTTGAGATTAGATAAACCCAAATTGGTTTATCTAGTCCTTGGGCTCAAAAACAATTGTGTTGTGTGCAATACTCGGCCGATCATCATCACCATACTCTCGATCTCTCTCTCTCTTGTGTTGTTAAATTGGCTGGTTGATTTAGTCAATTAGATTGTTCTAGTTGTGATTGTTAAAGATCAAACTAGTTAATCAATTGGATTTAGCGTTAGAGCCAATCCAATTGAACTATCAAGTTGATTCCTTCAACCTATCAATTCTGTTCGTTACTTCAATTTTCGGATCTGTTTGTTACTTGGATCGCAAGTTTCTTAATTTGAGAGCTTTTGTAGGTTTGATTCATAATTGCTGGCAAGATCGGGTTCCTGTGTGGTCAAATACGAGGTTTCTGAGGAGTAATCCGAGGCGATCACGTATCATCGGGCTCTCTAGGCCGCCTTGGACGCCTGTCCCTATCGTCGCGCCGTGAGTAGCGCTCCCATGGATCCTCGTCCTCGGCGTCATACTCGTCAAACGGGTATCCTTGGCCTGGAGCTCTCCTATGTCCCTGAAAATCTTGAAAATTATTAGCACGATTTTGCCCTTCCCTAGCGGGAGAGGGTAATTGGCTAATTGGAACCCCTTGAGCAAAAATCCCGGGAGAATGGAAATGAGTTGAGTTCAAGTGATCTTCCCTGTTTTGATGATGGGAAGTGGAGGCGAAATTCGGATCCATGCTGGACGGATGGAACGTAGGCGCGAACTCACGAGCGCGCCCTTGCTCTTGGATCCCCGCTGCGGCTGGATCGTGCGCCGTTGGCGCGGTACCTGGCGCGACGCTCGGTGCGGCCCCCGGTTGAGGCGTCGTAATTGTTTGCGCCTCCAAGGCAGCCATGCGTGAATTGAGGCGCGCCATGTTGCTGTTGAGAGAGCTCAACAAGTTGAACACATCGGGGTGAACCGGGTCGGGGCTCCTGGATCGGTGGGATCCTCTCTCGTCTCCTGACATGATCACACACAATGCACTACAAGCAAATGGTTAATGTTAGTCAAATCAATAAACTCCTCGCTTGTGTTTCACTCGCTCTCACTCTCGGGTGGTGTGATCGAGCTTGTTGTTGCAATCTGCTTTGAAATGATCAAAATCAAGTTGAAGTTTAGTAGATCAATCAAACACGAGAAGAGAAGGTTGGAGGAAAGAGGATTTAAACAAATGAAGACTCGAGTGAAAACAGAAACAGGAAGTAGAGAAAATGAGAAGAAGACTCGATTATAAACAAGACCAGAATTGAGAAAGAGAAAATTGTCAAACAAAGAGTTAGATCAAACCTTGATTAAGCCTGTCTCACCTTGATTTCCTGAACCAAGAGTGCACTTGGAGTGGTTTGTTAGGTGGGGCATGGGGTGGCTCTTTTGTGAAGGTTCGAGGTGTACTCCAATGGCGTCCAGAAGAAGAAGAGACGAGATGAAGGAGACTCTTGCACTTGTTGAAATAATTACAAGTATGTAATAAATGAATGCTATACTATGATATGAATTAAAGAAGAGAGGAAATGAAATCTGATTTCTGATTTTTGCTTCTTTCTTTTTTTTTTTTTTTTTTTTTGAATTTCGTATTTTTTTTTATCAGAAGTAATCAGATAATTACAGAAATAAAATGCTAAGATAAGATAGAATATTTAAGTGCAAGAAATTAAAACAGAAATGTGGCTGAATTTATAAAGTGGATGTTGGAGATGTGGTTGGTGGAGAAAGTCTCAAGGCTGAAATGTAGGGCGTGGGGGATGAGGTTTGAATGAGTCTTTGCTAGAAAATAGGAATGGAGAAGAATTGGTTAAGGTGGGGGCGTGGCTTTTGTGGCTGAAATGAGGGGTTGACAAAATCTCCCTTAAAAATAGGAGTTGAGTGAGATTTAATTTGACTTGGCTGAATTAAATCAACTCCTCTCCAATATTAAAGAGACGTGGCTGGGTATTTGAGAGAGTGGAACTGAACTTTAATGGAGGTGGTGGGCGTGGTGGTTTCGAGACAAATGGGTGGTGACGGTTACTTGGCTTAGGGCGTGTTTGGCTGGGGTGAAACAAACCACTTCAGCAAGCAACAAACTGGTTAGTACTTTCAAGTTTAATTAAAGAGATTGAGATTAATCAAACCTGATCGGATCCTTGAAGACGCTACTTCTCTTTTTGGTATTTTCGTAGACTCTAATGGTGAATCGACTCGAACACAAGAAGAACGTCTACAACGAAGCTCTGATACCAATTTGATGCGGGGATAAGCCGCTTGATGCCCGATCTTCGACGTTCACGACTCAAAACAAGGAAACAAAGATAATGATCAGAAATGGAAATGCAACAAGACTCAACAATTGAAGAACACGACTTGTAATGATCGAAAAGACAAGAAACAAATACAAAAACAGGAAAGGGACTCGACAAGAGATAAATGACTCAAGAACAACAAGAAGGACAACCTCATAAAACAACTATCAAACCCTTGACTTGATTCAGCCAAGAACCTAATAGAATGATTATGAAACCAACCTTTAAGATCTCACACAACAAGGAACGAGACCTTGAAGCACGAGAAATGGGCTCGTAATTGTTGACAAGCACCAACCTTCGATGAGATTGACACAAATCAAAGCAAACCAAGCTGCGGATTCACACACACGTTGAAAGCCAAAGCTCTCGTTTTCTCTCTATTGCAAGGAGAATTGGAAATACCAAAATGAGTTGTCTACCCTGAAAATAAAAACATCCTAAGCTATTTATATGTCTTGACAAAATAACAATAGAAATAATGTCTAATTAAAACTAAAAGATAACTAAGGCCCAAAATGGAAATGGCCCAATAAAAACAAATCCAGCAAAACTAAAAGATAGCATGCTCGTGCTCGGACTCGCGCGCACACACGCGGACAGGCGCGCTCAGGGGCGCGCCGCTGCATCGCTACGCTGGCGAAGGCGCAGCGCTGCATCGCTGGAGTTAGGACGCGCCGTTGCAACGTCGGTTTGGTGCGCGTTGCTGCAACCTTGGCTCGAAGATCCCTCGGCGCTCAAGACGCACACCGCCCTAGCTTTGGACTTCATACATGCTCCTGCCTCCTTAGCCATAGTGTAACCCACAAAAGCATTCATCTCATGTTGTAGCTTCTTGGCTCGAGCACGGGTGAGTGGTCCATCAAAGAGTGTAGGCACGCCCGGTGGAGGCTGCCTAGATGGTCCCTCATCACTAAGTCTAAGGAAGTATGGTGCGGTAATTTGGTTAGTCTCTTGGCGGCCAACCTCGGAGTCGATCTTTCTCTCTATACGTCGTCCCGTGCCCGATTGCTCAACAGGAACTACTGGTTTGCCTCCAACATTTTTACCCATGTTGAGGGAGGGTGTACCACTAAGTACAAGGCCGAGATGTCATCCCCACCGGGGATAAGTTGGAGCTTCTTTACGTACCAAATTGGTACGAGACATGGACGGGTCATGCATTCTTGCTAGAGCATAAACCGCACGATGAGCCATCATTGAGGCCGTGTGTGACACGGTTTGCTAGGGAGGGAGAAGCTATGCAAGAAGATAATGAAGAATCTGAGGCAAGAACAGAGGCGGGCATGGAAGAGCTCGACATCGAGGAAGACGACCTCGATACTGAAATTTTGGGCAACAACAGCTTCGTTAACGAGCCCACCAGGGTCGTTAACGACCATTTCGAGGCTACTACTAAGGCACACAGCTTCGGTAATGACCCCCTGCAACCACCTGCCGAGCCACATTCCTATGGTCTCATGCCTTATGATAGCGATCAAAGGACCATGAAGAAGACGCTTGCAAAGAAGGTGTTTAGGAGGCCAAGGCCAAGACCTTTTCCAAGGTCTCGGGCATTCAAGTACAAGGATAACTTCATGGACTTGATACTATCTCTTCAAAATATCCATCCATGGCGTCCAAGGCCAGCAAGGAAGAGAATCAAGTCACAAAAGTTCGGAAAGTAAGAAACCCGTCAAATGGAAAACAGTGCTCAGTAAACTGGTCATAACTTGGGCTAGAAAATTCATCTCAAGTCGGTTAAGTACTCGTTGGAAAGATAATTAAAAGTTCTACAACTTTGTAGTTCACATCAAATCCAGAATCCAACAGTAATGGGCCGAACACTGGGTTTTACTGAGAGTTGTTCAAGTCTTACGGGAATCTTATCTTTAGTCTAAATTTCTATCTTTATTTATTTTATTTATGAACGATTTCTATTTATTTAATAATGTGGAGAAATCAGCCAATAGGCTTATGTTAGTTGGTTGATCTTCTCTCTCCTGGTTGTTAGAGATATTTTTAGTTTGTTTTGGATATTTTTAGTTTGTTAGAGGATCTAGATAGATATTAGCTAGATATTTTATTATATCTTGGGAAGCAAGAAAAGGACCATTCTAACCCTATTAGGGCCGGCCATGTACTTTGCTTGCTCCCCAAGGATTAGCTTTTGTATTCTCTATTTATACTTTGCATTTTCATTCAATAAAAATCAACTTGAGATTAGATAAACCCTAAGAAAGGTTTATCTAGTCCTTGGGCTCAAAAATACAATTGTGTTTGTGTGCTTGCAATCTCGAGATCATCATCATCATCACAGCCGAATTCTCTCTTTGTTCTTATTGATTCAAATCAGTTCATTCATTCAAATTGATCAATTGATTAGTTCTGATACGGGGTTAGCCGCTTGATGCCCGATCTTCGACGTTCACGACTCAAACAAGGAAACAAAGACAATGATCAGAAATGGATATGCAACAAGACTCGACAATGAAGAACACGACTTGGAATGAACGAAAAGACAAGGAACGAATGCAAAAACAGAAAAAGGACTCGACAAGATATAAATGACTCAAGAACACAAGAAGGACAACCTCATAAAAAAACTATCAAACCCTTGACTTGATTCAGCCAAGAACCCAATAGAATGATTATGAAACCAACCTTTACGATCCCACACAACAAGGAACGAGACCTTGAAGCACGAGAAAGGGGCTCGTGATTGTTGAAAGGCACCAATCTTCTATGAAATTGACACAATCCAAAACAAACCAAGCTGCAAATCACACACACATTTGAAAGCAACAGCCTTCGTTTTCTCTCTATTCAATGAGAATGAAAAACCAATAATGAGTTGTCTAATCTGAAAATAACCACCTAAAAACTATTTATATGTCCAGCAATATTAATGGAAATAATAAATAAAAGTCTAATTATACTTAAATTAGATAAAGGCCCAAAATGAACATGGCCCAATAATAAACAAGTCCAAATGAAACCAGCAACACATGCTTGCTCGTGTGTGGAGAGGCGCACACTCAGGGACGTGGATGCGTCGTTGCATCGCCATGCTAGAGTGGGCGCGCCGCTGCATCATTGACGTCGGGACGCGCCGTTGCAACACCGACTTGGGGCGTGTCGCCGCAGCAGTGGCTCGAAGATCCCTCGGCGCTTAACACACACACAACTCCGGCCTTGGACTCCATACTAGCTCCTGCCTCCTTAGCCATAGTGTAACCCACAAAAGCATTCATCTCACCTTGTAGCTTCTTGGCTCACGCACGGGTGAGTGGTCCATCAAAGAGTGTAGGCATGCCCGGTGGAGGCTGCCTAGATGGTCCCTCATCAAGTTCTAGTTTTGATTGTTAAAGATCAATCTAGTTCATCAATTTGATTTAGCGTTAGAGCCAATCCAATTGAACTATTCCTTTGATTCAACTTTATTTGTTCGAACCAGATTTGTGTCTCTTCAATTTCGAATTTGTCATTACTTGCATCACAAGGAATCCGAATTGAAAGCTTTTGTAGGATTGAATTGATTTGCTGGCAAGATCGGGATCCTGTGTGGTCAAATACGAGGTTTCTACGGAGGATTCCGGGGCAATCACGTATCACCTTACAATCTGGTAATTTTTCAAGACCACTTCCAGCCTCACAACCACTATCAACCACCTCCTCAGCCTGCTTACACTGGATCGAGTATCCCGCCTCCATGGGTCGAAGATCTTTCATCTCAGATGCAGCAACTTAACCTTCAATAGACACACATCCACCAGAGGATGGATATGTGGGAGAGTGTCTATTTTGCTCGCATGGCGTTCGATGATGCGAGGCATCGACAGAGATAGGCGGATGATGCAGAGCGTTGGAGGACAATGTATGACTTTATGAGGAACATTGAGGAATGACTTCTACCACCAGGGATTTGATTTAGTTTGAGAGTTGTGTCTTTTCTGCTTTAAAAATCTTGTAAGTTTTTCTTTCTTTTTCTTTTCTTTTCTATTCTTTTCTTCTTGTTATTTTTAATATAGTGGGGACCCTGCAATTTTAAGTATGGGGTGGGAAAGGAAAGAAAACTTGTGTCTTGTTTGTTTTATGTGTCTTATGTGTTTTAAGTAGTTCTTTGTTTCATAAAAATCAAAAATCACAAAAAAAATTCAAAAAAATTTTGAAAAAAAAGTTTTAGAATGGATAGATACCCTTTTCTTATGGTTCTATGATAGTAATACCAATTGATACGGAATTATCTCCTCGATTGCTCGATGATGACAATTCGGTCTTGTTGTGGCCCGATCTTGACAAGTAATTGTCTTTCCAACCTGATTTGCCTTCAAATTTAATAACTTGATGAACAAGAAACTTGAAATATGAATGAGAATGAATCTAATTTGAAGGGTTAAGATAATTAAAGAGATAGTTCAATTGAATTGGCTCTAACGCTAAATTCAATTGATGAACTAGTTTTGATCTTTAACAATCAAACTAGAACTAACTTAATTAATCAAATTAACAAATCAAATTTGAATTGAAAGAAAACGAATTGGTGATAATGAACGTAGAGATTGACTGCATGAACAATGGTTGCTTTAATGGCCCATAAACTAGATAAACCGATAGGGGTTTATCTAATTCAGGCTGAATTTTATTGAATGAATAACAAAGCTATTTAAAGAAAATACAAGGTAGAGTTGTCTTGGAGAAAAAGTCAAGGAGGGTCCTTTTCTTGTTTTCCAAGATAACATATAATAATATAAAAACATCTATCTAAGTCCCCTTATCTTAATTAAATCAAATAGATAAATATTTGACTTATTTAGATAAGAAAACTAAAAAGCTAATCCTAAAACTCAAAAAGATATAAATAATAATAAAGCAAGATATATTTCAGCCCTAACAAACTCCTATGGCCGCAATTATCATAAATATAATATCTAGAAATAGATAGAATTAAAACTAAAGATAAGATTCCCGTAAGACTTGAACAGCTCTCAGTAAATCACAATTTTCGGCTCTTTGCTCTTGGATTCTGCTTTTGACGTAAACTACAAAGTTGTAGATCTTTTAATTATCTATCCAAAGCAATTTTAACGGACTTGAGATCAATTTTCTAGCCCAAGTTATGACCATTTTACTGAGCATTGTTTTCCATTTGACGGGTTTCATAACTTTTCGAACTTTCAAAGCTTCATCCTCTTCCTTGGTGGCCTTGGACGCCATTGATGAACATAATCAAAGGATAATATCAGATCCATGAACACCTTCTTAAATTTAAATGATCGGGGCCTTAGTAAAGGTCTTGGTGTTTGGCCTCCATTCGTCTTCAACGAACCATTTGCTTTGATCCTCCCTTGATTTGCATCATTCCCCCCCACTTGAATTCGACTTGTCCTAAAGGCGACATTGGTAAAGAAAAAAAGGACATGGGACGAATTCTCCAATGTAGAAAGATCTTCATTGAATTGCATAGGCACCAATTCAAGCACGCTTGGGCATACCATAGTTGTGTCGTTTGTTGATATCTCTTCTTCGTCCTCAACCATGGCCACAAGTGGGGTTGCCTTTGGTTCCTCCTTAGGTTTCACATTGACCCATGTTGGGGCTGATCTAGGAGGTGGAAGGATTGGCGTTGATGATGACAGCGTTGGCCAAGCAATAGAATCTTCAATAGGATCCAAAGAAAGCAAATTTGGCGGTGCATCTTCTTTTTTGTAGTCCTCAAATTCACAAGTTTCCTCACCCATATGGCTGGAATATGTGAAAAGATTGTTGAATATTGAAGAGCACTCGTCATTATCTTCGATTTCGCACTCATCCAAGAAAATTTCAGGTTCGATGCTTTCCGAAATCTCCAAGTGAAGTTGAAGGCGCTGATAAAAATCCGCACTAACATACATTGAAGATCAATATATAATATCAAAGAATGAAACTTGTCTCAACCTGGAAAACTGATACCAATTGATACGGAATTATCTCCTCGATTGCTCGATGATGACAATTCGGTCTTGTTGTGGCCCGATCTTGACAAGTAATTGTCTTTCCAACCTGATTTGCCTTCAAATTTAATAACTTGATGAACAAGAAACTTGAAATATGAATGAGAATGAATCTAATTTGAAGGGTTAAGATAATTAAAGAGATAGTTCAATTGAATTGGCTCTAACGCTAAATTCAATTGATGAACTAGTTTTGATCTTTAACAATCAAACTAGAACTAACTTAATTAATCAAATTAACAAATCAAATTTGAATTGAAAGAAAACGAATCGGTGATAATGAACGTAGAGATTGACTGCATGAACAATGGTTGCTTTAATGGCCCATAAACTAGATAAACCGATAGGGGTTTATCTAATTCAGGCTGAATTTTATTGAATGAATAACAAAGCTATTTAAAGAAAATACAAGGTAGAGTTGTCTTGGAGAAAAAGTCAAGGAGGGTCCTTTTCTTGTTTTCCAAGATAACATATAATAATATAAAAACATCTATCTAAGTCCCCTTATCTTAATTAAATCAAATAGATAAATATTTGACTTATTTAGATAAGAAAACTAAAAAGCTAATCCTAAAACCCAAAAAGATATAAATAATAATAAAGCAAGATATATTTCAGCCCTAACAAACTCCTATGGCCGCAATTATCATAAATATAATATCTAGAAATAGATAGAATTAAAACTAAAGATAAGATTCCCGTAAGACTTGAACAGCTCTCAGTAAATCACAATTTTCGGCTCTTTGCTCTTGGATTCTGCTTTCGACGTAAACTACAAAGTTGTAGATCTTTTAATTATCTATCCAATGCAATTTTAACGGACTTGAGATCAATTTTCTAGCCCAAGTTATGACCATTTTACTGAGCACTGTTTTCCATTTGACGGGTTTCATAACTTTTCGAACTTTCAAAGCTTCATCCTCTTCCTTGGTGGCCTTGGACGCCATTGATGAACATAATCAAAGGATAATATCAGATCCATGAACACCTTCTTAAATTTAAATGATCGGGGCCTTAGTAAAGGTCTTGGTGTTTGGCCTCCATTCGTCTTCAACGAACCATTTGCTTTGATCCTCCCTTGATTTGCATCATTCCCCCCCACTTGAATTCGACTTGTCCTCAAGGCGACATTGGTAAAGAAAAAAAGGACATGGGACGAATTCTCCAATGTAGAAAGATCTTCATTGAATTGCATAGGCACCAATTCAAGCACGCTTGGGCATACCATAGTTGTGTCGTTTGTTGATATCTCTTCTTCGTCCTCAACCATGGCCACAAGTGGGGTTGCCTTTGGTTCCTCCTTAGGTTTCACATTGACCCATGTTGGGGCTGATCTAGGAGGTGGAAGGATTGGCGTTGATGATGACAGCGTTGGCCAAGCAATAGAATCTTCAATAGGATCCAAAGAAAGCAAATTTGGCGGTGCATCTTCTTTTTTGTAGTCCTCAAATTCACAAGTTTCCTCACCCATATGGCTGGAATATGTGAAAAGATTGTTGAATATTGAAGAGCACTCGTCATTATCTTCGATTTCGCACTCATCCAAGAAAATTTCAGGTTCGATGCTTTCCGAAATCTCCAAGTGAAGTTGAAGGCGCTGATAAAAATCCGCACTAACATACATTGAAGATCAATATATAATATCAAATAATGAAACTTGTCTCAACCTGGAAAACTGATACCAATTGATACGGAATTATCTCCTCGATTGCTCGATGATGACAATTCGGTCTTGTTGTGGCCCGATCTTGACAAGTAATTGTCTTTCCAACCTGATTTGCCTTCAAATTTAATAACTTGATGAACAAGAAACTTGAAATATGAATGAGAATGAATCTAATTTGAAGGGTTAAGATAATTAAAGAGATAGTTCAATTGAATTGGCTCTAACGCTAAATTCAATTGATGAACTAGTTTTGATCTTTAACAATCAAACTAGAACTAACTTAATTAATCAAATTAACAAATCAAATTTGAATTGAAAGAAAACGAATTGGTGATAATGAACGTAGAGATTGACTGCATGAACAATGGTTGCTTTAATGGCCCATAAACTAGATAAACCGATAGGGGTTTATCTAATTCAGGCTGAATTTTATTGAATGAATAACAAAGCTATTTAAAGAAAATACAAGGTAGAGTTGTCTTGGAGAAAAAGTCAAGGAGGGTCCTTTTCTTGTTTTCCAAGATAACATATAATAATATAAAAACATCTATCTAAGTCCCCTTATCTTAATTAAATCAAATAGATAAATATTTGACTTATTTAGATAAGAAAACTAAAAAGCTAATCCTAAAACCCAAAAAGATATAAATAATAATAAAACAAGATATATTTCAGCCCTAACAAACTCCTATGGCCGCAATTATCATAAATATAATATCTAGAAATAGATAGAATTAAAACTAAAGATAAGATTCCCGTAAGACTTGAACAGCTCTCAGTAAATCACAATTTTCGGCTCTTTGCTCTTGGATTCTGCTTTCGACGTAAACTACAAAGTTGTAGATCTTTTAATTATCTATCCAATGCAATTTTAACGGACTTGAGATCAATTTTCTAGCCCAAGTTATGACCATTTTACTGAGCACTGTTTTCCATTTGACGGGTTTCATAACTTTTCGAACTTTCAAAGCTTCATCCTCTTCCTTGGTGGCCTTGGACGCCATTGATGAACATAATCAAAGGATAATATCAGATCCATGAACACCTTCTTAAATTTAAATGATCGGGGCCTTAGTAAAGGTCTTGGTATTTGGCCTCCATTCGTCTTCAACGAACCATTTGCTTTGATCCTCCCTTGATTTGCATCATTCCCCCCCACTTGAATTCGACTTGTCCTCAAGGCGACATTGGTAAAGAAAAAAAGGACATGGGACGAATTCTCCAATGTAGAAAGATCTTCATTGAATTGCATAGGCACCAATTCAAGCACGCTTGGGCATACCATAGTTGTGTCGTTTGTTGATATCTCTTCTTCGTCCTCAACCATGGCCACAAGTGGGGTTGCCTTTGGTTCCTCCTTAGGTTTCACATTGACCCATGTTGGGGCTGATCTAGGAGGTGGAAGGATTGGCGTTGATGATGACAGCGTTGGCCAAGCAATAGAATCTTCAATAGGATCCAAAGAAAGCAAATTTGGCGGTGCATCTTCTTTTTTGTAGTCCTCAAATTCACAAGTTTCCTCACCCATATGGCTGGAATATGTGAAAAGATTGTTGAATATTGAAGAGCACTCGTCATTATCTTCGATTTCGCACTCATCCAAGAAAATTTCAGGTTCGATGCTTTCCGAAATCTCCAAGTGAAGTTGAAGGCGCTGATAAAAATCCGCACTAACATACATTGAAGATCAATATATAATATCAAAGAATGAAACTTGTCTCAACCTGGAAAACTGATACCAATTGATACGGAATTATCTCCTCGATTGCTCGATGATGACAATTCGGTCTTGTTGTGGCCCGATCTTGACAAGTAATTGTCTTTCCAACCTGATTTGCCTTCAAATTTAATAACTTGATGAACAAGAAACTTGAAATATGAATGAGAATGAATCTAATTTGAAGGGTTAAGATAATTAAAGAGATAGTTCAATTGAATTGGCTCTAACGCTAAATTCAATTGATGAACAAGTTTTGATCTTTAACAATCAAACTAGAACTAACTTAATTAATCAAATTAACAAATCAAATTTGAATTGAAAGAAAACGAATTGGTGATAATGAACGTAGAGATTGACTGCATGAACAATGGTTGCTTTAATGGCCCATAAACTAGATAAACCGATAGGGGTTTATCTAATTCAGGCTGAATTTTATTGAATGAATAACAAAGCTATTTAAAGAAAATACAAGGTAGAGTTGTCTTGGAGAAAAAGTCAAGGAGGGTCCTTTTCTTGTTTTCCAAGATAACATATAATAATATAAAAACATCTATCTAAGTCCCCTTATCTTAATTAAATCAAATAGATAAATATTTGACTTATTTAGATAAGAAAACTAAAAAGCTAATCCTAAAACCCAAAAAGATATAAATAATAATAAAGCAAGATATATTTCAGCCCTAACAAACTCCTATGGCCGCAATTATCATAAATATAATATCTAGAAATAGATAGAATTAAAACTAAAGATAAGATTCCCGTAAGACTTGAACAGCTCTCAGTAAATCACAATTTTCGGCTCTTTGCTCTTGGATTCTGCTTTCGACGTAAACTACAAAGTTGTAGATCTTTTAATTATCTATCCAATGCAATTTTAACGGACTTGAGATCAATTTTCTAGCCCAAGTTATGACCATTTTACTGAGCAATGTTTTCCATTTGACGGGTTTCATAACTTTTCGAACTTTCAAAGCTTCATCCTCTTCCTTGGTGGCCTTGGACGCCATTGATGAACATAATCAAAGGATAATATCAGATCCATGAACACCTTCTTAAATTTAAATGATCGGGACCTTAGTAAAGGTCTTGGTGTTTGGCCTCCATTCGTCTTCAACGAACCATTTGCTTTGATCCTCTCTTGATTTGCATCATTCCCCCCCACTTGAATTCGACTTGTCCTCAAGGCGACATTGGTAAAGAAAAAAAGGACATGGGACGAATTCTCCAATGTAGAAAGATCTTCATTGAATTGCATAGGCACCAATTCAAGCACGCTTGGGCATACCATAGTTGTGTCGTTTGTTGATATCTCTTCTTCGTCCTCAACCATGGCCACAAGTGGGGTTGCCTTTGGTTCCTCCTTAGGTTTCACATTGACCCATGTTGGGGCTGATCTAGGAGGTGGAAGGATTGGCGTTGATGATAACAGCGTTGGCCAAGCAATAGAATCTTCAATAGGATCCAAAGAAAGCAAATTTGGCGGTGCATCTTCTTTTTTGTAGTCCTCAAATTCACAAGTTTCCTCACCCATATGGCTGGAATATGTGAAAAGATTGTTGAATATTGAAGAGCACTCGTCATTATCTTCGATTTCGCACTCATCCAAGAAAATTTCAGGTTCGATGCTTTCCGAAATCTCCAAGTGAAGTTGAAGGCGCTGATAAAAATCCGCACTAACATACATTGAAGATCAATATATAATATCAAAGAATGAAACTTGTCTCAACCTGGAAAACTGATACCAATTGATACGGAATTATCTCCTCGATTGCTCGATGATGACAATTCGGTCTTGTTGTGGCCCGATCTTGACAAGTAATTGTCTTTCCAACCTGATTTGCCTTCAAATTTAATAACTTGATGAACAAGAAACTTGAAATATGAATGAGAATGAATCTAATTTGAAGGGTTAAGATAATTAAAGAGATAGTTCAATTGAATTGGCTCTAACGCTAAATTCAATTGATGAACTAGTTTTGATCTTTAACAATCAAACTAGAACTAACTTAATTAATCAAATTAACAAATCAAATTTGAATTGAAAGAAAACGAATTGGTGATAATGAACGTAGAGATTGACTGCATGAACAATGGTTGCTTTAATGGCCCATAAACTAGATAAACCGATAGGGGTTTATCTAATTCAGGCTGAATTTTATTGAATGAATAACAAAGCTATTTAAAGAAAATACAAGGTAGAGTTGTCTTGGAGAAAAAGTCAAGGAGGGTCCTTTTCTTGTTTTCCAAGATAACATATAATAATATAAAAACATCTATCTAAGTCCCCTTATCTTAATTAAATCAAATAGATAAATATTTGACTTATTTAGATAAGAAAACTAAAAAGCTAATCCTAAAACCCAAAAAGATATAAATAATAATAAAGCAAGATATATTTCAGCCCTAACAAACTCCTATGGCCGCAATTATCATAAATATAATATCTAGAAATAGATAGAATTAAAACTAAAGATAAGATTCCCGTAAGACTTGAACAGCTCTCAGTAAATCACAATTTTCGGCTCTTTGCTCTTGGATTCTGCTTTCGACGTAAACTACAAAGTTGTAGATCTTTTAATTATCTATCCAATGCAATTTTAACGGACTTGAGATCAATTTTCTAGCCCAAGTTATGACCATTTTACTGAGCATTGTTTTCCATTTGACGGGTTTCATAACTTTTCGAACTTTCAAAGCTTCATCCTCTTCCTTGGTGGCCTTGGACGCCATTGATGAACATAATCAAAGGATAATATCAGATCCATGAACACCTTCTTAAATTTAAATGATCGGGACCTTAGTAAAGGTCTTGGTGTTTGGCCTCCATTCGTCTTCAACGAACCATTTGCTTTGATCCTCTCTTGATTTGCATCATTCCCCCCCACTTGAATTCGACTTGTCCTCAAGGCGACATTGGTAAAGAAAAAAAGGACATGGGACGAATTCTCCAATGTAGAAAGATCTTCATTGAATTGCATAGGCACCAATTCAAGCACGCTTGGGCATACCATAGTTGTGTCGTTTGTTGATATCTCTTCTTCGTCCTCAACCATGGCCACAAGTGGGGTTGCCTTTGGTTCCTCCTTAGGTTTCACATTGACCCATGTTGGGGCTGATCTAGGAGGTGGAAGGATTGGCGTTGATGATGACAGCGTTGACCAAGCAATAGAATCTTCAATAGGATCCAAAGAAAGCAAATTTGGCGGTGCATCTTCTTTTTTGTAGTCCTCAAATTCACAAGTTTCCTCACCCATATGGCTGGAATATGTGAAAAGATTGTTGAATATTGAAGAGCACTCGTCATTATCTTCGATTTCGCACTCATCCAAGAAAATTTCAGGTTCGATGCTTTCCGAAATCTCCAAGTGAAGTTGAAGGCGCTGATAAAAATCCGCACTAACATACATTGAAGATCAATATATAATATCAAAGAATGAAACTTGTCTCAACCTGGAAAACTGATACCAATTGATACGGAATTATCTCCTCGATTGCTCGATGATGACAATTCGGTCTTGTTGTGGCCCGATCTTGACAAGTAATTGTCTTTCCAACCTGATTTGCCTTCAAATTTAATAACTTGATGAACAAGAAACTTGAAATATGAATGAGAATGAATCTAATTTGAAGGGTTAAGATAATTAAAGAGATATTTCAATTGAATTGGCTCTAACGCTAAATTCAATTGATGAACTAGTTTTGATCTTTAACAATCAAACTAGAACTAACTTAATTAATCAAATTAACAAATCAAATTTGAATTGAAATAAAACGAATTGGTGATAATGAACGTAGAGATTGACTGCATGAACAATGGTTGCTTTAATGGCCCATAAACTAGATAAACCGATAGGGGTTTATCTAATTCAGGCTGAATTTTATTGAATGAATAACAAAGCTATTTAAAGAAAATACAAGGTAGAGTTGTCTTGGAGAAAAAGTCAAGGAGGGTCCTTTTCTTGTTTTCCAAGATAACATATAATAATATAAAAACATCTATCTAAGTCCCCTTATCTTAATTAAATCAAATAGATAAATATTTGACTTATTTAGATAAGAAAACTAAAAAGCTAATCCTAAAACTCAAAAAGATATAAATAATAATAAAGCAAGATATATTTCAGCCCTAACAAACTCCTATGGCCGCAATTATCATAAATATAATATCTAGAAATAGATAGAATTAAAACTAAAGATAAGATTCTTGTAAGACTTGAACAGCTCTCAGTAAATCCCAATTTTCGGCTCTTTGCTCTTGGATTCTGCTTTCGACGTAAACTACAAAGTTGTAGATCTTTTAATTATCTATCCAAAGCAATTTTAACGGACTTGAGATCAATTTTCTAGCCCAAGTTATGACCATTTTACTGAGCACTGTTTTCCATTTGACGGGTTTCATAACTTTTCGAACTTTCAAAGCTTCATCCTCTTCTTTGGTGGCCTTGGACGCCATTGATGAACATAATCAAAGGATAATATCATATCCATGAACACCTTCTTAAATTTAAATGATCGGGACCTTAGTAAAGGTCTTGGTGTTTGGCCTCCATTCGTCTTCAACGAATCATTTGCTTTGATCCTCCCTTGATTTGCATCACTAGCCTGATCATATAATTTCTTGCAAGCATGTTTTTTGATAGTATAGCCTGATTGTTGATATGAAGTTGTTTTTAAAGAAGAAATGCATTTGATGAAATTGAGCATTTATACTTTTTAGCATAAGTGACTGCAATCCAACAAAAATTTACCTTTTGATTATTTTTGGCCTTATAGGGAGAATATCAAAAAATGCCTCGTCTTTTCTTGTGTGATTTACTCTCTTTATGCATATTATCTTTTGGAATTGTCATGGTTATCTATTTATTGAGGCCTATATAAGATTTATAGTTCATTACTTGTGAAAATCGTATGATAGAGAACTTATTTTCATAAGCCGTATTAATCCTTATCCACCTTTACATTATCCTTTTTTTGAAGCCAATTTGATCCTTAAGCCTTTTATTTTTAGCTCCACAAAATTTTCCCTAGCCGAGATAAGCTTGACCCTATCCGGGGAATTAGGACTTAGATTGGAGAGGTTTATTTTTGTTGAGTGAAAAGATGTTATGATTGGTTCGAAGTTAAGGGTTTTTTGGGAAGGGTAGATTGGAAGTCTCTTTGGTTGATAAAAAGAAAGGTATCTTGGTAAGAAAGGATGCACAAAAGAAAAGAAAGTTGTTGAAAATAAAAGAGAGAATAAGTACACGATGAAGCTCGTTAATGACCCTGCTGGTTCGTTAATGAGGTTGCCCGAGGAAAAGAAGTGAAAAAATGATGGAAAGGAAAGAAAAGAGCTAAAGAAGAATTGAAAGAAAAAAGAAGAGAAAGGAAGTAAGATGTGCATTTGTGTTTAAAAGATAAACTGGAGATTCTTTTGAGTTGTTTTATGAGAATTTCTAGGATATATTGGGTGAGTGAAAAGAGATGAGTGTGCATAATGAGAGTGAGTTTGGTATGTTTCTTATGATATTTTTGGTGAGATGTGTGAGTTTTTAGGAGTCTTTGATTCCCGGATATTATTAGCACCACATAGCCAAAATATTTCCACACCTTATTTGTTTTTACCAAGCCCCATTACAACCCGACTGAATGGAAGCGTCTATGAATTTTTTCATTGAGCCTAAGTTTTCTTGATGATTTTTGCTTGTTTTGACAAATCTTAGGTGGAGAGTTTGGTGATATAAGTTCCAATTTCTATGAGTTTTTTTATATAAGAGGAGTTGAGAGATTGAACTTATAAGCCTAAACACTTGAAGTTCACTTGTTTTTTCTCCTTTTGCCATTAAAATGACTTGTGATCTAACATTGCACGCCAAGTGTTCGATGAAATGTCCATGTACATGTCACTCCTAAATGTGGCATTCAGTTTCTAGGTTCGAATTTACGCTTTTATCCGATCGGTCTTGACTTTGTTGTGCATAATGTGCTTATTGGCTTGATACTATCCTCATTCGTTATGCTTATACCTAGATGTCTTTAAAGTTTACTTGTTTTTTGTCCTCTTGCCTTTAAAATGACTTGTGATCTAACATTGCACGTCAAGTGTTCGATGAAATGACTTGTTTTTTGTCCATGTAAATGTCACTCCTAAATGTGGCATTCGGTTTTTTAGGTTCGAATTTATGCTTTAATTCGATCGATCAAGATTTTGTAGTGCATAATGTCCTTTTTGGCTTGATACTATCCTCATTCTTTATGCTTATGCCTAGATGTCTTTAAAGTTTACTTGGTTTTTGTCCTATTGTTTTTAAAATGACTTGTGATATAACATTGCACGCCAAGTGTTCAATAAAATGTTCATGTAAATGTCACTCCTAAATGTGGCATTCGGTTTCTCGGTTTGAATATATGCTTTAATTCAATCGATCTTGATTTTGTAGTGCAGAATGTGCTTATTGCTTAATACTATCTTCATTCTTTATGCTTATACCTAGATGTCTTTAAAGTTCACTTGTTTTTTTCTACTTTTGCCTTTAATATGACATGTGATCTAACATTGCACGCCAAGTGTTCAATGAAATGTCCATGTACATGTCACTCCAAAATAAGGCATTCGGTTTCTAGGTTCGAATTTATGCTTTTATTCGATCGGTCTAGATTTGGTAGTGCAGAATGTGCTTATTGGCTTGATATTATCCTTATTCTTTATGCTTATGCTTAGATGTCTTTAAAGTTTACTTGTTTTTTGTCCTTTTGCCTTTAAAATGACTTGTGATCTAACATTTCACGCCAAGTGTTCGATGAATTATCCATTTAAATGTCACTCCTAAATATGGCTATCGGTTTCAAGGTTCGAATTTATGCTTTTATTCTATCGGTCTTTATTTTGTAGTGTAGAATGTGCTTATTGGCTTGATACTATCCTCATTCTTTAAGCGTATGCCTAGATTTCTTAAAAGTTTACTTGTTTTTTTTCCTTTTGCTTTTAAAATGACTCTTGATCTAACATTGTACGCAAAGTGTTCAATGAAATGTCCATGTAAAATGTCACTCCTCAATGTGGCATTCGGTGTCAAGTTCGAATTTATGCTTTTATTCGATCGGTCTTTATTTTGTATTGCATAATGTGCTTATTGCTTGATACTATCATCATTCTTTATGCTTATGCTTAGATGTCTTTAAAGTTCACTTGTTTTTTCTCCTTTTGCCTTTAAAATGACTTGTGATCTAACATAGTACGACAAGTGTTCGATGAAATGTCCATGCAAATGTCACTCCTAAGTCGGTTTTAAGGTTCGAATTTATGCTTTTATTCGATCGGTCTTTATTTTGTAGTGCAGAATGTTCTTAATGGCTTGATACTATTCTCATTCTTTATGCTTATACCTAGATGTCTTTAAAATTTACTTATTTTTTGTCCTTTTGCCTTTAAAACGACTTGTGATCTAACATTGCACGCTAAGTGTTCGATAAATGTCCATGTACTTGTCACTCCAAAACATTCGGTTTCTAGGTTCGAATTTATGCTTTTATTCAATCGATCTAGATTTTGTAGTGCAGAATGTGCTTTTTGGCTTGATATTATCCTTATTCTTTATGCATATGCCTAGATGTCTTTAAAGTTCACTTGTTTTTTCTACTTTTGCCTTTAATATGACATGTGATCTAACATTGCACGCCAAGTGATCGATGAAATGTCCATGTCCATGTCACTCCTAAATAAGGCATTCGATTTATAGGTTCGAATTTATGCTTTTATTCGATCGGTCTAGATTTGGTAGTGTAGAATGTGCTTATTTGCTTGATACTATCCTCATTCATTATGCTTATGCCTAGATGTCTGTAATGTTTACTTGTTTTTGTCCTATTGCCTTTAAAATGACTTGTGATCCAACATTGCACGTCAAGTGTTCGATTAATTGTCCATGTACTTGTCACTCCAAAACATTCGGTTTCTAGGTTCGAATTTATACTTTTATTCGATCGGTCTAGATTTTGTAGTGCAGAATGTGCTTATTGGCTTGATACTATCCTTCTTCTTTATGCTTATGCCTAGATGTCTTTAAAGTTTACTTGTTTTTTGTCCTTTTGCCATTAAAATGACTTGTGATCTAACATTGTACACCATGTGTTCGATGAAATGTCAATGTAACCTGAGATGTGGTAAATATATGACGAGTCTGTACAAAAGCTCCTTAACCATACAAGGGTTAAGGCGCAAAATGGTCTTCATGACCCTACAATCTCACGTCGCACAAGGCGAACAAAACTCCCCGAAGGGTCCTATACATGTCAACTATCCCCAAAAATCCCTAGAATAGGACTAGGGGTAACAAAACGGGTAAGCTAAGCAAGGTGCCTTGTAGGCGACCAAAGCAGCGGGGCAAAACCATCAATGCCAAAAGGACGCCTAACTAGGCGACCACAAAACCACAAGACATCAAAACGACACAAGAGGGAAGGAGATGTCTTACGTGCGGATGAGCCTTCGGACTCTAGCACCTCTCTTACCGCTAGTTTTACAAGTGAAGGAGATTCTTGTCTTGCAAGCGTGAATTGTCTTGAGAGCACAATCAATAGCGTTGGGTGTGGCACCTCGGTAGTATGTGTCATTCCTAGCGTCCCAAGTGTGATAGACGATGCCAAGGAGGGTGACAAGTCTTGCTTTGAAGATGTGGGTGTCTTGCCTAGGGGACATCAAGAACCAATCCACCCATTCTTGTAAGCTTGACTTCCTAGTTTGGACTCTATGCCACGTCCAAACTCTATCCATGACCTCTTGAACAAAGTTGCAATTCCCCCAAAGGTGATCGGTGGTCTCATTGTCATTCCTACATAGGACACAAGTGTCATCATTTAGAAGGCCACGGGCCTTGAGCCAGTTTAGTGTAGGGAGCTTCCCTTGATATGCAAGCCAAAAATCTAAAGCTCCATTTCTTGGCTTTTACACGAGTCCAAATCAGCTCGCTCCAAGCAAGGTTGGGACCTCGGTCACGGAGCAAGTCATAGAGGGCTCGTGCGTCAGTTGTCCATTCGGCTTAGTGATAGAAAAAAGGTCGGTCGGATCCTCGTTTGTTTCTCTTGCAAGAACCGCTTCAACCACCGGTTCCCGTAGCTTGAGAAGTGATTTCCAAATCCAAGAGTCGGTGCTATTGACTCTTAAAATCCAGAAATTGGCCCTTCTTGTGTGATTTTGAGTGACCCAATTTGTCCAAAGAGACGGTTTGTTCATGTGGATCTCATGGCCAAGCTTGAAGAGGACCGATTGATTCCAGGCTAGAATCTCTTTGATGTTAAGGCCACCCTCCTCATAAGGCCTAGTCACTTTTCTCCAAGAGACAAGTGCTTTTTTCCCCTCTACTTTGCCACTCCAAAGGAAGGAGCGACAAAGTGCTTCTATGCGTTTGAGTACCTTTCTTGGGATGATGGTAGTTTTGATCCAATAAGAGAGGAGACCCTCAAGCATAGAGCGAATTACTTGAGCTCGCCCCTCGTAGGAAAGCATTCGTGCTCCACATCTATTAATGACTCCGGTGATCTTGTTGAGGAGAGGCCCATAATCCCCTATCTTGAGCTTATTAGTATGGAGTGGCATTCCCAAGTAGCGGACCGGGAAGGATCCAATCTCAAAGCCCATGATTGTCGCAAGGGAGGCCCGATCCTCAAGTGCTACCCCACCAAAGAAGATACGGCTTTTGTGGCTATTTGCAATGAGCCCTGAGGATCTACCAAAGGAGAAAAGGCTATTTTTTATGGAGTTGAGGGTTATGGTGGTGGGTTTGCAAAAGATGAGGAGGTCATCGGCAAAGGAGATATTAGTGAGTTTGAGTCGATGGCATTTAGGGTGGAAGGCAAAGCCTCGGGTGGTGCTAGCCTTTTGAAGATTTCGGTTGAGGATTTCCATAATCAAGACGAAGAGGAAGGGTGATAGGGGATCACCTTGGAGGAGGCCTCTCTTGCTCGGAAAGAAGCCCTTGGCCTCGCCATTGATGAGGATGGAGTAGCGTGGGGTGGTAACATTTTGGAGAATTAGTTTGGTTAGCCAAGGTGGAATACCAAAGTAGTGGAGGGTTTGTTAAAGAAACCCCCAATCAACACAATCAAAAGCCTTGTGGAGGTCCACTTGTGAAGCCTGCCATGTCTCAAACCGACGTCGATGAGTTGATTCGAGTGCCTTCTGACGGACCAATCACAAGAAGTCGAGCTAAGAAGATTGCTCAAGGCACAACAACGATCTTGGTTCGATTGGTAGCGGTTATTGAAGAGCCTAGCAAGGCGAAGTGGGTCTCGTGCATTCGACATCAATTGAGGCCGGATTCCATGGATTGATTATATGAGGGCCGAAAATCACTATTTCTTTATTTAGAAACATGTATTAATTTGTCTCACTTTAGGGCTGAATTTAGTAAGTGACCGGGTGAGATGAATTGGTATATGGGTCAAAGTCAACCCTTTGACTTGACCATTCTAAATTAAAGAAAATATCTTATTTATTTTATTATGAACAATTTCTATTTATTTTAATAATGTAGAGAAATCAGCCAATAGGCTTATGTTAGTTGGTTGATCTTCTCTCTCCTGGTTGTTAGAGATATTTTGAGTTTGTTAGGATTATTTCCTTAAATAAATAAATCAGCCATGATTTCTTTTATTTAAGGGAATCTAGTTAGATTTATTTAGATATTATTATATCTTGGGAAGCAAGCAAAGGAGGCTCATTCTCCCCATCTAGGGCGGACCACCCCCCTTCCTTGCTCCCCAAGTATTAGCTTTTGTATTCTCTATAAATACTTTTCAGTTTCATTAATAAAAAGCAGCTTGAGAGAGATTAAACCCAAATTGGTTTAATCTATCTCTTGGGCCCAAAAATATATTTGTGAGAGCTTTGATTTCTGCATTGATCGATCATCATCATCACCGACTTCTCTCTCTTTGTTTTTGAGTTTAATTCAGTTTGTTCATTTAAATTGATCAATTGATTAGTTCTAGTCTTGATTGTTAAAGATCAAACTAGTTCATCAATTGGATTTAGCATTAGAGCCAATCCAATTGAACTATCCCTTTTGATTCAATCTTAAGTGTTCAAACCAGATTTGACTCCATTCAATTTCGAAATTCTCTTACTTGCGCAACAAGGAATCTGAAGTTGAAAGCTTTTGTAGGTTGAAATCATAATTGCTGGCAAGATCGGGACTTGTGTGGGACATATACGAGGTTCCTGAGGAGTAATCCGAGGCGATCACGTATCAAGTGGTATCATAATCCAGCGTCTCGCCAAGTAATTGTTTCTTTCCTTAATTTGCTTTCTAATTGATTTGATTCAGTTTTTGATCCCAAAAATCCCACCTTTACCTAAAGTTTGAATTTTTGAGACCAAAGATTGAATTTTTCACCACAACCACCACATAATTCCGCCAATACCACCTTGTTTCCGCCACCACCACCACGAACCACTCTCCGACACCACGACCTGGTGTCGCACTCCCCTGCCGCACCACTCACCACCACCAGCCGAGACTAACCCCACCACCCTCATTCTCGAAACCCTAACCCTAATTTTCGAGAACCCTAGCCTAACCCTAACCCTAATCTGGCGGCAGCCCAATCCCGAACCCTAACCCTAGTTGCGAGAAACCCTAGGAAACCCTAATTCTCGCAAACCCTAGTCTGAAACCCTACCATACCCCAAACCCTAGAACCAAACCCTAAAACCCTAATCCAGCCGTGAGCCTCCAAAACCCTAAATCCCTTAGTTGTTCCTTGCCCTCCAAGCAATTATCCAATTAGGAGATTTTTATGGGATTTGTGCATGTTTATTGGCTGAATTGGTTGAGTTGTATTGCAATTTAGATTAGCAATTGTTTTCCTACAGTTTTATGAGTTTTTCATTCATGTTGCATGATTGATTGCGATTCACATTGCTTGATTAATACTTGCTGATTTCTGTCATTGCATTCCATCAATTCGACCTACCCCTTCTTCTTTTTATTAATTTGGCTTCTAGTTGGTTTCATTGGTAGCAAAAGTCACTTAGTTTAAAAATAAAATAAAAAACAGTTCGTATATACCCTTTAAATTTCGTCCTTAGCATTGTTGCATTGCTTTGCTTGTTTCTTCATTATAGCACAAGAGTAGTTTGTGCATTAAATCAAAAAAAAAAACAGAAAAGAAAAGTGATCTACCCCAGCTAGTTTAAGCCACTTTCAACCCTAGTGACTGCTTGCTTTAAAAAGATAGCTAAGTAGAAATCACTTTGAAGAAAAAGAGTGACGAAATAAAAGTCACTAAGCCTACCATATTTTTTGTCCTTGCATGCTGAATTTTGGCTTTATTAACTTGCATAGAGTCAATTGAGAGATTGCATGTGTTTTAGAGCTCATAGAGGGACTATTTGCATTGCTTGTCTTATTGCATACTTGCCATTTGCTTAAGCTGCATATTTCCTTTAATTATCATTAGTATTCCATACCTACACTATATCTACCATTTTACTCCCTCAAATCAGCCCAAAAACTGAATTAAGTTGATTGGATTGCTTTGAGGCAAGTTTTGGCTTGATCAAGGTGTGGTATTGCTTGTTGTGATTTGCTTTAGAACACACTACTCTCTCTACTTTCTTGCTTGTTTCAGGAACAATGGTGATTTCATTAGAACCTAATCCAACTGAATTGAGCCTCACTAAGGAAGCAATCGACTTCATTAGGTTGTCCATTAGTGATGGTGTACGAGAAGGCCAAACTCGAGCTGTAGAGCTGGCCACGGCTGCATTGGCTCCACAATTGAAGCGTTTAGAGGACCAACTTGCAACGTTGATTGATTCATCTCAAGCAAGTCATAAGAGCCCTACTGTAGTCGATCTTACAAGTGACCCAAATCAGGCCTCGGGTAGCGACAAAGGCAAGCAACAACTAGTTGATGAAGAGCATGATGTGCTTGCTAGCTACAACAAAGATAATGATCCCCCGGCTCACTACTCCCCCACAGCAGGCCGAGGTAGAGGAAGAGGCAACGGGTCGAGGACTCCACCGGTTACTCATCAACAATTCTATAATCAGCCACAAAAACGGTATCCTCAAGCCACTCATCAACAATATCAACAATACAACAACTCTTTTGATGATGTGACGTATGGCTATCCCGGGGAAGAAAGGCGCCCATGGCATCCTCCCCTAGATGATTTCTATAACCAAGCTGAGGTTGTAGAGGATCTCCCACCAGCATATGGAGTACAAAGGCCGAACAACAACAACAACGTTAACCAAGCTGTAAATCAGATTGGGAAACGTGATATAAAGATCAAGATAGAGTCATTCAATGGAGAGCTTAATCCGGAGAAGTATCTAGAGTGGGAACAGGCTACAAATTCCATTCTAGATCACATGGGTTATGAAGAATGGGAGAAAGTTGCTGTTGTCATCCACTTTATTGGGACCGCTAGAAATTGGTGGTTTAGAATGAAGGAGGATCGAATTAGAAAGGCCTTACCACCAATTGAAATTTGGGGCCAGCTGAAGTTTGTAATGAGGAAGAAATATGTGCCTGAAGAGCATACCGAGCACATGAGATTGAAAGTTGTAACTTGCAAACAAGGCACCAAGACTCCAACCGAGTACTTCAATGAGCTAGAGGATTCATCATTCCCAACGGTCTCTAAGGACCCAATTCATGGCTGAACTGAATCAAAGCATTCAAGACACATTGGAGATTCAACAAATCAAGGATCTCAATGCCTTAGTACATTCAGCCCAACTACTCTATGAGCAGCATCAAAGGAAAAAGAAGGAAGCTTGGAATGCTCCAAAAAGGTATGGGTCTAATCCTAGTTCAAATTCCAACTCTTTTTCTTCTAACCCTTCTATGCAGCAAAAGGGAGCTTCTAGCTCACCTAAACCAACAGGTTTTCAAGGCCAAAGGCGTCCCACCAATGGACCTCCAAACCAGCCTAGGGCACGTGATTTAGTGTGCTACAAGTGTCAAGGAAGAGGTCATTATGCCAAGGATTGTCCAAATCTAAAGCAAGTGCTTCTCACCACCAATGGAGGATATGTGAGTGATGAAGATATACCTCCAAATCAAGTGGAGGAGGACAGCAATGGACAAGAAGAGGAGGGCGTAGAGGCCATTGAACCAGCTTGCACCGAACAGCCTCTAACTTTGGTAACAATGTGTACTCTTACTTTACAAGAAACACCTAGGCTAGATCAAAGGGAAAACATTTTTCATACTAGGTGTACAGTAAAGAATCAAGTGTTATGCATGATAATTGATAGTGGTAGCTTCTGTAACATTATTAATGCTAAGGTAGTTGATCACTTGCAATTAAAAACCCAACCTAGGGATACTAGTTATGGTCTCAATGGAATTAATGATTCAGAAGGTCCTAATCTTGTCACCCATCAGTGTTTAGTCCGTGTTGCTATTGGTACTTATGTTGATGATATTATGTGTGATGTAGTAAACATGGAATGCACTCATATCTTGTTAGGAAGACCATGGTTATTTGATAGGAGAGTGATTTATGATGGCATGTTAAACACCTATTCTTTTAACTATGATGGGAGGAGAGTTTCTCTTCTACCCTTGTCTCCCCAACAAGTTCTACAAGATCGGGTACGTCGAGATCAAGCTAGGGCACTTAGGCGTGCCAAGGAAGAGAAAGAAGAGGCTGATTCCACGGACAAAGTTGCGGCCCGGCGTTCGGCGCCCGACGCGTCGACAAAGCCAAGCGGCGTTTCCCAGTCTCCACCCGAGCGTTCTGGCTCAAATTTTGGGACAACACACACAGGTGGAGCTATTGTTTGGGACGAAAAACGCCGAGAAAATCCCCCTAAAACGTCCAAAGTGCCAAGCAACACTACCAGCAGTGCATCTGGGACGAAAACGGGGCTATCTCTCAATCCACTCGAGCGTTTTGGCTCAAATTTTGGGAGCACTTCAGAGACTCAGAGAGCTACAAATCTGGAAAAAGAACGCCTACAGAAAGAGCGAAAAATCGGCTTGAAAGGCAGTGTAGAAAAGCGCTCTCTTGTGACTCAGTCTAGTATTTCTTTCCCTAACTCTTATTGCTTACTTCTTGCGAGGAAAGAGATATTTCTTATTAGTCAAGACATTTCACATCTTCCAATGTGTCTACAGGACCTATTACAGGAGTTTGAAGATGTGATGCCTGAAGAGTTGCCAGAAGGCCTTCCACCAATTAGAGGCATTGAGCATCAAAACGATTTGGTGCCCGACGCTTCTTTACCAAACCGTGCATCCTATAGAGCAAGTCCAGAAGAGACCGCTGAGCTTCAAAGACAAGTGCAAGATCTCATGGACAAAGGCTATGTGCGTGAATCCCTCAGCCCATGCGCGGTTCCGGTGATTTTGGTGCCAAAGAAGGATGGCTCATGGAGAATGTGTGTTGATTGTAGAGCGATCAACCAAATAACAGTTAAGTACCATCATCCCATCCCTAGATTAGATGATATGCTTGATGAATTGCATGGTGCTAATTTCTTTTCTAAGATTGATTTAAGAAGTGGGTACCATCAAATTAGGATGAGGGAAGGGGATGAATGGAAAACTGCCTTTAAAACTAAGTATGGCTTATATGAATGGTTAGTAATGCCTTTTGGATTAACTAATGCACCTAGTACTTTTATGAGGCTTATGAACCATGTTTTAAGAAGATACTTAGGCAGATTTGTTGTAGTCTACTTTGATGATATCTTAATCTATAGCAAAACCATGCATGAACATGTAGATCATCTTAGGGCTGTTTTGGACACTTTAAGGTTAGAAAAGCTTTATGTTAACTTAAAAAAAGTGTTCTTTTTGCTCGGAGTCTACCATTTTTCTTGGTTTTGTTGTGTCTAAAGGTGGATTGAAGGTAGATGAAGACAAGATCAAGGCAATCAAAGAATGGCCCCAGCCGACTACACCAACAATGGTCAGATCATTTCTCGGCTTGGCTGGCTTCTACAGGAGATTTGTGCGTGATTTTAGCACAATTGCAGCCCCCCTCCACGAGCTTACAAAGAAGGACACAACCTTTAAATGGAGGGAGCAACAAGAGAACGCCTTCAACACTTTGAAGGACAGATTATGCCACGCCCCGGTGCTCCAACTCCCTGACTTCTCCAAAGCATTCGAGATCGAGGTGGACGCTTCTGGACATGGCATAGGAGGCGTGCTTTTGCAAGACAAGAAACCCATTGCTTACTTTAGTGAAAAGCTTAGTGGGGCTGAGTTGAATTACCCTACTTATGATAAAGAGTTGTATGCTTTAATTAGGGTTTTGAAAACTTGGTCTCATTATTTGTGGTCTAAAGAGTTTGTAATCCATTCTAATCATGAGGCCTTGAAGTACTTGAAAGGCCAATCCAGACTCAGCAGGCGACATGCAAGATGGGTTGAATTTATGGAGACTTTTCCTTATGTTGTGAAACATAAGAAAGGCAAGGAGAATGTGGTAGCTGACGCCCTTTCTCGGAGGTATGTACTCTTGAACCAATGTGATGTTAAGATCCTTAGATTTGCAATGATTAGGGAATTATATGCTAGTGATCCTCACTTTGCTGAAATCTATAAGAATTGCATGTCTAGGGGTGAAATAGATACCTACTTTATTGATGATGGATACTTGTTTAAAGCTGGAAAATTGTGCATTCCTTCATCTAGTATACGTAGGCTTCTAACTAAAGAGGTTCATGAATCAAGAGGACATAGGGGTTTAGAAAAGACTTTAGAAGGTTTAAAAGAACACTACTATTGGCCTAAAATGAGTAATTATGTGCTGAGATTTGTCAAGAGTTGTGTTGTTTGTGCTAAAGCTAAGTCTAGACTTCACCCCCATGGTTTGTACCAGCCTTTACCCATTCCTAGTTCACCTTGGGAAGACATTTCTATGGAATTCATTGTAGGTTTGCCTAGAACTAGGAAGGGCAGAGATTCTATCTTTGTAGTGGTAGATAGATTTTCCAAAATGGCTCACTTTATTCCATGTCACACGACTGATGATGCTGTGCATATTGTTGATTTGTTCTTTAGGGAAATTGTTAGATTGCATGGCATTCCTTGTTCTATTGTTTCAGATCGTGATGCTAAATTTTTGAGTTATTTTTGGAAGAGTCTATGGTCTAAATTGGGAACTAAATTGCTGTTTTCTACCTCATGTCACCCACAAACTGATGGGCAAACGGAAGTTACTAATCGAACGTTAGGGGTTTTACTTAGAACTATGCTTAAAGCTAACCTCAAACGTTGGGAAGATGTGTTGCCTTTTGTGGAGTTTGCTTATAACAGGTCAATCCATTCAGCCACAAAGATGACCCCTTTTGAGGTTGTTTATGGGCTGAATCCGAGGACACCGGTGGATATGACGCCTCAGCCATACAAGGGAAAAGAGAGTTTTGAAGCTAACAAGAGGGCTGAGTTTGTGAAGAAGCTACATGAAAGGACGAAGATGCACTTGGAGAGGAAATCCATGAAGTACAAGGCCCATGCTGATAAGGGTCGGAAACAGGTTATCTTTGAAGAAGGAGATCTTGTTTGGGTGCATCTAAGGAAGGAAAGGTTCCCAAATCAAAGGAAGAACAAGTTAGATCAGAGAGGAGATGGACCATTTCGTATCATCAGGAGAATCGGCCCTAATGCATATCATGTTGACATGCCTTGTGAGTATGGTGTCCATCCGACTTTTAATGTGGCTGATCTATCTCTTTATGTGCCAGATTTTGATTCCGACGTCGAATCAGAGACGATTCGAGCTCAAGTGGAGGAGAATGATGCAGTGAAGCCTGCCATGTCTCAAACCGACGTCGATGAGTTGATTCGAGTGCCTTCTGACGGACCAATCACAAGAAGTCGAGCTAAGAAGATTGCTCAAGGCACAACAACGATCTTGGTTCGATTGGCAGCGGTTATTGAAGAGCCTAGCAAGGCGAAGTGGGTCTCGTGCATTCGACATCAATTGAGGCCGGATTCCATGGATTGATTATATGAGGGCCGAAAATCACTATTTCTTTATTTAGAAACATGTATTAATTTGTCTCACTTTAGGGCTGAATTTAGTAAGTGACCGGGTGAGATGAATTGGTATATGGGTCAAAGTCAACCCTTTGACTTGACCATTCTAAATTAAAAAAAATATCTTATTTATTTTATTATGAACAATTTCTATTTATTTTAATAATGTAGAGAAATCAGCCAATAGGCTTATGTTAGTTGGTTGATCTTTTCTCTCTCCTGGTTGTTAGAGATATTTTTAGTTTGTTAGAGATATTTTGAGTTTGTTAGGATTATTTCCTTAAATAAATAAATCCGCCATGATTAATTTTATTTAAAGGAATCTAGTTAGATTTATTTAGATATTATTATATCTTGGGAAGCAAGCAAAGGAGACCTAATCTCCCCTTTTAGGGCCGGCCACTCCTCTCAATAGCAGCAACAACAACAACAACAACAACAACAACAACAACAACAACAACAACATCAGCAACAACAACAGCAACAACAACAACAACAACAACAACAGCAATAACAACAACAACAACAACAACAACAAAGGTCCTTAAGGACAAATCTTGGTTGGATTGAAAACAAGGATTCAAGTCACCTACCGAGTACTTCAATGAGCTTGAAAATTTGAGTTTCAAGGATGGAGTTCATCACTCTCAAAGGTCCTTAAGGACCAAATCTTGGTTGGATTGAATCAATCAATTAGACACACACTTGAAGTGTCACAAATCAATCATCTCAACACACTAGTCCATTCAGCCCAATTTCTCCATGACCAGCTGCAAAGGAAGAAGAAAGAAGCTTGAATACAAATAAATGATACGCTTCTAAGTCTAGCTCAAATTCCGATTTATTTTCTTCCAACTCTTCTATGCAACAAAAGGAAGCTCAAAGCTCACCTAAAATAGGTTCAATAACCCTTAGACGATCCATGAATGGCCCCCAAACGCAGGAAAGGACAAGAGACATTAGCTGTTTCAAGTGTCAAGGTCGTGGCCATCTAGCTAAGGATTGTCCAAATTTGAAACAAGTGCTCCTAACTACCAATAGTGGCTCTGTGAATGATGAAGAAATACCTCCAAATCAAGTGGAGGAGGAGAGTCTTGCTATGAGGTGGACGACATAGAGGTAATTGAACCTGAAAATTCTGAGCTTCCTTTGACTTTGGTTACTATGAGTATTCTAACTTTGCAAGAAACACCTAGATTAGATGAAAGAGATAATATTTTTCATACTAGGTGTACTGTTAGAAATCAAGTGTTGTGCATGATTATTGATAGTGGTAGCTGCTGTAACAATATTAATGCTAAGGTAGTTGATCACTTGCAATTAGAAACACAACCTAGAGCTACTAGTTATGGTTTTCATGGCATCAATGATTCAAATGGACGTAACTTTTTAACTTGCCAATGCTTAGTCTTTGTTGCCATAGGAACTTATATTGATGAAACTATGTGTGATGTGGTTAATATGAAAGGCTCTCATATTCTGCTTGGTAGACCATGGTTATTTGATGAAAGATTTATATATGATGGCATGCTTAATACCTATTCTTTTAACAATGACGGGAGTGATGCAATAAAACCAGCCATGTCTCCTACCGACGTGGATGCCTTGATTCGAGTGCCTTTTGATGGACAAATTACAAGGAGTCGATCTAAGAAGATTGCTCAAGGGACGACAACGATCTTAGTTCGATTGGCAACCATAGTTGAAGGGTCCAACAAGATGAGATGGGTTACTTGCATTCGACATCAATTAAGCCTGGATTCCATGGATTGATTTATTGGACCGAGTTTCACATGAATGGGGCACCATTTTCTATTTTGAGCCTTGTTCACCATTGTTTCCTGATTTAGATACATGGAATGGTTTGTCGCACTTTAGGGATGAATTTAGTAAGTGACCGGGTGAGATAAATTGTTACATGGGTCAAAGTCAACTCTTTGACCTGACCAATCAAAAGGAGGAAAATATCTTTATTTTTATTTTATTTATGGAACAATTTTAATTCAGCTTTTAATAATGAGATTTTCGGCCATAGGCATGATGTTAGTTGGTTGATAATCTCTCTCCTATCTTTTTATTATCTTTTAGTTTGTTAGGGGTTTTCTTAGTTAAATAAGTCAGATAAATATATATTTGATTTATTTAATTTAAAGGAATCTAGTTAGTTATATTTAGATATTTTATATTATCTTGGGAAGCAAGACAATGGGCCAAATAAACTCTATTAGGGCCGGCCATGATCTGCCTTGTTCTCTAAGGAGCTTGCTTTGTATTTGCATATAAATACTCTTATATTTCAGTCAATAAAATTCAGCTTGAGATTAGATAAATCCTAGAAAGGTTTTATCTAGTCCTTGGGCCACAAAACTATCGTGTTTATGCTTGCAAGAGCCGAATTCATCATGATCATTCTCGAGCTCATTCTCTTGTGTTTGTTGTAGTTTTGATTCATTGATTTGATCAATTAGTTTAGATCTAGTTCGATTATTCCAATCAACTAGTTCATTAACTAGAATTAGTGTTCCAGCCACTCTAGTTGAACTATCTATTTGATTCATTAAAGTGATTCAAATTCAGTTTGTTCATTCATTAAATTCGAAATTAAGTTGCTTGATAAGAAAGGTATTAACTTGGTTAAGCAAATCAGGTTTGAATCAAGTTTACTAGCAAGATCGGGTCTTATGCGATCAACCGAGATCAACGAGGAGTAATCCGAGGCGATCATGTATCAAGTGGTATCATTCATCCAGCGCTCGCCAAGTAATATTTTCTTACCTTAATTTGCTTTCTAGTTGATTAATTCAGTTTTTGATCCTAAAGCCTACACCTTTATCCATATTTCTAAACTTTGGGACCAAAATCTGATTTTTCTCCACAATCCCACCATAATTCCGCCACCTCCACCATGAGACACCGTCGGCACCACCATAGTTGGTTTCGCTAACCACCACCGCACCACCCCTTGCACCACCAAAAATCGATCGTCACCATTCCCGTGGAGATCGGACCACCACAGCCTCAAATCACCCACCCCACCTTGAAACCCTAACCCCTAAAACGCGCGGTCCAAACCCTAGTTTTACTCTTGTTTGTTGATTGCCCCCCAATTAACTAACAACCTAGGAGATATTTAAGGGCTTTATTGCATGTTTTAAGGTGAAATGGTTAAGTTTGTGGCTATTTTAGATCAGCATATCTATTTCCTACACTTTCATGAGTTTCAATTCAACATTGCATGATTGATTGCGATTCATGTTGCTTGCATCTAATTGTTGATTTTTGTTTGCATCCCTTGTTAATTTCGACCACCCTTATTTTTTTTTTGTTATTTTGTAGTTGGTTTCATTGGTAGCAGAAATCACATACAAAAAAAAATCAATCTGTTCGTTTTTTTGCCTCTTTTACTTGCATTCATTGATTGTTGTTTAAATTCAGCACAAGAGTAGTTTGTGCATAAATAAATAAAAACAAATCCACTTGATCTAAAAAGAAGTGATCTACCCCAGCTAGTTTCAAGCCATTTTCACCCCTAGTGATTGCTTGCTAGAAAAGTAGTTGGTAATCACTTTGTATGAAAATTGTTACAAACAATACAAAATTCACAAAGCCTACCCTTTTCTGTCCATTTCTTGCATTAATTTGCATTATTTGTCTTGCATAGAGTCAATGGAGAAATTGCATGTTTTTTGAGATCATAAAGGGATATCTTGCATTGCTTTTCTAATTTGCATTCTTGCTAATTACTTGAGCTGCATTAATTTCTTCATTATCATTAGAACACCATATCTACACCAATACTACCTCTTTTTCAACCCAAATACTGAATTGGTTGATTGGATTGCTTTGAGGCAAGTGTTGGCTTGATAATGGTGTGATATTTCTTATTCGTTTTTGCTTTTGGAGCACACTACTCTCTTGTTCTTTTTGTGACCTTTGCAGGCTTAGCAATGGCAATTGAAGAAGAATCCAATCCTACTGCCCTGAATTTGACGAAGGAGGCAATCGATTTCATTAGATTGTCCATTAGTAAAGGTATAAAAGAGGGTAATCAAAGAGCCATTGAAATTGTGAGTGTTGCGTTGAATCCGAGGTTGCAACGTATGGAAGAGCAACTTACAACCTTTATAGAGAGCTCACAATCTCTTCAAAAAAACGCCCCTTCACTTCAACAACAAGTTGACCCAAATCAAGCTTCAGCTAGCAACAAGGGCAAACAACATGTAGAAGATGAAGAGCATGATGTGCTTTCTAGCTACAATAGAGAACACGACCCCCTTGGCCAATACTCTCCTAATAGTGGCCGTGGAAGAGGGTGTGGCAATTTGATGAGGCAACCGCCAGTTACACAATAACAACTCTACACTCGGCAATCGACGCAGCTCCCTCAAGCCACTTATCATCAACAACAACAACAACAACAATTTAACAATCCTTATGATGATGGACCTATGGCTTTCCCGAGGAAGAATAACGCCCATGGCACTCTCCCCTTGATGATTACTACAATCAAGCTGAAGTTGTAGAAGAGATTCCACCGGCTTATGGAGCAAGGAGGCCAATGAACAACACCAACAATCAGAATGTAGCTCAAATTGGTAAAAGGGATTTAAAGATCAAAGTTGAACCATTCAACGGAGAGCTTAATCCGGAGAAATATCTAGAGTGGGAGCAAGCTACTAACTTCATTCTAGATCATTTGGGCTATGAAGAGTGGGATAAAGTTGTTGTTGTCATCCACTTTGTTGGGACCACTAGAAATTGTTGGTTTTGAATGAAGGAGGATAGAATTAGAAAAGCTTTGCCTCCTATTAAAACTTGGAACCAGCTGAAGTTTATGTTGAGAAAGAAATACGTGCTTGAAGAACACACCGAGCACATGAGGCTTAAATTGTACACTTGCAAACAAGGTTTCAAGTCTCCAACCGAGTACTGCAATGAGCTTGGAGATTTGAGTTTCAAGGCTGGAATCCACCATTCTCAACGTTCTTTGAGGACGCAATTCACGGCTCGACTGAATCAAGGCATAAAAGACACACTTGAGATTAAACAAATCAAGGATCTCAATGCATTAGTACATTCAGCCCAACTACTCTTTGAGCAACAACAAAGGAAGAAGAAGCAACCTTGGAATGCTCCAAAAAGGTATCCATCTGACTCTAGTTCAAACTCCAATTCCAATTCTTTTTCTTCTAATCCTACTATGCAGCAAAAGGAAACTCCTAGATCACCTAAACTAGGTACAATGATGCCTAGACGTCCCATAAATGGTCCTCAAACTCAGCCAAGGACAAGAGACACTTTGTGCTACAAGTGTCAAGGAAGAGGCTATTTAGCTAACGATTGTCCAAACCAAAAGCAAGTGCTCCTTACCACTAATGGTGGTTATGTGATTGATGAAGAGATACCTCCAAATCAAGTGGAGGAGGATAATCTTGGCCATGAAGGGGACGATATTGAGGCCATCGAACCTAATTGCAATGGACATCCATTAACTTTGGTAACCATGCGTACTCTTACTTTACAAGAAACACCTAGGCTAGATCAAAGGAAAACATTTTTCATACTAGGTGTACAGTGAAGAATCAAATGTTATGCATGATAATTGATAGTGGTAGCTGCTGTAACATTATTAATGCTAAAGTAGTTGATCACTTGCAATTGAAAACTCAACCTAGGGCTACTAGTTATGGTCTTAATGGAATCAATTATTCGAGTGGTCCTAATGATACGTGATTACCCCGGAATCCTCCGTAGAAACCTCGTATATGACCCACACAAGTCCCGATCTTGCCAGCAAATCAATTCAATCCTACAAAAACTTTCAACTTTAGTTTCCTTGTGGCGCAAGTAATGAAAATTCGAAATGGAACGAAGCGAAATCTGGTTCGAACACTTAAGATTGAATCAAAAGGGATAGTTCAACTGGATTGGCTCTAACGCTAAATCCAATTGATAAACTAGATTGATTTTTAACAATCAAAACTAGAACTAATCAATTGACCAATTTGAAGGAACAAACTGATTTAGTCGCGAGAACAAGAGAGAGAATTCGGCTATTGAGAGTTGCTCGATCGAATGAACTTGAATGCTAGAACACTTGTGTTTTTGGGCCCAAGAGATAGATTAAACCAATTTGGGTTTAATCTCTCTCAAGCTGATTTTTATTAATGAATTTGCAAAGTATAAATAGAGAATACAAAGCTATTCCTTGGGGAGCAAGCAAGGGGGTGTGGCCGGCCCTAGGAGAGAGGAATTAGCCTCCTTATCTTGCTTCCCAAGATATAATAATATCTAATTAGATCTAACTAGATTCCCTTAAATAAATAAATCATAGCTGAATTATTTATTTAAGGAAATAATCCTAACAACTTAAAATATCTCTAACAACCAGGAGAGAGAAAATATCTCTAACAACCAGGAGAGAGAAAATCAACCACTAACATAAACCTATTGGCTGATTTCTCTACATTATTTAAGTTCACACGCCTATAATAAAATAAATAGATAGATATTTTCTCCATTTAGAATGGTCAAGTCAAAGGGTTGACTTTGACCCATATACCAATTTATCTCACCCGGTCACTTACTAAATTCAGCCCTAAAGTGAGACAAATTAATACATGTTTCTAAATAAAGAAATAGTGAATTTCGGCCCTCATATTATCAATCCATGGAATCCGGGCTCAATTGATGTCGAATGCACGAGACCCACTTCGCCTTGCTAGGCTCTTCAACAACCGCTGCCAATCGAACCAAGATCGCTGTTGTGCCTTGAGCAATCTTCTTAGCTCGACTTCTTGTGATTGGTCCGTCAGAAGGCACTCGAATCAACTCATCGACGTCGGTTTGAGACATGGCAGGCTTCACTGCATCATTCTCCTCCACTTGAGCTCGAATCGTCTCTGATTCGACGTCGGAATCAAAATCTGGCACATAAAGAGATAGATCAGCCACATTAAAAGTTGGATGGACACCATACTCACCAGGCAAGTCAACATGATATGCATTAGGGCCGATTCTCCTGATGATACGAAATGGTCCATCTCCTCTCTGATCTAACTTGTTCTTCCTTTGATTTGGGAACCTTTCCTTCCTTAGATGCACCCAAACAAGGTCTCCTTCTTCAAAGATAACCTGTTTTCGACCCTTATCAGCATGGGCCTTGTACTTCATGGATTTCCTCTCTAAGTGCATCTTCGTCCTCTCATGTAGCTTCTTCACAAACTCAGCCCTCTTGTTAGCTTCAAAACTCTCTTTTCCCTTGTATGGCTGAGGCGTCATATCCACCGGCGTCCTCGGATTCAGCCCATAAACAACCTCAAAAGGGGTCATCTTTGTGGCTGAATGGATTGACCTGTTATAAGCAAACTCCACAAAAGGCAAAACATCTTCCCAACGTTTGAGGTTAGCTTTAAGCATAGTTCTAAGTAAAACCCCTAACGTTCGATTAGTAACTTCCGTTTGCCCATCAGTTTGTGGGTGACATGAGGTAGAAAACAGCAATTTAGTTCCCAATTTAGACCATAGACTCTTCCAAAAATAACTCAAAAATTTAGCATCACGATCTGACACAATAGAACAAGGAATGCCATGCAATCTAACAATTTCCCTAAAGAACAAATCAGCAATATGCACAGCATCATCAGTCGTGTGACATGGAATAAAGTGAGCCATTTTGGAAAATCTATCTACCACTACAAAGATAGAATCTCTACCCTTCCTAGTTCTAGGCAAACCTACAATGAAATCCATAGAAATGTCTTCCCAAGGAGAACTAGGAATGGGTAAAGGCTGGTACAAACCATGGGGGTGAAGTCTAGACTTAGCTTTAGCACAAACAACACAACTCTTGACAAATCTCAGCACATAATTACTCATTTTAGGCCAATAGTAGTGTTCTTTTAAACCTTCTAAAGTCTTTTCTAAACCCCTATGTCCTCTTGATTCATGAACCTCTTTAGTTAGAAGCCTACGTATACTAGATGAAGGAATGCACAATTTTCCAGCTTTAAACAAGTATCCATCATCAATAAAGTAGGTATCTATTTCACCCCTAGACATGCAATTCTTATAGATTTCAGCAAAGTGAGGATCACTAGCATATAATTCCCTAATCATTGCAAATCCAAGGATCTTAACATCACATAGGTTCAAGAGTACATACCTCCGAGAAAGGGCGTCAGCTACCACATTCTCCTTGCCTTTCTTATGTTTAACAACATAAGGAAAGGTCTCCATGAATTCAACCCATCTTGCATGTCGCCTGCTGAGTCTGGATTGGCCTTTCAAGTACTTCAAGGCCTCATGATCAGAATGGATTACAAACTCTTTAGGCCACAAATAATGAGACCAAGTTTTCAGGACCCTAATTAAAGCATACAACTCTTTATCATAAGTAGGGTAATTCAACTCAGCCCCACTAAGCTTTTCACTAAAATAAGCAATGGGTTTCTTGTCTTGTAAGAGCACGCCTCCTATGCCATGTCCAGAAGCGTCCACCTCTATCTCAAATGCCTTGGAGAAGTCAGGGAGTTGAAGCACTGGGGCGTGGCATAATCTGTCCTTCAAAGTGTTGAAGGCGTTCTCTTGTTGCTCCCTCCATTTAAAGGCCGTATCCTTCTTTGTCAGCTCGTGGAGGGGGGCTGCAATTGTGCTAAAATCACGCACAAATCTCCTGTAGAAGCCAGCCAAGCCGAGAAATGATCTGACCATTGTTGGTGTAGTCGGCTGGGGCCATTCTTTGATTGCCTTGATCTTGTCTTCATCTACCTTCAATCCACCTTTAGACACAACAAAACCAAGAAAAATGGTAGACTCCGAGCAAAAAGAACACTTTTTCAAGTTAACATAAAGCTTTTCTAACCTTAAAGTGTCCAAAACAGCCCTAAGATGATCTACATGTTCATCCATGGTTTTGCTATAGATTAAGATATCATCAAAGTAGACTACAACAAATCTGCCTAAGTATCTTCTTAAGACATGGTTCATAAGCCTCATAAAGGTACTAGGTGCATTAGTTAATCCAAAAGGCATTACTAACCATTCATATAAGCCATACTTAGTTTTAAAGGCAGTTTTCCATCCATCCCCTTCCCTCATCCTAATTTGATGGTACCCACTTCTTAAATCAATTTTAGAAAAGAAATTAGCACCATGTAACTCATCAAGCATATCATCTAGTCTAGGAATGGGGTGACGGTACTTAACTGTTATTTGGTTGATCGCTCTACAATCAACACACATTCTCCATGTGCCATCCTTCTTTGGCACCAAAATCACCGGAACCGCGCATGGGCTGAGAGATTCACGCACATAGCCTTTGTCCATGAGATCTTGCACTTGTCTTTGAAGCTCAGCGGTCTCTTCTGGACTTGCTCTATAGGCTGCACGGTTTGGTAATGAAGCGCCGGGCACCAAATCGATTTGATGCTCAATGCCTCTAATTGGTGGCAGGCCTTCCGGCAACTCTTCAGGCATCACATCTTCAAACTCCTGTAATAGATCCTGTAGACACTTTGGAAGATGTGAAATATCTTGACTAATAATAAGTATCTCTTTCCTCATAAGAAGTAAGCAAGAAGAGTTAGGGAAAGAAATACTAGACTGAGTCACAAGAGAGCGCTTTTCGACACTGCCTTTCAAGCCGATTTTTGGCTCTTTCTGTAGGCGTTCTTTTTTCATATTTGCAGCTCTCTGAGTCTCTGAATTGCTCCCAAAATTTGAGCCAAAACGCTCGAGTGGATTGGGAGATAGCCCAATTTTCGTCCCAGATGCACTGCTGGGAGTGTTGCTCGGCACTTTGGGCGTTTTAGGGACATTTTCTCGGCGTTTTTCGTCCCAAACAGTAGCTCCACCTGTTTTTGATGTTGTCCCAAAATTTGAGCCAGAACGCTCGGGTGGAGACTGGAAAATGCCGCTTGGCTTTGTCGACGCGTCGGGCGCCGAACGTCGGGCCGCTGCTTTGGCCGTTGAATCAGCCTCTTCTTTCTCTTCCTTGGCACGCCTAAGTGCCCTAGCTTGATCTCGACGTACCTGATCCTGTAGAACTTGTTGGGGAGACAAGGGTAGAAGAGAAACTCTCCTCCCATCATAGTTAAAAGAATAGGTGTTTAACATGCCATCATAAATCACTCTCCTATCAAATAACCATGGTCTTCCTAACAAAATATGAGTGCATTCCATGTTTACTACATCACACATAATGTCATCAACATAAGTACCAATAGCAACACGGACTAAACACTGATGGGTGACAAGATTAGGACCTTCTGAATCATTAATTCCATTGAGACCATAACTAGTAGCCCTAGGTTGGGTTTTTAATTGCAAGTGATCAACTACCTTAGCATTAATAATGTTACAGCAGCTACCACTATCAATTATCATGCATAACACTTGATTCTTTACTGTACACCTAGTATGAAAAATGTTTTCCCTTTGATCTAGCCTAGGTGTTTCTTGTAAAGTAAGAGTACGCATTGTTACCAAAGTTAGAGGCTGTTCGGTGCAATCTGGTTCAATGGCCTCTACGTCCTCCTCTTCCTGTCCAATACTGTCCTCCTCCACTTGATTTGGAGTTATATCTTCATCACTCACATATCCTCCATTGGTGGTGAGAAGCACCAATGGAGTTGTTGTATTGTTGATATTGTTGATGAGTGGCTTGAGGATACCGGTTGTGTGGCTGATTATAGACTTGTTGATGAGTAACCGGTGGAGTCCTCGACCCGATGCCTCTTCCTCTACCTCGGCCTGCTGTGGGGGAGTAGTGAGCCGGGGGATCATTATCTTTGTTGTAGCTAGCAAGCACATCATGTTCGTCATCCACTAGTTGTTTCTTGCCTTTGTCGCTACCCGAGGCTTGATTTGGGTCACTTGTAAGATCGACTGCAGGGGTGCTCTTGCGACTAGCTTGAGATGAATCAACCAATATTGCAAGTTGTTCCTCTAAATGCTTTAGTTGTGGAGCCAATGCAGCCGTGGCCAGTTCTACAGCTCGAGCCTGGCCATCGCGCACACCTTCACTAATGGACAACCTAATGAAGTCGATTGCCTCCTTAGTGAGACTCAATTCAGTTGGGTTAGGTTCTGATGGAATCACCATTGTTCCTGAAACAAGCAAGAAGGTAGAGAGAGTAGTGTGTTCTAAAGTAAATCACAACAAGCAATACCACACCTTAATCAAGCCAAAACTTGCCTCAAAGCAATCCAATCAACTTAATTCAGTTTTTGGGCTGTTTTGAGGGAGTAAAATGGTAGATATAGTGTAGGTATGGAATACTAATGATATTTAAAGGAAATATGCAGCTTAAGCAAATGGCAAATATGCAATAAGACAAGCAATGCAAATAATCCCTCTATGAGCTCTAAAACACATGCAATCTCTCAATTGACTCTATGCAAGTTAATAAAGCCAAAATTCAGCATGTAAGGACAGAAAATATGGTAGGCTTAGTGACTTTTATTTCGTCACTCTTTTTCTTCAAAGTGATTTCTACTTAGCTATCTTTTTAAAGCAAGCAGTCACTAGGGTTGAAAGTGGCTTAAACTAGCTGGGGTAGATCACTTTTCTTTTCTGTTTTTTTTTTTTGATTTAATGCACAAACTACTCTTGTGCTATAATGAAGAAACAAGCAAAGCAAAGCAACAATGCAAAGGACGAAATTAAAAAGGGTATACACGAACTGAATTTTTTTTTTTTTTTAACTAAGTGACTTTTGCTACCAATGAAACCAACTAGAAGCCCAATTAATAACAAAAAGAAGGGGTAGGCCGAATTGATGGAAAGCAATGACAGAAATCAACAAGTATTAATCAAGCAATATGAATCGCAATCAATCATGCAACATGAATGAAAACTCATAAAACTGTAGGAAAAACAATTGCTAATCTAAATTGCAATACAACTCAACCAAATCAGCCAATAAACATGCACAAATCCCATAAAAATCTCCTAATTGGATAATTGCTTGGAGGGCAAGGAACAACTAAGGGAATTAGGGTTTTGGAGGCTCACGGCTGGATTAGGGTTTTAGGGTTCGGTTCTAGGGTTTGGGGTATGGTAGGGTTTCAGATTAGGGGTTGCGAGAATTAGGGTTTCCTAGGGTTTCTCGCAATCTAGGGTTAGGGTTCTGCCGCCAAATTAGGGTTAGGGTTAGGCTTCACGAGAACAGGGCGGGGGCGAACTAGGGTTTAGGCTAATCCGAATTGGATGGGGGTGGTGTGGTTAGGCTCGGCTGGTGGTGAATGGTGGTGCGGTCCAGACGAGCGACACCAGTTTGGTGTGGTGGTGGTGGTTCGTGGTGGTTGGGTGGCGGAAATATGGTGGTGGTGGTGAAAAATTCAATCTTTTGGTCTCAAAAATTCTAACTTTAGGTAAAGGTGGGATTTTTGGGATCAAAAACTGAATCGAATCAATTAGAAAGCAAATTAAGGAAAGAAACAATTACTTGGCGAGACGCTGGATTATGATACCACTTGATACGTGATTACCCCGGAATCCTCCGTAGAAACCTCGTATATGACCCACACAAGTCCCGATCTTGCCAGCAAATCAATTCAATCCTACAAAAACTTTCAACTTTAGTTTCCTTGTGGCGCAAGTAATGAAAATTCGAAATGGAACGAAGCGAAATCTGGTTCGAACACTTAAGATTGAATCAAAAGGGATAGTTCAACTGGATTGGCTCTAACGCTAAATCCAATTGATAAACTAGATTGATTTTTAACAATCAAAACTAGAACTAATCAATTGACCAATTTGAAGGAACAAACTGATTTAGTCGCGAGAACAAGAGAGAGAATTCGGCTATTGAGAGTTGCTCGATCGAATGAACTTGAATGCTAGAACACTTGTGTTTTTGGGCCCAAGAGATAGATTAAACCAATTTGGGTTTAATCTCTCTCAAGCTGATTTTTATTAATGAATTTGCAAAGTATAAATAGAGAATACAAAGCTATTCCTTGGGGAGCAAGCAAGGGGGTGTGGCCGGCCCTAGGAGAGAGGAATTAGCCTCCTTATCTTGCTTCCCAAGATATAATAATATCTAATTAAATCTAACTAGATTCCCTTAAATAAATAAATCATAGCTGAATTATTTATTTAAGGAAATAATCCTAACAACTTAAAATATCTCTAACAACCAGGAGAGAGAAAATATCTCTAACAACCAGGAGAGAGAAAATCAACCACTAACATAAACCTATTGGCTGATTTCTCTACATTATTTAAGTTCACACGCCTATAATAAAATAAATAGATAGATATTTTCTCCATTTAGAATGGTCAAGTCAAAGGGTTGACTTTGACCCATATACCAATTTATCTCACCCGGTCACTTACTAAATTCAGCCCTAAAGTGAGACAAATTAATACATGTTTCTAAATAAAGAAATAGTGAATTTCGGCCCTCATATTATCAATCCATGGAATCCGGGCTCAATTGATGTCGAATGCACGAGACCCACTTCGCCTTGGTAGGCTCTTCAACAACCGCTGCCAATCGAACCAAGATCGTTGTTGTGCCTTGAGCAATCTTCTTAGCTCGACTTCTTGTGATTGGTCCGTCAGAAGGCACTCGAATCAACTCATCGACGTCGGTTTGAGACATGGCAGGCTTCACTGCATCACCTAATCTTGTTACAAATCAGTGCTTAGTACATGTTTCCATTGGTAATTATGTTGATGATATTATATGTGATGTGGTAAACATGGAATGCATTCATATCTTGTTAGGTAGTGATGCAGTGAAGCCTGCCATGTCTCAAACCGACGTCGATGAGTTGATTCGAGTGCCTTCTGACGGACCAATCACAAGAAGTCGAGCTAAGAAGATTGCTCAAGGCACAACAGCGATCTTGGTTCGATTGGCAGCGGTTGTTGAAGAGCCTAGCAAGGCGAAGTGGGTCTCGTGCATTCGACATCAATTGAGCCCGGATTCCATGGATTGATAATATGAGGGCCGAAATTCACTATTTCTTTATTTAGAAACATGTATTAATTTGTCTCACTTTAGGGCTGAATTTAGTAAGTGACCGGGTGAGATAAATTGGTATATGGGTCAAAGTCAACCCTTTGACTTGACCATTCTAAATGGAGAAAATATCTATCTATTTATTTTATTATAGGCGTGTGAACTTAAATAATGTAGAGAAATCAGCCAATAGGTTTATGTTAGTGGTTGATTTTCTCTCTCCTGGTTGTTAGAGATATTTTCTCTCTCCTGGTTGTTAGAGATATTTTCTCTCTCCTGGTTGTTAGAGATATTTTAAGTTGTTAGGATTATTTCCTTAAATAAATAATTCAGCTATGATTTATTTATTTAAGGGAATCTAGTTAGATTTAATTAGATATTATTATATCTTGGGAAGCAAGATAAGGAGGCTAATTCCTCTCTCCTAGGGCCGGCCACACCCCCTTGCTTGCTCCCCAAGGAATAGCTTTGTATTCTCTATTTATACTTTGCAAATTCATTAATAAAAATCAGCTTGAGAGAGATTAAACCCAAATTGGTTTAATCTATCTCTTGGGCCCAAAAACACAAGTGTTCTAGCATTCAAGTTCATTCGATCGAGCAACTCTCAATAGCCGAATTCTCTCTCTTGTTCTCGCGACTAAATCAGTTTGTTCCTTCAAATTGGTCAATTGATTAGTTCTAGTTTTGATTGTTAAAAATCAATCTAGTTTATCAATTGGATTTAGCGTTAGAGCCAATCCAGTTGAACTATCCCTTTTGATTCAATCTTAAGTGTTCGAACCAGATTTCGCTTCGTTCCATTTCGAATTTTCATTACTTGCGCCACAAGGAAACTAAAGTTGAAAGCTTTTGTAGGATTGAATTGATTTGCTGGCAAGATCGGGACTTGTGTGGGTCATATACGAGGTTTCTACGGAGGATTCCGGGGTAATCATGTATCAAGTGGTATCATAATCCAGCGTCTCGCCAAGTAATTGTTTCTTTCCTTAATTTGCTTTCTAATTGATTCGATTCAGTTTTTGATCCCAAAAATCCCACCTTTACCTAAAGTTAGAATTTTTGAGACCAAAAGATTGAATTTATCACCACCACCACCATATTTCCGTCATTCACCACCAGCCGAGCCTAACCACACCACCCCCATCCAATTCGGATTAGCCTAAACCCTAGTTCGCCCCCGCCCTGTTCTCGTGAAGCCTAACCCTAACCCTAATTTGGCGGCAGAACCCTAACCCTAGATTGCGAGAAACCCTAGGAAACCCTAATTCTCGCAACCCCTAATCTGAAACCCTACCATACCCCAAACCCTAGAACCGAACCCTAAAACCCTAATCCAGCCGTGAGCCTCCAAAACCCTAATTCCCTTAGTTGTTCCTTGCCCTCCAAGCAATTATCCAATTAGGAGATTTTTATGGGATTTGTGCATGTTTATTGGCTGATTTGGTTGAGTTGTATTGCAATTTAGATTAGCAATTGTTTTTCCTACAGTTTTATGAGTTTTCATTCATGTTGCATGATTGATTGCGATTCATATTGCTTGATTAATACTTGCTGATTTCTGTCATTGCTTTCCATCAATTCGGCCTACCCCTTCTTTTTGTTATTAATTTGGCTTCTAGTTGGTTTCATTGGTAGCAAAAGTCACTTAGTTAAAAAAAAAAAAAATTAAGTTCGTGTATACCCTTTTTAATTTCGTCCTTTGCATTGTTGCTTTGCTTTGCTTGTTTCTTCATTATAGCACAAGAGTAGTTTGTGCATAAAATCAAAAAAAAAAAAAAAAAAAAAAAAAAACAGAAAAGAAAAGTGATCTACCCCAGCTAGTTTTAAGCCACTTTCAACCCTAGTGACTGCTTGCTTAAAAAGATAGCTAAGTAGAAATCACTTTGAAGAAAAAGAGTGACGAAATAAAAGTCACTAAGCCTACCATATTTTCTGTCCTTGCATGCTGAATTTTGGCTTTATTAACTTGCATAGAGTCAATTGAGAGATTGCATGTGTTTTAGAGCTCATAGAGGGATTATTTGCATTGCTTGTCTTATTGCATATTTGCCATTTGCTTAAGCTGCATATTTCCTTTAAATATCATTAGTATTCCATACCTACACTATATCTACCATTTTACTCCCTCAAAACAGCCCAAAAACTGAATTAAGTTGATTGGATTGCTTTGAGGCAAGTTTTGGCTTGATTAAGGTGTGGTATTGCTTGTTGTGATTTACTTTAGAACACACTACTCTCTCTACCTTCTTGCTTGTTTCAGGAACAATGGTGATTCCATCAGAACCTAACCCAACTGAATTGAGTCTCACTAAGGAGGCAATCGACTTCATTAGGTTGTCCATTAGTGAAGGTGTGCGCGATGGCCAGGCTCGAGCTGTAGAACTGGCCACGGCTGCATTGGCTCCACAACTAAAGCATTTAGAGGAACAACTTGCAATATTGGTTGATTCATCTCAAGCTAGTCGCAAGAGCACCCCTGCAGTCGATCTTACAAGTGACCCAAATCAAGCCTCGGGTAGCGACAAAGGCAAGAAACAACTAGTGGATGACGAACATGATGTGCTTGCTAGCTACAACAAAGATAATGATTGATACGGGGATTAGCCCGAAGGATGGCCCGATCTTCAACACCATAGACTCAACACAAACAAAGGTAAGAGAGAAGATAATAAATAATGGAAACAAACTGAATTGGAGCACAAAACATGGATGTATAAATGGATAATAAGAAGAACCAATTGAAACAACAAATAGACCCTCATTGCTTTGAAAACGAGAACCTAGATGAATGATCAAAAGACCCATCTTTCTACAACTTGACACAATCAAGGACGAATCCTTGAAGCACCAAGAGGATGCGTTGTGATTGCTTGGAGAACACCATTTCTAACAAGAAACGACATAAACCAATACAACCCAAGGCTACACATAGATCGACCTCACCATGGAGGACCTCTCGGGTCTCTCTCCATTCGTAATCTGATTTTCTCAAAAACTAAAAAACTAAGCTACCTCTAAAATGAAACTAGGCTATTTATACTAAATTGCTAAATAAAGAAAAATACAATAAAAATAGAAAATACTAACAAATAGCCTAAGCATTAACAAGCTAAGAGACTAGTTTATTATTGGCTGGATCCAAGGCTCCTAGGTGCACGACTCTTCTTCACTCCATTCTTTTCCTTCTCGGTAATGTATCCTTTTCTCCAATTGGCGGATGTCTCGGGTGCACTTGTCACTTGCAGCCCTCAACGAATCCATGACCTCCATGAACTCAGCACGAATACTCGGTGGAATTCCTTGTAGAAATGCCATTGATAATCCTTCATCATCCCACCACTCCCACGCCCATCACATTAAATCTGCTACATTGTTGGTTGAGGAAGCCCATAAGGGCTTCCTCAACCATAAGCCCATAAGGCCAGCCTATCGTATAGACGAGGGATGGGGTGCCTATACTTTACCGTTATGTTGTTAATAGCCCTACAATCGACACACATACGCCATGTGTTGTCTTTCTTAGGCACTAGCAACACCGGTACAGCACAAGGGCTTAAACTTTCCCTAATGTATCCCTTATCCAATAACTCTTGGACTTGGGATTGGACTTCTTGAGTCTCCTTGGGGTTCATACGATAGGCTGGCCTATTAGGCAAAGATGCTCCGGGAATGAGATCAATTTGATGCTCGATTCCTCTACTTGGAGGTAAGCCAGCCGGTATCTCATCGGGAAATACGTCATTGTATTCCTCAATGAGCCCCAAAATTTGTGGGGGCAAAGAGGCTCTAAGTTCCTCATTCAACAAACTCAGCTCCTTGCACAAGAGCATGAGTGTTGTTTGCCCATCCAAATACTCGGTCTCTAACTCCCGCTTGGAAGCCAAAAGTGCGCTGGAGGGTGGGAGATTGTTAGGTGAAGGTGTTCCGGTTGGTGAATCCATCATGCGTGACCTTCCTATCATATTGCCATGGGCGACCTAATAAAATGTGACAAGCCTGCATAGGAACTACATCACAAAGAACAACATCCTCGTAATGCCCTAATTTAATAGAAACATGCGCTTGCTTGTTCACTTTAAGTTCTCCACAATCGTTCATCCAATGCAATTTATAAGGTCTAGGGTGTTGAGTCATAGATAATTGCAGTTTTTGTACCATTTCAAGACTAGCAATGTTACAACAACTTCCACTATCTATTATCATGTTGCAAACCTTACCCTTAATTAAACATTGAGTATGAAATAGATTTTCACGTTGATTATCTTCACAAGGGGCTGGTTTTATATGCATGTTACGTCTAGCAATTAAAGATTCCCCTGATTCATACTCTATCTCATCCTCATCATCATGCAAATCATCATTATTAGGCTCATTTTCATGCACATCATCAATTTCTTCCTCAGATTCATATTGGCCTAAATGATTGATTAAAAGTGTTTTCTTGTTAGGGCAATCTTTCATCATGTGCCCTCTTCCTTGGCACTTAAAACACACAATATCCCTAGCTCTAGAGGAAGGGTTAGAGGTACTGCCCTTAGGAGCTGCCGAAGCTCCACTATTGGGGCCCTTGTTGTAGGATGGCGCGGTGCCCGCGGAAGGCTTGGTTCGGCCAGCTTGATCTCCATAGGCGCCGGCGGTGCTTCCTCGTTCCTTTGTAGGCGCGCCTTCCTTTCCATAAGACATGGCCTGGCCACGGTTGTTCCTCCATGAGTTGGGCTGGTTACTCGTGCCTCGGCCTCCTAGAATCCGTGCCTTGTTCTTTTTCTCAACCTTCATAGCTAAATGTAACAAACCAGTCATAGTAGTATATGGATATAAATCGACCTCATTAGCTAAAGAAGGATGTAAAACTCGAAGGAAACGTGCCATTGTGGACTCTAATGGTGAATCGACTCGGAAATGGAAATTGCAGCCCTCAACGAATCCATGACCTCCATGAACTCAGCACGAATACTCGGTGGAATTCCTTGTAGAAATGCCATTGATAATCCTTCATCAATGATCCCCCGGCTCACTACTCCCCCACAGCAGGCCGAGGTAGAGGAAGAGGCATCGGGTCAAGGACTCCACCGGTTACTCATCAACAAGTCTATAATTAGCCACACAACCGGTATCCTCAAGCCACTCATCAACAATATCAACAATACAACAACTCTTTTGATGATGTGACATATGGTTATCCCGGGGAAGAAAGGCGCCCATGGCATCCTCCCCTAGATGATTTCTATAACCAAGCTGAGGTTGTAGAAGATCTCCCACCAGCCTATGGAGTACAACGGCCGAACAACAACAACAACGTTAACCAAGTTGTAAATCAGATTGGGAAACGTGATATAAAGATCAAGATAGAACCATTCAATGGAGAGCTTAACCCGGAGAAGTATCTAGAGTGGGAACAAGCTACAAACTTCATTCTAGATCACATGGGATATGAAGAATGGGAGAAAGTTGCTGTTGTTGTCATCCACTTTATTGGGACCGCTAGAAATTGGTGCTTTAGAATGAAGGAGGATCGAATTAGAAAGGCCTTACCACCAATTGAAACTTGGGGCCAGCTGAAGTTTGTAATGAGGAAGAAATATGTGCCTGAAGAGCATACCGAGCACATGAGATTGAAAGTTGTAACTTGCAAACAAGGCACCAAGTCTCCAACCGAGTACTTCAATGAGCTAGAGGATCTGAGTTTTAAAGCGGGAATTCATCATTCCCAACGGTCTCTAAGGACCCAATTTATGGCTGGACTGAATCAAAGCATTCAAGACACATTGGAGATTCAACAAATCAAGGATCTCAATGCCTTAGTACATTCAGCCCAACTACTCTATGAGCAGCAACAAAGGAAGAAGAAGGAAGCTTGGAATGCTACAAAAAGGTATGGCTCTAATCCTAGTTCAAATTCCAACTCTTATTCTTCTAACTCTTCTATGCAGCAAAAGGGAGCTTCTAGCTCACCTAAAACAACAGGTTTTCAAGGCCAAAGGCGTCCCACCAGTGGACCTCCAAATCAGTCTAGAGCACGTGATTTAGTGTGCTACAAGTGTCAAGGGCGAGGTCACTATGCCAAGGATTGTCCAAATCTAAAGCAAGTGCTTCTCACCACCAATGGAGGATATGTGAGTGATGAAGATATAACTCCAAATCAAGTGGAGGAGGACAGTATTGGACAGGAAGAGGAGGACGTAGAGGCCATTGAACCAGATTGCACCGAACAGCCTCTAACTTTGGTAACAATGCGTACTCTTACTTTACAAGAAACACCTAGGCTAGATCAAAGGGAAAACATTTTTCATACTAGGTGTACAGTAAGGAATCAAGTGTTATGCATGATAATTGATAGTGGTAGCTGCTGTAACATTATTAATGCTAAGGTAGTTGATCACTTGCAATTAAAAACCCAACCTAGGGCTACTAGTTATGGTCTCAATGGAATTAATGATTCAGAAGGTCCTAATCTTGTCACCCATCAGTGTTTAGTCCGTGTTGCTATTGGTACTTATGTTGATGACATTATGTGTGATGTAGTAAACATGGAATGCACTCATATTTTGTTAGGAAGACCATGGTTATTTGATAGGAGAGTGAATTATGATGGCATGTTAAACACCTATTCTTTTAACTATGATGGGAGGAGAGTTTCTCTTCTACCCTTGTCTCCCCAACAAGTTCTACAGGATCAGGTACGTCGAGATCAAGCTAGGGCACTTAGGCGTGCCAAGGAAGAGAAAGAAGAGGCTGATTCAACGGCCAAAGCAGCGGCCCGGCGTTCGGCGCCCGACGCGTCGACAAAGCCAAGCGGCATTTCCCAGTCTCCACCCGAGCGTTCTGGCTCAAATTTTGGGACAACATCAAAAACAGGTGGAGCTACTGTTTGGGACGAAAAACGCCGAGAAAATGTCCCTAAAACGCCCAAAGTGCCGAGCAACACTCCCAGCAGTGCATCTGGGACGAAAATTGGGCTATCTCCCAATCCACTCGAGCGTTTTGGCTCAAATTTTGGGAGCAATTCAGAGACTCAGAGAGCTGCAAATATGAAAAAAGAACGCCTACAGAAAGAGCCAAAAATCGGCTTGAAAGGCAGTGTCGAAAAGCGCTCTCTTGTGACTCAGTCTAGTATTTCTTTCCCTAACTCTTCTTGCTTACTTCTTATGAGGAAAGAGATACTTATTATTAGTCAAGATATTTCACATCTTCCAAAGTGTCTACAGGATCTATTACAGGAGTTTGAAGATGTGATGCCTGAAGAGTTGCCGGAAGGCCTGCCACCAATTAGAGGCATCTTCCAAAATGATGCAGTGAAGCCTGCCATGTCTCAAACCGACGTCGATGAGTTGATTCGAGTGCCTTCTGACGGACCAATCACAAGAAGTCAAGCTAAGAAGATTGCTCAAGGCACAACAGCGATCTTGGTTCGATTGGCAGCGGTTGTTGAAGAGCCTAGCAAGGCGAAGTGGGTCTCGTGCATTCGACATCAATTGAGCCCGGATTCCATGGATTGATAATATGAGGGCCGAAATTCACTATTTCTTTATTTAGAAACATGTATTAATTTGTCTCACTTTAGGGCTGAATTTAGTAAGTGACCGGGTGAGATAAATTGGTATATGGGTCAAAGTCAACCCTTTGACTTGACCATTCTAAATGGAGAAAATATCTATCTATTTATTTTATTATAGGCGTGTGAACTTAAATAATGTAGAGAAATCAGCCAATAGGTTTATGTTAGTGGTTGATTTTCTCTCTCCTGGTTGTTAGAGATATTTTCTCTCTCCTGGTTGTTAGAGATATTTTCTCTCTCCTGGTTGTTAGAGATATTTTAAGTTGTTAGGATTATTTCCTTAAATAAATAATTCAGCTATGATTTATTTATTTAAGGGAATCTAGTTAGATTTAATTAGATATTATTATATCTTGGGAAGCAAGATAAGGAGGCTAATTCCTCTCTCCTAGGGCCGGCCACACCCCCTTGCTTGCTCCCCAAGGAATAGCTTTGTATTCTCTATTTATACTTTGCAAATTCATTAATAAAAATCAGCTTGAGAGAGATTAAACCCAAATTGGTTTAATCTATCTCTTGGGCCCAAAAACACAAGTGTTCTAGCATTCAAGTTCATTCGATCGAGCAACTCTCAATAGCCGAATTCTCTCTCTTGTTCTCGCGACTAAATCAGTTTGTTCCTTCAAATTGGTCAATTGATTAGTTCTAGTTTTGATTGTTAAAAATCAATCTAGTTTATCAATTGGATTTAGCGTTAGAGCCAATCCAGTTGAACTATCCCTTTTGATTCAATCTTAAGTGTTCGAACCAGATTTCGCTTCGTTCCATTTCGAATTTTCATTACTTGCGCCACAAGGAAACTAAAGTTGAAAGCTTTTGTAGGATTGAATTGATTTGCTGGCAAGATCGGGACTTGTGTGGGTCATATACGAGGTTTCTACGGAGGATTCCGGGGTAATCACGTATCAGGTAGGCCATGGTTATTCGATAGGAGAGTTATTTATGATGGAATGCTTAATACCTATTCGTTTAACTAAGATGGGAGGAGAGTTTCTCTTCTACCATTGTCGCCCCAACAAGTTTTACAGGATCAGGTACTAAGGCATGCCAAAGAGGAGCAAGAGGTAGCCGACGTCGTAGCCAAGCCAACCAAGCGGCGCCCGGCGCCAGACGCAACCACAAAGACGAGCGGCGTTTCCCAACTGCCACTCGAGAAATCTGGCTTAAATTTTAGGAGGACATCAGAAACCAGTGGAGCTACAGAGTGGGAAAAAAACACCCAGAAATCCGGCGTAATTCGTCAAAAGTGCCGAGCCACACTTCAGATGGCACAATTGAGATGAAAACGGGGCTATCTCTCAAACCACTCGGGCGTTCTGGCTCAAAATTTGGGAGCAACTCAAAAATTCAGAGAGCTATAATCCAAGAAGAAAAAGGCCCTAAAACTGACCTAAAAATCAGTTTAAAAGGCGGAGTATAGAAGTGCTCTATAATTGCACAGTCTAGTACTTCTTTCCCTAACTCTTATTGTTTGATTCTTATGAGGAAAGAAATACTAATTATAAATCAAGATACCTCTCATCTTCCAAAGTGTATTCAGGATCTTTTACAAGAATTTGAGGATGTCATGCCTGAAGAGTTTCCACAAGGCCTTCCACCAATTAGAGGCATTGAGCATCAAATTGATTTGGTGCCTGGGTGCTTCTTTACCAAACCGAGCTGTTTATAGAGCAAGTCCAGTGGAGACAAATGAGCTACAATGACAAGTGCAAGAACTCATGGACAAGGGCTATGTACGTGAATCACTTAGCCCCTGCGCGGTTCCGGTGATTTTGGTACCAAAGAAGGATGGCACTTTGGGAATGTGTTTTGATTGCAAGGCGATCAACCAAATAACAGTTAAGTACCACCATCTCATTCCTAGATCGGATCTTCAATAAAGCAACACACGTGTATTTGGAGCCCAAAGACTAGATAAACCTTTTCTGGGGTTTATCTAATCTCAAGCTAATTTTTTTAAACTGAAATTGCAAAGTATTTAAAGAGGTACAAAATTGATCCTTGGAGAGCAAGTAACATACATGTGGCCGGCCCTATGATAGAGAAATAAGCCCCATGTCTTTCTTCCAAAGATATAATAAAATATCTAATCTATAACTAACCAGATCTTCCTTAAATTAAATAAATCAAAGCTAATTTATTTATTTAAGGAAAATATCTTAACAAACTCAAAATATCTTAAAGATAGAATAAAACATATGAGAGAGAATAATCAACCAACTAACTTCAGCCTATGGTCGAAATTCTCAATCATTATTTAAATAAATTTGTCCAACATAATAAAATAAATAAAACTGATATTTTCCATTATTTAGATTGGTCAAGTCAAAAGGTTGACTTTGACCCATGTAACAACTCATCTCACCCGGTCGCTTACTAAATTCAGCCCTAAAGTGAGACAAGCTATTTCATGTTTCCTAAATAAGGAAATAAGTGTGAAACTCGCCCAATGAATTAATCCATTGAGTCTGGGCTTAGTTGATACCGAATGCAAGTGATGGGTCTCGTCTTGCTACGCCGTTCAACAATGGCTGCCATTCGAACTATGATCGCTGTCGTCCCTTGAGCAATCTTCCTATCCCGACTCCTAGTAAGCGGTCCATCAGATGACACTCGAATCAATTCATCGACGACGATAGGAGACATGGCTGGCTTCACTGCATCATTCTCCTCCACTTGAGCTCAAATCGTCTATGATTCGACGTCGGAATCAAAATATGGCACATAAAGAGAAAGATTAGCCACATTAGGGCCGATTCTTTTGAGTATTCTGAATGGTCCATCACCACGCTGATCTAGCTTGTTCTTCCATTGGTTTGGGAACCTCTCCTTCCTAAAACGCACCCAAATAAGATCACCTTCTTCAAAGATCACTTGTTTTCGCCCCTTGTCAGCATGGGCCTTGTACTTCATGGATTTCCTCTCCAAGTGCATCTTAGTTCTCTCATGTAGCTTCTTCACAAACTCAACCCTCTTGTCAGCTTCAAAGCTCTCTTTTCCCTTGTATGTCTGAGGCGTCAAGTCCACTGGCGTCCTTGGATTCAACCGATAAACAACCTCAAAAGGGGTCATTTTTGTAGCTGAATGGATTGACCTATTATAAGCAAACTCCACAAAAGGAAAAACATCTTCCCAACGTTTGAGGTTTGCTTTAAGCATAGTTCTTAATAAAATCCCTAACATTCTTTTAGTAACTTCAGTTTGCCCCTCAGTTTGTGGATGCCATGAGGTAGAAAATAACAACTTAGTTCCCAACTTAGACCATAAACTTTTCCAAAAATAACTCAAAAACTTAGCATCACGATCTGAAACTATAATACAAGGAATGCCATGCAATCTAACAACTTCTCTAAAGAACAAATCAACAATATGCACAACATCATCAATCGTGTGACATGGAATAAAAAGAGCCATTTTAGAAAAACAGTCTACAACCACAAATATAGAGTCTCTACCTTTCCTAGTTCTAGGCAATCCAACAATGAAGTCCATAGAAATGTCCTCCCAAGGTAAACTAGAAATAGGCAAGGGCTGGTACAAGCCATGAGGGTGTAATCTAGATTTGGCTTTAGCACACACAACACAACTTTTGACAAACCTAAGAACATAATTACTCATTTTTGGCCAATAGTAGTGTTCTTTTAATCCTTATAAAGTTTTCTCTAACCCTTTATGTCCTCTTGATTCATGCACTTCTTTAGTTAAAAGCCTACGAATACTAGATGAAGGTATGCACAATTTTCCAGCTTTAAACAAATAACCATCATCAATAAAGTAGGAATCAACTTCTCCCCTAGACATGCAATTCTTATAAATTTCAACAAAGTGAGGATCACTAGCATACAATTCCTTAATCATTGCAAATCCAAGGATTTTCACATCACATTTGTTCAAGAGAACGTACTTGCGAGAAAGGGCGTCATCTACCACATTCTCTTTGCCTTTCTTATGCTTTACAACATAAGGAAAGGTCTCCATGAATTCAACCCATCTTGCATGTCGCCTACTGAGTCTGGATTGACCCTTCAAATACTTCAAGACCTCATGATCCGAATGAATTACAAACTCTTTAGGCCACAAATAATGAGACCAATTTTTCAAAACCTTAATTAAAGCATAAAGTTCTTTATCATATGTAGGGTAATTCAACTCAGCCCCACTAATCTTTTCATTGAAATAAGCTATTGGTTTCTTGTCTTGCAAGAGGACGCCTCCTATGCCATGGCCTGATGCATCGACCTCAATCTCGAATGCTTTGGAGAAATCAGGGAGCTAGAGCATCGGGGCATTGCACAACCTGTCCTTCAAAGTGTTGAAGGCGTTCTCTTGTTTCTCTCTCCATTTGAATGATGTATCCTTCTTTGTAAGCTCATGGAGAGGGGCTGCAATTGTGCTAAAATCAGTCACAAAACGCCTATAGAAGCCAGCCAAGCCGAGGAATGAGTGAACCATTGTAGGCGTTGTCGGCTGTGGCCACTCCTTGATAGCCTTGATTTTGTCTCCATCTACCTTCAATCCACCTTTAGACACAACAAAACCAAGAAAAATAGTAGACTCCGAGCAAAAAGAACACTTCTTAAATTAACATTTCTAATCTCCAAGTGTCCAACACAGCCCTAAGATGATCTAAATGTTCATGCAAAGTTTTTCTATAAACTAAGATATCATCAAAGTAGACTACAAATGTTTTTCCTAAGTATCTTCTTAAAACATGGTTCATAAGCCTCATGAAAGTACTAGGTGCATTAGTTAATCCAAAAGGCATTACTAGCCATTCATATAAACCATACTTAGTCTTAAAAGCAGTTTTTCACTTATCCCCTTCCCTTATTCTAATTTGATGATTTAGGCTTCTTAAATTAATTTTTGCAAAGATATTAGCACCATGCAATTCATCAAGCATATCATCTAATCTAGGAATGGGATGGCGGTACTTAACTGTTATTTGGTTGATTGCCCTACAATCAACACACATTCTCCAAGTGCCATCCTTCTTTGGCACCAAAATCACCGGACCCGCGCATGGACTGAGTGATTCACGAACATAGCCTTTGTCGATGAGGTCTTGCACTTGTCTTTGAAGCTCATTAGTTTCCTTTGGACTTGCTCTATATGCTGCAAGGTTTGGTAAAGAAGCTAACGACACCAATTCAATTTGATGCTCAATGCCTCTTATTGGTGGAAGGCCTTGTGGCAAATCTTTAGGCATAACATCTTCAAGTTCCTGTAAAAGATCCTGATACACTTTGGAAGATGAGAGGTGTCTTGATTTTGAATTATTATTTCTTTCCTCATAAAAAGTAAACAAAAAGAAGTAGGGAAAGAAGTACTAGACTGTGCTATTAGAGAGCGCTTTTCTACACTCCCTTTTAAGCCGATTTTTGGCTCCTTTTGCAGACATTATTTTCCTGTATTGTATCTCTCTGAATTTCTGAATTGCTCTCAAATTTGGAGCCAAAACACCCGAGTGATTTGGGAGATAGCCCCGTTTTCGTCTCAGATGCACCGTCTGAAGTAATGCTCGACACTTTCGACGATTGGGGATGATTTTCTCGGCGTTTTTCATCCCAATCAGTAACTCCACTTGTGCTTGTTGTTGGCCTAGAATTTGAGCCAGAACGCCCGGGTGGAAGCTGGGGAAGGCCGGTCTTGTTTGTGGCTGTGTTTGGCGCCGAGCGGTGCGCCGCAGACTTGGCCATTGCGCCGGCCTCCTCTTTTTCTTCTTTGGCACGCCTTAGTGCCCTAGCTTGATCTCTTCATACCTGGTCTTGTAAAACTTGTTTGGGCGACAATGGTAGAAGAGAAATTATCCTCCCGTCATAGTTAAACGAATAGGTATTAAGCATGCCATCATAAATAACTCTCCTATCGAATAACCATGTCCTTCCTAACAAGATATGAGTGCATTCCATATTTACCACATCACACATTATATCATCAACATAATTACCAATGGAAACATGAACTATGCAGTGATGAGTAGCAAGATTAGGACCATCTGAATCATTTATTCCATTGAGACCATAACTAGTGGCCCTAGGTTGAGTTTTTAATTGTAAGTGATCAACTACATTAGCATTAATAATGTTACAACAGCTACCACTATGAATTATCATGCATAACACTTGATTGTTCACAGTACACCTAATATGAAAAATATTTTCCCTTTGATCTAGCCGAGGTGTTTCTTGTAAAGTAAGTGTGTGCATGGTTACTAAGGTTAAAGGTTGTTCTGAGCAATCAGATTCAATTGCTTCTATGTCATCCACCTCATTGCTAGGATGCTCCTCCTCCACTTCATTTGTAGGTATTTCTTCATCACTCACATAACCACCATGGGTAGTAAGGAGTACTTGTTTCTGATTTGGGCAATCCTTGGCATAATGGCCTCGTCCTTGGCATTTGTAGCACACTATGTCACATACTCTTTGCTGCGTTTGGGGGCCATTCGTGGAGAGTCTAGGAGCTTGTGTACCTGCTGGTTTAGGTGAGCTAAAAGCTCCTTTTTGTTGCATAGAAGGGTTAGAAGAATAAGAATTGAAATTTGAACTAGAGTTAGATGGATACCTTTTTGGTGCATTCCAATCTTCTTTCTTCTTCCTTTGATGTTGCTCATAGAGTAGTTGGGCTGAATGCACTAATGCATTGAGATCCTTGATTTGTTGAATCTCAAGTGTGTCTTTAATAGCTTGATTCAGTCCATCCATGAATTGGGTCCTTAAAGACCTCTAAGAATGATGAATTCCAACCTTGAAGCTCAAATCTTCAAGCTCATTGAAGTACTCAGTTGGTGACTTGGTTCCTTGCTTGCATGTGACAACTTTAAGCCTCATGTGCTTGGTGTGTTCTTCTGGCACATACTTCTTTCTCATGATAAACTTCAGCTGGCCCCAAGTTTCAATAGGTGGCAAGGCCTTTCAAGCTCTATCTTCCTTCATTTTGAACCACCAATTTCTATCGGTTCCAATAAAGTGAATAACAACAACAACAACATTGTCCCATTTTTCATAGTCGATTTGATCTAGAATGAAGTTTGTAGCTTTCTCCCATTCTAGATACTTCTCCAGATTGAGCTCTCTGCTGAATGGCTCTATTTTGATCTTAATGTAACGTTTGCCAATTTGAGCGACATTCTGATTGGCGTTGTTGTTGGATGGTCTTTGTACTCCATAAGCCGGAGGAATCTCTTCTATAGCCTCAGATTGATTGTAGAAATCATCAAGGGGAGGATGCCATGGACGTCTTTCTTCCTCGTAGCCATATGTCACATCATCATAAGGATTGTTGAATTGTTGTTGTTGATGATGAGTGGCTTGAGGAAACCGTGCCGATTGCTGAGTGTATATTTGTTGATGTGTAATCGGCGACTGCCTCATGAAGTTTCCTCTTCCTCTACCTCGGCCACCATTTGGAGAATATTGGCCAAGTAGATCATTTTCTCTATTGTAGCTAGCAAGAACATCATGTTCTTCATCTTCCACATGTTGTTTGCCCTTGTATCTAGCTGAAGCTTGATTCGGGTCATCTTGAAGGTGAATTGCAGGGGCAACTTTATGACTTGATTGAGAGGCTTCTATTAAGGTTGCAAATTGCTCCTCTATACGCTGCATTCTTGGGTTCATTGCTGCAGTGCAACTTCTACAACTCTTTGATGACCATCTCTTATACTCTCACTAATGGACAACCTAATGAAATCGATTGCTCCTTAGTGACATTCAATTTAGCCGGGTTAGGCTCGGTTGGGATCACCATTGTTATCTTGAAAACAAAGCAATAAAACGAGAGAGTAGTGTGTTCCAAAAGCAATCCGAACAAGCAATACCACACCTTAATCAAGCCAAAACTTACCTCAAAGCAATCCAATCAACTAATTCAGTTTTTGGATTGAAACAAGGGAGTAAAGGTGTAGATATGGTGTTTTAATGATATATAAAGGAAAATATGAAGTTGAAGCAATTAGCAAGTATGCAACTAGACAAGCAATGCAATATATCCCTTTATAAGCTTTCAAACCCAAGCAATCTCTCAATTGACTCTATGCAAGTTAATAAAGCCAATTAATGCATGCAAGGACAGAAAAATAATGTAGGCTATGTGACTTTTATTTCGTCATTATTTTTTTTTCAAAGTGACTACCAACTACTTTTCTAGCAAGCAATCACTAGGGGTAAAAGTGGCTTGAAACTAGTTGGGATAAATCACTTCTTTTGCACTTTTTTTTATTTATGCACAAACTACTCTTGTGCTAGAACAAAGCAAAGCAAATAATGCAAATAACAAAATGCAGGAATCGACTGAATTTTTTTATACTAAGTGACTTTTGCTACCAATGAAACCAACTATAAGCCAAAATAAAATAAAATAATAAGGGTTGGTCAAATTTATAGGATGCAACACAAAAATCAGCAATTATCAATCAAGCATTTTGAATCTCAATCAATCATGCAATATGAATGAAAAACTCATAAAACTATGGGAAAGCAATATGCTAATCTGAATTTGCATTTAAACACAACCAATTAATCATAAACATGCATAAAATCCCATAAATATCTCCTAATTGGTTAGATACTTAGGGTACAAGTAACAAGGATTAGGGGTAAGGTTTATGCAAATTAGGGTTAGGGCTGCCGCGACTTAGGGTTAGGGTTTTGAGTGTTGGCGATTAGGGTTTGGTGGTGTTCCGAACTCCATGGGGGTGGTGGCGAGCAATGGCTATAGTGGTGGTGGAGGGTCCAGTGTCAAAGAGCGATACCGGTTGTGGGTGATTGCCGACGGTATTTGTGATGGTGGTGGCAGAATATTGTGGTTGGTGTTTGGAAAAATCAGATTTTGGTCCCAAAGTATAGAAATATGGATAAAGGTATAGGCTTTAGGATCAAAAACTGAATTTAATTGACTAGAAAGCAAATTGAGGAAAGAAAATATTACTTGGCGAGACGCTGGATGAATGATACTACTTGATACGTGATTGCTTCGGATTGCTGCTTAGAAACCTCGTATATAACCCACACAAGTCCCGATCTTGCCAGTAATATGATTTTCGAACCTGAAATTACTCTCAATGTCAATAACTTGTGTGACAAGTAATTCAACAAACAAAACTTAGAACAATGAAACTGATCCGGATTATGGAGATAATCAACTTGATAGTTCAATTGGATTGGCTCTAACGCTAAATCTGAATGATTTACTAAGTTTGATCTTTAACAATCAATCTTAGAACAATCCCATTGATTAAAACAATAACTCATATTTGAATTAACACAAGAGAGTGATCGAGTGAGAATTATGATCGATTGATGATGATGATGTTCGAATTTTCAAGCAAGCAACACACATGTATTTGGAGCCCAAAGACTAGATAAACCTTTTCTGGGGTTTATCTAATCTCAAGCTAATTTTATTGAACTGAAATTGCAAAGTATTTAAAGAGGTACAAAGCTGATCCTTGGAGAGCAAGTAGCATACATGTGGCCAACCCAATGAGAGAGAAATAAGCCCCATGTCTTGCTTCCAAAGATATAATAAAATATGTAATATATAACTAACTAGATCTCCCTTAAATTAAATAAATCAAAGCTGATTTATTTATTTAATGAAAATATCCTAACAAACTCAAAATATCTTAAAGATAGAATAAAACATAAGAGAGAGAATAATCAACCAACTAACATCAACCTATGGTCGAAGTTCTCAATCATTATTTAAATAAATTCGTCCAACATAATAAAATAAATAAAACTGATATTTTCCATTATTTAGATTGGTCATGTCAAAAGGTTGACTTTGACCCATGTAACAACCCATCTCATCCGGTCACTTACTAAATTCAGCCCTAAAGTGAGACAAGCTATTTCATGTTTCTAAATAAGGAAATAAGTGTGAAACTCGCCCAATTGAATTAATCCATTGAGTTTGAGCTTAGTTGAAGCCGAATGCAAGTAACCCATCTCGTCTTGCTGGACCCTTCAACAATGGCTGCCAATCGAACTAAGATCGTTGTCGTCCCTTGAGCAATCTTCTTAGCCTGACTCCTAGTAATCGGTCCATCAGATGGCACCCGAATCAACTCATCGATGTTGGTAGGAGACATGGATGGCTTCACTGCATCAATATGCTTGATGAATTGCATGATACTAATTTCTTTTCTAAGATTGATTTTAGAAGTGCTCACCATCAAATCAGAATGAGGGAAGGGGATGAGTGGAAAACTGCTTTTAAAACTAAGTATGGCTTATATGAATGGTTAGTAATGCCTTTTGGACTGACTAATGAACCTAGTACTTTTATGAGGCTTATGAACCATGTTTTAAGTAGATACTTAGGAAAGTTTGTAGTATTCTACTTTGATGAGATCTTAGTTTATAGCAAAACTTTGCTTGAACATGTAGATCAATCTAGGGTTGTTTTGGACACTTTGAGATTAGAAAAGCTTTGTTAATTTAAAGAAGTGTTCTTTTTGATCGGAATCTGCTATTTTTCTTGGCTTTGTTATGTCTAAAGGTGGATTGAAGGTAGATGATGAGAAGATCAATGCTATCAAGGAGTGGCCATAGCCGACTACACCAACCATGGTTTGTGCGTGATTTCAACACAATTGCAGCCCCTCAAGATGAGCTTACAAAGAAGGATACATCGTTCAAATGGAGAGAGCAACAATAGAACGCCTTCAACACTTTGAAGGATAGGTTGTGCAACGCCCCAATGCTCTAGCTCCCTGATTTCTCTAAGGCATTTGAGATTGAGGTGGACGTATTAGGACATGGCATAGGAGGCGTCCTCTTGCAAGACAAGAAACCCATAACTTATTTTAGTGAAAAGCTTAGTGGGGCTGAGTTGAATTACCCTACTTATGATAAAGAACTGTATGCTTTAATTAGGGTTTTGAAAACTTGGTCTCATTATTTGTGGCCTAAAGATTTTGTAATTAATTCTGATCATGAGGCCTTGAAGTATTTGAAAGGCAAATCCAGACTCAGTAGGCGACATGCAAGATGGGTTGAATTTATGGAGACGTTTCCTTATGTTGTTAATCATAAGAAAGGCAAACAAAATATGGCAGCTAACGTTCTTTCTCGTAGGTACGTTCTCTTGAACCAATGTGATGTGAAAATCCTTGGATTTGCAATGATTAGGGAATTATATGCTAGTGATCCACACTTTGCTGAAATTTATAAGAATTGCATGTCTAGGGAGAAGTTGACTCTTACTTTGTTGATGATGGTTATTTGCTTAAAGCTGGAAAATTGTGTATACCTTCATCTAGCACATGTAGGTTTTTAACTAAAGAAGTGCGTGAATCAAGAGGACATAGATGGTTAGAAAAAACGTTAGAAAGCTTAAAAGAACACTACTATTGGCCGAAAATGAGTAATTATGTGCTTAGATTTGTGATGAGGGACCATCTAGGCAGCCTCCACCGGGCGCGCCTACACTCTTTGATGGACCACTCACCCGTGCTCGAGCCAAGAAGCTACAACATGAGATGAATGCTTTTGTGGGTTACACTATGGCTAAGGAGGCAGGAGCATGTATGAAGTCCAAAGCTAGGGCGGTGTGCGTCTTGAGCGCCGAGGGATCTTCGAGCCAAGGCTGCAGCAACGCGCACCAAACCGACGTTGCAACGGCGCGTCCTAACTCCAGCGATGCAGCGCTGCGCCTTCGCCAGCGTAGCGATGCAGCGACGCGCTCCTGAGCGTGCCTGTCCGCGTGTGTGCGCGCGAGTCCGAGCACGAGCATGCTATCTTTTAGTTTTGCTGGATTTGTTTTATTGGGCCATTTCCATTTTGGGCCTTAGTTATCTTTTAGTTTTAATTAGACATTATTTCTATTGTTATTTTGTCAAGACATATAAATAGCTTAGGATGTTTTTATTTTCAGGGTAGACAACTCATTTTGGTATTTCCAATTCTCCTTGCAATAGAGAGAAAACGAGAGCTTTGGCTTTCAACGTGTGTGTGAATCCGCAGCTTGGTTTGCTTTGATTTGTGTCAATCTCATCGAAGGTTGGTGCTTGTCAACAATCACGAGCCCCTTTCTCGTGCTTCAAGGTCTCGTTCCTTGTTGTGTGAGATCGTAAAGGTTGGTTTCATAATCATTCTATTAGGTTCTTGGCTGAATCAAGTCAAGGGTTTGATAGTTGTTTTATGAGGTTGTCCTTCTTGTTGTTCTTGAGTCATTTATCTCTTGTCGAGTCCCTTTCCTGTTTTTGTATTTGTTTCTTGTCTTTTCGATCATTACAAGTCGTGTTCTTCAATTGTTGAGTCTTGTTGCATTTCCATTTCTGATCATTATCTTTGTTTCCTTGTTTTGAGTCGTGAACGTCGAAGATCGGGCATCAAGCGGCTTATCCCCGCATCAAATTGGTATCAGAGCTTCGTTGTAGACGTTCTTCTTGTGTTCGAGTCGATTCACCATTAGAGTCTACAAAAATACCAAAAAGAGAAGTAGCGTCTTCAAGGATCCGATCAGGTTTGATTAATCTCAATCTCTTTAATTAAACTTGAAAGTACTAACCAGTTTGTTGCTTGCTGAAGTGGTTTGTTTCGCCCCAGCCAAACACGCCCTAAGCCAAGTAACCGTCACCACCCATTTGTCTCGAAACCACCACGCCCACCACCTCCATTAAAGTTCAGTTCCACTCTCTCAAATACCCAGCCACGTCTCTTTAATATTGGAGAGGAGTTGATTTAATTCAGCCAAGTCAAATTAAATCTCACTCAACTCCTATTTTTAAGGGAGATTTTGTCAACCCCTCATTTCAGCCACAAAAGCCACGCCCCCACCTTAACCAATTCTTCTCCATTCCTATTTTCTAGCAAAGACTCATTCAAACCTCATCCCCCACGCCCTACATTTCAGCCTTGAGACTTTCTCCACCAACCACATCTCCAACATCCACTTTATAAATTCAGCCACATTTCTGTTTTAATTTCTTGCACTTAAATATTCTATCTTATCTTAGCATTTTATTTCTGTAATTATCTGATTACTTCTGATAAAAAAAAAATACGAAATTCAAAAAAAAAAAGAAAGAAAAAGAAAGAAGCAAAAATCAGAAATCAGATTTCATTTCCTCTCTTCTTTAATTCATATCATAGTATAGCATTCATTTATTACATACTTGTAATTATTTCAACAAGTGCAAGAGTCTCCTTCATCTCGTCTCTTCTTCTTCTGGACGCCATTGGAGTACACCTCGAACCTTCACAAAAGAGCCACCCCATGCCCCACCTAACAAACCACTCCAAGTGCACTCTTGGTTAAGGAAATCAAGGTGAGACAGGCTTAATCAAGGTTTGATCTAACTCTTTGTTTGACAATTTTCTCTTTCTCAATTCTGGTCTTGTTTATAATCGAGTCTTCTTCTCATTTTCTCTACTTCCTGTTTCTGTTTTCACTCGAGTCTTCATTTGTGTAAATCCTCTTTCCTCCAACCTTCTCTTCTCGTGTTTGATTGATCTACTAAACTTCAACTTGATTTTGATCATTTCAAAGCAGATTGCAACAACAAGCTCGATCACACCACCCGAGAGTGAGAGCGAGTGAAACACAAGCGAGGAGTTTATTGATTTGACTAACATTAACCATTTGCTTGTAGTGCATTGTGTGTGATCATGTCAGGAGATGAGAGAGGATCCCACCGATCCAGGAGCCCCGACCCGGTTCACCCCGATGTGTTCAACTTGTTGAGCTCTCTCAACAGCAACATGGCGCGCCTCAATTCACGCATGGCTGCCTTGGAGGCGCAAACAATTACGACGCCTCAACCGGGGGCCGCACCGAGCATCGCGCCAGGTACCGCGCCAACGGCGCACGATCCAGCCGCAGCGGCGAGCCAAGAGCAAGGGCGCGCTCGTGAGTCCGCGCCTACGTTCCATCCGTCCAGCATGGATCCGAATTTCGCCTCCACTTCCCATCATCAAAACAGGGAAGATCACTTGAACTCAACTCATTTCCATTCTCCCGGGATTTTTGCTCAAGGGGTTCCAATTAGCCAATTACCCTCTCCCGCTAGGGAAGGGCAAAATCGTGCTAATAATTTTCAAGATTTTCAGGGACATAGGAGAGCTCCAGGCCAAGGATACCCGTTTGACGAGTATGACGCCGAGGACGAGGATCCATGGGAGCGCTACTCACGGCGCGACGATAGGGACAGGCGTCCAAGGCGGCCTAGAGAGCCCGAGCAAGATGGAGTAGGAAAAATCAAGGTGAAGATCCCAGCCTTTGAAGGCAAGTGTGATCCGGACGTCTACATGGAGTGGGAGACGAAAATTGAACAAATATGGAATTGCCATAACTTTGCCGAGCATAAAAAGGTACAACTCGCCACCCTTGAATTTTCCGGTTATGCACTAATCTGGTGGGATAATCTAGTAAAGGAAAGGAGAAGAGCTCTTGACGCACCAATAGAAACTTGGGAGCAAATGAAGGCCCTCATGAGGAGGCGTTTCATTCCCCAACATTATGCACGTGAGCTGCGTCAAAGATTGGAGAATCTCAAGCAAGGTTCAATGAGTGCCGAGGAAACTTACAATGCCATGCAAGTGGCAATGGTAAGAGCCAATGTGGATGAGGATGAGGAGTCCACAATGGCACGTTTCCTTCGAGTTTTACATCCTTCTTTAGCTAATGAGGTCGATTTATATCCATATACTACTATGACTGGTTTGTTACATTTAGCTATGAAGGTTGAGAAAAAGAACAAGGCACGGATTCTAGGAGGCCGAGGCACGAGTAACCAACCCAACTCATGGAGGAACAACCGTGGCCAGGCCATGTCTTATGGAAAGGAAGGCGCGCCTACAAAGGAACGAGGAAGCACCGCCGGCGCCTATGGAGATCAAGCTGGCCGAACCAAGCCTTCCGCGGGCACCGCGCCATCCTACAACAAGGGCCCCAATAGTGGAGCTTCGGCAGCTCCTAAGGGCAGTACCTCTAACCCTTCCTCTAGAGCTAGGGATATTGTGTGTTTTAAGTGCCAAGGAAGAGGGCACATGATGAAAGATTGCCCTAACAAGAAAACACTTTTAATCAATCATTTAGGCCAATATGAATCGGAGGAAGAAATTGATGGTGTGCATGAAAATGAGCCTAATAATGATGAGTTGTATGATGATGAGGATGAGATAGAGTATGAATCAGGGGAGTCTTTAATTGCTAGACGTAACATGCATATAAAACCAGCCCCTTGTGAAGATAATCAACGTGAAAATCTATTTCATACTCGATGTTTAATTAAGGGTAAGGTTTGCAACATGATAATAGATAGTGGAAGTTGTTGTAACATTGCTAGTCTTGAAATGGTACAAAAACTGCAATTATCTATGACTCAACACCCTAGACCTTATAAATTGCATTGGATGAACGATTGTGGAGAACTTAAAGTGAACAAGCAAGCACATGTTTCTATTAAATTAGGGCATTACGAGGATGTTGTTCTTTGTGATGTAGTTCCTATGCAGGCTTGTCACATTTTATTAGGTCGCCCATGGCAATATGATAGGAAGGTCACGCATGATGGATTCACCAACCGGAACACCTTCACCTACAATGGCCAAACCATAGTGCTCAAACCCATGACGCCTATGCAGGTGGCCGAGGAGTTTGACAAAAAGAAGGTAAGTAAGGTAAGTGGAGAAGGTGAGGGAAAGAAGGGGACAACTCGGGGTAAGACGAGCTCACCTAACAATCTCCCACCCTCCAGCGCACTTTTGGCTTCCAAGCGGGAGTTAGAGACCGAGTATTTGGATGGGCAAACAACACTCATGCTCTTGTGCAAGGAGCTGAGTTTGTTGAATGAGGAACTTAGAGCCTCTTTGCCCCCACAAATTTTGGGGCTCATTGAGGAATACAATGACGTATTTCCCGATGAGATACCGGCTGGCTTACCTCCAATTAGAGGAATCGAGCATCAAATTGATCTCATTCCCGGAGCATCTTTGCCTAATAGGCCAGCCTATCGTATGAACCCCAAGGAGACTCAAGAAGTCCAATCCCAAGTCCAAGAGTTATTGGATAAGGGATACATTAGGGAAAGTTTAAGCCCTTGTGCTGTACCGGTGTTGCTAGTGCCTAAGAAAGACAACACATGGCGTATGTGTGTCGATTGTAGGGCTATTAACAACATAACGGTAAAGTATAGGCACCCCATCCCTCGTCTAGACGACATGCTAGATGAATTGCATGGAGCCACTATCTTTTCAAAGATAGATTTAAAAAGTGGCTACCATCAAATAAGGATGAAGGAGGGGGACGAATGAAAAACAGCCTTCAAGACCAAGTTTGGTCTCTATGAATGGCTTGTTATGCCATTCGGGCTTACAAACGCCCCAAGTACTTTCATGCGTCTAATGAATCATGTGTTTAGAAACTTCATAGGGAAATTTGTTGTTGTTTATTTTGATGATATTCTGATCTATAGCAAATCCCTAGAAACGCATGAAGATCATTTGAGGGAAGTACTCTCTACACTTAGATTAGAGCACTTGTATGCAAATTTGAAGAAATGTGAATTATGCACTAATCATGTCACTTTTCTTGGGTTTGTAGTGAGCTCCAAAGGATTACAAGTAGACGAAGCCAAGATAAAGGCGATTCAAGAGTGGCCAACGCCTACCTCCATTGGCCAAGTCAGGAGCTTCCACGGCCTCGCCAGCTTCTATAGGAGATTTGTGAGGGATTTTAGCACCATTGCTGCTCCCTTGACCGGAATCACTAAGAAGAGGAGTGAGTTTAAGTGGGAGAAGGCACAAGAGAGGGCATTCAACGCCCTAAAGGACAGATTGACGCATGCCCCATTGTTGGCCTTGCCCGACTTCACTCGGCCCTTCAAAGTGGAGTGTGATGCGAGTGGCATTGGAATTGGAGGCGTTCTCATGCAAGAAGGTAAGCCTATTGCCTTCTTTTCTGAAAAATTGAAAGGTGCATGTTTAAACTACTCGACTTATGATAAATAGTTATATGCTTTGTTTCGAGTGTTAAAAACATGGCAACATTATCTTTGGCCTAGTGAATTTGTCTTGAAAACTGACCATGAATCTTTAAAACATTTCAAGAGTCAAGATAAATTGGATAGAAGGCATGGTAGGTGGATGGAATTCATTGAGACATTTCCATATGTCATAAAATATAAAAAGGGAAAGGATAATGTAGTAGCCGATGCCTTGTCACGTCGCCATGCTTTACTTGTCTCATTAGATTCTAGAGTGTTAGGATTTACTTACATTCGTGAATTATATGAGAATGATATTGATTTTGGTGATGCTTTTAAGTGCTGCATGCAAAAGGGTTCGGATGAGAAATACTACATTCATGATGGATTTTTATTTAGAGTAGATAAAGTTTGCATTCCTCGTTGCTCTTTGCGTTTATTGTTGGTTGAGGAAGCCCATAAGGGCGGCCTAATGGGACATTTTGGGAGGGATAAAACTTATCATACTCTTTAGTTCATTTTTATTGGCCACACATGCTTAGAGACGTTGAAAATGTAGTTAAGCGTTGTGTTGATTGTTTAAGAGCCAAATCTAGGTTGATGCCACATGGACTTTACACCCCTTTGCCTACGCCTACAGCCCCTTGGGAGGATTTATCCATGGACTTTATAGTAGGGTTGCCTAGGACTAAGAAGGGGAGAGATTCAATTATGGTGGTAGTTGACCGATTTTCCAAAATGGCACATTTTGTGCCATGCCATAAAACTGATGATGCTAGTAATGTAGCTAACTTGTTCTTTAGGGAAATAGTTAGGCTTCATGGCATACCAAAAACAATAGTGAGTGATAGGGATACCAAGTTCCTTAGCCATTTTTGGAGGACTTTATGGAATAAGCTAGGAACTAAGCTAATGTTCTCTACATCTAGCCACCCACAAACTGATGGGCAAACCGAAGTGACCAATAGGGCGTTAGCTACTATCCTTAGAACCATTATTAAAAAGAATTTGAAAATGTGGGAAGAAGCTTTACCTCATGTGGAGTTTGCTTACAATCGCACTATGCACTCATCTACTATGTTAACTCCATTTGAATGTGTTTATGGTACTAACCCACTCACCCCCTTAGATCTTACCCCATTTCCAATGAGGGAGCATGAAAGTTTTGATGCAGGAAAGCACGTTGAATTTATTAAGGAGCTGCATGCTCGCACCAAGACTCGGTTGGAGCAAAAGGCCGAGTACAATGCTAGGCGCGCCAACCATGGGCGGCGCCGCGTGATTTTCCAACCCGGCGATTTGGTATGGGCACATCTAAGGAAGGAGCGGTTTCCGGAGCTAAGGAAGAGCAAGCTGTCTCCAAGAGGCGATGGACCTTTCAAGGTGCTTCAACGGATTGGAGACAATGCTTACAAGTTAGAGCTGCCCGGGGATTATGGTGTGAGCGCCACCTTCAATGTCGCTGATCTTACGCCGTACTTAGCCTTGGATGAGGAGCTGGATTCGGGGTCGAATCCTTTCCAAGAAGGGGAGGTTGATGAGGGACCATCTAGGCAGCCTCCACCGGGCGCGCCTACACTCTTTGATGGACCACTCACCCGTGCTCGAGCCAAGAAGCTACAACATGAGATGAATGCTTTTGTGGGTTACACTATGGCTAAGGAGGCAGGAGCATGTATGAAGTCCAAAGCTAGGGCGGTGTGCGTCTTGAGCGCCGAGGGATCTTCGAGCCAAGGCTGCAGCAACGCGCACCAAACCGACGTTGCAACGGCGCGTCCTAACTCCAGCGATGCAGCGCTGCGCCTTCGCCAGCGTAGCAATGCAGCGGCGCGCCCCTGAGCGCGCCTGTCCGCGTGTGTGCGCGCGAGTCCGAGCACGAGCATGCTATCTTTTAGTTTTGCTGGATTTGTTTTATTAGGCCATTTCCATTTTGGGCCTTAGTTATCTTTTAGTTTTAATTAGACATTATTTCTATTGTTATTTTGTCAAGACATATAAATAGCTTAGGATGTTTTTATTTTCAGGGTAGACAACTCATTTTGGTATTTCCAATTCTCCTTGCAATAGAGAGAAAACGAGAGCTTTGGCTTTCAACGTGTGTGTGAATCCGCAGCTTGGTTTGCTTTGATTTGTGTCAATCTCATCGAAGGTTGGTGCTTGTCAACAATCACGAGCCCCTTTCTCGTGCTTCAAGGTCTCGTTCCTTGTTGTGTGAGATCGTAAAGGTTGGTTTCATAATCATTCTATTAGGTTCTTGGCTGAATCAAGTCAAGGGTTTGATAGTTGTTTTATGAGGTTGTCCTTCTTGTTGTTCTTGAGTCATTTATCTCTTGTCGAGTCCCTTTCCTATTTTTGTATTTGTTTCTTGTCTTTTCGATCATTACAAGTCGTGTTCTTCAATTGTTGAGTCTTGTTGCATTTCCATTTCTGATCATTATCTTTGTTTCCTTGTTTTGAGTCGTGAACGTCGAAGATCGGGCATCAAGCGGCTTATCCCCGCATCAATTTGTCAAAAGTTGTGTTGTTTGTGCTAAAGCCAAATCCAGACTTAACCCTCATGGCTTGTACCAACCCATGCACATTCCTAGTTCTCCTTGGGAGGACATTTCAATGGACTTCATTGTTGGATTGCCTAGAACTAGGAAAGGTAGAGGCTCTATTTTTGTGGATGTAGACCGCTTTTCTAAAATGGATTATATTATTCCATGTCACACGACTGATGATGTTGTGCATATTGCTGATTTGTTCTTTATAGAAATTGTTAAATTGCATGGCATTCCTTGCACTATTGTTTCAGATCGTGATGCTAAATTTCAGAGTTATTTTTGGAAAAGTTTATGGTCTAAGTTAGGAACAAAATTGTTGTTTTCTACCTTATGTCATCCACAAACTGATGGGCAAACTGAAGTTACTAATAAAACGTTTTGGGTTTTACTTAGAACTATGCTTAAAGCTAACCTCAAACGTTGGGAAGATGTTTTGCCTTTTGTGGAGTTTGCTTATAACAGGTCAATCCATTCAGCTACAAAAAAGACCCTTTTTGAGGTTGTTTATGGGCTGAATCCAAGGACGCAAGTGATGCAGTGAAGCCTGCCATGTCTCAAACCGACGTCGATGAGTTGATTCGAGTGCCTTCTGACGGACCAATCACAAGAAGTCGAGCTAAGAAGATTGCTCAAGGCACAACAGCGATCTTGGTTCGATTGGCAGCGGTTATTGAAGAGCCTAGCAAGGCGAAGTGGGTCTCGTGCATTCGACATCAATTGAGGCCGGATTCCATGGATTGATTATATGGGGGCCGAAATTCACTATTTCTTTATTTAGAAACATGTATTAATTTGTCTCACTTTAGGGCTGAATTTAGTAAGTGACCGGGTGAGATAAATTGGTATATGGGTTAAAGTCAACCCTTTGACTTGACCATTCTAAATGGAGAAAATATCTATCTATTTATTTTATTATAGGCGTGTGAACTTAATTAAATAATGTAGAGAAATCAGCCAATAGGCTTATGTTAGTTGGTTGATTTTCTCTCTCCTGGTTGTTAGAGATATTTTCTCTCTCCTGGTTGTTAGAGATATTTTTAGTTTGTTAGAGATATATTAAGTTGTTAGGATTATTTCCTTAAATAAATAATTCAGCTATGATTTATTTATTTAAGGGAATCTAGTTAGATTTAATTAGATATTATTATATCTTGGGAAGCAAGCAAAGGAGACCCATTCTCCCCATCTAGGGCCGGCCATTTCCCTTCCTTGCTCCCCAAGTATTAGCTTTTGTATTCTCTATTTATACTCTTGTTATTTCATTCAATAAAATCAGCTTGAGATTAGATAAACCCTAAGAAAGGTTTATCTAGTCCTTGGGCTTAAAAATACAATTGTGTTGTGTGCATTGCAATCTCGAGATCGTCATCACCAGAATTCGAATTTTCTCTCTCTCGTGTTCTTAAATTCGAAAATTCAGATTGTGTTGATAAGTTATTCATCTAGTTTAGTTCTAGGTTGATTGTTAAAGATCGAACCTAGTTCATCAATTGAATTTAGCGTTAGAGCCAATTCAATTGAACTATCTATTTGAATCTTCCTATCAATTTCGATCCATTCAATTCATAATCATTCAAATCAGTTTGTTACTTGCATCACAAGGAGTTCTAAAGTTGAAAGCTTTTGTAGGATTGAATTGATTTGTTGGCAAGATCGGGTTCCTGTGTGGTCAAATACGAGGTTTCTGAGGAGTAACCCGAGGCGATCACGTATCAAGTGGTATCATAATCCAGCGTCTCGCCAAGTAATTGTTTCTTTCCTTAATTTGCTTTCTAATTGATTTAATTCAGTTTTTGATCCCAAAAATCCCACCTTTACCTAAAGTTAGAATTTTTGAGACCAAAAGATTGAATTTTTCACCACCACCACCATATTTCCGCCACCCAACCACCACGAACCGCCACCACCACACCAAACTGGTGTCGCTCGTCTGGACCGCACCACCATTCACCACCAGCCGAGCCTAACCACACCACCCCCATCCAATTCGGACTAGCCTAACCCTAGTTCGCCCACCCCAGCCTTGTAACCCAAACCCTAACCCTAACCCTAATCTGGCGGCAGTCCAAACCCAAACCCTAACCCTAGTACGAGAAACCCTAGGTAACCCTAATTCTCGCAAACCCTAGTTCGAACCCTACCAATCCCTCAAACCCTAGATCCAAATCCGCAAACCCTAACCCTAGCCTTCAGCCGAGATCACCAAACCCTAATTCCTTGTTGTTGCTTGCCCTCCAAGTAATAACCCATCTAGGAGATTTTAAGGGATTTGTTGCATGCTTTTGGTTGTATTGGTTGAGTTTTGTTGCAATTAAGAGTAGCAATTGTCTTCCTACAATTTTTATGAGTTTTTATTTCATGTTGCATGATCAATAGAGATTCATATTGCTTGTTTGATATTTGCTAATTTCTGTCATTGCATCCCATCAAATTCGACCTACCCCTTCTTCTTTTGTTAATTTGGCTTCTAGTTGGTTTCATTGGTAGCAAAAGTCACTTAGTTAAAAAAAAAAAAAAAAATTTCAGTTCGTGTATACCCTTTTTAGTTTCGTCCTTTGCATTGTTGCTTTGCTTTGCTTGTTTCTTCATTATAGCACAAGAGTAGTTTGTGCATAAAATCAAAAAAAAAAAAAAACAGAAAAGAAAAGTGATCTACCCCAGCTAGTTTTAAGCCAATTTCAACCCTAGTGACTGCTTGCTTAAAAAGATAGCTAAGTAGAAATCACTTTGAAGAAAAAGAGTGACGACATAAAAGTCACTAAGCCTACCATATTTTCTGTCCTTGCATGCTGAATTTTGGCTTTATTAACTTGCATAGAGTCAATTGAGAGATTGCATGTGTTTTAGAGCTCATAGAGGGATTATTTGCATTGCTTGTCTTATTGCATATTTGCCATTTGCTTAAGCTGCATATTTCCTTTAAATATCATTAGTATTCCATACCTACACTATATCTACCATTTTACTCCCTCAAAACAGCCCAAAAACTGAATTAAGTTGATTGGATTGCTTTGAGGCAAGTTTTGGCTTGATCAAGGTGTGGTATTGCTTGTTTTGATTTACTTTAGAACACACTACTCTCTCTACCTTCTTGCTTGTTTCAGGAACAATGGTGATTCCATCAGAACCTAACCCAACTGAATTGAGTCTCACTAAGGAGGCAATCGACTTCATTAGGTTGTCCATTAGTGAATGTGTGCGCGATGGCCAGGCTCGAGCTGTAGAACTGGCCACGGCTGCATTGGCTCCACAACTAAAGCATTTAGAGGAACAACTTACAATATTGGTTGATTCATCTCAAGCTAGTCGCAAGAGCACCCCTGCAGTCGATCTTACAAGTGACCCAAATCAAGCCTCGGGTAGCGACAAAGGCAAGCAACAACTAGTGGATGACGAACATGATGTGCTTGCTAGCTACAACAAAGATAATGATCCCCCGGCTCACTACTCCCCCACAGCAGGCCGAGGTAGAGGACGAGGCATCGGGTCGAGGACTCCACCGGTTACTCATCAACAAGTCTATAATCAGCCACACAACCGGTATCCTCAAGCCACTCATCAACAATATCAACAATACAACAACTCTTTTGATGATGTGACGTATGGTTATCCCGGGGAAGAAAGGCGCCCATGGCATCCTCCCCTAGATGATTTCTATAACCAAGCTGAGGTTGTAGAAGATCTCCCACCAGCCTATGGAGTACAACGGCCGAACAACAACAACAACGTTAACCAAATTGTAAATCAGATTGGGAAACGTGATATAAAGATCAAGATAGAACCATTCAATGGAGAGCTTAACCCGGAGAAGTATCTAGAGTGGGAACAAGCTACAAATTTCATTCTAGATCACATGGGATATGAAGAATGGGAGAAAGTTGCTGTTGTTGTCATCCACTTTATTGGGACCGCTAGAAATTGGTGGTTTAGAATGAAGGAGGATCGAATTAGAAAGGCCTTACCACCAATTAAAACTTGGGGCCAGCTGAAGTTTGTAATGAGGAAGAAATATGTGCCTGAAGAGCATACCGAGCACATGAGATTGAAAGTTGTAACTTGCAAACAAGGCACCAAGTCTCCAACCGAGTACTTCAATGAGCTAGAGGATCTGAGTTTTAAAGCGGGAATTCATCATTCCCAACGGTCTCTAAGGACCCAATTCATGGCTGGACTGAATCAAAGCATTCAAGACACATTGGAGATTCAACAAATCAAGGATCTCAATGCCTTAGTACATTCAGCCCAACTACTCTATGAGCAGCAACAAAGGAAGAAGAAGGAAGCTTGGAATGCTACAAAAAGGTATGGCCCTAATCCTAGTTCAAATTCCAACTCTTATTCTTCTAACTCTTCTATGCAGCAAAAGGGAGCTTCTAGCTCACCTAAACCAACAGGTTTTCAAGGCCAAAGGCGTCCCACCAATGGACCTCCAAATCAGCCTAGAACACGTGATTTAGTGTGCTACAAGTGTCAAGGACGAGGTCACTATGCCAAGGATTGTCCAAATCTAAAGCAAGTGCTTCTCACCACCAATGGAGGATATGTGAGTGATGAAGATATAACTCCAAATCAAGTGGAGGAGGACAGTATTGGACAAGAAGAGGAGGACGTAGAGGCCATTGAACCAGATTGCACCGAACAGCCTCTAACTTTGGTAACAATGCGTACTCTTACTTTACAAGAAACACCTAGGCTAGATCAAAGGGAAAACATTTTTCATACTAGGTGTACAGTAAAGAATCAAGTGTTATGCATGATAATTGATAGTGGTAGCTGCTGTAACATTATTAATGCTAAGGTAGTTGATCACTTGCAATTAAAAACCCAACCTAGGGCTACTAGTTATGGTCTCAATGGAATTAATGATTCAGAAGGTCCTAATCTTGTCACCCATCAGTGTTTAGTCCGTGTTGCTATTGGTACTTATGTTGATGACATTATGTGTGATGTAGTAAACATGGAATGCACTCATATATTGTTAGGAAGACCATGGTTATTTGATAGGAGAGTGATTTATGATGGTATGTTAAACACCTATTCTTTTAACTATGATGGGAGGAGAGTTTCTCTTCTACCCTTGTCTCCTCAACAAGTTCTACAGGATCAGGTACGTCGAGATCAAGCTAGGGCACTTAGGCGTGCCAAGGAAGAGAAAGAAGAGGCTGATTCAACGGCCAAAGCAGCGGCCCGACGTTCGGCGCCCGACGCGTCGACAAAGCCAAGCGGCGTTTCCCAGTCTCCACCCGAGCGTTCTGGCTCAAATTTTGGGACAACATCAAAAACAGGTGGAGCTACTGTTTGGGACGAAAAACGCCGAGAAAATGTCCCTAAAACGCCCAAAGTGCCGAACAACACTTCCAGCAGTGCATCTGGGACGAAAACTGGGCTACCTCCCAATCCACTCGAGCGTTTTGGCTCAAATTTTGGGAGCAATTCAGAGACTCAGAGAGCTACAAATATGGAAAAAGAACGCCTACAGAAAGAGCCAAAAATCGGCTTGAAAGGCAGTGTAGAACAGCGCTCTCTTGTGACTCAGTCTAGTATTTCTTTCCCTAACTCTTCTTGTTTACTTCTTATGAGGAAAGAGATACTTATTATTAGTCAAGATATTTCACATCTTCCAAAGTGTCTACAGGATCTATTACAGGAGTTTGAAGATGTGATGCCTGAAGAGTTGCCAGAAGGCCTTCCACCAATTAGAGGCATTGAGCATCAAATCGATTTGGTGCCCGGCGCTTCATTACCAAACCGTGCAGCCTATAGATGATGAAGGATTATCAATGGCATTTCTACAAGGAATTCCACCGAGTATTCGTGCTGAGTTCATGGAGGTCATGGATTCGTTGACGGCTGCAAGTGACAAGTGCACCCGAGACATCCGCCAATTGGAGAAAAGGATACATTACCGAGAAGGAAAAGAATGGAGTGAAGAAGAGTCGTGCACCTAGGAGCCTTGGATCCAGCCAATAATAAACTAGTCTCTTAGCTTGTTAATGCATAAGGCCAATTGCCTAAGTATGTTTCTCTTTGGGATGTGTATAGCATCCTTGTGTCCAACCTCGTTTCATAGTCTGTCCAAGCCAAGCACATATACAATGGAAGGGTTATCATAAAATCAGATTTAGAGTGAAAACACATGAGCGAAACACTTGTGAGGATTTGAGTTCATTTTAACATTGCAAAGTGTTTGTAGCATTATGTCTTCTTCAGATCATTCTTATTCCGAGCTAGTTCATGAAGAGCTTGAAGAATCGTGTGGATCCAACCACTATTTTCCGCCCTATGAAGACGTAGAGGACACCCAAGATTCGAGGACGAATCTTCGCCAAGAAGGGGAGGATGATGAAGGATTATCAATGGCATTTCTACAAGGAATTCCACCGAGTATTCGTGCTGAGTTCATGGAGGTCATGGATTCGTTGAGGGCTGCAAGTGACAAGTGCACCCGAGACATCCGCCAATTGGAGAAAAGGATACATTACCGAGAAGGAAAAGAATGGAGTGAAGAAGAGTCGTGCACCTAGGAGCCTTGGATCCAGCCAATAATAAACTAGTCTCTTAGCTTGTTAATGCTTAGGCTATTTGTTAGTATTTTCTATTTTTATTGTATTTTTCTTTATTTAGCAATTTAGTATAAATAGCCTAGTTTCATTTTAGAGGTAGCTTAGTTTTTCAGTTTTTGAGAAAATCAGATTACGAATGGAGAGAGACCCGAGAGGTCCTCCATGGTGAGGTCGATCTATGTGTAGCCTTGGGTTGTGTTGGTTTATGTCGTTTCTTGTTAGAAATGGTGTTCTCCAAGCAATCACAACGCATCCTCTTGGTGCTTCAAGGATTCGTCCTTGATTGTGTCAAGTTGTAGAAAGATGGGTCTTTTGATCATTCATCTAGGTTCTCGTTTTCAAAGCAATGAGGGTCTATTTGTTGTTTCAATTGGTTCTTCTTATTATCCATTTATACATCCATGTTTTCTGCTCCAATTCAGTTTGTTTCCATTATTTATTATCTTCTCTCTTACCTTTGTTTGTGTTGAGTCTATGGTGTTGAAGATCGGGCCATCCTTCGGGCTAATCCCCGTATCAATAGAGCAAGTCCAGAAGAGACCGCTGAGCTTCAAAGACAAGTGCAAGATCTCATGGACAAAGGCTATGTGCGTGAATCTCTCAGCCCATGCGCGGTTCCGGTGATTTTGGTGCCAAAGAAGGATGGCACATGGAGAATGTGTGTTGATTGTAGAGCGATCAACCAAATAACAGTTAAGTACCGTCACCCCATCCCTAGACTAGATGATATGCTTGATGAATTACATGGTGCTAATTTCTTTTCTAAAATTGATTTAAGAAGTGGGTACCATCAAATTAGGATGAGGGAAGGGGATGAATGGAAAACTGCCTTTAAAACTAAGTATGGCTTATATGAATGGTTAGTAATGCCTTTTGGATTAACTAATGCACCTAGTACTTTTATGAGGCTTATGAACCATGTCTTAAGAAGATACTTAGGCAGATTTGTTGTAGTCTACTTTGATGATATGTTAATCTATAGCAAAACCATGCATGAACATGTAGATCATCTTAGGGCTGTTTTGGACACTTTAAGGTTAGAAAAGCTTTATGTTAACTTGAAAAAGTGTTCTTTTTGCTCGGAGTCTACCATTTTTCTTGGTTTTGTTGTGTCTAAAGGTGGATTGAAGGTAGATGAAGACAAGATCAAGGCAACCAAAGAATGGCCCCAGCCGACCACACCAACAATGGTCAGATCATTTCTCGGCTTGGCTGGCTTCTACAGGAGATTTGTGCGTGATTTTAGCACAATTGCAGCACCCCTCCACGAGCTTACAAAGAAGGATACGGCTTTTAAATGGAGGGAGCAACAAGAGAACGCCTTCAACACTTTGAAGGACAGATTATGCCACGCCCCAGTGCTTCAACTCCCTGACTTCTCCAAGGCATTCGAGATAGAGGTGGACGCTTCTGGACATGGCATAGGAGGCGTGCTCTTACAAGACAAGAAACCCATTGCTTATTTTAGTGAAAAGCTTAGTGGGGCTGAGTTGAATTACCCTACTTATGATAAAGAGTTGTATGCTTTAATTAGGGTCCTGAAAACTTGGTCTCATTATTTGTGGCCTAAAGAGTTTGTAATCCATTCTGATCATGAGGCCTTGAAATACTTGAAAGGCCAATCCAGACTCAGCAGGCGACATGCAAGATGGGTTGAATTCATGGAGACCTTTCCTTATGTTGTTAAACATAAGAAAGGCAAGGAGAATGTGGTAGCTGACGCCCTTTCTCGGAGGTATGTACTCTTGAACCTATGTGATGTTAAGATCCTTGGATTTGCAATGATTAGGGAATTATATGCTAGTGATCCTCACTTTGCTGAAATCTATAGGAATTGCATGTCTAGGGGTGAAATAGATACCTACTTTATTGATGATGGATACTTGTTTAAAGCTGGAAAATTGTGCATTCCTTCATCTAGTATACGTAGGCTTCTAACTAAAGAGGTTCATGAATCAAGAGGACATAGGGGTTTAGAAAAGACTTTAGAAGGTTTAAAAGAACACTACTATTGGCCTAAAATGAGTAATTATGTGCTGAGATTTGTCAAGAGTTGTGTTGTTTGTGCTAAAGCTAAGTCTAGGCTTCACCCCTATGATTTGTACCAGCCTTTACCCATTCCTAGTTCACCTTGGGAAGACATTTCTATGGATTTCATTGTAGGTTTGCCTAAAACTAGGAAGGGTAGAGATTCTATCTTTGTAGTGGTAGATAGATTTTCCAAAATGGCTCACTTTATTCCATGTCACACGACTGATGATGCTGTGCATATTGCTGATTTGTTCTTTAAGGAAATTGTTAGATTGCATGGCATTCCTTGTTCTATTGTGTCAGATCGTGATGCTAAATTTTTGAGTTATTTTTGGAAGAGTCTATGGTCTAAATTGGGAACTAAATTGCTGTTTTCTACCTCATGTCACCCACAAACTGATGGGCAAACGGAAGTTACTAATCGAACGTTAGGGGTTTTACTTAGAACTATGCTTAAAGCTAACCTCAAACGTTGGGAAGATGTGTTGCCTTTTGTGGAGTTTGCTTATAACAGGTCAATCCATTCAGCCACAAAGATGACCCCTTTTGAGGTTGTTTATGGGCTGAATCCGAGGACGCCGGTGGATATGACGCCTCAGCCATACAAGGGAAAAGAGAATTTTGAAGCTAACAAGAGGGCTGAGTTTGTGAAGAAGCTACATGAGAGGACGAAGATGCACTTGGAGAGGAAATCCATGAAGTACAAGGCCCATGCTGATAAGGGTCGGAAACAGGTTATCTTTGAAGAAGGAGATCTTGTTTGGGTGCATCTAAGGAAGGAAAGGTTCCCAAATCAAAGGAAGAACAAGTTAGATCAGAGAGGAGATGGACCATTTCGTATCATCAGGAAAATCGGCCCTAATGCATATCATGTTGACATGCCTGGTGAGTATGGTGTCCATCCGACTTTTAATGTAGCTGATCTATCTCTTTATGTGCCAGATTTTGATTCCGACGTCGAATCAGAGACGATTCGAGCTCAAGTGGAGGAGAATGATGCAGTGAAGCCTGCCATGTCTCAAACCGACGTCGATGAGTTGATTCGAGTGCCTTCTGACGGACCAATCACAAGAAGTCGAGCTAAGAAGATTGCTCAAGGCACAACAACGATCTTGGTTCGATTGGCAGCGGTTATTGAAGAGCCTAGCAAGGCGAAGTGGGTCTCGTGCATTCGACATCAATTGAGGCCGGATTCCATGGATTGATTATATGGGGGCCGAAATTCACTATTTCTTTATTTAGAAACATGTATTAATTTGTCTCACTTTAGGGCTGAATTTAGTAAGTGACCGGGTGAGATAAATTGGTATATGGGTCAAAGTCAACCCTTTGACTTGACCATTCTAAATGGAGAAAATATCTATCTATTTATTTTATTATAGGCGTGTGAACTTAATTAAATAATGTAGAGAAATCAGCCAATAGGCTTATGTTAGTTGGTTGATTTTCTCTCTCCTGGTTGTTAGAGATATTTTCTCTCTCCTGGTTGTTAGAGATATTTTTAGTTTGTTAGAGATATATTAAGTTGTTAGGATTATTTCCTTAAATAAATAATTCAGCTATGATTTATTTATTTAAGGGAATCTAGTTAGATTTAATTAGATATTATTATATCTTGGGAAGCAAGCAAAGGAGACCCATTCTCCCCATCTAGGGCCGGCCATTTCCCTTCCTTGCTCCCCAAGTATTAGCTTTTGTATTCTCTATTTATACTCTTGTTATTTCATTCAATAAAATCAGCTTGAGATTAGATAAACCCTAAGAAAGGTTTATCTAGTCCTTGGGCTCAAAAATACAATTGTGTTGTGTGCATTGCAATCTCGAGATCGTCATCACCAGAATTCGAATTTTCTCTCTCTCGTGTTCTTAAATTCGAAAATTCAGATTGTGTTGATAAGTTATTCATCTAGTTTAGTTCTAGGTTGATTGTTAAAGATCGAACCTAGTTCATCAATTGAATTTAGCGTTAGAGCCAATTCAATTGAACTATCTATTTGAATCTTCCTATCAATTTCGATCCATTCAATTCATAATCATTCAAATCAGTTTGTTACTTGCATCACAAGGAGTTCTAAAGTTGAAAGCTTTTGTAGGATTGAATTGATTTGCTGGCAAGATCGGGTTCCTGTGTGGTCAAATACGAGGTTTCTGAGGAGTAATCCGAGGCGATCACGTATCAGCAAGTGGACTTGACGCCTCAGCCATTCAAGGGAAACTGAAGTTACTAATAGAACGTTAGGGGTTTTATTAAGAACTATGCTTAAAGCTAACGTCAAACGTTGGGAAGATATTTTCCCTATTATGGAGTTTGCTTATAAAAAGTCAATCCATTCAACCACTAAAATGACCCCTTTTGAGGTTGTTTATGGGCTAAATCCAAGGACGCTAGTGGACTTGACGTCTCAGCCATACAAGGGAAAGGAGAGATTTGAAGCTAACAAGAGGGCTGAGTTTGTGAAGAAGCTACATGAGAGGACTAAGATGCAATTGGAGAGGAATTCAATGAAGTATAAGGCCCATGTTGACAAGAGGTGAAAACAGGTTGTCTTTGAAGAAGGTGATCTTCTTTGGGTGCATCTTAGGAAAGAGAGGTTTCCCAACCAAAGGAAGAATATGCTAGATCAGCATGGTGATGGACCGTTCAAAATACTTAGAAGAATCGGCCCTAATGCTTATCATGTCGACTTGCCTGGTGAGTATAATGTCCATCCAACGTTTAATGTCGCTGATCTTACTCTTTATGTGCCAGATTTTGATTCCGACATCAAATTAGAGACGATTCGAGCTCAAGTGGAGGGGAATGATGCAATGAAACCATCCATGTCTCCTACCGACGTCGATGAGTTGATTCGAGTGCCTTTTGATGGACCAATTACAAGGAGTCAAGCTAAGAAGATCTCAAGGGACGACATCGATCTTAGTTCGATTGGCAGCCATAGATGAAGGGTCCAAGAAGACGAGATGGGTTACTTGCATTCAATATCAATTAAGCCCGGATTCCATGGATTGATTTATTGGGTCGAGTTCCACATGAATAGGGCGCCATTTGCTATTTTGGGCCTTGTTCACCATTATTTCTTAATTTAGATACATGAAATGGTTTGTCTCACTTTAGGGCTGAATTTAGTAAGTGAGAGGGTGAGATAAATTGTTACATGGGTCAAAGTCAACTCTTTGACTTGACCAATCTAAAGGAGGAAAATTTCTTTATTGTTATTTTATTTATGGAACAATTTTAATTCAGCTTTTAATAATGAGATTTTCGGCCATAGGCATGATGTTAGTTGGTTGATAATCTCTCTCCTATCTTTTTGTTATATTTTAGTTTGTTAGAGTTTGTTAGGAGTTTCCTTAATTAAATAAGTCAGATAAATCTCTATTTGATTTATTTAATTTAAGGGGATCTAGTTAGTTATATTTAGATATTTTATATTATCTTGGGAAACAAGACAATGGGCCAAATAAACCCTATTAGGGTTGACCATGATCTGCCTTGCTCTCCAAGGAGTTTGCTTTCTATTTGCATATACATACTCTTATATTTCAATCAATAAAATTCAACTTGAGATTAGATAAACCCTAGAAAGGTTTTATCTAGTCCTTGGGCCACAAAACTATCGTGTTTATGCTAGCAAGATCCGAATTCATCATCATCATTCTCGATCTCATTCTCTTGTGTTTGTTGTAGTTTTGATTCATTGATTTGATCAATTAGCTTAGTTCTAGTTTGATTATTCCAATCAACTAGTTCATCAACTAGAATTAGCGTTCGAGCCATTCTAGTTGAACTATCTATTTGATTCATTAAAGTGATTCAAATTCAGTTTGTTCATTCATTAAATTCGAAATTAAGTTGCTTGTTACGAAAGGTATTAACTTGGTTAATCAAATTTTGTTTGAATCAAGTTTACTGGCAAGATCGGGACTTGTGTGGTCAAACGAGATCAACGAAGAGTAATTTGAGGCGATCATGTATCAAGGAGGAGAGTTTCTCTCCTACCATTATCGCTCCAACAAGTGTAAAGCCCAAAGTCTTAGAAGCGCTATCCCATGCCAACCAGAGGACTTCCTAGGAGGTAACCCATCCTGGTACTACTCTCTCCCCTGCACGTTGCGTGAAGTAGTTGTCGCTACAGCAAGTAGGTCACCCGTCATGGTACTACTCTCGCCCATGCACGTTGTGCGAAGTAGGTGTCGCTACAACTAGTAGGTCACCCAACATTGTACTACTCTCACCCCTGCACGTTGCACGAATTAGGTGTCGCTACAACTAGTAATGGATGGACCCGACCTGATGACGAGGACCAATGAAAGAAGACCCTCCCAATACGGGACAGGAAGTCCATCGTCACCATTTTAAAAATTCCCATATGGAGGATTCTATTTCTAATAAAGGGGAAGCCGTATTTTGAGTGGCCTAGGCACAGTGATCAGGGGTCTAGAGACGATCGTAGTCGAGGGTATTGTATGTATAACAGAGTTAGCGGACACCAAGTCGATGGTTGTGAGCTCTATACGCGGTATCTAGAATGTCTAGTTTTGAAAGGATATTTGAAAGATATGATCGAAGTAAGAATAGAGAAACGCCAACAGAGGTGAGACAGGGAAGAGGACGCAACTAGACAAGTAGTTCAAGTGGTGGATCTCAAGTATCAGGAAACGGGAAATGTTAGAACACACTACAAGCATAGTCCGCACCCGCTAGAAGTATTTTTTTGAGTTGCCCGCTGGTTCAGCAGAGCTTCGGCTTGGCTACATCCAACTCGACCAAGGTAGCGCACTTGGCTTTGTCGGGTGAGTCTCTAAAAGGGAATTTTTCACATCCACTGGAGTTGAACCCCAGACCTCGTCGATGTGGAGCTAGTCAAAAGTTTTTTAAATCTTTTATTGAATAACATTACCACTTTATATTTAAAAATAAAAATAAATTAAATTAATGTTTGATGCATATCTTGATACGTGATTACCCCGGAATCCTCCGTAGAAACCTCGTATATGACCCACACAAGTCCCGATCTTGCCAGCAAATCAATTCAATCCTACAAAAACTTTCAACTTTAGTTTCCTTGTGGCGCAAGTAATGAAAATTCGAAATGGAACGAAGCGAAATCTAGTTCGAACACTTAAGATTGAATCAAAAGGGATAGTTCAACTGGATTGGCTCTAACGCTAAATCCAATTGATAAACTAGATTGATTTTTAACAATCAAAACTAGAACTAATCAATTGACCAATTTGAAGGAACAAACTGATTTAGTCGCGAGAACAAGAGAGAGAATTCGGCTATTGAGAGTTGCTCGATCGAATGAACTTGAATGCTAGAACACTTGTGTTTTTGGGCCCAAGAGATAGATTAAACCAATTTGGGTTTAATCTCTCTCAAGCTGATTTTTATTAATGAATTTGCAAAGTATAAATAGAGAATACAAAGCTATTCCTTGGGGAGCAAGCAAGGGGGTGTGGCCGGCCCTAGGAGAGAGGAATTAGCCTCCTTATCTTGCTTCCCAAGATATAATAATATCTAATTAGATCTAACTAGATTCCCTTAAATAAATAAATCATAGCTGAATTATTTATTTAAGGAAATAATCCTAACAACTTAAAATATCTCTAACAACCAGGAGAGAGAAAATATCTCTAACAACCAGGAGAGAGAAAATCAACCACTAACATAAACCTATTGGCTGATTTCTCTACATTATTTAAGTTCACACGCCTATAATAAAATAAATAGATAGATATTTTCTCCATTTAGAATGGTCAAGTCAAAGGGTTGACTTTGACCCATATACCAATTTATCTCACCCGGTCACTTACTAAATTCAGCCCTAAAGTGAGACAAATTAATACATGTTTCTAAATAAAGAAATAGTGAATTTCGGCCCTCATATTATCAATCCATGGAATCCGGGCTCAATTGATGTCGAATGCACGAGACCCACTTCGCCTTGCTAGGCTCTTCAACAACCGCTGCCAATCGAACCAAGATCGCTGTTGTGCCTTGAGCAATCTTCTTAGCTCGACTTCTTGTGATTGGTCCGTCAGAAGGCACTCGAATCAACTCATCGACGTCGGTTTGAGACATGGCAGGCTTCACTGCATCATTCTCCTCCACTTGAGCTCGAATCGTCTCTGATTCGACGTCGGAATCAAAATCTGGCACATAAAGAGATAGATCAGCCACATTAAAAGTTGGATGGACACCATACTCACCAGGCAAGTCAACATGATATGCATTAGGGCCGATTCTCCTGATGATACGAAATGGTCCATCTCCTCTCTGATCTAACTTGTTCTTCCTTTGATTTGGGAACCTTTCCTTCCTTAGATGCACCCAAACAAGGTCTCCTTCTTCAAAGATAACCTGTTTTCGACCCTTATCAGCATGGGCCTTGTACTTCATGGATTTCCTCTCTAAGTGCATCTTCGTCCTCTCATGTAGCTTCTTCACAAACTCAGCCCTCTTGTTAGCTTCAAAACTCTCTTTTCCCTTGTATGGCTGAGGCGTCATATCCACCGGCGTCCTCGGATTCAGCCCATAAACAACCTCAAAAGGGGTCATCTTTGTGGCTGAATGGATTGACCTGTTATAAGCAAACTCCACAAAAGGCAAAACATCTTCCCAACGTTTGAGGTTAGCTTTAAGCATAGTTCTAAGTAAAACCCCTAACGTTCGATTAGAAACTTCCGTTTGCCCATCAGTTTGTGGGTGACATGAGGTAGAAAACAGCAATTTAGTTCCCAATTTAGACCATAGACTCTTCCAAAAATAACTCAAAAATTTAGCATCACGATCTGACACAATAGAACAAGGAATGCCATGCAATCTAACAATTTCCCTAAAGAACAAATCAGCAATATGCACAACATCATCAGTCGTGTGACATGGAATAAAGTGAGCCATTTTGGAAAATCTATCTACCAGTACAAAGATAGAATCTCTACCCTTCCTAGTTCTAGGCAAACCTACAATGAAATCCATAGAAATGTCTTCCCAAGGAGAACTAGGAATGGGTAAAGGCTGGTACAAACCATGGGGGTGAAGTCTAGACTTAGCTTTAGCACAAACAACACAACTCTTGACAAATCTCAGCACATAATTACTCATTTTAGGCCAATAGTAGTGTTCTTTTAAACCTTCTAAAGTCTTTTCTAAACCCCTATGTCCTCTTGATTCATGAACCTCTTTAGTTAGAAGCCTACGTATACTAGATGAAGGAATGCACAATTTTCCAGCTTTAAACAAGTATCCATCATCAATAAAGTAGGTATCTATTTCACCCCTAGACATGCAATTCTTATAGATTTCAGCAAAGTGAGGATCACTAGCATATAATTCCCTAATCATTGCAAATCCAAGGATCTTAACATCACATAGGTTCAAGAGTACATACCTCCGAGAAAGGGCGTCAGCTACCACATTCTCCTTGCCTTTCTTATGTTTAACAACATAAGGAAAGGTCTCCATGAATTCAACCCATCTTGCATGTCGCCTGCTGAGTCTGGATTGGCCTTTCAAGTACTTCAAGGCCTCATGATCAGAATGGATTACAAACTCTTTAGGCCACAAATAATGAGACCAAGTTTTCAGGACCCTAATTAAAGCATACAACTCTTTATCATAAGTAGGGTAATTCAACTCAGCCCCACTAAGCTTTTCACTAAAATAAGCAATGGGTTTCTTGTCTTGTAAGAGCACGCCTCCTATGCCATGTCCAGAAGCGTCCACCTCTATCTCAAATGCCTTGGAGAAGTCAGGGAGTTGAAGCACTGGGGCGTGGCATAATCTGTCCTTCAAAGTGTTGAAGGCGTTCTCTTGTTGCTCCCTCCATTTAAAGGCCGTATCCTTCTTTGTCAGCTCGTGGAGGGGGGATGCAATTGTGCTAAAATCACGCACAAATCTCCTGTAGAAGCCAGCCAAGCCGAGAAATGATCTGACCATTGTTGGTGTAGTCGGCTGGGGCCATTCTTTGATTGCCTTGATCTTGTCTTCATCTACCTTCAATCCACCTTTAGACACAACAAAACCAAGAAAAATGGTAGACTCCGAGCAAAAAGAACACTTTTTCAAGTTAACATAAAGCTTTTCTAACCTTAAAGTGTCCAAAACAGCCCTAAGATGATCTACATGTTCATCCATGGTTTTGCTATAGATTAAGATATCATCAAAGTAGACTACAACAAATCTGCCTAAGTATCTTCTTAAGACATGGTTCATAAGCCTCATAAAGGTACTAGGTGCATTAGTTAATCCAAAAGGCATTACTAACCATTCATATAAGCCATACTTAGTTTTAAAGGCAGTTTTCCATTCATCCCCTTCCCTCATCCTAATTTGATGGTACCCACTTCTTAAATCAATTTTAGAAAAGAAATTAGCACCATGTAACTCATCAAGCATATAATCTAGTCTAGGAATGGGGTGACGGTACTTAACTGTTATTTGGTTGATCGCTCTACAATCAACACACATTCTCCATGTGCCATCCTTCTTTGGCACCAAAATCACCGGAACCGCGCATGGGCTGAGAGATTCATGCACATAGCCTTTGTCCATGAGATCTTGCACTTGTCTTTGAAGCTCAGCGGTCTCTTCTGGACTTGCTCTATAGGCTGCACGGTTTGGTAATGAAGCGCCGGGCACCAAATCGATTTGATGCTCAATGCCTCTAATTGGTGGCAGGCCTTCCGGCAACTCTTCAGGCATCACATCTTCAAACTCCTGTAATAGATCCTGTAGACACTCTGGAAGATGTGAAATATCTTGACTAATAATAAGTATCTCTTTCCTCATAAGAAGTAAGCAAGAAGAGTTAGGGAAAGAAATACTAGACTGAGTCACAAGAGAGCGCTTTTCGACACTGCCTTTCAAGCCGATTTTTGGCTCTTTCTGTAGGCGTTCTTTTTTCATATTTGCAGCTCTCTGAGTCTCTGAATTGCTCCCAAAATTTGAGCCAAAACGCTCGAGTGGATTGGGAGATAGCCCAATTTTCGTCCCAGATGCACTGCTGGGAGTGTTGCTCGGCACTTTGGGCGTTTTAGGGACATTTTCTCGGCGTTTTTCGTCCCAAACAGTAGCTCCACCTGTTTTTGATGTTGTCCCAAAATTTGAGCCAGAACGCTCGGGTGGAGACTGGGAAATGCCGCTTGGCTTTGTCGACGCGTCGGGCGCCGAACGTCGGGCCGCTGCTTTGGCCGTTGAATCAGCCTCTTCTTTCTCTTCCTTGGCACGCCTAAGTGCCCTAGCTTGATCTCGACGTACCTGATCCTGTAGAACTTGTTGGGGAGACAAGGGTAGAAGAGAAACTCTCCTCCCATCATAGTTAAAAGAATAGGTGTTTAACATGCCATCATAAATCACTCTCCTATCAAATAACCATGGTCTTCCTAACAAAATATGAGTGCATTCCATGTTTACTACATCACACATAATGTCATCAACATACGTACCAATAGCAACACGGACTAAACACTGATGGGTGACAAGATTAGGACCTTCTGAATCATTAATTCCATTGAGACCATAACTAGTAGCCCTAGGTTGGGTTTTTAATTGCAAGTGATCAACTACCTTAGCATTAATAATGTTACAGCAGCTACCACTATCAATTATCATGCATAACACTTGATTCTTTACTGTACACCTAGTATGAAAAATAGCCTAGGTGTTTCTTGTAAAGTAAGAGTACGCATTGTTACCAAAGTTAGAGGCTGTTCGGTGCAATCTGGTTCAATGGCCTCTACGTCCTCCTCTTCCTGTCCAATACTGTCCTCCTCCACTTGATTTGGATTTATATCTTCATCACTCACATATCCTCCATTGGTGGTGAGAAGCACTTGCTTTAGATTTGGACAATCCTTGGCATAGTGACCTCGCCCTTGACACTTGTAGCACACTAAATCACGTGCTCTAGACTGATTTGGAGGTCCACTGGTGGGACGCCTTTGGCCTTGAAAACCTGTTGTTTTAGGTGAGCTAGAAGCTCCCTTTTGCTGCATAGAAGAGTTAGAAGAATAAGAGTTGGAATTTGAACTAGGATTAGAGCCATACCTTTTTGTAGCATTCCAAGCTTCCTTCTTCTTCCTTTGTTGCTGCTCATAGAGTAGTTGGGCTGAATGTACTAAGGCATTGAGATCCTTGATTTGTTGAATCTCCAATGTGTCTTGAATGCTTTGATTCAGTCCAGCCATAAATTGGGTCCTTAGAGACCGTTGGGAATGATGAATTCCCGCTTTAAAACTCAGATCCTCTAGCTCATTGAAGTACTCGGTTGGAGACTTGGTGCCTTGTTTGCAAGTTACAACTTTCAATCTCATGTGCTCGGTATGCTCTTCAGGCACATATTTCTTCCTCATTACAAACTTCAGCTGGCCCCAAGTTTCAATTGGTGGTAAGGCCTTTCTAATTCGATCCTCCTTCATTCTAAACCACCAATTTCTAGCGGTCCCAATAAAGTGGATGACAACAACAACAACTTTCTCCCATTCTTCATATCCCATGTGATCTAGAATGAAGTTTGTAGCTTGTTCCCACTCTAGATACTTCTCCGGGTTAAGCTCTCCATTGAATGGTTCTATCTTGATCTTTATATCACGTTTCCCAATCTGATTTACAACTTGGTTAACGTTGTTGTTGTTGTTCGGCCGTTGTACTCCATAGGCTGGTGGGAGATCTTCTACAACCTCAGCTTGGTTATAGAAATCATCTAGGGGAGGATGCCATGGGCGCCTTTCTTCCCCGGGATAACCATATGTCACATCATCAAAAGAGTTGTTGTATTGTTGATATTGTTGATGAGTGGCTTGAGGATACCGGTTGTGTGGCTGATTATAGACTTGTTGATGAGTAACCGGTGGAGTCCTCGACCCGATGCCTCTTCCTCTACCTCGGCCTGCTGTGGGGGAGTAGTGAGCCGGGGGATCATTATCTTTGTTGTAGCTAGCAAGCACATCATGTTCGTCATCCACTAGTTGTTGCTTGCCTTTGTCGCTACCCGAGGCTTGATTTGGGTCACTTGTAAGATCGACTGCAGGGGTGCTCTTGCGACTAGCTTGAGATGAATCAACCAATATTGCAAGTTGTTCCTCTAAATGCTTTAGTTGTGGAGCCAATGCAGCCGTGGCCAGTTCTACAGCTCGAGCCTGGCCATCGCGCACACCTTCACTAATGGACAACCTAATGAAGTCGATTGCCTCCTTAGTGAGACTCAATTCAGTTGGGTTAGGTTCTGATGGAATCACCATTGTTCCTAAAACAAGCAAGAAGGTAGAGAGAGTAGTGTGTTCTAAAGTAAATCACAACAAGCAATACCACACCTTAATCAAGCCAAAACTTGCCTCAAAGCAATCCAATCAACTTAATTCAGTTTTTGGGCTGTTTTGAGGGAGTAAAATGGTAGATATAGTGTAGGTATGGAATACTAATGATATTTAAAGGAAATATGCAGCTTAAGCAAATGGCAAATATGCAATAAGACAAGCAATGCAAATAATCCCTCTATGAGCTCTAAAACACATGCAATCTCTCAATTGACTCTATGCAAGTTAATAAAGCCAAAATTCAGCATGCAAGGACAGAAAATATGGTAGGCTTAGTGACTTTTATTTCGTCACTCTTTTTCTTCAAAGTGATTTCTACTTAGCTATCTTTTTAAGCAAGCAGTCACTAGGGTTGAAAGTGGCTTAAAACTAGCTCGGGTAGATCACTTTTCTTTTCTGTTTTTTTTTTTTTTTTTTTTTTTTGATTTTATGCACAAACTACTCTTGTGCTATAATGAAGAAACAAGCAAAGCAAAGCAACAATGCAAAGGACGAAATTAAAAAGGGTATACACGAACTGAATTTTTTTTTTTTTTTAACTAAGTGACTTTTGCTACCAATGAAACCAACTAGAAGCCCAATTAATAACAAAAAGAAGGGGTAGGCCGAATTGATGGAAAGCAATGACAGAAATCAACAAGTATTAATCAAGCAATATGAATCGCAATCAATCATGCAACATGAATGAAAACTCATAAAACTGTAGGAAAAACAATTGCTAATCTAAATTGCAATACAACTCAACCAAATCAGCCAATAAACATGCACAAATCCCATAAAAATCTCCTAATTGGATAATTGCTTGGAGGGCAAGGAACAACTAAGGGAATTAGGGTTTTGGAGGCTCACGGCTGGATTAGGGTTTTAGGGTTCGGTTCTAGGGTTTGGGGTATGGTAGGGTTTCAGATTAGGGGTTGCGAGAATTAGGGTTTCCTAGGGTTTCTCGCAATCTAGGGTTAGGGTTCTGCCGCCAAATTAGGGTTAGGGTTAGGCTTCACGAGAACAGGGCGGGGGCGAACTAGGGTTTAGGCTAATCCGAATTGGATGGGGGTGGTGTGGTTAGGCTCGGCTGGTGGTGAATGGTGGTGCGGTCCAGACGAGCGACACCAGTTTGGTGTGGTGGTGGTGGTTCGTGGTGGTTGGGTGGCGGAAATATGGTGGTGGTGGTGAAAAATTCAATCTTTTGGTCTCAAAAATTCTAACTTTAGGTAAAGGTGGGATTTTTGGGATCAAAAACTGAATCGAATCAATTAGAAAGCAAATTAAGGAAAGAAACAATTACTTGGCGAGACGCTGGATTATGATACCACTTGATACGTGATTACCCCGTAATCCTCCGTAGAAACCTCGTATATGACCCACACAAGTCCCGATCTTGCCAGCAAATCAATTCAATCCTACAAAAACTTTCAACTTTAGTTTCCTTGTGGCGCAAGTAATGAAAATTCGAAATGGAACGAAGCGAAATCTGGTTCGAACACTTAAGATTGAATCAAAAGGGATAGTTCAACTGGATTGGCTCTAACGCTAAATCCAATTGATAAACTAGATTGATTTTTAACAATCAAAACTAGAACTAATCAATTGACCAATTTGAAGGAACAAACTGATTTAGTCGCGAGAACAAGAGAGAGAATTCGGCTATTGAGAGTTGCTCGATCGAATGAACTTGAATGCTAGAACACTTGTGTTTTTGGGCCCAAGAGATAGATTAAACCAATTTGGGTTTAATCTCTCTCAAGCTGATTTTTATTAATGAATTTGCAAAGTATAAATAGAGAATACAAAGCTATTCCTTGGGGAGCAAGCAAGGGGGTGTGGCCGGCCCTAGGAGAGAGGAATTAGCCTCCTTATCTTGCTTCCCAAGATATAATAATATCTAATTAGATCTAACTAGATTCCCTTAAATAAATAAATCATAGCTGAATTATTTATTTAAGGAAATAATCCTAACAACTTAAAATATCTCTAACAACCAGGAGAGAGAAAATATCTCTAACAACCAGGAGAGAGAAAATATCTCTAACAACCAGGAGAGAGAAAATATCTCTAACAACCAGGAGAGAGAAAATCAACCACTAACATAAACCTATTGGCTGATTTCTCTACATTATTTAAGTTCACACGCCTATAATAAAATAAATAGATAGATATTTTCTCCATTTAGAATGGTCAAGTCAAAGGGTTGATTTTGACCCATATACCAATTTATCTCACCCGGTCACTTACTAAATTCAGCCCTAAAGTGAGACAAATTAATACATGTTTCTAAATAAAGAAATAGTGAATTTCGGCCCTCATATTATCAATCCATGGAATCCGGGCTCAATTGATGTCGAATGCACGAGACCCACTTTGCCTTGCTAGGCTCTTCAACAACCGCTGCCAATCGAACCAAGATCGCTGTTGTGCCTTGAGCAATCTTCTTAGCTCGACTTCTTGTGATTGGTCCGTCAGAAGGCACTCGAATCAACTCATCGACGTCGGTTTGAGACATGGCAGGCTTCACTGCATCATATCTTAATACAATGCATGTGCACATTTAGGTTGTTACCCATGCACGTCAACGAAAAAACTATGCAATTACGCAAGGATGTCCTAAAATGATTTTTTTCGGAAAAAACACGTATATTTTGACAATAGTTCGTCGATGTCATCCACCACAATAAGTGTAATATGAATCTTTTTGAAGAAAGGTCGAGATTTATTTTTACTTCTCAGATCTCACACACAAACACTCATTCTCACTTTTTTTTTTATTTTTTCGGAAAAAACACGTATATTTTGACAATAGTACGTCCATGTCATCCACCACAATAAGTGTAATATGAATCTTTTTTAAGAAAGGTTGAGATTTATTTTTACTTCTCAGATCTCACACACAAACACTCATCCTCACTTTTTTTAAGAAAGGTCGAGATTTATTTTTATGAATCTTTTTTAAGAAAGGTCGAGATTTATTTTACTTTTTTTTTCAATCATCCTCACTTTTACTTCCAACAAATTTTACATCAATCACAAAGATCGAATAATTAGTATAGCTTAGCACATGTACACAAGGCCTTTTGCATTATTAGAATCAAATTTCAAATACAGATACATTTATTTAAAATGACTATCATCAAGATAGCTTGAATTAATAAATTTCCATGTTTCAACACGACATTTGATAACTTTTAAGGCGATGTCACTAATGATCATTATAGACCGATTGATTCAAGATGCATAAGCTTCAATAATGGAGAATTCAGAGAGAGTCCTGATAAATTTGAATTGAATAAACCCGGCATTTTCCAACAACTTGATCCGTTCAACTTGAGTTCTTTCCTTTCCTCCTCCGCAATGAACCATCATTAGTAGATCAACCTTCAAGACAATGTCGTCTATCATATCTTGGCCCCTGGCTCGACAACATATCCCACTAGTATGATTTTCCCTGCCTTGTTTGAAAGTGCTCTTTTGCAATTTTGTACAGTCTTCATCTCCCCAATCGTGCAAAACCGACTACCTCAATTCAAAAATAGATAAGCTGCAAAATAGGTAAATCTAAAAAATATATACTCATATCAATCATGTGAAAAATTGTGTAATTGCAAATTGAATGAAAGAAGATAGGAATCTAGAAGATAGATTGAAAAATTCTGTAGTTGCAAATTGAACGAAAGATGATAGGAATCTAGAAGATCGATTGGAATATAATTCCAATCTATCTTTTGTAACTATTTTTTGTATCTTTTGATCTAATATAATTACCCTTTATATCCAAAAAAAATATGAGAATGATCTATGTTAATTATTACTCCTCCAGATGTAATTTAAGGGTTGTTTTAATTCTTAATTTTCGATCAACTTATGTTTTGTTTTAAGATATCTAGACAATTAATTAAGAGTGAGTTATAATTATTGTTTCCGAAACATGTTTTTATTGACTTGAGCTCTTAATCCACGTGAATATTTAAAAGTAAAAGGATTAAAAAATCTTAGTTATTGACTTATTGATCTAATTTTTCTGTATACTTGTATCAAAAGTTAAAACAACATGGGATGGAATATTATTTTAGATTTTTTCATCTGTTCAATTCTCATCAATGGTAATCATTTATCATTTAAGACTTAAAGTTATTTATCCATATTTTATGAGCCTAATGTAAAAACGGATTTTGTTGGTGTGGAAATTTAGAAGACTCCCAAGCAACAAATGGAGTATGTGACACAAGACAATCCTGGTCTAATTTTACAATCAGTAGTTAGCACTAATGAGGTTGCTGCTGCTGGAGAGAATCAGGAGGTTGTTACTAATGCAAATGTGTTGAGAGGGTTTCTTGACAACAAATAAATTTATAATCAAGAACCCGCTGAGTACATGGGAGTCAGGTTCGTCCACGAGAGATAGTCAGTATCAAGTTTTGTTCTTATTTAGAGTTCAAGTAAGAGAGAAAGTATGGAATTTTATATGAAGTAAGAGAAATTCTATGGTTTAGGGTATCCCCACAACAATAATTATGCATGCCAACACCAATGAAACATAAAAATCATGCTTTTATTACATAAATGTGTCAACTTTTGTCAACCTAAGCAAGTAAATCAACTAACTTTTGTTCAATCAATAAACTTACCATCTAATCTCTTCTACTTCAACTAGAATTAATCCGCTTTCGCTTCAAAACCCTAATTAGATATTCTAATCCAATGTCTCTGCTTTCGGTTCTACTATGAATGATAAATTCCCTTCAACTTTCGTTTTAAGGATTAATAACAAGAGAATAGATTCATGCAACAAAAACAATCAAAACATGATCATAAACAAGTATGCACAACCATTGTTGGGTTTAACCCCAACCTTAGAAAGAGAGATTACTTACTAATCATAATTAAAAACAACTGAATTAAATAAAAGAGAAACCTTACCACTTTGAATCTAAACAAAACTTGTCTTCCAAGTATCTCCAAAATTGCCCCTTCTCACGACTCTCTCTTCTCTCCTCCTCTCCCACCTAAACTTGGTTAATTGATTGGTGGATAATAAAAACAAAGGCTAGACAAGAGTATTTATATAGAAACTAATCTATCTAAGTGCTATCTCTAAGGAATAAATCTTCTAATAAGATATATTCCTCCTATCTATCTAAGGACATAAAAGGAAATAGGATAAAAGTGCACTTAAATGCGCCGACTCGGTCTTCGTTGCTGACACGAAATGCCTCGGTATCGAGCTGTGCACCTCGGTACCAAGCTGTTACAGCACTGCGAACAACCTAGAGTAAAACTTGCATAGCGGGTTCGTTACAACTCCGTTTGACTCGATTCTTTTTCCTATGTCTTTGTAACGGGTTTCTCCACTTATTTCCAAGCTCAAATTTGATCTTCAATGAATTTAATTGAGTGATTATTCTTCATTTTCTCTTCATTCTAGAGTGCTATCTTTCACCGGCTTCGCTCCTTTCTTCAAAAGTGCTCTAAATAGCTTCTAAAAACCTATAAAACACTACCAAAGCTTATGTGGACTCCATGTGTTAAGAAAATACGAAAAACTACACAAAGGAATCAAAACAAAATGCAAAACTAAAGAAAAAGACTCAAACACACTAAAAACACACCCTAAAATCATGACTAAAAAGGCGGACATCAAACTACCACATTCTTAGACTTGCTTGTCCTCAAGCAATCAACAAGACAAGAATTAAAACCATCAACACATATATCAAGTCAATTTCCTTATAAAAACAACAACATCAAAGCACAAGCAGAAATAAATAGACAAGTGAATCTAACATCATCACACATATATAAGCAACCTCAAGCAAAAGCAACCAAAAATCAAACCTCACAAGGGTAATGTGTTTCTCTCAACTCTCATGTGTTTAGGCTGAGAATAACAACTCTAAACTCAATCCAATATGCAAAAATCAACATAGTCATTGTTACTTATATCACCAAACTCTCCACCAGAGATGTCAAAGCACATAAAAAATCATCAAGAGAACTTAGGCTCAATGAAAACTTCATAGAAGCTTCCATTCGGCCGGGTTGGAATGGGGCTTGGTAATAACAAATAGGGCATGGAAATATTTTGGCCATTTGGTGCTAATAATATCCGAGAATAAAGACTCCTAATAACTCACACATCACCAAAACTTTCAAAACAATATACCAAACTCACTCAAATATTATGCACACTCATCTCTTTAACCCCTTTAAATATCTTAACTAATCTTTCTTCTAAAATAACAAGGAAGATTTGGCTCATGCACACTTTCACTTTTCAACACTTTTCTTGCTTTCTTTCTTCCCTTATCAACTTCATTTTTTTCTCTGGTGGGAAGTTCGGTACCGAACCTACTAGGTCGGTAACGATGTCTGATTTTTCACTTCTTTACTTTCCACTTCACTTCTTTTATAAGTGCATTCAGGGAACCAAAACTCTCTTTACATGATAAATTGCAAGATTCTTTACTTTACCCAACCCATATTACCCCACATTTGAACCAAACAATCTCACTCAACAAAATCATCACAAACCAATACTAAGTCCTAATCCCCAAATAGGGTCAAGCTAACATTGGCTAGGGAATAATTTTGTGGAGCTAAAAATAAAAGGCTTCAGGCTCAAATTGGCTTCAAAAACAAGGATAATGTAAGGGTGGTAAAAAGAGAGGATAAAAAGTGGGTAAAACAAATAAGTTCTCCATCATATGATCTCACATGCAATGAACTAATATCTCATATAGGCTTCAAGAAATAGATAACCATATCAATGACAAGAGATAATATGCAAAAGGAGAGTAAATCACACAAGAAAAGATGAAAGATTTTTGATGTTCTCCCTATAAGGCCATAAACAACTCACTAGGTAGCAATTTTTTTTGGATTAAAGTCACTTCTACTTAAGATCATATGTGCTCAATTTCATCACATTTTAAATATCCACATAAAAACAAATTTTCAATATGATTCAGGCAAAGCTCTCCAAACATGCTATGGAATTACATGATCAAGCAAGTTAAAGCATATCATAGGACATCTAAGTGGGATATTATCAACACTAAAAACACAAACAAAGACACAAAACTGAGTTTCCTTTTCCCTCACCCCATACTTAAACCAAACAGTGTCCTCACTATTTACGACATAAAAATAAGAGGGAAAAGAAAAGGGAACTCACATAATAAAACTGAAGCTTCATGAAACCATTGATCATTGAGTAGTTTTGATTTGTTTCTCGATTATCTGTAGAGGTCTGTATCGACCCATGGGGATCGGTATCGAGCTTGCTGTATTGCCACCGAATGACTTTTGAACTGTTGCATTCAACACCGAGTATGTGAAGTACTTTGTCCATATCTTTTTGTACCTGTTTCACTTTAGAAAAACTTCTATCCCTACTATACTAATCTAAGATAAAAAAACAAGTAAAAAAAGCTAGCAAAAAGATCTAAGAAAGAAAAAACTAAAGCAAAAACAAAAACTAAAAGCGGGTTGCCTCCTGTAAGCGCTATTTTTAACGTCGTTAGCCCGACGAAATTACCTTGGTGGATCAGGGTGGCATCCATCCAGCGTTTTTGGGTTCAAGAGGAACCCCATACTTAGCCTAAACAACATTAAAGCCCCTTTATAAGAGATGTGGTCCTCTATCATCATTAAGTATGCTTGGAAATCCTACAACAGGGTTAGTAAAAACCGATAACCAAGGAGGTTTTGACTCCTTCACATGACTAACAGTATGATCTAATGTAGAAGAAAGATAGGAGAAGGGATCATGACCAAAATCAATCAAACCAAAATAAGAAGACTTACCTTGATTGAGCAGAAAAGCTCTCGGTACCGAGGTCTAGGGGGTCATTACCGAGCCCGCTGGATCTGGAAGTGGCTCGATATTGTGTAGGTCATACTCGGTTGCGATGTTGGATTCCGTACCGACCAATGGTAGGTTGGTAGGCCCTTCGATACGCGCCTTGGCCTTACATTTGCTCATTTCAGTACTCAGGGGAGGGTCGATACCGAGCCACGCCGGGTCGGTAGACTCTTTAGTACTACAACTAGCAACTTCATTCACCGTCGGATTGAAGTGAAACTCGACCTTCTTTTCTCCAATATCAAATGTGAGAAGTCCCTTCCTGACATCTACACGTGCCCTTGTGGTGGCTAAGAATGGTCTTCTAAGAATGATTGGTACCACAAGGTCTCTGGGATATCGAGCAAAATGAATTCGTTTGGGACAAAGAATTTTCCAACTTGGATAGGAACTTCATCCACGACTCTAGTTGCTTTTACAAAAGATCCGTCCGCCATGTAGAGATTCATATTGACAGGCTCCAATGGTCCCATGTTACCTTGGTCCAGATAGATAATGGTAAGAGACTTGCACTGGCACCTAGATCACATAGAGCTTTAAAACGGTGAGTCCCAATACCAATTGAGATTGCAAACTTACCTGGATCACCGAGTTTTCAGGGAGCTTTATAGATCAGACTTCACTTGACAACTCTGAGATAGATCTTTTCCTGCTCAAAATCTCTTTTAAAAATTTAGTGTAGGTAAGCATTTCATTAAGGGCTTCAGTAAATGGAATTGAAATATTTAAACCTTAAAGTATTTTTACAAATCGTCTAAACTTTCCTTCCGTGACATCATTAGACTTCTTAATAGGGAAAGGAAGAGTTTTTGACGGACTCGGGATAAAAAGAGGCCCGGATCGAGGCCCTAGCGAATAGACAAGAGGTGTATGGCTGCGATGCGTCCTCTCGGGTTTTCTTCAGGGCGGCCTGGGAGGTGACCTTAGGGTCTTGGAATCTGGGCAGCTAGGTTACCAAGTTGGGAGTTGACGCTCTTTCTCCATGTTTCTATTTCCCCCAATTGATCTTATAGCCTTTTAGGTCGGCTCGAACTCCATCGATCTTGCTATAGATGCCCTCTTGTAGCCCTTGTACCCATGAAGGTACCTCTTGATATCCTGGTGGTCTGTAAGGTGGAACCCTCTGATCTTGTTGAGGAGGTTGGTTCCCTTAGGCATAGTTGCCCCAGGTGGGTTGATTGTTATTCCTCCCTGCATAAAAAGTATTACGTTGGTTCCTATATGGACACCTCATGTAGTTAGCTTCTTCATATTCCTCAACAGCACGAACCTATTGCAAATTAGTGCAGGCGGAAGTAGCATGGGATTGAGACCCATATTCTTGACAAGGATATGATTTAAGATAACTTACCTTCTTCCTCAGACGGTTGATCTCATCTTTCAAGAATTGATTTTTCACTTCGGGGTCTACCTCGTCTTTGTTAGGATTGTAGAGCCGTCATTGGGGCTGCTAGGCTTGTTGCACTCCATACATTGTATCGTAGTTGGTTAACTTGTCGAGCAATGCCCACGCCTCATTGGGATCCATCTCAATGAAACCGCAAGCATTGTGAAGATTGATGCGGTTTTACGTTTCAGCATTGATCCCTTGGAAGAAGATTAATTGGAGCACATATTGTGGTTGCCCATGAGTGGGGCATTGTCCGAGCATCTCTTTGAATCTCTCCCACGTCTCCACAAAGGTCTCGTTAGGCAGCTAGGGGTAGGAGGTGATACGTTTTCTTAACTTCGTTGTCTTAGCAGGAGGAAAGAACTTTGTCAAAAATTGATCATACAAAGCCATCCAAGTCCTGATAGACTTAGGAGGTAAGCTCTCTAACCAGCTCAGGGCCTTTCCTGTAAGATACCGCTTGAAAAATTTTAATAGAACATATTCTAGAGAGACACCGTCAGCAGCAATAGTGTCACAGAAATCAAGAAATTTTTTAATATGTTCCATAGGGCACTCAATAGGTTTCCCTTCAAAGTGAGCCCTTTTTATTAAGGATAGAATTGAGACTTAATCTCAAAATTCTTCTCTATCTTCGGAAGCACAATTACTGACTCTGGCACCCTCAGTTCTGGATGCATATACTGTTTGGCATTCCTTGGATAGGCATCAAGTTGCTGATGTAATTGAGTATGTTGCTCCCTTTCTTGATCTCTCTCAGTTTGCAACGCCTCCATCTATCTATGGAGCGCAGCCATCTGTTGGGCCATCTTTTCAGGTGTGACAACCATGGTACGGTTTTCTCTTCTTCACCGGTGGAAGGATCACTCGGGTTCAGAGTCTACTATTGGATTAGAGACAACTCGGCATCCTTCAGCTGGAATACACTGTAAGCAAAAACAAAAACAAAAACGAAATTAAGAGCAAAACGGGTTCTCAAAGAGGGTCGGTACCGAGGCCCTGAGGGTCGGTATCGAGCCTGCAGTATCCCGTAAAATAAAAACTAAAAAGGAAAAAAAACAGAAATGCGTCGACAGGATCGGTACCGACCTGGTAGGGTCGTTCCCGACTCGATACTAAACTTGGAAACGAACAGAAAAAGAAAGAAAAAATGGGTTTGCCTCCAGGGTCGATACCGACCCTAGGGGGTCTTTACCGACTCTATAGAGTCCCAAAAAAAACGCTAAAAAACAAAACTTGGCTCTATTGAAATCTCCCTGGAAACGGCGCCAATTTGTTGAGAGGGTTTCTTGACAACAAATAAATTTATGATCAAGACCCCGCAGAGTACAAGGGAGTCAGGTTCGTCCACGGGAGATAGTCAGTATCAAGTTTTGTTCTTACTTAGAGCGCAAGTAGGAGAGAGAGTATGGATTTTTATATCAAGGAAGAGAAATTCTATGGTTTAGGGTGTCCCCGCAACAATAATTATGCATGCCAACGCTAATGAAACATAAAAATCATGCTTTATCACATAAAGGTGTCCACTTTCGTCAACCTAAGCAAGTAAATCACCTAACTTTCATTCAATCGATAAACTTACTATTTAATCTCTTCTACTTCAACTAGAATTAATCCGCTTTTGCTTCAAAACCCTAATTAGCTATTCTGATCCAAAGTCTCTGCTCTAGCTTCAACTATGAATGAGAAATTCCCTTCAACTTTCGTTTCAAGGATTAAGAACAAGAGAATAGATTCATGCAATAAAAACAATAAAAACATGATCATAAACAAGCATGCACAACCATTGTTGGATTTAACTCCAACCTTAGAAAGAGAGACTACTCACTAATCATAATTAAAAACAACTGAATTAAATAAAAGAGAAAACTTACAACTTTGAATATAAACAAAACTTGTCTTCCAAGTATCTCCAAAATCGCCCCTTCTCACACCTCTCTCTTCTCTCCTCCTCTCCCCCTAAACTAGGTTAATTGATTGGTGGATGATAAAAACAAAGGCTAGACAAGAGTATTTATAGAGAAAGTAATCTATCTAAGAGCTATCTCTAATGAAATAAATCTTCTAATAAGATATATTCCTTCTATCTATCTAAGGACATAGAAGGAAATAGGATAAAAGTGCACTTAAATGCACAGACTCGGTCTTCGCTGCTAACATGGAATGCCTCGATATCGAGCACCTCGGTACCGAGCCTAGATTAAAACTCGCGTAGCGGGTTCGTCACAACTCCGTTTGATTCGATTCTTTTTCCTATGTCTTTGTAACGAGTTTCTCTACTTCTTGCCAAGCTCAAACTTGATCTTCAATGACTTTACTTGAGTGCTTAATCTTCATCTTCTCTTCATTCTTGAGTGCTATCTTTCATCGGCTTTGCTCCTTCAAAAGTGCTCCAAATAGCTTCTAAAAACCTATAAAAACACTACCAAAGCTTATGTAGACTCCATATCTTAAGAAAATACGAAAACCTACACAAACAACTCAAAACAAAACATAAAACTAAAGAAAAGGACTCAAACACACTAAAAACACACCCTAAAAACATGACTAAAAAGCCGGTCATCAAAATGCTGGTGGTGTGAGATTTTGTGTACATCTTCTTAGGATAAAATTTCTGTTTTAGAGGGGGCTGAGTCTCCTGAATTTATGGTGCCTAGTGCTATTGATCTACAACAGCAAAACAAGTTTTCAAGGCCCTTACCTTTGAACTAGTCTTAGCAACTGAACCATTCTATTATAGATGCTGATCTGGTACAAACACAACCCTCAAGTTATAACAACCAGGTGGTAAGATCCATTGTAACAGTGGTGGAGCTCCTAGGACCTGAGCTGAATACTATTACAAAGTCTGCTGAATTTTAGAAGAATGTGGTTAAGGAGTCACTTATGACCAGCCAGCTCAACAAAACCAGGAACAAGAGTGCAAGGTCAGTGTAGGCTAGTAATCAGTTAAAAAACCGACACAGAACACCAAACATGGCTACACCAAGAAATAGGATGATCACAATTGATGTTCAATTGAATGTACTCGCCAATGTAGCCAAAGGTGTGTATAAATTCACTTTAGAGGAGGTAGTAGAGGCAGAAGAAGTATGGAGTGCAACTCTTATTGGTGTATTAATTGGGGGGAGTACAAATTACAACACGATGGTTGAGTTTATAAAGAAGATAATTATTTATTTGGCTCCTTTGAAGACAGAATGTGGGTTCTTGAGAACAGGCCGCGGTTAATTGAAGGTAACTACCCATTAATTGTGAAAGAATGGAAAACTGGAATGCCCATTGATTGTTCGAGCTTTAAATCAATCCCGATATGGGCCAATGTCATGGACATTGACCCAATTTTCTTATCATCCAACCATATGATAGAGGTGATAGGCAATATGATAGGGAAACCCATAAGCATGGCTAGAACCACCCATGATGTGGAGAAACTGTCCTATGCCCGCATACTAGTAGAAGTCACTTAAGAAGAGTTAAAAAGAAGAGAAGTGGTTTAAAAGCAATAAAGGTACCCTCTATAAGCATAGGGTTGAGTTTGAATAGACTCCATGGTTTTGTGAGAAGTGCCAACTTTTTGGACACTCAACTTCCTATTACGGGCATAATGGAGAGGTAGATGCACATGCAAAGACACGAGTTACACATGGTCAAGGGGCTGTAGCGGGTCGGTCAATGTCCTATTTATTTGCAATGGATGGAAGTGCGCTTGAAAGAAGAGGGGCATGTGACAACACGGTCCGCTAGGCTATCTTTAGCTGGTTGTTTTGGTTGGTAGTGGACCCGGTTTTGGTAGGCCCGCTAGGCTAGTTTTTCCGGACCTGCGTGTCTGTGTTTGGAGTCGTTGTTTTTCACCTTGACGTCTTCTTAGTCAAGTGTATTTTGTATACTCCTTTCTTTTTCTATATAATTACCACGTTTCGAGCCTAAGGTTACAAAGCATCCAAGTCTCCAACAAAACATGTCCTACACGACCTATTAAGGAGAACGTAGGTAGTCTATAAATAAAAATATTGATTAAATATATAACTTATTAATAATTCACCACAACCCTTGCATACCCCTCATGAACCAAAATATTGATTAAAATTGTAACTATTGTTTTGAATTTTTACACAAATTTTTTGATTAAACTAACAACTTTATTCCATCTAACAGTATATTAAATGATCAACATTTTTTTAATCAATGAATAAATAGTTAATTTGGGTCAATAAAAGTACATTCTTATGATAATTTTTATTACTCATTCTTATTCAATTCTCTAAAAAATCTAAAACGATAAATAAAGTTGTTCACAAATCAAGTACTAAACACAACAGTTAATGTAGAGCAGGGCAAGTATTATGTTTCTTCATGATGATTGCGTCCACATGTGGAATAGACTGGAACATGTCACCTCCAACATGGGTTACTCTAGGGTACGCACGTGTTGTCTCAACAACATGTTGCAGATCAAAGTTAATACCTTTAACCCGTGGCCAATTAGCCTTCACAATTTCGGACACCAAGGTGCCAATGCCTACATCCATGTGCACCAGTGTCTCAGTACCTTGAAATTCATCCTTGTATATCATTAGGATTGCCTCTATGTAAAAGATAGCTAGATTCTTCAAGGCAATATTAAAAAGGATGTTCAACTCTGGGTTTACAGAAGTCAGCTCCCATAGGGAAGATCCATAAGCATTGTCGAACACTGTCATGCCATCCTTGATTGCGCTACCCAAATGTTGTCATGGGTCAAACAACAACGGATGGGTGACCATGTAAAGTGCTGGAGCTAATGTCTTCATCTCAGAACCTTGTAAAAGCAACCTAATAGCGCAAAAAAAGGTCGTACCAATGTTAGTAGAACGGTACAAATATTGACAAGGTATAAAGTATATCGATATCAATTTATTATCATAGTGTACATTATTTTAATATATCTTCCAAAAAATAGTTATATAAATGATATCTCTCTTACATAATCCATACTGATGTCAATACCCTATATCTCATATTTTCAGTATTAGTATATGAGTTGAGTGATCTACTATTCTTATTATTCGTTGGTTTTACGATAAAACTCATTAACTTATGCAGGAGATTAAACGAGCATAAACTTATGCTTGTTGAGTTACGTACCTTGAGGAGTGAGTGAGGTCATAAACAATTTCTTTAGATTGATCGCCAGAAGGGGTGGTGGCAGAAAAGACGTTCTTGTGAACGAGCAACCTCATGACACGTGATAGGCACGTGGGATCAAGGAATGGGGATTCAATCTCGTCGACAATTTGGGATAATGACATAGGAGATCCATGGGAGTGAATGATATCCGGGATACAAAGCTCTAACGCACACTTGAGAGCGATGGGTTCTACAAATGCTAAAATGACGCTCGAAATCTCCATTTGGCCTTGTAGAATTCCTCCTACTCCCTGTTCATGTTCGCCTTCCATGAATCAATTATATCAAATTTCGTTGCTCGTGTAAAATCTTTCACAAAAATGATGAACTTATAGAGAGGATGGTGTGGCGTCGACGCGTCGTGAGTAATGGGACAAGTACAAATATAGCTCGAGATAACATTATCAATTATAGTACGTAATCCACCTAATACCAATCATTTTAATCATATGGTATTAATGCAGTGTGCGTACGTACTAGCTATCTTTAATTTACTTTGTGGTTGGAAAGTAACTATTTCAACTAATACCAGTCATTTAATTTGATAACATAAAATCGAAAGTTGAGGACTAACTACCTCCAACCTCTTTCAATATATTATTTTGTGAGACATATTTGGAATGATTTATTCTTTTCTTTGGATCTTAAATTGAGTCTATCAACAACATATCATCGTCAGTCAGATGGTCATACTGAGGGGATCTAACAATATTTAAAATGTTGTTTGAGAACTATGTCTTAATCAACACCACCGAAATGGTGTAAGTGGTTGTCGTTAGAAGAATGGTGGCATACCATTCGGCTTTGAAGATTACACCATTTAAAGCTTTATATGCATATGATCCTCCTCAATTTGTTATGTAGTTTAGGAGAAGTGACTAAGAGTGATTAAGAACACTTGTATTAATATCAAGATTTGGTCTGTTGTAAATCTCAACCATAATAGTTAATTAGTAAGATCACAATTTATATGGACCATCACAAAAGTGTTATGAGGCTTAATATTACCGTACTAATATATGGAGTAAGGTTCAAATAAAACAACTCCTTATCCTATAAAATAAGGAGCATTTAGAACCTTTGGATCTTCTTGATCCAAGGACTGATGCTTTATCCATTTTAGGATAAGAAGTTATTTTATTTGAACCAAATTCCTAATATATGTTAGGGAAATTCCGCGTGGTAACCACGAGGTTTGGCAAATTCCGCGTGGTACACAAGATTTTCTGAAATTCCGCATGGTGACCTTAAGGTTTTACAAATTCTTAGTGGTAACCTTATAGTATTATATAACTTAAAAGAGTAATTGATAATTAGCCCCTTTTTTTACTTAATTACATAAAACAATCATATATTTAGGTCTTTATAAAAAAATTACTCAATCTATCTTTTTAATAAAAATCACATAATTTTACTTTAGAAAAATTATAAAAATATATCAAATTTACAAATAACTTTAGAAAAAACCACCTACTTTTATAACCTTTGGGAAATTGTAAAATACTTACATTATTTACACAATTTTCATGACACTATATGTTATTATTTCTAAAAAATCCAATTTATATTCTTGTTTAAAAGAAATGTTTTTTGAAATACACTTATTTTTCAAATAATAAATTCTCCATTAAAATGTTACCTTTTATAAAAATAAATACAAAGTTTATTTTTTTTGAAGAAATAAAAAATGGTGATTGTTTTTCCAAAATTCATCGACTTTTGATAATATAAAAAATGGTGGTATAAATATGAAAAGATTGATTGTTTATAAAAAATGGGGGGGGGGTTAAAATAATAATATGTAGTGTCATTAGATATTTGTAAATTTGATATATATACTTTTTATTAAGTAGTAAAGTTATGTGATTTTTCTAAAAAAGATAGATTAAGTAATTTTTTTTATAAAAACCTAAATATATGATGATTTTATGTAATTAAGTAAAAAAGGGGCTAATTATCAATTACTCTTTAAGTTATATAATACTACAAGGTTATCACTAGGAATTTGTAAAACCTTGAGGTCACCATGCGGAATTCCAAAAAGTCTTGTGTACCATGCGGAATTTGCCAAACCTCGTGGTTACCACGCGGAATTTCCCTATATGTTATGTATGTAAACATCATTTTACCATTTGAGGCGACAAATTGGACAAGAAATTTGCAAGCGGTCAATTAAAATGGGATGCTTACAACACATTGTGCACCTTAGATAATTTCAAACTCCATTGCATTAACTGATCCATTGAATACAATCTGACATAACTTTCAAGACACTAGTTAAACTTGTCATGCCACACACGACTCGACTTAAATATTAAATTTTCTTAAAAATTTTATACATAAGATAAAATAAAAAAATTTATTCGATATAATTAAATATATATATATATTCTACTTTCTAAATTTGGTCAATATTTATCTACATTATTCATATAGCTATAAACTATTAATTTGTTTGAAAAAAAAATCATAATTACATAGATGTATGAAAAAATTAATGAATTAAAATTACGGTTTAATATGAATATTTTAATCAATATTTTGTTCAGTGAATCCACTTAAATATTTTAAAAATAAAAGTGTGAGTAGTTTGAAATATGACTCGTAAATTATGTGGGGTAATAAATAATATATACGAAAACTCAGAAGACTTGAGTGGAGTTGGTAAGAGACTCACTTAAAGAGCGACACAAATCCTCCATTCCAACATTCATGTTCGACTTTAAAAATTATTATCATATTGTTCAAACAAGTCTCGAGTTCAAGCCCTATTAATGGAGCCCCTTTAAAAATTATGAGCAGAATGTTTTACCCCTTAATGGGCCTACCGACACCAAATGAGACACCACTAAATGGACCAAAAAATTAAAATACTCGAAAATTTAATTAAATATCCTGAAATTATGGGACCATTTACCGATTAATCAATGTTCTTTTTATGCATCCAAATACATGGTGGCGCAATTGGATAATTATATAATATCGAATTTTCCTTATTTATTTTTTTATTTATTTTTAGAGTTAGTTATTTTTGGAAATAAAAGAATCATATTTTTTGTATACATTTTTAGTTTATATATTTTTACGTGTTAAATATAATTATTTCAAGTGTAAATAAGATCTTGTTTATTTATTTAGGTTTATATTTATCCACATTCAACATATCGCTTAAAATTTATTATAAAAAATAGTTCTGTTTCATTGAAAATTATATCAAATATTGATTTTTCTAACCTATGCCCTAAGGACATAAGGTCATATCTGAAAAGAATATTGCACATTTATTTTTACTCTAATATTTATCTTTATTACATTTATGATGAGGTATTTTTCAGTCGTTTACCTATCAAAGTAACCTTATCTTTACAAAACTCAATAGAGCGGTAAGTAAGGTCGATCCCACAGAGACTCGTGTATTTATGTTCTTACTTGCATGCCAAGTAAAGTAAATATGGTAGGTTTTAGTGAATGGTTATCTAATCCAATATGCAAACTAAAAAGTAAATATGAATGCAAAGTTTGATTGTAAATATATGAGAGAAATATGTTCAACAAGTTAAATCCATCATAGATATGCTTATTGATCATTGATTATCTTGATTCTCAATTCAATTGAATAATCTACCATGGATTATTATTCAAAACTTTATATTTAGTTGAAAGAGCTAACAATATGAACAACCCTAATCATCTAACAACCTAGAACAACGTCTAGATTCAATTAAACGACAACTTTAAGTTCAAAGTATCCATAGAAACAAATGCTCAACGCAAACAGCTAATCAAATTATATGTGGTTTATTCCCTTCTACAACTGAATATCCCGAACGGGTCCAAACAATTATAGTTGCTACTTTATCTAATCAATTCCGAACGGGACTTAATCAAATTAGTTGTAAATTATCCCAAAAATATTATTAGGTAGCTAATCTAACAAAACCCTAGAATAATTCTGATTCAATTAAGCACATGGAATAAATCCTATTCAAGTTGATGAGAATCAATCAAATCTCATAAAATTATTGATAACTTGCATTTTAGACCATATTAGGACATGCATTTAAGACTTTAGTTTATATGTTTTCATGCATTAGTCTTGTGTTTTCTAGTACTTTTAGTTTAATTTTTGTTATAGATGTCTACACGCATATATTTATGCTTTTCAAGTACTTTGAAGAGTTTCGAGCTTCATTGAAACGCATTTGGATACAAGACGGAATCAAGACTTCAGTCTAGGAGGCATCGGGACCTGAAATGAATGATTCAAGAGCCGAAAGGAAGGAAGCACACGAGCAAAGAAAAGGTCGTGCAGGCGGTGTTTTAATTCTTCGGATCGTGCATTTATGGCGCACGATCGTGCGTCTCGGCTCAGAGAAAGGCGTCGCCCTTGCATTCCAAACGCACGACCGTGCGGTGCCAAGGCGTTGCCCGTGCGGTGCCAAGGCGTAGCCCGTGTGCAGGCATGAGTGGTGCATCAAATGCACGGTCGTGCGTGGGGAAGTGCACGGTCGTGTGTCCCGTAGGCATGGGTCGTGCACCTGGTCGTGTGTCGGCGTGGGTCGTGCGTTGACTTGTACGGTCATGCGTCTCGGCGTATGACGCGCGCCGTGGATCGTGCGCCCCTCTAGGTCGGGTTTTGGGCCGCCTCTTCCACCCTCTCCTTAGTATAAATACCCTCTTTTGCTATCTAGTTAGGGGTTGGAACTTTTAACCTAGTTTCTGTTCCTTGAGAGACAAGTTTAGAGAGATTTATTAGAGAATTTGAAGACCTTTGTTGAATTGAGTTTGGATTTGCTGGATTTGAATCAAGTTTGTTTGTTTCTTCAATCCGGTATGTTGATTCTCATTGTTGCATTGATTTCTTCTATTTCTTTGTCTAGGTAAACCCCAAATTCTAAGATTGGGGTGAACCCAATGATGTCTAGGTAGACTTATTTATTAAATTGCACAATCCATTGTTTGAAGCTTTGTTTGATTCAATCCTAGACGCTCTATGCCTTAGTAACTTTTGTGAATGGGAACTTGCCAAAGTTTGAGACTGAAAGGTGAAAACTTTGATAACTAGTCAGACGGGGGATTGAGACTGAAAGGTACTTTTTCCTGTAGGAACCCTAGGATTTGAACTTGAGTTTTCTCTATTATGAAAGTATTTTTAATTCTCTTGTGGAATAACAATTGTCATAGAAACCTTAAGTTTGGGTTGAGTTAGCAAGTTGCAAAAGCGGATGTTGATTCAATTTAATCTTAAATTCTAAGTGCTTAAAGGTCTAGATTTTAATTTGCAAGTCATGAAAGTGGATGTTTAATTGAGTCTAGATACGTTTGTTAACATTCGAAAGAATTTAGCATATACATTAGACAATTGCCTTCAAACAGCGTCATAATTAAGATTGTGCAATCATCCTTTATAGTCTACCGAAGCATTATTGTGGTGATCCTTAATCTTAGAAGCCTTTATCTCATTGATTTGCCCATATTTACTTGTTTTTTTGCTTTAATTAGTTTAATAGCAAAAATCACAATTCAATCTTTTCTTATATTACGACTTAGTCTACTGATTTGACTACAATTAATACTAAATAGTCCCAGAGTTCGACAATTACGCAATATATGATTTTAATAACTAGTCAAACACAAAGAAATTAGCAATGCATAATTAAATTAAAAGCAAAATTACAAGAGGTTCAAAGGTGCTTCCTTGAGAGAAAAAACTCTAGCCTCAAAAAGTGTGATTAATGTTCTGAGAAAGATAAACTAACAAGAACTTAAATATGTCTTCTAAAAACAATCCTCCAAACTGATGCAGTGAAGCCTACCATGTCTCAAACCGACGTCGATGAGTTGATTCGAGTGCCTTCTGACGGACCAATCACAAGAAGTCGAGCTAAGAAGATTGCTCAAGGCACAACAGCGATCTTGGTTCGATTGGCAGCGGTTGTTGAAGAGCCTAGCAAGGCGAAGTGGGTCTCGTGCATTCGACATCAATTGAGCCCGGATTCCATGGATTGATAATATGAGGGCCGAAATTCACTATTTCTTTATTTAGAAACATGTATTAATTTGTCTCACTTTAGGGCTGAATTTAGTAAGTGACCGGGTGAGATAAATTGGTATATGGGTCAAAGTCAACCCTTTGACTTGACCATTCTAAATGGAGAAAATATCTATCTATTTATTTTATTATAGGCGTGTGAACTTAAATAATGTAGAGAAATCAGCCAATAGGTTTATGTTAGTGGTTGATTTTCTCTCTCCTGGTTGTTAGAGATATTTTCTCTCTCCTGGTTGTTAGAGATATTTTAAGTTGTTAGGATTATTTCCTTAAATAAATAATTCAGCTATGATTTATTTATTTAAGGGAATCTAGTTAGATTTAATTAGATATTATTATATCTTGGGAAGCAAGATAAGGAGGCTAATTCCTCTCTCCTAGGGCCGGCCACACCCCCTTGCTTGCTCCCCAAGGAATAGCTTTGTATTCTCTATTTATACTTTGCAAATTCATTAATAAAAATCAGCTTGAGAGAGATTAAACCCAAATTGGTTTAATCTATCTCTTGGGCCCAAAAACACAAGTGTTCTAGCATTCAAGTTCATTCGATCGAGCAACTCTCAATAGCCGAATTCTCTCTCTTGTTCTCGCGACTAAATCAGTTTGTTCCTTCAAATTGGTCAATTGATTAGTTCTAGTTTTGATTGTTAAAAATCAATCTAGTTTATCAATTGGATTTAGCGTTAGAGCCAATCCAGTTGAACTATCCCTTTTGATTCAATCTTAAGTGTTCGAACCAGATTTCGCTTCGTTCCATTTCGAATTTTCATTACTTGCGCCACAAGGAAACTAAAGTTGAAAGTTTTTGTAGGATTGAATTGATTTGCTGGCAAGATCGGGACTTGTGTGGGTCATATACGAGGTTTCTACGGAGGATTCCGGGGTAATCACGTATCAAGTGGTATCATAATCCAGCGTCTCGCCAAGTAATTGTTTCTTTCCTTAATTTGCTTTCTAATTGATTCGATTCAGTTTTTGATCCCAAAAATCCCACCTTTACCTAAAGTTAGAATTTTTGAGACCAAAAGATTGAATTTTTCACCACCACCACCATATTTCCGCCACCCAACCACCACGAACCACCACCACCACACCAAACTGGTGTCGCTCGTCTGGACCGCACCACCATTCACCACCAGCCGAGCCTAACCACACCACCCCCATCCAATTCGGATTAGCCTAAACCCTAGTTCGCCCCCGCCCTGTTCTCGTGAAGCCTAACCCTAACCCTAATTTGGCGGCAGAACCCTAACCCTAGATTGCGAGAAACCCTAGGAAACCCTAATTCTCGCAACCCCTAATCTGAAACCCTACCATACCCCAAACCCTAGAACCGAACCCTAAAACCCTAATCCAGCCGTGAGCCTCCAAAACCCTAATTCCCTTAGTTGTTCCTTGCCCTCCAAGCAATTATCCAATTAGGAGATTTTTATGGGATTTGTGCATGTTTATTGGCTGATTTGGTTGAGTTGTATTGCAATTTAGATTAGCAATTGTTTTTCCTACAGTTTTATGAGTTTTCATTCATGTTGCATGATTGATTGCGATTCATATTGCTTGATTAATACTTGTTGATTTCTGTCATTGCTTTCCATCAATTCGGCCTACCCCTTCTTTTTGTTATTAATTTGGCTTCTAGTTGGTTTCATTGGTAGCAAAAGTCACTTAGTTAAAAAAAAAAAAAAATCAGTTCGTGTATACCCTTTTTAATTTCGTCCTTTGCATTGTTGCTTTGCTTTGCTTGTTTCTTCATTATAGCACAAGAGTAGTTTGTGCATAAAATCAAAAAAAAAAAAAAAAAAAAACAGAAAAGAAAAGTGATCTACCCCAGCTAGTTTTAAGCCACTTTCAACCCTAGTGACTGCTTGCTTAAAAAGATAGCTAAGTAGAAATCACTTTGAAGAAAAAGAGTGACGAAATAAAAGTCACTAAGCCTACCATATTTTCTGTCCTTGCATGCTGAATTTTGGCTTTATTAACTTGCATAGAGTCAATTGAGAGATTGCATGTGTTTTAGAGCTCACAGAGGGATTATTTGCATTGCTTGTCTTATTGCATATTTGCCATTTGCTTAAGCTGCATATTTCCTTTAAATATCATTAGTATTCCATACCTACACTATATCTACCATTTTACTCCCTCAAAACAGCCCAAAAACTGAATTAAGTTGATTGGATTGCTTTGAGGCAAGTTTTGGCTTGATTAAGGTGTGGTATTGCTTGTTGTGATTTACTTTAGAACACACTACTCTCTCTACCTTCTTGCTTGTTTCAGGAACAATGGTGATTCCATCAGAACCTAACCCAACTGAATTGAATCTCACTAAGGAGGCAATCGACTTCATTAGGTTGTCCATTAGTGAAGGTGTGCGCGATGGCCAGGCTCGAGCTGTAGAACTGGCCACGGCTGCATTGGCTCCACAACTAAAGCATTTAGAGGAACAACTTGCAATATTGGTTGATTCATCTCAAGCTAGTCGCAAGAGCACCCCTGCAGTCGATCTTACAAGTGACCCAAATCAAGCCTCGGGTAGCGACAAAGGCAAGCAACAACTAGTGGATGACGAACATGATGTGCTTGCTAGCTACAACAAAGATAATGATCCCCCGGCTCACTACTCCCCCACAGCAGGCCGAGGTAGAGGAAGAGGCATCGGGTCGAGGACTCCACCGGTTACTCATCAACAAGTCTATAATCAGCCACACAACCGGTATCCTCAAGCCACTCATCAACAATATCAACAATACAACAACTCTTTTGATGATGTGACATATGGTTATCCCGGGGAAGAAAGGCGCCCATGGCATCCTCCCCTAGATGATTTCTATAACCAAGCTGAGGTTGTAGAAGATCTCCCACCAGCCTATGGAGTACAACGGCCGAACAACAACAACAACGTTAACCAAGTTGTAAATCAGATTGGGAAACGTGATATAAAGATCAAGATAGAACCATTCAATGGAGAGCTTAACCCGGAGAAGTATCTAGAGTGGGAACAAGCTACAAACTTCATTCTAGATCACATGGGATATGAAGAATGGGAGAAAGTTGTTGTTGTTGTCATCCACTTTATTGGGACCGCTAGAAATTGGTGGTTTAGAATGAAGGAGGATCGAATTAGAAAGGCCTTACCACCAATTGAAACTTGGGGCCAGCTGAAGTTTGTAATGAGGAAGAAATATGTGCCTGAAGAGCATACCGAGCACATGAGATTGAAAGTTGTAACTTGCAAACAAGGCACCAAGTCTCCAACCGAGTACTTCAATGAGCTAGAGGATCTGAGTTTTAAAGCGGGAATTCATCATTCCCAACGGTCTCTAAGGACCCAATTTATGGCTGGACTGAATCAAAGCATTCAAGACACATTGGAGATTCAACAAATCAAGGATCTCAATGCCTTAGTACATTCAGCCCAACTACTCTATGAGCAGCAACAAAGGAAGAAGAAGGAAGCTTGGAATGCTACAAAAAGGTATGGCTCTAATCCTAGTTCAAATTCCAACTCTTATTCTTCTAACTCTTCTATGCAGCAAAAGGGAGCTTCTAGCTCACCTAAAACAACAGGTTTTCAAGGCCAAAGGCGTCCCACCAGTGGACCTCCAAATCAGTCTAGAGCACGTGATTTAGTGTGCTACAAGTGTCAAGGGCGAGGTCACTATGCCAAGGATTGTCCAAATCTAAAGCAAGTGCTTCTCACCACCAATGGAGGATATGTGAGTGATGAAGATATAAATCCAAATCAAGTGGAGGAGGACAGTATTGGACAGGAAGAGGAGGACGTAGAGGCCATTGAACCAGATTGCACCGAACAGCCTCTAACTTTGGTAACAATGCGTACTCTTACTTTACAAGAAACACCTAGGCTATTTTTCATACTAGGTGTACAGTAAAGAATCAAGTGTTATGCATGATAATTGATAGTGGTAGCTGCTGTAACATTATTAATGCTAAGGTAGTTGATCACTTGCAATTAAAAACCCAACCTAGGGCTACTAGTTATGGTCTCAATGGAATTAATGATTCAGAAGGTCCTAATCTTGTCACCCATCAGTGTTTAGTCCGTGTTGCTATTGGTACGTATGTTGATGACATTATGTGTGATGTAGTAAACATGGAATGCACTCATATTTTGTTAGGAAGACCATGGTTATTTGATAGGAGAGTGATTTATGATGGCATGTTAAACACCTATTCTTTTAACTATGATGGGAGGAGAGTTTCTCTTCTACCCTTGTCTCCCCAACAAGTTCTACAGGATCAGGTACGTCGAGATCAAGCTAGGGCACTTAGGCGTGCCAAGGAAGAGAAAGAAGAGGCTGATTCAACGGCCAAAGCAGCGGCCCGACGTTCGGCGCCCGACGCGTCGACAAAGCCAAGCGGCATTTCCCAGTCTCCACCCGAGCGTTCTGGCTCAAATTTTGGGACAACATCAAAAACAGGTGGAGCTACTGTTTGGGACGAAAAACGCCGAGAAAATGTCCCTAAAACGCCCAAAGTGCCGAGCAACACTCCCAGCAGTGCATCTGGGACGAAAATTGGGCTATCTCCCAATCCACTCGAGCGTTTTGGCTCAAATTTTGGGAGCAATTCAGAGACTCAGAGAGCTGCAAATATGAAAAAAGAACGCCTACAGAAAGAGCCAAAAATCGGCTTGAAAGGCAGTGTCGAAAAGCGCTCTCTTGTGACTCAGTCTAGTATTTCTTTCCCTAACTCTTCTTGCTTACTTCTTATGAGGAAAGAGATACTTATTATTAGTCAAGATATTTCACATCTTCCAAAGTGTCTACAGGATCTATTACAGGAGTTTGAAGATGTGATGCCTGAAGAGTTGCCGGAAGGCCTGCCACCAATTAGAGGCATTGAGCATCAAATCGATTTGGTGCCCGGCGCTTCATTACCAAACCGTGCAGCCTATAGAGCAAGTCCAGAAGAGACCGCTGAGCTTCAAAGACAAGTGCAAGATCTCATGGACAAAGGCTATGTGCGTGAATCTCTCAGCCCATGCGCGGTTCCGGTGATTTTGGTGCCAAAGAAGGATGGCACATGGAGAATGTGTGTTGATTGTAGAGCGATCAACCAAATAACAGTTAAGTACCGTCACCCCATTCCTAGACTAGATTATATGCTTGATGAGTTACATGGTGCTAATTTCTTTTCTAAAATTGATTTAAGAAGTGGGTACCATCAAATTAGGATGAGGGAAGGGGATGAATGGAAAACTGCCTTTAAAACTAAGTATGGCTTATATGAATGGTTAGTAATGCCTTTTGGATTAACTAATGCACCTAGTACCTTTATGAGGCTTATGAACCATGTCTTAAGAAGATACTTAGGCAGATTTGTTGTAGTCTACTTTGATGATATCTTAATCTATAGCAAAACCATGGATGAACATGTAGATCATCTTAGGGCTGTTTTGGACACTTTAAGGTTAGAAAAGCTTTATGTTAACTTGAAAAAGTGTTCTTTTTGCTCGGAGTCTACCATTTTTCTTGGTTTTGTTGTGTCTAAAGGTGGATTGAAGGTAGATGAAGACAAGATCAAGGCAATCAAAGAATGGCCCCAGCCGACTACACCAACAATGGTCAGATCATTTCTCGGCTTGGCTGGCTTCTACAGGAGATTTGTGCGTGATTTTAGCACAATTGCATCCCCCCTCCACGAGCTGACAAAGAAGGATACGGCCTTTAAATGGAGGGAGCAACAAGAGAACGCCTTCAACACTTTGAAGGACAGATTATGCCACGCCCCAGTGCTTCAACTCCCTGACTTCTCCAAGGCATTTGAGATAGAGGTGGACGCTTCTGGACATGGCATAGGAGGCGTGCTCTTACAAGACAAGAAACCCATTGCTTATTTTAGTGAAAAGCTTAGTGGGGCTGAGTTGAATTACCCTACTTATGATAAAGAGTTGTATGCTTTAATTAGGGTCCTGAAAACTTGGTCTCATTATTTGTGGCCTAAAGAGTTTGTAATCCATTCTGATCATGAGGCCTTGAAGTACTTGAAAGGCCAATCCAGACTCAGCAGGCGACATGCAAGATGGGTTGAATTCATGGAGACCTTTCCTTATGTTGTTAAACATAAGAAAGGCAAGGAGAATGTGGTAGCTGACGCCCTTTCTCGGAGGTATGTACTCTTGAACCTATGTGATGTTAAGATCCTTGGATTTGCAATGATTAGGGAATTATATGCTAGTGATCCTCACTTTGCTGAAATCTATAAGAATTGCATGTCTAGGGGTGAAATAGATACCTACTTTATTGATGATGGATACTTGTTTAAAGCTGGAAAATTGTGCATTCCTTCATCTAGTATACGTAGGCTTCTAACTAAAGAGGTTCATGAATCAAGAGGACATAGGGGTTTAGAAAAGACTTTAGAAGGTTTAAAAGAACACTACTATTGGCCTAAAATGAGTAATTATGTGCTGAGATTTGTCAAGAGTTGTGTTGTTTGTGCTAAAGCTAAGTCTAGACTTCACCCCCATGGTTTGTACCAGCCTTTACCCATTCCTAGTTCTCCTTGGGAAGACATTTCTATGGATTTCATTGTAGGTTTGCCTAGAACTAGGAAGGGTAGAGATTCTATCTTTGTAGTGGTAGATAGATTTTCCAAAATGGCTCACTTTATTCCATGTCACACGACTGATGATGCTGTGCATATTGCTGATTTGTTCTTTAGGGAAATTGTTAGATTGCATGGCATTCCTTGTTCTATTGTGTCAGATCGTGATGCTAAATTTTTGAGTTATTTTTGGAAGAGTCTATGGTCTAAATTGGGAACTAAATTGCTGTTTTCTACCTCATGTCACCCACAAACTGATGGGCAAACGGAAGTTACTAATCGAACGTTAGGGGTTTTACTTAGAACTATGCTTAAAGCTAACCTCAAACGTTGGGAAGATGTTTTGCCTTTTGTGGAGTTTGCTTATAACAGGTCAATCCATTCAGCCACAAAGATGACCCCTTTTGAGGTTGTTTATGGGCTGAATCCGAGGACGCCGGTGGATATGACGCCTCAGCCATACAAGGGAAAAGAGAGTTTTGAAGCTAACAAGAGGGCTGAGTTTGTGAAGAAGCTACATGAGAGGACGAAGATGCACTTAGAGAGGAAATCCATGAAGTACAAGGCCCATGCTGATAAGGGTCGAAAACAGGTTATCTTTGAAGAAGGAGACCTTGTTTGGGTGCATCTAAGGAAGGAAAGGTTCCCAAATCAAAGGAAGAACAAGTTAGATCAGAGAGGAGATGGACCATTTCGTATCATCAGGAGAATCGACCCTAATGCATATCATGTTGACTTGCCTGGTGAGTATGGTGTCCATCCAACTTTTAATGTGGCTGATCTATCTCTTTATGTGCCAGATTTTGATTCCGACGTCGAATCAGAGACGATTCAAGCTCAAGTGGAGGAGAATGATGCAGTGAAGCCTGCCATGTCTCAAACCGACGTCGATGAGTTGATTCGAGTGCCTTCTGACGGACCAATCACAAGAAGTCGAGCTAAGAAGATTGCTCAAGGCACAACAACGATCTTGGTTCGATTGGCAGCGGTTGTTGAAGAGCCTAGCAAGGCGAAGTGGGTCTCGTGCATTCGACATCAATTGAGCCCGGATTCCATGGATTGATAATATGAGGGCCGAAATTCACTATTTCTTTATTTAGAAACATGTATTAATTTGTCTCACTTTAGGGCTGAATTTAGTAAGTGACCGGGTGAGATAAATTGGTATATGGGTCAAAGTCAATCCTTTGACTTGACCATTCTAAATGGAGAAAATATCTATCTATTTATTTTATTATAGGCGTGTGAACTTAAATAATGTAGAGAAATCAGCCAATAGGTTTATGTTAGTGGTTGATTTTCTCTCTCCTGGTTGTTAGAGATATTTTCTCTCTCCTGGTTGTTAGAGATATTTTCTCTCTCCTGGTTGTTAGAGATATTTTAAGTTGTTAGGATTATTTCCTTAAATAAATAATTCAGCTATGATTTATTTATTTAAGGGAATCTAGTTAGATTTAATTAGATATTATTATATCTTGGGAAGCAAGATAAGGAGGCTAATTCCTCTCTCCTAGGGCCGGCCACACCCCCTTGCTTGCTCCCCAAGGAATAGCTTTGTATTCTCTATTTATACTTTGCAAATTCATTAATAAAAATCAGCTTGAGAGAGATTAAACCCAAATTGGTTTAATCTATCTCTTGGGCCCAAAAACACAAGTGTTCTAGCATTCAAGTTCATTCGATCGAGCAACTCTCAATAGCCGAATTCTCTCTCTTGTTCTCGCGACTAAATCAGTTTGTTCCTTCAAATTGGTCAATTGATTAGTTCTAGTTTTGATTGTTAAAAATCAATCTAGTTTATCAATTGGATTTAGCGTTAGAGCCAATCCAGTTGAACTATCCCTTTTGATTCAATCTTAAGTGTTCGAACCAGATTTCGCTTCATTCCATTTCGAATTTTCATTACTTGCGCCACAAGGAAACTAAAGTTGAAAGCTTTTGTAGGATTGAATTGATTTGCTGGCAAGATCGGGACTTGTGTGGGTCATATACGAGGTTTCTACGGAGGATTCCGGGGTAATCACGTATCACAAACCCCACAATTAAACACAATAGTCGGACAAGATATAATCTAAGCCCAAAAGTCAAGCCCAAAAGTCATTGGCCCATGTTGCGTGAAAAGCTGGATTGCGCGGGTTACACCTCCAATTGCACGGCCGCGCTTTGCTCACCCAACCCGCGCAATCAGCTTCAGTTAGAATTACTCGGGTTGCATCCTTTGCTTCAAGTGGCGCAATTGTTCTTCTTTTGCTCTCACTTCTACTTCTTCAAGCTCCTTTGTACCACCTCCTAACTTTCTTCAACTTGTCTACCACCTCCATGATCAACTAAGACTCGTCCCGCTTTTGCTCATAAACCTAAAATCCTGCAAAAACAAGCAAACAAGCGCAATCTACCCGAAAATACCAAATCCTAGAAACTAAACAAAAGCCAACCTAAAACTAGCTAAAACTTATATAAAACATGCATCTAAACTACACCTATATGCAAGCTATCAAATTCCCTCATGCTTAACCCTTGCTTGTCCTCAAGCAAGACATAAATCCAAAACACACCACATAAATGCAATCATGCATCCATCTCATAATCAAACAAGCATTTCACATATAACCAAAACCCGACCAAGACTTCCTAGCATGCATTATAACAAGCAAAGAGCAAAGATTATTCATTCAATCTAGACCTCACCAAGGTAAATGAGTTTGCACTCAAACTCTCAAGTGTTTAAAGGTATGTGTTTCACTCAAAATCAACCATGAGAACTACTCTACTATATGCTTGGATCGGCGTTCTAAATCTCCACCGTTGGGGATCCAACACATAACAAAAATCAAGAGATCTTTTTAAAGGGTTGTAATGGGGCCAAGGTAAAGATAAATTTTGAATGGATCATATTTGGCTTGTGGTGCTAAATCCGGGATAAAGAACTAATCATAACCCAAACTTTTACACACCTCATCTCATATTTTCCAAACTTCCTTCACCAACTCCATGAACACTCATTTATGCACTTTGTTTCTTTTTTTTCTTTTTTTCTTTCTTGCCACTTCTTGAACTCTTTCTCTTACACTTATGAAGATTACTAACAATTGTACTCAACTTTTTCTTTGCTTTGCAACATACTTTTCATCTTCATTTTTTTTTCACTTACACACAAGAGTTGTTTTTCCTCTTTTCCAACTTTATTCCAACTTCCCCCATACTTATATGAAACTCCCAAAAACAAAACCAACCTATAGTCCTAAATCCCGGATGGGTCAAGCTTATTGGGCTAGGAATCATTTTGTGGAGCTAATAAAAACAAGCTTAAAGCTCAAAAGAAATAGGGGTGTCAAAAACATGGATCTTGTAAGGTAGCAAAGGAAATAATAGGCTAATAAGAAACATTGCCTCAATGATTTAAATGGCATGCATTCAATCATATAAAGCAGTCTTGAAAAAGAGTCATAACAAAAGTTCTAGAGCTAGAAAATCATGGTGATACACTCAAGAAATATGAAGAACAAATATATCATGAAAGGCCAAAAATCTCACAAGGCTAATTTTTGTCTAGAACTTCAGAACGAATCAAATACTCGAGATAAATACATGTTCAGTCCTATAACCAAGGTAAATAATCAATGATCATGCTCATATAATATAAACTTCAGCAAATCATGCAAATCATGGGTTAGAACCTAATGCAATATTTTTGTTTTTTTCAAAATTTTCAAATTTTTTTTCATTTTTCAAGATTTTAATCAATGCATGCAAAAATTTAAATATGCCTAATCTAATGCAACTATATGCAATGCAAAAGTAATTCTCTTCCCCCATGCTTAAAACATACTTTGTCCCCAAATTATAGTAAGATGTAAAGAGAAAGAGAAAAACTCACAGAGATCTAGCTGTTAGGGTAGTACATCGAGTAGTACTGTGGTGGTGGCGGCGGTGGATACTCAATAGGAGGCGGCATATGCGATGGAAACTGAGGATATGACGGGTCTGGAAAGGCGTAGTGAGGATAGGACTGATGTGGTGGATAGCCCGTAGAACTCCATCCATCTAATCTAGCATTGAGCAACCTAAATTGCTCATCCCAACGGGCTTGATAAGCAGAAAACAGTTGATCCTGAAAAGTAGTAAACCTGTCATCCACATAGCCTCTCATGCTTTGGTAACTCTAATCAATGCGAGATGACATGTTATTGTATCGTTGTGTGTTATCCACCTGCATTTGTCTCATCATCTCCATCATCTGATTAAACTAAGCATCAGAGTAGTGAGCACCACTCCCAGAAGGCAAAGATGGATCAAACTGTCTCTGTTCTTCTTCCTCAAACTCTTCCTCATCCTCCTCAGATTCCTCAGATTCTTCATCTCCTTCAGCCATCACAAAATCCTCATCATTTCCTTCGTCCTCATCAGATTCTTCTTGGATTGTCACTGGAGTCTTCTTCTTACCCCGAGTAGGGCCTCTCATATCACTCAAATCCAGGTTTACATCTTGAACTTCATTAACCAGTTTCCCAGGCTGTTCCCAATCTTCACTCTTCTTTCATCAGGGAGCTTCATCACCTTCTTGGAGTCCCCAATTACCCAATAAAGAGAATTTATGTACTTGTACAAAGCACCCATCCGACGGAACATAGTGAAATCTATAGCTAAAGGTGGGATATCGACGACTCGCCTATTTAGATCAATTCTAAAATGCCTGGCTAAATGTGTCACAATCCCTCCAATACAAATGGCTCCACCTCCCCTTGTTTCCAACATGAACCAAATGGTGCATCAACATTGCCCCCATGTTAAGTCGCTTCCTCTTCAGACAAGCACCTAGTATAACAACATCCTTCTTTGGGCAATTGTTTCCACCATCACCCCTCCCATTAATAGTGCGGGCTATGAATCTCTGAAAGACTCTGATGGCGGGGTAAGTAATAGGAGACATTTTTTCTTAGTGGGCTCATAGGTTGATCTCCCTGTTATGGACTTCAAAATTTTTTTATCAGCCCATCCAGCTCCATTTTCATTCAACACAATGTCATTACCAAGAAAATTGCAGAAACCAAACACATCATTAACCTGCCTCAATGTCATCCTCCTTCTTACACCTCCCAAAAGAAATTTACACTCCCCTTCAACTCTAAATTTAACCTCCAACAAGCTTAAAAATTCAAGTGTTAAACCCTTGAAAGTGGATTCACACAACTGTAAGAACTGTCCCATCCTAAAAAATGCAGCAATTTCCCTTAGAAGAGGTGACAATCCAAGGGCATCCATCAAATCCCATTCAATGAACCTAGTAGGTTGCCACTCTCTATCTTTCAACATATATGATCTAATTCTATGGTTGAGCATGTTCAAACTGAAACCAAAAGTCTCTGGAGTTTGCTCTCCCTCCACAGTAGGAAGAACCAACCACTTCCCGGGCATGGAAGCCTTCCTCCACGGCTCCTAGGGTGCCACCAAATCAGTTTAGGAAGCCGGAAATAAGGAAGGACTCGACTCCTCAACCGAGGAAAGATTTCCCTCCACGTCCTCGGCAAGAAGGAGGAGAACGGGCGAGCAATGTGAAGTGTTTCAAGTGCCTTGGCTATGGGAACTATGCTCGGAATTGTCCTAATGAACGGAAGGTTCTCCTTAACTCCCAATGGGAGTACAAGTATGAGGAAGAAGGGGTTTTGGAAGAGGAAGAGGAGAGCCCCGAGGTTGAGGAAGACGAGCTCCATGTCACCGCCGAGGATGGAGGGTGCTTCGTTGTCCAACGAACGCTCTTCATGACGGAGAACACCACCACACCTAGTCAACGGGAAGTTATCTTTCATACTCGATGCAAAATCATGGATAAGGTATGTAGTGTGATTATCGATAGCGGATCTTGTTGTAATATTATTAGTCAAGAGGTGGTGGATCGTTTTTCCTTGCAAACTACTTGCCATCCTTTACCTTATCCTTTGTGTTGGTTGAATTCTAATACCCCAATCCAAGTCAAGGAGAGGCTCGTATTTCTTTTTCTATAGGGCCATACATGGATGAGGTGGAGTGTGATGTGGTGCCGATGACCACTTGTCATCTCCTTTTGGGATGCCCTTGGCAATATGACAAGGGAGCTATTCATCACGGCGTCTCCAACGAGTATCATTTTCAAATGGAGGGAAAGAAGGTGATGTTGCACCTGATGACTCCCCATGAAATTATGTTGGATCACACAGCGAAGGAACAAAGAAAGAAGCATGCGATTCGAGAGGGAAAGAAGGACAAAAAGCTAGCTCTAGGCGGCCCTTCTACGCCCTTGCTTTTGGCCAAACCGAAGGAGATACTTCATACATTCAAGGGAAGTGGTGTTTGTCTTTTGCTTGTTTTTCAAGAATCTTACTTATCTTCCCAAGAATTAGTTGATATTCCTCCATCCATTTCTAATCTTTTGCAGGACTTTGAGGAGCGTTTCCAAGAAGAGGTGCCAACGGGACTACCACCGCTAAGGGGAATAGAGCATCAAATCGATTTTGTGCCTGGTGCCACTCTACCGAATCAACCAGCCTATCGAGCCAATCCGGAGGAAACTAAGGAGCTTCAACGGCAAGTACAAGAGCTCCTTGACAAGGGTTATGTGCGTGAGATCCTCAACCTGTGTGTCATTCCCGTCATTCTTGTGCCTAAGAAGGACGACACATGGAGGATGTGCGTTGATTGTCACGCGATCAACAACATTACCATCAAGTATCGCCATCCGATTCTGCGGCTCAAGGATATGCTTGACGAGCTTCATGGGGCGAGTCTCTTCTCCGAAATTGATCTTAAGAGCGGATACCATCAAATAAGGATGAAGGAGGGAGATGAATGGAAGATGGCGTTCAAAACAAAGCAAGGCCTTTACGAGTGGTTGGTTATGCCCTTCGGATTAACCAACGCTCTGAGCACCTTCATGCGCTTGAAGAACCACGTCCTCTGACCTTTTATTGGTAAGTTTGTGGTTGTTTACTTTGATGATATTTTAATTTATAGCCACGATTTATCATCCCATGTCGAGCACCTTAGGCAAGTGCTTGAAGATTTGAAAAGGAAGCGCCTATTTGCTAACTTCAAGACGTGCCACTTTTGTTCGGATGACGTGGTATTTCTTGATTTTGTTGTGAGTAGGAATGGACTACAAGTAGATGAAGAGAAGGTGAAGGCGATTCAAGAATGGCCAACACCGACAACTATGACACAAGTCCGGAGCTTCCTTGGATTAGCCGGATTCTACCGCCGGTTTGTCCGTGACTTTAGTACCTTGGTTGCGCCCTTAAATTTCCTTACTAAGAAGAATGTTCCATTTATGTGGGGAGAGGCGCAAGAAGAGGCCTTTGCAGCCCTTAAGGCTAAGTTGACACAAGCGCCGTTGTTGGCTCTTCCCGATTTTGGCAAGATGTTCGAGATAGAGTGTGGGATGCGTCGGGCATCGGGCTCGGAGGCGTACTTATGCAAGAGGGATGGCCTATAGCCTATTATAGTGAGAAGCTTGGAGGTGCCGAGCTCAAGTACCCCACGTATGACAAAGAGCTACTTGCTCTTTTTCGAGTGCTACGGGCGTGGGAGCACTATCTCTTACCTTGGGAGTTTGTTATCCATTCCGATCACAAGGCGTTGAAGTACTTGAGAGGGCAAGCAATACTGAACCGAAGGCATGCCAAATGGGTGGAATTCATCGAATCTTTTCCCTATGTCATTAAGCATAATTTGTCAAGGACAACGTCGTCCCCGACGCGTTGTCGCGGAGGTACGCTCTCTTATCTTTACTAGATGATCGTTTGCTTGGATTTTCTATTATGGAGGAGTTGTATGCTCATGATACTGATTTTAGTGACATTTTTCATGCTTGTTTGAAGGGGGGGGGGGAGTCGGGATCAATTCTACTTGCATGAGGGTTTTCTTTTTAAGGGAACTCGCTTGTGTGTGCCAAGTGGTTCGGTGTGTAAAGAAGATGGTTGGAGTCTTTTATTGCTTCATGGTTCGATAAGTGATAATTCTACGGTTAAGGACAATTAATAAGTTCTCGGGTTTTACGGGTTAATTTTGTAATTTTCCTTAAGTGAGGGGGCTGATTTTGTGAGGCCTTGTATTAGGTTATATGGCCAGCCACCTTGTCCTCTCTCCCTTAGCTTTTGGACGAAAATACTTTTGTTGTTTCCTTACTTTGTTTCAATCTAGTTCTTGTATTTCTTTCGTTCAATCTCGTTGTTCGAATGTTGGTGAGTAATATCCGACGCTCTTGCATCTTAGTTTGCTTGAAATCTTGGTGAGTCATATCCAATTTTTCGAGCATCCATATCCTTAATTATCACCTTCCATCTACGCCTTCGCAAGGAGTTTCCGAGTTTTCGCTTGGCGATTTCCTTGCACCATCTCCATCTCCATCGATCTGGCCATCAAGTTCCCCCATCACCTAAGAAGGCATACTTGAGATGGTATGGAAGTTGCTTCAATTCTACCACTGTTTCCTGCACAATAGATGGCAAAAGCTTCTTGCTTGGCAAGGTTAGTAGCATGGGATTTGAGCCCGGTGGCATAAGTGGACGCTCAAAGTGAGCATTCAACTCTGCCACTACTTCCTGCAGGTCAGTCCTTAAACTCAAATCTGAAGTTTCATTCATAATAGCATTCTCCAAGGTGGATTTCAAAGCTTCAGATTCATGCATATTGAAGAAGTCTTGAGCAAGTGGTTCTATAACATCTATTAAGCACAAAGAGGAATCTTCGGTAGGGTATTTCATTGCATCATAGATATTGTACTCTACCCTTTCCCCGTCAAACCCATGGTCAAAGAACCTCTACACACATCAATTTTTGTCTTACCTGTTTTTAGCAAAGGTCTACCTAGCAAAATAGGTGCAACATGCTTATCATGGTCCATATCTAAAACATAGAAATCAGCAGGAAATATTAGAGTATCAACCATAACAAGCACATCTTCAACTATCCCTCTAGGATAAACATTAGATCTATTAGCTAGTTGTATTATAATGCCTGTTTCTTACAGAGGGCCCAATTCAAGCATTTTATACACCGAGTAAGGCAAATAATTTATTGTAGCACCTAGATCTAGCATAGCTTTGTCAATTTTTGTTTCACCAATTATGCAGGGAATAATGAACATGCCAGGTTTACCACATTTTTGAGGCATGCGCCTTTGAAACACAGCAGACACATGTTCACTCACAAAGATTTTCGGTTTCCCTTTAAGCTTTTGGGTTCTTTTTATGGTGCATAATTCCTTCAAAAACTTAGCATATCTAGGAATGCTTCCAATCAAGTTAAGTAAAGGAATGTTTACCTTACATTTGCTGAACGTCTCAAACAATTCCTTGTCATTCTCCAGCTTCCGGGTCTCTTTTAATGCTTCTGGAAAGGGTGGAATAGGTACATAGGCCTTCAGAGGTGTCTTAGACGAATCTTCTTCATCGTCCAGATTGCTCGGGTTGTCTCCCAATTGCGCAGTCGCGCTTTTAGCAGGCAACCCGCGCAATTTCAACTGAGGCTGAATGTGCGGGTTGGAATCGGATTACGCGGCCGCGCTTTTAGCAGGCAAGCCGCGCAATTCGTCTTTGGATGAATTATGTGGGATGGCATATGAAAGTTCGGTTTTCTCCTCAGTTTCGTCCTTGGCTTCTTCTTCCACTCCTCTCCTGGCTGATACGTGCCCATCCTTGGGCTCTACTTGAAGCTCTCACCCGCTCCTTAAAGTAATAGCATTAACGTTCTGCTTTGGGTTAAGCTCGGTCCGAGAAGGTAGCTTACTTGAATCTCTAGCTTCCAGCTTGCCTATAACATTGACAATTTGACTGACTTGAGTCTCTAAATTGTGGATGCTAGACTTGGTCTCTTGTTGAAATTGGTTCATTGAGCCTTGCATTGTAGTCACAGTTTGTGCAAGAGTCCGAATCATATCTTCAGTAGACATAGCATTCTGATTGGCTCACTAAGGACGGGGTTGGAAAGGTGGCCTATAAAGAGCTTGACCACCTTGTTGATTTGTCTTGTAATAACCTCCCTTTTTCTAAGGTGGATATCTAGTAAGTCAAACCTAGTTTCGGGGATGAAACTATTTTTAAGGGGTTACTATTGTAATAACCCTTTTTTTCAAGAAAGACAATTATGTAATTTCCTTTTTAATTTGTTTAATAAAATAAATTATGGCAATATCCTCATAATAATGATATATTGCTTACCTAAGTTATTTTATTTATTGAAAATTAATAACTAACCCCTAAAGGGTTATTTGAAATAATAATAGACCTTACTCATATGTTAAAAAGAGATAAAGAAATACATAAAATTAGAATTTTATGAGAAAGACCTCAAAAGTATTTAAAAATATTTTTATAAACAAAGAGAATTATTGTAAAAATATTTTGAATTACAAGTTTTACTCCTTCAAAAGATATTAATGATAAATATTAGTATCAAGGGCATTTTTGTTCATTTCTTAAACTAGAGGGGTTGTTTATGCAAATTCTTGAAAATAGATTCAAAAATGGGTGTTCTTCTTCTCCAACTTGTTCTTAACTTCAAATGAGGAATTTGATCTCGTTTCTTAACGGAAATGGATTACGTAAAAGCCTACTTGTCACATTTTTAACCCTCTACAAGTTCCCTCAATCAATTTGGGAGCAATCAATCAAAATCATCCCGAAAATCTCGTTCTAGGTCAAAGTGCAACGTTTTTGGAATCCTTCAAATTAAATTTGAATTGAAGAAGGATAAGGTCGGATTTAAGATGAAAAGGATTGAGAGGAGTCAAATGATGGATTAGAGAATCAATCCCGATTCAATAATAAGATAAATCACCCATAAATGGGCGAAATTAGCGGGATTGTGTCTAAGGCTTTAATGGAGGATTTCGGCCTCAGTTTTGGAGCGTTGAAGCTCATTCTTGGCCCTATAAATAGATCTTCCAATTTCCTATATAACCTTAAGAAAAATCACTCCCTTTCCAATTGGAATTTGGTCAAAAAACCGATCTAGAAACCCACATAAAAACCAGTCTCTGTTTTCAAAAATCCTCACCGGAACCGCCTGTTCAGCGGCGTTTTCCAGCCACCACGGACCACCCCAGATGCCGCCGCTACCAACAGTAGAAAGCCACGCTCGTCCCGGTTCCAACAACACCTCACACGCCTCAAACCGATTCCAGACGAAGGAGAACGAAGCTTCTGAAGTCGGAGACGCGCATTGTTGCTGCTGCTGTACGTAGCAGGCCCGCGGGCCCGACCCGACCCGTTTGGCTTGCCTCCTTACCCATTTTTGCCTTATTTTATGCATTTTATTAATTGGGGTATTTAAAATAAAATAAATCTTGATAAATCTTAATTTATAAGATGTTAAAAATATTTTTATGATATTCTTAAGAAGGAAAAGTAGCAAGTATATATTTTTATAAAATTTGCAACTAGAAAGCAAATGATGAATATTATTGATTTTATGTCTTAAAAACATGTACTTTGCAAAATGATATGATTTTTATTGAAATAACATATGGGTAAATATTTTTAATTAATATGTATGCATAAAGATAAAGAATCTACAATATGCAATACAAAGAAACTAAAAAGGTCATACATTAATAAAGAAAGATTTTATTAATTTTAATAGGATAAGTTTATTAGAAATATAAACTTAGACGAGTCATATGAATTGAAGAAGGATAAGGTCGGATTTAAGATGGAAAGGATTGAGAGGAGTCAAATGATGGATTAGAGAATCAATCTCGATTCAATAATAAGATAAATCACCCATAAATGGGCGAAATTAGCGGGATTGTGTCTAAGGCTTTAATGGAGGATTTCGGGCTCATTTTTGGAGCGTTGAAGCTCATTCTTGGCCCTATAAATAGATCTTCCTCTAACCATAAGAAAAATCACTCCCTTTCCAATTGGAATTTGGTCAAAAAACCGATCTAGAAACCCACATAAAAACTAGTCTCTGTTTTCAAAAATCCTCACCGGAACCGCCTGTTCAGCGGCATTTTCCAGCCACCACGAACCACCCCAGATGCCGCTGCTGCCAACAGTAGAAAGCCACGCTCGTCCCGGTTCCAACGACACCTCACACACCTCAAACCGATTCCAGACGAAGGAGAACGAAGCTTCTGAAGTCGGAGACGCGCATTGTTGTTGCTGCTGTACGTAGTAGGCCCGCGGGCCCGACCCGACCCGTTTGGCTTGCCTCCTAACCCATTTTTGCCTTATTTTATGCATTTTATTAATTGGGGTATTTAAAAAAAATAAATCTTGATAAATCTTAATTTATAAGATGTTAAAAATATTTTTATGATATTCTTATGAAAGAAAAGTAGCAAGTATATATTTTTATAAAATTTTCAACTAGAAAGCAAATGATGAATATTATTGATTTTATGTCATAAAAACATGTACTTTGCAAAATGATATGATTTTTATTGAAATAACATATGGGTAAATATTTTTAATTAATATGTATGCATAAAGATAAAGAATCTACAATATGCAATACAAAGAAACTAAAAAGGTCATACATTAATAAAGAAAGATTTTATTAATTTTAATAGGATAAGTTTTTTAGAAATATAAACTTAGACGAGTCATAAGAACTCAACTTACGAGGAAAAGTTGAACAAAATAAATCGCTTATGATTTATTTTGTATCTTATGTATGAATCAGGAAAAGGAAATCAATCGTTGGATTGCAAGCTCCTCTAAGATAGTTCTCGCTCGCCTTCGAAACGTAGCAAGTGGTGGTTCGCTCTCATATTTTATCATGAATACTTTTATTCTTGCTTGCATGTTGTGTTGGGAACGCTTGTTTGAATAAAATGAACTTAGGTTATTATAGAAATAATGCCCATGTTGAAACGTATAACTGAATTAGGGTTTATTATGCATAGAAATAATGACCCCATGGTAGCTTATTGTTATTATTCTATTATGCGCTAGAACTTATATTCAGGTTGCAATGTTTGTGCACCTGTTTGTTTCACGGTCTCATTTTGAGATTCGTTGTTGTGGACTAGCGTAGAATTAGGGGTGGGGGTTCACTAACCCCTGAACACCTCTTTATAATATTTTGCATTAGGATGGACCAAGACCCTAATGCTGGTCATGACCCTACTCTCTCAACCGTTTTGAGGAGTGTTTGGCACCTAGCTAGTGCCTTGTATCGGGACTTAGGAACTCGTTCCTCCCTTTGTGGGATTCTATATATTATGGCATATCGCGTTGCCGTCTTAAAAGCTACCAACTTGAATGCAATGTTTTGTAATTAAATAAGATAAGTGCTAGTGCACACCCATTAAAACGTGTTTAGGGTGGTGACTACACCTTGGAAAACCACTCTGGCTCCCGGCTTTGACTAATCTATTTTCCAATCTGAATTCGGACAACACGCATCGGTGAGGTTGGTTGTAGATTTGATAAGTCGACGAAGGCTTTTCAAAATATTGGTTGATAATTAAAGTTCCCAACATAACCTTTCTCAAGGAACCATAGCCTTGTGGTGTCCTGTTGGGACGTTGTTGGGACCTCTGGTTCTAAACAACGGATCAACAATGTTATTCTCCGTGTTTTGATAATGACAAACACCATAAGGAACTAATGTGGTTTGTTCAAGTATTTCTAAGGAACGCAGATACAGCCAAGAACTCCCATGAATGACCAAAAGCCACAGAAGCTCACAATGCAGAGTTTCCACCAAGGGAACTCTGAAGAGGAAAGTTCCCATGCAGTGGGAACTCCCAGGAATGATCAAGAGAAAACAAGCTTACAACGATGAAGAGTCTCCATCAAGGGAACTCTGAACAAGACAGTTCCCATGACATGGGAACTCACATGTGAGACAACGACCGTTCAGCGCAGATTGCGAGATTCTGTCTTGGACAACCCGAAGGAACAGTCTGAGGATCAGACTGTGATGCTTGATCCAACGGTCCGATTGATTCAAGAAGTTGACCTAGTTCAAACCAAAGTCACATGTGAAGAAAGTACAACTTGGGCATCAAGCAAAGGGCATTTTGGACACAGTTGAAAGATGTGACTGCCCAAGCTCACCTGGACTATAAAGCCAAATGAATAGTACTCGGATTGAGTACTTCTCCCAGAACTCACAAACACCCACATCAGAGAAAAGAAAGAAAAAGAAGAGAAGTCCCCACCGGCGAGTGTGTGATCTCGACGACGGTGAAGCCGAAGTTCCCAAGGGCAAGGGAACTGAGAAGTCAGTATAAGGTTTGAGTTACTTGTATTCTGTTGTTATGAGCTTAGGAACTCAGTTGAGAGGATGTACAAGTGTTGCTAGAGTTAGGAAGAACTCGTAGGAACAGAGAAGTGTGAATCCGGCTGTTGTAACTAAGGAACAAAGCAATCAATATAAGTAAGTCATTCAAAATCCTCTAAGCGGAGGTAGAGGTTTACCCATACAACTAGTTGGTTGTAGTGGGGATCCTCTATAAGGGAATTGTGTTCTTTACTGCGTTTAATACTTGCGCTTAATTTACTTCCGCTGCCTTGGGAACAGCTTAACAGCCGGTTCCAAAGCTCTTTGCTAACGGTTTACGATCCAACAATTGGTATCAGAGCGGGTTTGCTCTAGATTTGTGTTAGCATCGCAGGTATCAAATGGCTCAAGAACTTACTCAGGTGGGGAAAAACACTAGTAAGCCGCCAAGGCTTATTACAAGAAGATTCAAAAGCTGGCAACGTGACATGAAGGATTGGATGCGTGGCCAAGACTACCAAGCCTGGTGTGTTATCGATAGAGGCAACTTCGAAATTGACCCAACTATAGTCAACGACGTCCCCAAATGGGGACCCAAAGAATACAAGTGTATGGAGGCAAACTACAAGGCCAAACAGTACCTGAAGAGGTCCATGTGCGTACAAGACTGTGACATGGTAGCAAATCTTGACACAGCTAAGGAAATGTGGGAAGCCATCCAACAAATGCACGTTGGGAACTCAGATCTCCGAGAAGATCTTCAGATGAATGCAAAAAGGGAGTTCTACAACTTCCAAATGGAGATGGGAGAGTCTGTCGATAGCTATCAGTCCCGATTTGAAGGACTTTGCACCAAAATGGAAGGCTTGGGGATCACCAAAGAGGAAATCACCCATAAGATGAAGGTCCAACAGCTCTTCAACGGATTGACTGGAGAATGGGCAAATGAGAGAACAATGTTCAAGGAGAATCCGGTAAATAGAACACTCATGCTCCATCAAGTGTTTGGAAAGCTTGTGGGACACGAGAAGAGAAAGATCGATGATAAGGAACAGACTCGAGCTCATCGATGGATCGCACTCAAGATTGAGAAGATGCTCAAATCAACTCAAGAACAACACGAAGACTCCGAAGAAGAAGAGGATGAGGAGCTAGTTCTCGTAACAAAGGCTCTTCGGAACTTCTACAAAGGGAAGCTCCAAAGGAACAATGGGAACTGGGGAAAAGGACAGAGTTCCCAAAGAAAACCCGCAGAGAAGGACCTCTCGGATGTCACATGTTACAAGTGCAACAAGAAAGGACACTTCGCTAAGGAATGCCCACAGGGAACTGACGGCCGGAAGCAAGGGAAAAAGGCCTACATCGCCACCTGGAGCGATGATGAAGACGAAGATCCCGAGTCATGGGCACTCCCAAACATGTGTGGAATGGCCATAGGAGAAACCACTCGGGAACAACCCAGTGAGGTAACCATTGAAACTGTTCTTGCTTCTTTGAATAACTATGAAAAACCTGAGCTGTTGAAAATCCTTTCAAGTCTTGTCAAAGATAACATAAAACTGCAAAACAAGTTGGAAAAACAGGAACACATAAATGCTCAATTAGTTGGTCTTGAACCCTGTCCCTACTGCATATCCCTTCTCGAAAAACTCAAGTCCCATGTGTCTCACATCGTAGATCTAGAAAATGAAATCAAAACTCTAGAGAAAGATGAGAGCACCCTCTTGCAAAACCTGAGTAAGACTCCCGAACATCTTCAAGCTTCTAGTTCCCAAATCAAGTTTATCCTAGCCAAACACGGCATAGGATACAAAACTGAGAGCTCAAAGAAACGGGAAGTCACCCCTGAGTGAACATGAAATCCATGAGTGTAGGGCCTTAGAACTCCAATGTGAGAAGCAGAAAAATGCTCATCTCGAGGAGAAAATTAGGATCCTAGAAAGTGGGAAAGGTGGTGAGAAAGATTATTACACTGGGAACACTGGACATAGACTTTATGTCCAAATTGCTAAGGGAAACGGGTCACGGGTGTACAATAAGGAAACCATGGATAGTAATAGAATCCAGAGACCACACCCAAAGTACTACCTGGGAGAATACTATAAGACGTGCTAGAACTGTGGTGCTCATGGGCACTACAAGGAAGCATGTCCCAAGAAAAGAGCCCAAACCCTTAGAAACCGTGAGTTCCTAAACAAACAAAAACATCATGCTAATCACCAAAGGAACTCCAACTCTCAAATCACTCATGATATCAACATCGCTGACTATGTTTTAAATGAGAATATTTTCCCTTGCAAGGGACCTAGCAAGAGTCATCTTGCCTGGGTCTCAAAACACTAACTTTACCTTGTAGGTGGCAGTGAGAGGGAACAATGCATGGTTCATAGATAGTGGATGCTCGAACCATATGACCGGAAACAAAGATATCCTCATCTCACTCCACAATCATGCCGAAGGAGGCCACGTCTCATTTGGCAATAAAAACAAGGGAGAAGTAATTGGAAAGGGAGAAGTGTTGCTAAATAGATCAATCATAATCAGCAATGTCAATCTGGTGAAAGATCTGGGATACAACCTCTTAAGTGTTGCCCAGATGTGTGATCAAGGGAACAACGTCGTCACCTTCGACTCAGACGAATGCCTAGTCATCAACAACGTTTATGTAGTAGATACAGAATTTGAGCCACCAATGAAACTGTGTCTTGCGAGTTCCCACGATGATACGGAACTCTGGCACCGAAGACTGGGACATGCAAGTGTCAATCAAATCCTGAAGCTCTATCTACAGGATCTGGTCATTGGTCTTCCTCGAATCAATCTCGAAGGAGTCCAAATGTGTGAGGCATGCGTTCGAGGGAAACAGACTAGGAACTCGTTAAAACCCAAAAAGGTGGTGAGCAAAACCAGGCCTTTAGAGCTAATTCACATGGATCTCTGTGGTCCCATACGAACAGCCAGCTACGGTGGAAAAAGGTACATGTACGTCTTAATTGATGATTTTTCTAGATCCACCTGGGTTATTTTCTTGAAGGAAAAATCACAAACTTTTGAAGAGATCGAGCCTTTCATCAAAAGAACAGAAGTAAGCATGGGGCTAAAGCTGAAAGCCATCAGATCTGACCATGGAACTGAGTTTCAAAACTCAGAGTTCCTTAACTTTTGTGACAAACATGGGATCTCTCACAACTTTTTAGCCCCTCGCACTCCTCAGCAAAACGGAGTGGCTGAGAGAAAGAATAGGACCTTGGAGGACATGGCCAGAACCATGATGATTGAAAGCGGAGTTCTTGAGTATTTATGGGCTGAAGCCATCTCTATAGCTACATACATCTTGAACCGAGCCATGACAAGGCCTTTGATCAAGAAGACATCCTACGAGCTCATCAAGGGGAGAAAACCAAACATCTCCCATCTAAGGACCTTCGGATGCACATGCTTTGTCCACAACAATGGCAAAGACAACCTTGGAAAATTCGATCCTAGAAGCGATGAAGGGATCTTCTTGGGATACTCATCACAAAGCAAGGCTTACAGGGTCTATAATAAGAGGACCAAGAAGATAGAAGAAAGCATCCATGTCGTCTTCAACGAGAAATTTGTAAAGATGGGAACAGAGACCCAAGGGAAGGGAACTCTGTTCAAACTGGTCAAACAAGAAGACGATGATGATGACGATGATGAGCCAAGGAAGAGGGATGAAGACTATCCAAGTGCAAGTAACATCCCACAACCAGGGAACAACGACGGAGATCCAACTCTCACTGATCAAATCTCCCTCGAGGTTCCCTCCTCAGAAGAACTACAAGACACCTCCAACTCTCTTGTTCCCCAAGACAATACCCTGCCAGAATTAAGTGTTCAGGGGGAACAAAGAGGGAACTTGCCAGGAATCTCTGAAGAAACACTCAATGAAGAAGCTGAAGATGAGTGTTCCCATGAAAAGGAAGCCTCCACTGAAGATGACACAAGTGCAAGGGAACCCACTCATACAAGAAACTTTCAACAAAGGAAGGACCACCCCATTGAGAACATCATCTCCCCTTATGATAAAGGTGTACAAACTCGTTCCTCTCTCAATAATTTTTGTGCTTTTAACGCGTTTGTTTCAATGGTGGAATCCAAAAATATCAAAGAAGCCTTGAAGGACCTAGATTGGATCCAAGCTATGCAAGAGGAGCTCCACCAATTCGAGAGAAATAAAGTTTGGAAGCTAGTTCCTAGGCCCAAGAACAAGAACATCATAGGAACTCGATGGGTCTTTAGAAACAAGCTCGATGACACTGGAGCTATAGCAAGGAACAAGGCTATACTGGTGGCACAAGGCTATAGGCAAGAGGAAGGAATCGATTACGAAGAGACTTTCGCACCAGTCGCCAGGATCGAGGCCATTCGACTCTTAATTGCTTATGCTGCTCACAAGGTATTCAAGCTGTATCAAATGGATGTGAAAACAACCTTCCTCAATGGACATCTCAAGGAAGAAGTATATGTGGCCCAACCCCCAGGATTCGAAGATGAAAAGCTACCCAACCATGTCTATTTCTTGGAGAGGGCCCTCTACGGACTCAAACAAGCTCCCCGAGGTTGGTATGACAGGTTTGCTTAATTCCTCTTGTCCCATGGATACCTTCGAGGTTCCATAGACAAGACTTTGTTTTTAAAGAAAGAGTCTAAAGACATCTTGATTGTGCAAGTATATGTTGATGACATTGTTTTTGAAGCAACTAACGAAACTCTTGTAGAGAACTTTAAGGACCTCATGAGCAGTGAGTTTGAGATGAGTCTCATTGGGGAACTCACGTTCTTCTTGGGACTTCAAATATCTCAAACCAAGGAGGGAACAAAAATTCATCAACAGAAATACATCAAGGAAATGCTCGTAAAGTATGGGATGAAACATTCCAATCCCATTGACACTCCCATCTCACCAAATTCAAGGCTCAATGCGGATGAAACAGGTATTAGTGTGGACCAAAGGAACTATCGAGGTATGATTGGGTCCCTTCTCTACTTAACAACTAGTATACCTGATATCATGTTCTCCGTATGTCTTTGTGCTCGTTTTCAAGCTAACCCTATGGAATCACACATGAAAGAGGTGAAGAGGATTTTCAGGTATCTCAAAGGGAACGATAACTTGTGCCTCTAGTATCCAAGGAACAGTTCCCTTGAGCTCATTGCATACACAGATGCGGATTTTGCAGGGCACTTGGTTGATAGAAAGAGCACATCAGGAATGGCCTAGTTCCTAGGGTCATGCTTAGTTTCATGGGGATCTAAAAAGCAAAACTCAGTGGCACTCTCCACAGCTGAAGTAGAATATGTGGCTGCCGCATCTTGTTGTTCCCAAGTTCTATGGCTTAAGTCACAACTCCAGGATTACGGTATGTCTTTTGGCCCAGTTCCCATACTTTGTGATAATACTAGTGCCATAAACATTTCCAAAAATCTTGTGCATCATTCCAGAACTAAGCATATAGATATAAGGCATCACTTTCTACGTGACAATGTTGAAAGTGGGAACATCTCGATGGAACACTGTAGAACTGAAGAGCAAATTGCGGACATTCTCACCAATGCTTTAGACAGACATCCCTACCAGCGTTTTCGAATGCTTCTAGGGATGGTAACTCTAAACTAAACAAGTCCCTGTTTGTCTCTCCCTCAATACCTGACTAGTTTATCTAAGAATGCATGATAGGGAACTTGGATTTATTGCTTTCACTATGCCATGATTACTAGTCTAAAGATAAATGTGTACAAGGGAACTTTATTTCTTTCGACCCTACATGATCAACCAGAGTTCCCTTTATCCCACCTTACAAGCCACTATGATGGTTGATCATATAACCTACCCTAAGCTAGGGACCAGAAAACGCTTCTCATGAGCCAAAATGTTTACTCCTTTATCGAGTCGTAAATTATCCGGTTCCCTTTGAGTTCCCTAGCCCCACAAAAAGATGAGTGTGAAGTTCCCGTAACCACTTCACTCTCCCTGACCTTGATAAGATCATGGGAACTGATACATAGTAGCAAGGGAACGCTGACTCATCTACGAAGAAGAACCGTCACTTGGGAAGCGGACTTTTGTGCCAAAAGCTCTGAAGCGTTAAGGGCCAATTATTCAAATTTTGAAAGGACTTCCCTAGAGATCGTGACGCGTGTCAAGAGGCGTGCTACGGAAGCTGAAACGACGCCCCACGTTCATTGGGCAACGGTTATCGAGGTTTTCCCACTTCCCTTTCTACCCTTCGCCTCATCTCTCCTTAAAACCCTCATTTGCTATTTTTGGGATCTTATTCCATCTTCCAGCTCTGTCATTCTTCTTCTCCACATCCCTTTCACTCTCGTTTTCAAGAAACCTCCAAAACCTTCTCTCTTCCCAAAAGTGGCCCCTCAACACATTCCTCCTCGGACATCTTCTTCCGCCACCTCCTCTGAATCCATTCCTCCTCCCTCAACCACCAACACCTCCTCCGGAATTGTCATTGTTGACAGTTTCGGATATGCTCGTCCCTCCATTAATGAGAAACCCAGAAAATCCAAACACCACCATTCATCCAAAAAACGCCACTCCTCCAAAGACCCCTCAAAATCCAAAAAATCCAAACATTCTAAAGATCCCTCCAAATCCAAAAAACGCAAACACACTGAGGTCTCTGAATTTTCGGAGCCCAAAATGAAATCCTTCTTCATCATTGACGATTACTTGAACTGCTCCAGGACAGTTCTTGTGTCGCCAAACCTCCCTTTATCTTTCATTCGGACTCCGGGACCTCCCAATCCCAAAGCCAACTCACCTCTTCTTTCCTCCCTCTTCCCATAAGTGAGGGACCTCCCAACCCTCTTCCCTCGAAACAAAAGACTCCTCCACCACCTCCTTCTGTTCCCACAACAAAGGGAACTCCCCTTCCACCACTCCCCTCTGTTCCCACAACAACGGGAACTCCACCTCCACCTCCACCTCACAAAACTCCTTCCCCTCCTTCCTCACCAAAACACACATCTATCTCTCCCACTCCTACCTCGGGGATCTCTACTCCCCAGGTTACCAAATCCACTCCTCCTCCCCCTTCTACACAACTCTATACTCCCCTTTCTTCTTCTCTTCCTTCTTCCACCACATCCCCCACCACCACAAAACTCCCCACTCCCTCTCCATCCAAAACTGTCGTCGTCCTTACTTCGGACGACGATGATCTTCCCCTCTCCATCGTCATCGGAAAAATGACCAAGGAACCTCCTCCTCTCATCATGGGAACTGTCGAGGAGGAGGCCCAACTCAAGGATGTCGAGGATGAGCTCAACCGGGTCCCCACTGAAGCGCCCACCGACCAAGGGACAAAGTACCAAGAAAAAGTGATTTCTCAAGAGCCCACGGAGAAGAGGGACCCAGCACCGGCTGGTGGTGCTGGGGCAAGTACAAGTCATCTTGAAGATGACGCGGAGGGCTCACGCTCGAGCTCCTCCGAGGAAGAAGGGACCTCAAATGATGAGGTCGAACAAGAAGAAGAGGCTCCAGCTGCTAAGGAACAAGCACAAATCCCAACTTCTGGACACCAAATGGTGGTGTCCACGGGTTCCCAACAGCCAAGGGAACGAGTGCTAATGATTGAAGTGGACGCACCCCTCAACAAAAAGGACCTCGCACGGTCTCTAGGGGGAACACTTCTAAGAGCACCACCAAGAAGGGGAAGGGCTCTTCTTCAACAAGGCACCCTGTGGACGAACGCCGGAAGCTCCTTCCTCCACTTATCATTTCTGAAGAAGTGCTCAACGACAATGGCCTAGGGAAACTGTGGGACCTGATCAAGGCCCAGGGCTGGGAGAACCTCTGCAAGGAAACTGTGAGTGTAGATCCCTCACAAGTGCGTCAGTTCTACAATAACTTTATCATCACCAATGACTGCACTCAGGGGACTCTCTCCCACGAAGGCGACGAGTTTATATTTACTACGTCCACAATCCGCCTTCAGCTCCAAGTCCCAGTTCAAGGACTCAACGAGTTGCCCAACAAGCTCTGGGGCGACTTCAACAGCGCTGAGGTGTATAACACTATCTTTGAGGGTCGAGTTCCCACTAAAGTGCCCTCGACTCACCATCTGTCCCTAGTCGCCAAGCTTGCTCATCAATTCATCATCAATGTGGTGATCCCTCGCCAAGAGAAGCGTCTGGTCGTCAATATCCCCGATGCCATCATCCTCTATCACTTCCTCCTCAAAAATCCCATCAACCTTCCCAGAATCATACTTGGGCATATGGAGAAGTGTATGGCTTCCAAGTCCCATTCCCTTCCCTACTCTGGGCTGATCAAGAAGCTGCTACAAAAAGAGGGTCTCTATGACGCCTCTAAGGAAGAAATAGTGTTGGAAGGGAACTGGACATCTCAGTTGTCCAGAAGATGAGGCACTCTGAGCCTGTAGAGGAAACGGCTCAACTGGAATCTAGTGAAGATGGGAACTCTCAAGTTTTGCTCCGCATCGCCAACACCCTCGATCAGATTGCCAGGGACCAAGCAGCATTGGCCAGGGGACAAGAAAAGCTTACACAAGTCCTGACGCGTCTCTGTGATGCCTTGTTCCCACGAAGCCCATGATCTACCCTCTCCTTTTCCCTTAATCCAAAAAAAATGACCACAAAAATGTACTTGAGTTCCCCTTGTACATATTTTCTTAAGTAATGAATTGGCTTTTAATTTGATTGCGTGTTCCTTTCTTCCTTATTATTGCTTTGCTTGTTTTCGATGATGTCAAAACGGGGAAAGACAAAAAATGCGAGATGAGTTAATAGTTCAAGTTATCACAGAACATGCATAAGCTAAGGGGGAACAATTGCATAAAAAACTAAGTAAGATCTAAGTGTCTCACCGGAAGTGGCTCCCTAAATCTAAGTGTTTCACTAGAAGTTACTCCCCAAAATCATACTTAGGAACTCATCAGCATATCATTCATTCAAATACTTGCATAATTTATGATGGGTTTGTCATCATCAAAAAGGGGGAAATTGTTGGGACGTTGTTGAGACCTCTGGTTCTAAACAACGGATCAACGATGTCATTCTCCGTGTTTTGATAATGACAAACACCATAAGGAACTAATGTGGTTTGTTCAAGTATTTCTAAGGAACACAGATACAGCCAAGAACTCCCATGAATGACCAAAAGCCACAGAAGCTCACAATGCAGAGTTTCCACCAAGGGAACTCTGAAGAGGAAAGTTCCCATGCAGTGGGAACTCCCAGGAATGATCAAGACAACACAAGCTTACAACGATGAAGAGTCTCCATCAAGGGAACTGTGAACAAGACAATTCCCATGACATGGGAACTCACATGTGAGGACAACGACCGTTCAGCGCAGATCGCGGGATTCTGTCTTGGACAACCCGAAGGAACAGTCTGAGGATCAGTATGTCACGCTTGATCCAACGGTCCGATTGATTCAAGAAGTTGACCTAGTTCAAACCAAAGTCACATGTGAAGAAAGTACAACTTGGGCATCAAGCAAAGGGCATTTTGGACACAGTTGAAAGATGTGACTGCCCAAGCTCACCTGGACTATAAAGCCAAATGAATAGTACTCGGATTGAGTACTTCTCCCAGAACTCACAAACACCCACATCAGAGAAAAGAAAGAAAAAGAAGAGAAGTTCCCGCCGGTGAGTGTGTGATCTCGACGACGGTGAAGCCGAAGTTCCCAGGGGAAAGGGAACTGAGAAGTCAGTGTAAGGTTTGAGTTACTTGTATTTTGTTGTTGTGAGCTTAGGAACTCATTTGAGAAGATTTACTAGTGTTGCTAGAGTTAGGAAGAACTCGTAGGAACAGAGAAGTGTGAATCCGGCTGTTGTAACTAAGGAACAAAGCAATCAATATAAGTAAGTCATTCAAAATCCTCCAACGGAGGTAGAGGTTTACCCATACAACTAGTTGGTTGTAGTGGGGTTCCTCTATAAGTGAACTGCATTCTTTACTGCGTTTAATACTTGCGCTTAATTTACTTCCGCTGCCTTGGGAACAGCTTAACAGCCAGTTCCCAAGCTCTTTGCTAACGGTTTACGATCCAACATGTCCTAATCTCTTTTCATCATATTTCTCATTTCGTGAGATTATTTAGGTTATGTCATCGACCGACTTTCATTCGGAGACCGATGGTCATAATGCAACTAAGATCACAAGAACCTCACATAAAATTCCACTTGTGTAGTCTTTCATTAGACTGACCGACCTCTTTATTTCTTTTGCATGGCCGGTTGGTGTCAACCGTCCCTATACGGAACATCAGGGAGTAAAGGAGTGGTGATTCGAGATTGAAGTAGTTGAAGTCTTTGCAAGTTTCTTTTGAATAACTGTATTTTAGTTTTAAGGTCGAGATCCTTGGTTTGTAAGGACCACCTTCAAGAATTTTACTTCCGCTTTGTTCCAGACTATTTAATCTTTTTTTCCCGCAAGTATTCGGATTATTCAAGATTGTGAAAGTTGGACATTTGTTTAATATTTACTAAATTATCATTATTTATTTATATCTTGAATACCGTGAAAGCCTTGGGTGGCTTCGGAGTGTAAATTCCGAGGTCTCTGGCGGTAATATCTCCGAGGGAAAAACGGGGGTGTTACATGGCTGTTGATTATTCGCATTCCCGTACCTCGGGTTAGGATGATCCCTCCAACCATGATTGTAGGTGTTGGAGAAGGGGTCATACCTTGGCCTAGGTGGTCCATAGCCTCCCAATGCATTCACCTCGGCATTTGGATCTTGAAGTGTAGGGCAAGCATCAGTGGGGTGCATGTTGTCAAAACATATTTCATAGGATTTCACCTGTTGACTTCCACCTTGTTGTAAAAGCTTCCTCATCATTGTTTTCATCTCATTGACTTCGTCTTGGATTCTTGAAGTAGCCACCAATGAATTTGCAGCTTTCGAGCTAGTCTCTTGTCTGAACTGCCTTGTGCCCTTAGACAGTTGGGTGAATAGTTCAAATGCAGCAACAGGAGTTTTGTTGAGAATATTGCCTTGGCAAGCTGCATTCACCATTCTTCTCTCATCATCCAAGAGGCCATTAAATAAGTATAAAATCAAGTCTTGATCAGTGTAGCCATGGAAAGGACAACTGGCTATCAACCTCTTGAATCTCTCATAATATTCATACAAGGTCTCATTAGCTTCTTGTTCGATGTTGTTAATCCTCTACTTCGGATCATTGAGCCTTGTAGCAAGGAAGTATTTTTCTAGAAAAGCTTGCTTCATTTTCACCCATGTATCAATACTTCCCGGAGCCAAGTAGTAAAACCAATCTTTAGCCTGATCCTTGAGAGAAAAAGGAAAGGCTCTGAGCGTAATTTGATCATGAGTCACATCAGCGAGTTTCATGCTTGAGCACACAATATGAAATTCAGAAAGATGCTTGTTGGGATCTTCACCACTATGCACATGGAATGAAGGCAAGAGGTGAATCAACCCAGATTTCAACTCAAACTTGACTCCTTCAGCAAGAGCAGGAAATTGCACCGACAATGGTTGTTGTGCAAGATTTGGTGCAGTCAACTGTCTCAACGTTTAATTACCCATCTCAGCAGACTCAGCAGATTCAGTCTTTGATTCACATTCAGATTCAGATTCTTCAAGAAAGAACGGTAGAGCCCGAAAGTGATCCCGGATTTCCTTCCTTAGCTTGAAGAGTGTCCTGTTAATGTCTGGATCGAAAAGCAATGGAGATGAGTTAGTAGCATGGGTATGAACCATATAACAGGTTTACACCCAAAACAGCACAAAAGTAAGAACACAAACTCAAAAGTAACCTTAGCTTTACCAAACTCAAAAGAGCGGTAAGTAAGGGTCGATCCCACAAAGACTCGTGTATTTATGTTCTTACTTGCGTGCCAATCTAATATGCAAACTAAAAGTAAATATGAATGCAAAGTTTGATTGTAAATATATGAGAGAAATATGTTCAACTAGTTAAATCCATCATAGATACGCTTATTGATAATTGATTCTCTTGATTCTCAATTCAATTGAATAATATATCGTGGATTGCTATCCAAAACATTATATTTAGTTGAAAGATCTAACAGTCTGACAACCCTAATCATCTAACAACCTAGAACAACGTCTAGATTCAATTAAACGACAACTTTAAGTTCAAAGTATCAACAGAAACAAATACTCAACGCAAACAGCTAATCAAGTTATCTATGGTTTATTCCCTTCTACAACTAAATAGCCCGAACGGGTCCAAACAATTATAGTTGCTACATTATCTAATCAATCCTGAACGGGACTTAATCAGATTAGTTGTAAATTATCCCAAAAATATTATTAGGTAGCTAATCTAAAAAAACCCTAGAATAATTCTGATTCAATTAAGCACAGGGAATAAATACTATTCAAGTTGATGAGAATCAATCAAATCTCACAATATTACGCAATCTAGAAATTAGCAATGCATAATTAAATTAAAAGCAAACTTACAAGAGGTTCAAAGTTGCTTTCTTGAGAGAAAAAACCCTAGCCTCCAAAAATCTGATTAATGTTCTGAAAAAGATAAACTAACAAGAACTTAAATATGTCTTCTAAAAACAATACTCCAAACCCCACAATTAAACACAATAGTCGGACAAGATATAATCTAAGCCCAAAAGTCGTCGGCCCATGTCGCGTGAAAAGCTGGATTGTGCGTATTACACCTCCAATTGCACGGTCGCACTTTGCTCACCCAACCCGCGCAATCAGCTTCAGTTAGAATTACTCGGGTTGCATCCTTGGCTTCAAGTGGCGCAATTGTTCTTCTTTTGGTCTCACTTCTACTTCTTCAAGCTCCTTCGTACCACCTACTAGCTTTCTTCAACTCGTCCACCACCGCCATGATCAACTAAGACTCGTCCCGCTTTTGCTATTAAACCTAAAACCCTGCACAACCGAGCAAACAAGCGCAATCTACCCAATAATACCAAATCTTAGAAACTAAACAAAAACCAACCTAAAATTAGCTAAAACTTATATAAAACATGCATCTAAACTACACCTATATGCAAGCTATCAATTTATTCAATCCAAATTTAGATATGAAGTATATCCCATCTTCTATGACGTTTTCAAATTTGGTGAATAAGGACTTTTTCGTAAAAGCAACACATTTATAGCATAAAAGATTTTTTAATATCGGATTGTCTATCCTATATTCTAAAACATGGATAATAATTTATATTTATAAACTAAAATATTAGGAATGGGATTTTCTATCCATTGATTATAGTGATATAAGTTTGTACATATAGCATACAAATATCTTAATAATTTTCCAATTTATCATATCCAACAATAAAAGATTACTAACAAGAGTCGATCGTGCCATGCACGAGGATGATTTGAAAAAAAAATTATGTTAATACCGTACTTGTCGATTGAATTTTACATAAACTTATTTTATAAACTAAAATAATTTCCTCAATAAAACTTTCAATAGAGAATTATTATAATACGTAGAGAATGTAAAAATATATTTCTTTATTTATAATAGGATATGTAATTTAATTTTTGAATGAGATAATATTATATAATATATAGGTAAATAAATACTAAAAAAACTAAATAATATTCTCATACTCATTAATTGAATATGGTAAGTAATAATAATGAATGAGGTAACATTATTACAATATGTAAAGAATGCTCATTAATAACATAGCTAATTGAATTTTTTAATTGAATATGTTAAGTAATAATGATAACGGAGATGATATTATTATAATATATCGGGAGTGTAAATTCTAAAAAATATTAAGGACAATGAGATAAATGATCATTTAAATATATCTACGTGGCATAATATTAAATTTATTATTTATCATTGAAAAAAATTAAGATACATTATCAAAAAGAACGTACATATAATATTGAAAGAGGATAAAAAACATACTATAATTTAAGGATATAATTATATATTAATAACATTAGCAATAATTATATATTATATATATTGAAAAAGAGTCTAGTGCGAACGTCCGCGTATGTGAGAAATGAGAAAGCACTCGGGCCGTTTGATCGTATCACACGGACAGTTGAGATTTCTCTTATCTTTAAAAAAATGGAAAAAAAAAAAGAACACGCGCCATGCGGGGCGTTCAAGAGACGCGTTGTTTATAAAGTCCATCATCTTCTCTTTCTCGTCATTTCTCTCTCTCTCACTTTTACAGTTTTCGAAGCGTTTAAACAGTTCAAGTGTGAAATCATTCAATCGAAGCTTTTTCGGAGTGATTTCGAGTCAAATTCTTACCATTAAAGCCAATAAAAAGCTCAATCCAGTTCCAGATGGAGAAATCTCAAAGTTCATCTCAAGAGAATCAAGGTTTTTATCTCTCGTTTTAATTTTATTGAAACCCTAGGTTTTTTTTTGTTATTTGTGTTTGCCCAATGTATATATACTAAATGTTTGATCGATTGTGTGTATTTTAGTGTTTATTTGAGTTGTTTGAAGTTGATAGTGCAGATTTTGGTGTTTTGTGCTTTTATGAATAAAAAATGCATGAATTGTCACTTTCTTTTACTCGATTTTTGGTCCTACCACTTGTATAAAATACAAATTGTGTGTGCATATGCGTATTTGATGTTTTTATCCAGTTTTTTGATGTTGAGTTTTGCAATAGGTGATTGTGGCTTTGTTAGTTGCATGAAATGATATTTTATACATGTGTGGGAAAGTGTTGGTGATCTTGTGTTGAATTTTGTTCATTCATTTGTGCATATTTGTTAATTAAAACTGACATAGCATTTTCTCATCAGAAATTGACATTTGTTCATCAGAAAATGACATTTGTTTATTAGAAACTGACATTTATTCATTAGAAACTTGCATTTGTTCATCAGAAACTTGCACATTTGTTAACCAATAAAATGAAACATTGTGGTGGATACATGTGTGAATTTGTGCTTTGTATTTCTTGTTTATTTAGGGAATAAACATTCAGGATCTATTAAACAACGTTTTGCAAATAATAAACAAGTAAAACATCGAAGGTTTGGGACGATGATAATCAGAGAAGATGAAATATGCGCTATTCGAAGAGGTTTTCCATTTTTTATTTTGTATTGTTGTTTTGACGTGTTTTTTTGTTTTTTTTAAATATATGTTTATACTGTCTTTCATCCCTTTTTTGTAATAGAAATCAGGAGCAAATCTGAAAGTGATGCTTCTTCTACGGGCGAAAAGAATGTGAGAAGAAAATCAATGGCTAAAAAGCTGGTTTCAAAACCTAATAAGTTGTTCAAGGATACTGAAGTGCCTACATTGAGGGGACATGGAAGAACAAATTGATGGAAGTTAAGAAGATCAAAATAGGGCATTTGAGTACAGTGATCAAGGAGTTTGAGAAACGGTGGTGCTTGGTTTAGGAGGAACTTTATTTTATTGTTCTACACCCTCTGTATAAAGAACATTCAAAATGGTGGTGTAAACTTAAAGTTCTTGGATCATTTGGTAGACTTGAAAATGATCAGTGAGTACAATTGGTGTCCTCATATTGTGGAGAAGTTGGTTGAGAATGTTGATTCATGGAAGAAAACAAATATTGGGTTTTTCATAGGACCTATTATATTGTTGCTGGTATGATTTCTAACTTGTTCATTACTACCATCAATTTCTTCATTGGTTTATGCATATTTGTTCATTAGTAAGATTAATTTGTTCATTTGTATATACATACTTGTTCATTGACATATTAGCATTTGTTATGACAGATTGTCTATTGTGATTGTATGAAAATCTATAGTCTTCTTAAAACTCCAAGATCATTCCTAGTGATCAAGCATTTTAATCATGATTACTTTGTTGAGAGACAAAGTTTTGAGATTTTGAATGGTGGGTTTAGAAAAGGGCATTTTAGAGGTCTGTTTGAGTTTGCTTTCTCTGGTGGTGATGCTGATAAGAATGAAGGGAAAGCCCCTACTTCTGAACAATTTGAAGAAGGAATTGATCTTGGCGATGGCGGTGACGTATGTTTATTTTTAATTTTTTGCATGTTTATTTGTTCATTAAAAATGGCATATCATTTGTTCATCATAAACTAGCATTTGTTCATAAGAATCTAGCATTTGTTTATCCGAAACTTGCATTTGTTCATCAGAAACTAGCGTGTGTTCATCAGAAACAAGCATTTGTTCATCACAAAATAGCATTTGTTCATCAGCAACTAGCATTTTTTCATAGCATGTTGTGTCTTTTTTTGTACTTATATAGATTACTTTTTGTGCAGTCATTTCTAAAAGAACATCTTGAGAAATGGAGCTTGCATCAGCTTTGAAGAGATATCTTGATCATGTGCAAAAAGCTCCAACTGAAAATGCCAGCCACGGACTTTTAACCAAGATCAATTAAGCTTTTGAGAAGCTATTGGGGATGAAGGGTGTTTCATCATCATCCCAATCTGGTACTCAAGAAGATTCTGAATCGCCAAGCCAAAATTCATTTTGGGAGTAAACAAGAAAGGTTTTGGATGAAATTGAGGCTGTAATGAAGGCAAAGGGGTGGTTTGAATTACCTTCTTTTGACCTGGGCGTGTTTCCAGTGAGGGATGATTGGGCTGGTGTTGCAGATATCGCTAGAGAAAGTGTTATTATGCAAGAAGATGAGTCAAGGAAGGTTGATGCGACAAGGAAGAAGGAACTAAAGATTTCCTTTGTTTGCCCACTGATGAACAAATTAGAAAAAATATCGAGGAGGAGGAAGTTTCAAGGAAAAAGGCTAAGGAAGACAAGAGAAGGATTGAAGAAGAAGAGAAGTTGAAAAAGGACGAAGAGGACAGGAGAAGAAGAGAAGAAGAAGAAAAGAGGATGCAAGAAGACAAAGATTTAGAACCCATAAGGAGGGAGGATGCATTAATACAAGAGGACGAGAAGAGAAAGAAAGAGGAGGAAGAGAAGAGGAAAACAGAAGAGGAAGAGAAGAAGAAGTGGGAAGAGGAGGAAGAGAAAAAGAGAAAAGCAACTAAGGAGGAAGAGAAGAGACAAAGAAAAGACGAACAGAAGAGAAAGTGGGAAGATGAGGAAGAGAAAAGGAGACAACTAGCTGAGGAAGAGAAGAGGCGTTTAGAAGAGGCTAAGAGGTTGGAAGATGAGGAAGAGAAGAAGAGGAACAAGGAAGAGGAAGAGAAGAAGAGAGAAGCGGAGGAGAAAGAGAAGAAGAGGATTGAGCAGTTTGAACAACAGAGAATGCAAGAGGAGGTGAAGAGGAGGCAAGAGGAAAGAAAGAAGAGGAAGAGAAGATGAAGAAGGAATATGTTGAGGCGAAAAAGAAGATTGATGAAGAGAAGAGAAAGGAAGAGGAGAAAAAGAAGAAGAAACAAGAAAGGGATGCAGAATTAATGAGAATTGGCATGGAGTTGAAGAAGAAACAAGACGAGATAGATAAGATGAAGGAGGATGAAGCAAAGAAGAAACATGAAGAGCAGTTGAACAGGATTCAGGATGAGGTTTGTTCATTGGTTTTACTTTTTGTTCATTGATTTTTGCTTATTTGTTCATAAGTTATAGGATATTTGTTCATTGATTTTGTATGTAGTTTGTGCATGAAATAATATGTGTTTTTACATTTGTAGATCAAGAAGCACGTACAGGAGGTTGGTTCTAGTTCAATTGACATTTCCGTTGTGTTAAACTTACAAATGAGGATGTACTTGATAAAAGAATATCTAAGCCTTCTGATTATGTGAAGTCACCTTACATGGAAAGGAGTGTTCTTTTGATAGAAAAGGTATCTCCTGCTGCCAACAAACTATTCGATTGGTTGATTGAAGACATTCCTGATCAAAGAGGGTAACAATTTGTAGAAGAGTAGTTTTTCTTTACATATTGATCTTTTATATCTTCAAGTTGATTTTAATAATAAAATTGATCAATTTTCGTTTTATGTTTTTTATTTGTGTAGTATTGAAATCTTTATGATGAGGCATGTTTCCGCCATGAAAAAGGATTTTGTTTCAATGGTGGTAAAATCTGAAGTGGAAATAAATATAATCTGGAGCTTTTATCTCAATATACAAGAGCAGTGGAAAAGCGACTCAAAACCCTTGAGGTTTTTTATGTCTCATGAAGATTTGGTAAGAAAAAGATGTTTTATATTCACATTGTCTTATTCATGACTTTTTAAATTCTCAATCTAATTTATACTTATGTATATTTTGCAGTTATTTTCACTGAAAAAGGATTTTAGTGATAAAGATTCCATAGTGTTTTTCATTAATGTTGTTGATCACACTCTTGAAAAATGCAATTGGATTCGGGTGAACAAGATTGGTCTAGTATGCATGTTTGTTCATTGATATTCTGTTATTTGGTTCATTAGTACTACATAGTTGTTCAACGGTATTAGCTATTTGTTCATGATTGTTCCCCCTTTGCGTTTTTATAATTTGTGTTCCCTAATTGTACTTCATCGCATTGCATTGAATGTGAGAGTACCATGTTTCCACATGGAAACATACTTTGGTAGCGGCTTGTCTTGATGGAATTGTGGACTCAATAAACATGATCAACAACAACTTGATGATTTGAAATTAGGTACTGTAATGAATTGTTGTTGAGTCCATTGAATGAACACAAAGCAGAAGCTGAAAAGCTTATTCAATAATTTGTCCCGCATAAACCGACAGTCGTCTCTCGTGCTCCTCCTAAAAAGAAGTCAAAGAATAAGAAGTGATGTATGGTTTGTTAGAATACAGTTTTATGGTGGAAAACATTTAGGAAATTGGTTGTTTTTGTGTATGGTTTCTTAGAATACAATTATATGGTGGTGTATGGTTTGAATGATGTAGACATTTTGGGTTTTCTTTTTTGTATTGTGTGGTATACTCACTTTTCAATGGAATTGTGGATGATGGTTGTTGAAACATGTTTTTTGTGTTAGTGTGACCATTTGATCTAGAAAACATGATAAATCGTAATTTGTTCATCAACATCTTAGATTTGTTCATCGATATCTTAGATTTGTTCATCAATACCTTCGATTTATTCATCAAAAACTAGCATTTGTTCTTTATTTGTTCATCGATTAACAATATCCACATGTACCTTATATTTGTTCATCGATACCTCCGATTTGTTCATCAGAAACTAGGATTTGTTCTTAATTTGTTCATCGATTAAGAATATCTATATGTACATGGAAATATATTTTATTGAAGCATGAAAGGGTTTTGTTCATTAGATAGTATATTTGTTCATTACTAACTGCTAATTGTTCATTGAAACCAGAATTTTTGTTCATTGATAATGCAACAATCAAGAATACTATTTATTTCACCCTAATGCATCAATTATGTATCACAAATCAAATATTAATGAGAGAAGTAATTGGGAACATAGGTGCATGTCCTGTTGTTGTGTCCAAGCTTCTTGCATTTTGCACAAAGCCATTTGCTCCTTGTTTGCTTTCTTCATTGCCTTCTCCTTACCTCCCATAATACGCCCTTATTTCTTCCTACCCTTTGTCATTCCTCGTTCTGGAGGGTATACCTCAATAACACTCAGTCCGTTTCCCAAGAATATTTGGATTGAACTATGCCTTGTTGATGTAGATGATTCTCCTCCCAATAAGCTCAAATAGGTTTCCTTTTTTTCTTCAAGAAACATATCAGCTCTTTGAGGTGTTTTGTGTTGTCCCTTATGGTATTAATGCAAGAATGTACATTTCCCAATAAATCAACAATCATAAACTTCTTCTCATTCATCACATCACATTGTTCAACTGTTGAACCTTCTATCTCAAAAGTAAGAGTCAGATTTAATTTCTTCGTCCATCTATTCTTGATGTATTTAGTTGGCACCTTCCTCAAGCCATTTTTTTAATACAAAAAGCATATGGCAACATGGAATCCCGATATTGATGAACTTATTTCATGAGAAAATGAACTCTTCGTTTTTTAGTTCATGTTTCACAACATGTACCTTCCCAAATTGGTCGTTGATGTGATACTCTTGGATGATGTCTTCTTTGACCAAATTGCTTAGACCAAATTCAAATACAGAAGCAACAATTTCCATCTAGATGTCATAGAAGACGTTTATGGTGTAAACAGATGCACAATGTTTCACTAAATCCAATGGTGTCATTAGAGTGGGGAAGCTTCTTGAAGATTAAAAAGTCTAACCTCTGTTGATTGTGCCTTTGTGAATTGCACCCTCAAACTGCATCATGAAAATAACTAGAGAAGATGTGGATCCAATGAAATGCGAGAAGAAGAAGTTCTGGCTCTCAGACCTTGAAGTTGTTCTAAGAAGTCTACCCATGTTTACATCATTGAAGTATGCAAGGATCCATAGGTGACGTAGCTCAAACATCAACGGCAACCAAGTGTTTGACTCAAGTCCAAATTCAATAATAATGGAATACCAAGTCTCCTCAAACTCTTCCGGGCTAATTTCATTGCTCCAAACAAGCTTGTTGAATTTTCTTCTTAATTGATCATTGTTATACACATCAATTGTAACCTTTGACGGTAACTTGAACATGATATGCCACATGCAGAAATGATGCACAACCTTGTCAAAAACTTTTTCAATTGCAACTCTTACTACAAGATCTTGATCAGTGAGAATGACAAATGGTTTGTTCCCCCTCATTACATCTTTGAAGTTTTTGAATAGCTAGACATAAGATTTGATATCTTCTTTTAGAAGCAACCCAAAGGCAAAAGCAATGGTCTTCTTGTTGTTGTTAACCTCTGTGAATGGTACAAACACTATTTCATACCTAAAGGTAAAGAATTGGATTTGGTCATCAATATATGTGATTTGTTCATCAATATATGTGATAATAGAATCAATTTGTTCATTGTAAATTCTTGAAGGCAAGTATTAATTTTGTTCATCAATACATACGATTAGTTCATTAAAAGAATCAATTTGTTCATCAAAATTAAACCTTTTTCATACCTGTTTGATTTATATGTTGCATCAGCTGAGACAACATCTCCAAAATATGAGAAGTTCTTCCTTGCATTAGGATCAGACCAGAATAATTTTGTTAATTGATGTTGTTCATCAACATCATATCCAAAGAAAAATGTGTCACATCTTTCTTTTTTCTTGAACAAGTTGTCAATAACCATTTGAGCATCACACCCAATCATGAAGGAGTTCAGATCTCTTTTAAAATTCTTGAAATCAATTATAGTTGCACCAATTTTTGCATATGAACCAACAAACTCCTTGTAGAGCTTGTATGACTTGCTTGTACCAATGTTTGCTCGGATGCAATTCATGATGAAATCTTCATGGAAGGAGGTCAGTTTCCTATTGCTCTTTGCAAACTGTTTTTGCCCATCTTCAAACATAACATGGGTGTGACGCTCTTCAAATTTCTTAACAATATATTCGTTTCTTCCAGAAAGTCTCATAGCCATTTTAGCAATGCAACCAGATCTTTTGGTTATTCTTTTTTGCTTTTTCAGTTTTCCTTGTTGTCCTTCTTCTTCATGATTCTCTTCATCATCTTCTTCACCATCATCTTCGTCATCTTTTTCTTCTTCTTTACTAGATGCAGTATGTGCAGGTTTTCAAGTTGAGTCATTGTTCTGTTGTTTTGTTTTTTTAAATCTTGCCCGGTTACACATGTATTTCGAAACTGTAGTGTTAGTTCCATCTGAAGACTTTGTAATGGTGCCAGCACGTGCTTGGAAACCACATGCATCTGCGTATGCCTTGTAGAAATTTACTCCTCGTTCCCAGGTTCTAAACACCATCCCTTCTTTAGGTCTTAAGTTGTCATCACAAAATGGAATGTAGTAATGTGTGTTGCCAAGCGAGATCACGATCTTTAATTCTTTGTTATTTTTCATTTTTTCAACAATAGGTAATACCAAAGAACAAATGTGTACTACCTATGAACAAATGCGTGATATCTATGAGCAAACGCATAAAACATATGAACAAATATTCAATGAACAAATATTGGATGAACAAATGTGCACTATCTATGAACAAATGTGCGATACCTATGAACAAATATTTGATGAACAAATGTGTAATATCTTTGAATAAGTGCGTGATATCTATGAACAAATGTGCGATACATATGAACAAATGTGCGATACTTATGAACAAATTTGGAATATTACACATTTGTTCATACTAATGGTTGTCTTTCTAAATAAATCATAGCAATGTCCCTCAAAACCATAAAATGGAGTTTCCTATTGCTAATGCGTAAACATATACAAATCTTTGACGATATATGTGATGAAAACCTCAAAATCGAGTTGTATTAGCTTTTATCATGGAAAAAATCAATGATTACCTGGTTCCATTAATCGTAATCAGTCAGATCTTCGTCGTAACTTTGAGGAAATCGTAAATATGAACAAATCTCCTTCGAAAAGGTATAGTTTTATCTGTGAAAAGAGAAAATCCAATTAAATCAAAGCTCTAAATGATGAATGTGCACTCATATAGCAAGATTAGAGTAGAAAATTAGAACATATATACCAAATCATAAATCTTTGTGTTTCAATCCAGTTTAGAAGCTTTATTTTTGCAGAGAAAAAAAAAGAGATTTTTGGTTTTGATTTGGAAAGAGAATCAAAAATTTTATTTTTTGGGGGGTTTGCTTGGACGACAAGTAGTTTCTGGTAGAGTTTGACGTACACGCGCGCTCTTTTTTTCTAAATTATTTGGACGCGTGAATTCAACCAAGATGGACGCACGCAGGCGCCCGTTCGCACGTGAACCGCTCTCAAATATATTATTATTTAATTATTGAAAAGATGATGATATAAAATTATATAATATTTAAATTTTGTCCATAAAAAAAGTAGTAGATCATTGTATATTAGAGATATTATGTATGGATAGTTTCACACTTGCCATTGAAAAAAATAACGATACATATTGAAGATGATGATGTAAAATTATATAATATTTAAATTTTCGATAAAAGAAAGTAGTAGATCATTGTATATTAATAACAATAGTAATATTAACATATTATATATTTTTAAGGATTGTAAATACTAAGAAGAAGAAAGGGTAAAGAAGTAAATTTAAAAATTAAAATGCTTAGGTTGCATAGTTAGATGGGTGACAAATAGAGAGATTCGAGTTTAGTAAGAGTATATAAAATTTTTAAAATTAATGGTTATTTTTCCAAAGATTAGTTTTAAAAAAAAGGGATGGTGTGGTCCAATCTAAACGTGACATGTGTCGTTTAATAATTGAGTCATATTTGAAAAGAATATTGCACATTTATTTTTACTCTAATATTTATCTTTATTACATTTATTCAATCCAAATTTAGATATGAAGTATATCCCATCTTCTATGACGTTTTTAAATTTGGTGAATAAGGATTTTCTTCATAAAAGTTGTTGCATAAAAGATTGGTTAATATGGGATTTGCTATCCTATATTCTAAAAACATGGACAATAATTTATATTTATAAACTAAAATTTTAGGAATGAGATTTTCTATCCATTGGTTATAGTGATTGTACATAAAATACAACATAAAAATAACTGAATAATCTTCCTATTTATCATATCGAAAAAAAAAGATTATTTTTTTAAATTAATGGTTATTTTGCCAAAGATTAGTTTTAAAAAAGAGGTGGGTGGTCCCATCTAAAAGTGACAAGTGTCATTTAATAATTTTTTTAACCTCCGCTTTAGGTTATAGTTATGATTGAATTGATTTTTCATGGTCACTTCACTTGAGTATGTTAATAGAAAATAAGCATTTAATTATTCATTTATATATAACTTTATATAAAATAATTTAAAGTTTTCGTACATTAAGAAATACTTTTTATTAAATCATGAACAATTGAAAAAAGTATAAAAACAAGCATTATTCATAAAAACTAATAAATAATATATTTTTTTAAAATTTTAAATGATAAAATTTCACTTATAATAATTAACCCAAAATAGCTAAATTCAAAAAGATCGGTTCTAGTTTAATCACCGAAATTTAGTTAGTTATGTAATTTATTTATAGCTAATAATCTAGAATATATATAGAGAGAGAGTTTGGTTCAAATGAAACGAACTCTTATCCTAAAACGAACTCTTATCCTGAAACGAGTGTTTTTTTTATAGTTAGTAGTGCACTTTTCCTACTTCAGAGTGCACTTTTTCGCATTTGCACTTTTCGTACTTTTTAGTGCACTTTTCATATTTTTTGTAGTGCACTTTTTCGTAGTGCACTTTTTGTATTTTTCAATGCACTTTTGTATGAAAAGTGCACTACTAACTAGGAAAAGTGCATTCGTTTCACGTTTTAGGATAAGAGTTTGTTTCATTTGAACCAAACTATATATATATATATAAACAATAAGGTTTGGAGACTCCACATTGAGTCATGTCAGCTTTTGCCACATGTCGTTCCGTGAATACGCCACCTCATCTTTTGCCATATGTCACCTTTTCCTTAAGCCATGTCATATAAATTTGTCCATGTCATATACAAATTACATCCACAATTTTAAAATATTTTATGTCATATTTACGTATAATTACAAATAAATTTCATACATTAATTAATACAAATTTACATATTGCTTCTCTTCCTCCTCTTTATAATATCGTTCTTTCATTATGTTCGAACCTCCATCTACTGCTTCTGCCTCTACTTTTCTTTTTAAACGTCATTATACGTACAGTGGCAAATTCATTCTCCCACGTCATCCTGATTCACAATGATCCTAACCTGTCTCCCTTGATACTAATGATGAGGCCCAAGTCCCGCTACCGATTTCGTTCCTATTCCCGTCGATAGACAATCTTATTTCCCAATAATGGTGATCCGGAAGTATCATTATCATTCTCCTTTATGTCATTGATGAAGTTATTGTCTAGATTAGGGATGAACAAAAAACCCGTGGGGACGGGGATCTGCGGGGATCCGACCCTAATAGGGCGGGGTTTCCCCTACTTAGTGGGGAACAGGGCAGGGACGGGGATCATTTTCGTATCCCTGATTTTAAATGGGGCGGGGACGGAGAAGATACTATCCGCCCCAAATCCCCGGTACATATACCCGATATGTATGGCATATTTCACTTAACCACCCGTATTTTTAATAATTATAAAAAACCACGCATATTATATGCTCCGTTAATTATTCACCACCCAAAACTCAAATCCGTTTGCTTCCGTTAAAAACAAGTTACGTGGCACTCACATTTTAATTTATTTTAAAAAAAAACTTGCCACATCAACACAAACCTACTTTCCTTTCCTCTGTAATATGTTCCACTTCAACACTCCTCTCTCCCCAAATCCAATCAAATTCTCTTTCTAGGGTTAGGGTTTCCCCTTTCAATTGAGAAGATGAGCAGCAAAGATGCGGATTTACCAAGGGCGGGCGTGGCAAGCCTAAGTCCTCCAAGTCGGTTTCCAGGTCTTCGAAAGCCGGTCTCCAGTTTCCGGTTGGTCGTATCGCTCGTTTTCTCAAGGTCGAAAATTAAGCTGAGCGTGTCGGCGTCGGCGCTCCGGTCTACCTCTCCGTTGTTCTCGAGTATCTCGCCGTTGAGGTGCCTTACTCTCTCTCCGCCTCCTTGTCTTCCAATTATTTAATCTTTCATCTCTAGTGATTTAATGAAAAATTGCTCTAATGCTTGATATCATACTTAATTGCGTAAGTGTTGGAAATCATTGTTGAAATTATTTGTTATTTTAGTGATTTCTGTTGTTGGGGTTTGGAGATAGGGTTTGACTGAATTAATTTAGTGATTGCAAGTATTTGAACTTGCTGGTAATGTTGTGAGAGACAACAAGAAGAACAAGATTGTTCTACATCACATATTGTTCAATGTGAGTGACGTGGCAAGCTTTTAAAAAAATAAAAATAAAATTTGAGTGCCACGTCACTTATTTTTAACGGAAGCAAACAGATCTGAGTTTTGGGTGGTGAATAATTAACGGAGCATGTAATATGGGTGGTTTTTTATAATTATTGAAAATACAGGTGGTTAAGTGAAATATGCCATATTATACGGGTGATTTTCATCCAATTCCTCTTTTTTAATTTATAAAACATGGATAATAATAGATTTTAAATATAAATGTAGTTTTTAATTTAAAAGTTTATATATATCTACAATTACAAATTATATAATGAAATTTAAAATTTATGTTAATAAATTTGATATTTGTAAAAAAATTTAAAGTTTAAAATATTTTTATAATAAACAGGGTCCCGTTAACAACCGGCTAAGCGATGGGGATTCTCCGCCCCGTTCCCCGCGGGATTAAACGGGGACGGGACGGGGATGGGGGCATAATAGTATTCGTGGATGGGAACAGGGAATGCATTTTCCACCCCGCCCCCATGTGCATCCCTACTCTAGATCGATCTACCGTTAATCTTCGCGGGGAACGGGGCGGGGATGGGGGACATAATAGTATTCGTGGATGGGGACGGGGAATGCATTTCCCGTCCTGCCCTAATGTGCATGCCTACTCTAGATCAATCTACTGTTTTGAATCATCGTTCAAATCTCCCATTTGGATCCAAATCGCCCTGATGTCTTTAAATTTAACATGGTTAGTGGGATTTTAACTATTTCAATGTGGAAATTTACAGATTATATTTAATGGGATGTTGATACATAGACAATTGCAAAAGCTAGCAAAAAACCTATACAAATGGTAGAAGCCGAAAGACAAAGAAGAACCAACATGGATGATTCAATTGGAATAGGGTTCAGGTATGGATTTCTCTCCGATATGATTTGTTATTAATTTCCCTAAATATAATTACATTAGAGTCCGGTTCAGGTGCGAATGGGTGCCCAGGTGCGAAATAAGAAAGAACAAGTGTCGTTGGATCAAGAAAAATCAAAGACGCTGATCATTTCACTTAAAAAGGGGAAAAACGGCAAGGGCGAATTATTCGCGTATTTTTGAAAAAAACGGAAATAGGACACGCGCCCAGATTGTTCATCAGTATTGTGGATTTGTTCATCAATAATGTGGATTTGTTCATCAAACACTATGATTTTGTTCATCAAAACTGTGATTTTGTGCATAAATAAAATATTGCTTGTGCATCAAAAAATCTATTGTTTGTGTATAAAAAATGAACAAATGTGTATCAAAATTACATGCAATATGTTCATCAACATTGTGATTTTGTTCATAGAAGACGAAAATATTTATTCATTGGTTTTTGCATATTTGTTCATCGGTTTGTACATATTTGTTCATTAGTAACATCAATTTGTTCATTGGTTTATGCATATTTGTTCATTGCCTTTTTCATATAATTGTTCATTACTAGATGCATATTTGTTCACTAGTAACATCAGTTTGTTCATTGCTATATGCATATTTGTTCATTAATAACATTAATTTGTTCATAGCTAAATAAGGCACAAGTACTCCTCTTCGATTTGCTGTTATCTCGTTCTCTTATCATACACCATATTATTGCAAAGTCAAATTCTTTATCTATTATCTTTTGCATTCAAGTTTGTATATCAAACTTATCTTATTTTGGTACTATATTGAGCATTTCATTCGTATTGACAAGTTAGCCTTAAAGCACTTCATTCGTATTATACTTTGAATTCAAGATAGCCTTACCGCACAAAATAAATGCAGAAATAGATGGTCCTAAATGTACAAGTTGATGGTATTAATAGTCCTAAATGTTTAAGTTGATAGCATTGACATACAAGTTGATAGCATTGACACATAAAACATAAGTTTATTTCAATTCACAAATAAGGGTATAATAATGAACAAATAAGGTTATATCAATGAACAAATAAGGGTATATCCATGAACAAATAGGTTATATCAATGAACAAATAATGGTATACTAATGAACAAAAAAGAAGTATACTAATGAACAAATAATGGTATACCATGGGTATATCAATGAATAAATAGGGGTATATCAATGAACAAATATGGTTATATCAAAACTAATTATTTGTGCATAAAAAATTACATAATATTGTATTCCTACACATAAATAAGGTTAAAAAATAAAATTAAAAATTAAAAAAGTTCGAAATCGATGAACAATGTTATCAAAAACTCAATGCAGAATTAGTTAGTATTGATGAACAATTGGTGAATATTGATGAACAAATCGCTATTTTTGATGAACAAACTGGGCGCGTCTCATAAAAACGTATTTTTCGAAACATTCGTGAATAATATGGGAAAAATTTATCCGTGTCGTATTTTATTGAAAAATACGCGAATAATACGGGAAAAACTCGCTCGTGTCATATTTTATTTTTTTAATGAATGTTTAATCAAGGACGTTGATTTTTTGGAATGAACGAGCGAGATTTATTCTTATTTCTCACACATGCGCCCATTCGCACGGGACTCTTTCTCATTACATTACATCAATTACCAATACAAAATTTTAATTATGCACCGATCTTTTAGATATCTGGCTAATTAAAATTAGTTAGGATTGTTTTTTTTGGTTTATTGTTAGATATAGAGTCCCGTGAGAACGCCCGCGTGTGTGAGAATTGAGAAAGTTCCTTGGCCGTTCGATCGTATCACACGTACGGCTGAGATTGCTCCTATTTTTAAAAAAAACTGTAAAAAAAGAAACGCGCCACACGGAGCATTTAGGAGACGCGCTTTTTATAAACTCCTTCGTCATCTCTTCTCTCGCCATTTCTCTCTCACTCACTTTTTAGTTTTTACAGTTTCCGAAGCGGTTTTGAAGCAGTTCAAGTGTGAATCAAACCTATTTCGGAGCGATTTCGAGCCTGATTCTTACCATTAACGACATTAGAAACCTCAATATAGCTCTAGATGGAGAAGCAAAGTTCATCTCAAGAGAATCGAGGTTTTTATCTCTCGTTTTAAATTTACTAAAACCCTAGGTTTTTTCGTTTGTTATTTGTGTTTGTCGAGTGTATATATACTAAATGTTTGATCAATTGTGTGTTTTTTAGTGTTTATTTGAGTTGTTTGAAGTTGATAGTGTCGATTTTGGTGTTTTGTGCTTTTCTAAATAAAAAATTCATGAATCGTCACTTTCTTTTTACTCAATTTTTGGTCCTACCACTTGAATAAAATTCAAATTATGTGTGCATGTGCGTATTTGATGTTTTTATCCAGGTTTTTGATGTTGAGTTTTGCAATAGGTGATTGTGGATTTGTTAGTTGCATGGAAATATTTGGTATACGTACGGGGGGGGGGGGGGGGGGGGTATTTAGTGATCTTGTGTTGACTTTTGTTCATTCATTTGTGCATATTTGTTCATTCAATCTAGCATAGCATTTGTTCATCAGAAATTAGCATTTGTTCATAAGAAACTTGCATTTTGTTCATCAGAAACTTGCATTTGTTCATCAGTAAATTGCATTTGTTCATTAGTAACTTGCATTTGTTCATCGAAAACTTGCATTTGTTCATCAATAAAATCAAACATTTTGGTTGATACATGTGTGAATTTGTGTTTTGTATCTCTTGTTTATTTAGGGAATAAACACCCAGGATCTATTAAACAACGTTCTGCAAATTATAAACAAGTAAAACATCTAAGGTTTGGTACAATGAAAATCGGAGAAGATGAAATATGTGGTATTCGAAGAGGTTTATTGTTGTTTTGATATGTTTTTTTTTGTGCTTTTAAAATAGATGGTTAAATATGTGTTTATACTGTCTTTTATCCCTTTTTTGTAATAGAAATAAGGAGCAAATCCGAAAGTGATGCCTCTTCCACTGGCGAAAAGAATGTGAGAAGAAAATCAATTGCTACAAAGCCGGTTTCAAAAGCATTTGCTACTGAAGTGTTTGTATTGAGGCAAAAGCCGGCTGTTGAGTCGTCTCCATCAAATAAGAGACGTCGGCTGGACAAGGGTAAAAAGGTTGCCTCTGATGAATCGTCCGATGATGTGTTGCTTATTGATATGATCCCTAGAAAGGGAGTGATGATAAATGAACCATCTTAGAGGAAGATGGATTCTACTGTTAGTGAATTACAAGTTGTTGGGAAGAAGAGGAAAGTTAATATTGTTGTCGGCAAAGGACAAGGTGGTGGGAAAAAGTCAAAAGCGAAGGTGCCATTGAGAGAGTTGAAGCGTGGGCATTTGTCGTTGAGTCACAGGAACTCTCCCAAGCTGATTTGTGAAGTTATTGCTGGTTTTGAGGGGGGGAGCAAGTTTACTGCTCTTAAAGAGATGGGTTTTGAGCACCTCATACAGTGGAATGTGACTGATGTTCCTAGTAAGTTGTGCTACTATGTTGCTAGTTGTTTCGACCCTGCATCATGCACATTAAAGATTGGCGATGGATCAGGTGTTAGGATAACACCTGAACTTGTGCAATTTTACCTTGGTCTACCTCGTGGTCCAAGGACAATTTTTGTCCCGAAGACTGTCAAGCATTCAGATATGTACAATAGCTTTAGAGAACAGTTTGTGTTGGCTGAAATTGATGAGGTGACAGGGAAGAACAAATTGATGGAGTTTGATAAGATTAAAATTGGGCATTTGAGTACCGTGATCAAGGAGGCTGATAATAGTGGTGCTTGGTTTAGGAGGAACTTCATTATATTGTCCTACACGCTCTATATAGAGAGAATTCAAAATGGTGGTGTAAATTTAAAGTTTTTGGATCATTTGGTTGACTTGGATAAGATCAGTGAGTACGATTGGTGTGCTCATCTTGTGGAGAAGTTGGTTGAGAATGCTGATTCATGGAGGAAAACAAACAATGGTTTTTTCAGAGGATCTATCATATTGTTACTAGTATGATTGTATAATTTGTTCATTACTATCATCAATTTGTTCATTGGTTTATTCATATTTGTTCATTAATAAGATTAATTTGTTCATTAATTTATTTCATGACAGATTGTCTATTGTGATTGTATGGTCATCTATAGTCGCCCTGAAACTCCAAGATCCTTCCCTGTGATCAAGCATTTCAACCATGGTTACTTGGTTGAGAGAGAGAGTTTCGAGATTTCCAAGGGTGGTTTTGGGAAAGGCTATTTTAGAGGTTTGCCTGAGTTTGTTACCCTGGTGTCGATCATGACAAGAATGAAGGGAAAGCCCCTACTGATGAACATTTTGAAGAACGAATTGATCTTGACGATGGTGGTGATGTATGTGTTTTGATTTTTGCATGTTTTTTTTTATATTTTTTTGCATGATGGTGATCTATATTTATGTGTTCATTAAAACTGGCATATCATTTGTTCATCACAAACTAACATTTGTTCATCACAAACTAATATTTGTTCATCAGAAACTAGCATTTTGTTCATCACAAACTAACATTTGTTCATCAGAAACTGGCATTTTGTTCATCACAAACTAACATTTGTTCAACAGAAACTAGCATTTGTTTATTAGAAACTAACATTTGTTCATCACAAACTAACATTTATTCATAGCATGTTGTGTCTTTTTTTTAAAAAATTTATGTACTTATATTGATTACTTCTTGTGCAGTCAGTTCTGAAAGAACATCTTGAGATGTCTATGGAGCTTGCATCATCTTTAAAAAAATATCTTGATCATGTGCAAAGAGCTCCAATTGAAATTGTCAGCCATGGACTTTTCACCAAGATCAATGAAGCTTTTGAGAAGCTATTGGGGTTGAAGGTTGCTTCCTCATCATCACAATTTGGCACCCAAGAAGATGCTGAATCTTCAAGACAAAATTCATTCTGGGAGGAAACTACAAAGGTTTTGGATGAAATTGAGGTCGCAATGAAGGCAAAGAAGCATTTTGAATTACCTTCTTTTGACCTGGGAGTGTTTCCACCTAGGATGATGATTGGGCTGGTGTTGCAGATATCGGTAGGGTAAGCGTTATGATGCAAGAAGACGAGGCCAGGAAGGTTGATGCAACAAGGAAGAAGGAACTAAAGATTTCCTTTGTTTGTAAGGGATTAACTGGTGAACAAATTAGAAAAAAGGCTGATGAAGACCGTAGAAGGATTGAAGAGGAAGAGAAGTTGAAAAGGGATGAAGAGGACAAGAGGATAAGAGAAGAAGAAGAAAAGAGGAAGCAGGAAGAGGAAGAGTTGGAAGCCATAAGGAGGGAGGATGCATTAATACAAGAGGGGGAGAAGAGAAAGAAAGAGGAGGAAGAGAAGAGGAAAACAGAAGAGGAAGAGAAGAAGAAGCGGGAAGAGGAGGAATTGAAAAAGAGAAAAGCAATTGAGGAGGAAGAGAAGAGACAAAGAGAAGAGGAAGAAAAGAAAAAGCGGGAAGAGGAGGAAGAGAAAAGGAAAAAACTAGCTGAGGAAGAGAAGAGGCATCTAGAAGAGGTTAAGAGGTTGAAAGATGAGGAAGAGTAGAAGAGGAACAAGGAAGAGGAAGATAAGAAGAGAGAAGCATAGGAGAAAGAGAAGAAGAGGATTGAGGAGTTTGAACAACAGAGAAGGCAGGAGGAGGTGAAGAAGAGGCAAGAGGAAAGGAAGAAGAGGAAAGAAGAAGAGGAAGAGAAGAGGAAGAAGGAATATGTCGAGGCAAAAAAAAAAAGATTGATGAAGAGACGAGAAAGGAAGAGGATAAAAAGAACAAGAAACAGGAAAGGGATGCAGAAACAATGAGAATTGGTCTGGAGTTGAAGAAGAAGCAAGAGTTAGATAAGAAGAAGGAGGATGAAGAAAACAAGAAATTTGAAGAGGAGATGAACAAGATTCAGGATGAGGTTTGTTCATTGATATTTCTGATTTGTTCATTGTTTTTTGCTTATTTTGTTCATAAGTTATATGACATTTTTTCATTGTTTTTTGTATGTAGTTTGTTCATGAATAATATGTGTTTTTTACATTTGTAGATCAATAACGAGGCGCAGGAGGTTGGTTCTAGTTCGATTGACACTCCCGTTGGTGTTAAACTTACTGGTGAGGATGTACTTGATAAAAGAATATCTAAGCCTTCTGATTATCTGAAGTCACCTTACATGGGAAGGAGTGTTGTTTTGACAGAAAAAGTATCTCCTGTGCCCAAGAAATTGTTCGATTGGCTTATTGATGACATTCCTGATCAAAGAGGGTTACAATGCGTAGAATAGTATTTTTTTCTTTACATATTGCTCTTTTTATATCTTTCAAGTTGATTTCATTATTAAAATTGATCATTTTTTTGTTTTTATGTTTCTGATTTGTGTAGTGTTGAAATCTTTAAGATGATGCGTGTATCCGCCATGAAAAAGGATTTTGTATCAATGGCGGTAAAATCTAAAGTGGAATCAAAAATCATCGGGCTTTGGAGTAGTTATCTCAATATTCAAGAGAAGTGGAAAAGCGACTCAAAACCCTTGAGGTTTTTTATGGCTCCTGAGGATTTGGTAAGAAAAAGGTTTTTTATATTCACATTGTCTTATTTCATGACTTTTAATTTTCTCAATCTAATTTATGCTTATATGTATTTTGCAGGCCTTTCCACTAGACAAGGATTTTAGTGATGAGGATTCAAAAGTGTTTTTCATTAATGCTGTTCATGAAAGGCTTGAAAAATTCAAGTAGATTAATGTGCACAAGATCGGCCTAGTATGACATTTTTTGTTCATTGATATTCTTTTATTTGTTCATCAGTACTACTTATTTGTTCAGAGACATTAGTTATTTGTTCATTAGAAAGATTGACTCTTCACTATGTTATTTTTAATCAATATAAGGTTTTTTCATGATTGTTTCCCTCTGCATTTTTTACGGTTTGTGTTTCATATCTGTACCGCATCGCATTACTATTGTATTGCATTGAATGTGAGAGTGCCACGTTTCCACATAATTGATAACTCAATGGTGGATGTGCCCTTGGAAGCAAAGTATGAGCACGTACCTGCTAAATTGGTGAGTTTTATGTTGTTTTTTGTAATAGTTTGTTTTTCATCATTGACACGTGTGTTTAATATTGAATGAGTTGTGTTTGTTTTATTGTTGTTATTTTTTTAGAGAATGCTCTTTGTCAAGCTTATGAAGACACTCAAGATGGATGTGAGGGCTACTTTGTTCGAGTATGTGGATAGGGTTCCATATGAACGTCTTGAGATGAAATGGAGAGAAACCAGAAACAAGACTGATTGTGGAATTTTTATGATATGGCACACGGAAACGTACTTTGGCAGCGGCTTGTCTGGTTGGGAATGTGGACTCAATAAACATGATAAGGTAATGTAATGAGTTGTTGAGTCCATTGAATGAGCACAAGGCAACAACTGAAAAGCTTGTTCAATAATTTGTCCCGCGTAAACCGACAGTCGCATCTCGTGCTCCTCTTACAAGGAAGGCAAAGAATAAGAAGTGATGTACAATGACACGTGTTTGTTGAAAACAGTTTGGAAATGGTTTTAGTGTTTTTGTATGGTTTGTGTTTAGAATACAGTTTATGGTGTTTTTGTATGGATTGAGTGGTGCAGACATTTGTTTTTTTCTTTTTATTTAGTTGTGGAATGTGAATGATGGTTATCAAATAGGTTCTTTTGTGTTATACATTTTGCTTTAGAAAACATGATTTTATCGTAATTTGTTCATCGATACCTTCGATTTGTTCATTGGCACCTTCGATTGGTTCATCGATTGAGATTGAATTTTTTATTGAAGAATGAAATTGTGATTGGTCATTATGATGGTTATTGAACAGGTTCTTTTTGTGTTAAGAGTGACATTTGATTCAGAGAAACATGTTTTATCGTAATTTTTTCATCAACACCTAAGATTTCTTCATCGATACGTTTGATTTGTTCATCAACACATTAGATTTGTTCATCAATACATTCGATTTGTTCATCGATTGAGAATGGGGTTCATAATTTGTTCATCAATATCTATGATTTGTTCATCCATAACTCAGATTTGTTCATCAAAACATAAGTTTTTTGTTCATACATTTTTATTGAAGAATGAAAGGGTTTTGTTCATTACATAGTAAATTTGTTCATTACTAACTGCTAATTGTTCATCCAAATCCAGAATTTTGTTCATTGATAATGTGACAATTAATAATACTATGCATTTCACCCTAATGCAACAATTATTTATCAGAAATCAATGATTAATGAGAGATCTAAATGGGAACATAGGCACATATCCTGCTGTTGTGTCCAAGTTTCTTGTATTTTGCACAAGCCCTTTCCTCCTTGTTTGCTTTCTTCATTGCATTCTCTTTACCTCCCATAATACGCCCTTCTTTCTTCCTGCCCTTTGTCATTGCTCGTTCAGGAGGGTGTACCTCAATAACACTCAGTATGCTTCCCAAGAATGTTTGGATTGAACTCTGCCTTGTTGATGTAGATGATTCTCCTCCCAATAAGCTCAGATATGTTTCCTTTTTTTCCTTCAAGAAACATATCAGCTCTTTGAGGTGTTCGGTGTTGTCCCCTATGGTACTAATGCAAGAATGTACCTCGCCCAATAAAATCAGCAATCAACAGCTTCTTCTCATTCATCACATCACATTGCTCAACTATTGAACCTTCTATCTCAAAAGTAGGAGTCAAACTTGATGTCTTCGTCCATCTATTCTTGATGTACTTAGTTGGCACCTTCCTCAACCCAATGTTTTTGAATACGAAAACATATGGCATCATGGAATCCCGATATTGATGAACTTATTGCACGAGCAAATGAACTCTTCATTTTGAAGCTCATGTTTCACAACATGTACCTTCCCAAACTGTTTGTTGATGTGATACTCGTGAATGTTGTCTACCTTGAACAAATTGCTTAGACCACATCCAAATACAGAAGCAACAATTTCTGTCTAGACGTCATAGAAGACATTTATGGTGTAAACAGATGCATAATGTTTCTCTAGATCCAATGGTGTCATTAGAGTGGGTGAGCTTGTTGACGTTTCAATGTCTAACCTTTGCATATTGTGCATTTGGGAATCAATTGCACTCTCAAACTGCATCATGAAGATAACTAGAGAAGATGTGGATCCAATGAAATGCGAGAAAAAGAAGTTCTAGCTCTCAGACCTTGAAGTTGTTCTAAGAAGTCCACCCATGTTTACATCATTGAAGTACGCAGGGATCCATAAGTGACGTAGCTCAAACATCAGCGGCAACCAAGTGTTTGATTCAAGTCCAAATTCAGCAATAATGGAATGCCAAGTTTCTTCAAAATCTCCCCGGCTAATTTCATTGCTCCAAACAAGCTTGTTAAACTTGCTTCTGAATTGATCATTGTTATACATATCATTTGCAAGCTTTGACGGTACCTTGAACATGATATGCCACATGTAGAAACGATGCACAACCTTGTCAAAAACCTTTTAAATTGTCACTCTTACTACAGGATCTTGATCAGTGAGAATGACAAATGGTTCATGGCCCCTCATTGCATCTTTGAATTTTTGGAATAGCCAGACATAAGATTCGATATCTTCTTTTAGAAGCAACCCAAAGGCAAAAGTAATGCTCTTCTTGTTGTTGTCAACCCCTGTGAATGGTACAACATCTCCAAAATATGAGAAGTTTCATACCTGAAGGCACATAATTAAATTTGTTCATCAATATATGTGATTTTGTTCATCAGTATGTACGATTTGTTCATCAAAACATACGATTTGTTCATCAAAAGAATTAATTTGTTCATTGTAAATTCCTGAAGGCAAGTATTAATTTTGTTCATCAGTATATACGATTTGTTCATCAAAAGAATTAATTTGTTCATAAAAAATAAGCTTTTTCATACCTGTTTGATTTGTATGTTGCATCAGCTTAGACAACATCTCCAAAATATGAGAAGTTCTTCCTTGCAATAGGATCACACCCGAATAATTTGGTTAATTGATGTTGTTCATCAACATCATATTCAAAGAAAAATGCGTCATATCTTTCTTTTTTCTTGAACAAGTTGTCAATAACCATTTGAGCATCACACCCAATCATGAAGGAGTTCTATATCTTTTAAAATTCTTGAAATCAATTATAGTTGCACCAATTTTTGCATATGAACCAACAAACTCTTTGTATACTTTGTATGACTTGCTTGCACCAATGTTTGCTCGTATGCAATTCATGATGAAATCTTCATGGAAGGAGGGCAGTTTCCTATTTCTCTTTGCAAAGTGTTTTTGCCCATCTTTAAACATAATATGGGTGTGAAGCTCTTCAAATTTCTTAACAACATATTCGTTTCTTCCAGAAAGTCTCATAGCCAGTTTAGCAATGCAACCACACCTTTTGGTTACTCTTTTTCACTTTTTCATTGTTCCTTGTTGTCCTTCTTCTTCATGATTCTCTTCATCATCTTCTTCATCATCTTCTTCATCATTATCTTCATCATCTTCTTTGTCTTCTTCTTTTTAAGTTGAGTTTTTAAATCCTGCCCGATTACACAACATGTATTTCCAAACTGTAGTGTTAGTTCCATCTGAAGACTTTGTAATAGTACCAACATGTGCTTGGAAACCACATGCATCTGCGTATGACTTGTAGAAATTTACTCCTTGTTCCCAGGTTTTAAACAACATCCCCTCTTTAGGTCTTATGTTGTCATCACAATATGGTATGCAATAATGTGTGTTGCCAAGCGAGATCACGATCTTTAATTCCTTTTTATCTTCTATTTTTCCTTCATTATAGGGAAAAGAAACATGTAAATACGCAATTGTATACACTACATGTACAATTGATATTATTGAACAAATGCATGATAGGTATGAACAAATCCGCGATATCTATGAACAAATGCTTGATATCTATGAACAAATTTTGGATTAACAAATGTGTAATATCAATGAACAAATCCGAGATATCTCTGAACAAATGTGAACTAATGTACAATCTTATCAAATAATCATAGCAATGCCCCTCAAAACCATAAAATGGGAGTTTTCCTATTGGTAATGCTTAAACATAAACAAATTTTGACGATATACGCAATGAAACTTTTCAAAGTGTTGTATTAGTTTTAATTAGGGAAAAAATCATTTATTACCTGGTTCCATTAATCGTAATGAGTCAGATCTTCAAAATCGTAAATCTGAACAAAGCTCCTTTCAAAGATCGTAAATCGTTGTGTTTTAATCCAATTTAGAAGCTTTATTTTCGTAGAGGAAAAAAGAGGTTTTTTGGTTTTGATTTGGAAAGAGAATAAGAAATTGCCTTTGGACGCGCGCTCGTCTGGTAGCATTTCGTTTACACGCGCGCTCGTTTTTTTTATGAATTATTTGGACGCGCAAAGCGCGTCCAAATAATTCAAGCTAGATCGACGATTTAGATGTGTTCTCTTTTTTCACCCTAGCGCCCATTTGCACGTGATCCGCTCTCTTATTGTTATATGAACGAATCAATTTATTTTGACTAAATCTTTTATTGCACATTATCGCTTGAATGCAAAAGAAAATTTGGCTTTTGGGGGAGATAATGCAAAAGAAACATTGTATATGGAAATGTTTATATTTTTTATCTGAATAATATCTCGATGCATATCTTTTTTTTATCTAAAAATATATTTCGGAGCATATAAATTATGATATATTTATAGAAAAATACGTTTTTGTAGTTTTTACAACAAACTATCTTCGTATCTTTTTAGATAAGAAAAAATCTTCATATATTACCATAATAATATTTGTTCATTGCTACAAATTGTTAAAAATTCCATCCACCACTCAATATTTGCCAAAAATAATACATCAATTCCGTTTATTTTTGCTTTTAATTTTTTATTAATCATCAAAACAACTTATATAAATTTCATTAAATACCACTCACATTAAATTAATTATATATAAAAAACTTTCTTTTTAATAAATCTTTTAATCCATAATTGTTTAATCTTTTAAAACGGATTTGGATAAAAAAAATCTCATTTGATTGTTTAATATTTTGGAAAGTTGGAATTTCCAATTTTGTACAAAATATTTTTTTCGCGGATTTGCAAGGGTACCCCTTGCACAAAATAGTTTGCAAAAGTACCGACACATTATAGGAAATTACAAATAATGCATTTTTGGCATTTATGCAATTATATTTTTCATTATTTTATTTTTTAATTATTTGAATTTATATTTTTAATGTTTTTTAGAAATAAATTATTAAATTAAAAAAATTAAAATCATAAAACGAAAATTGTAAAAATAAATAAATAAAAGGCATATGAAAAGATATTTGAAAAGATATTTTAAGTGATTTATTGGTTATGATATATGGAAACTAATGAGGAAGAAAAGGAAAAACAAAGTCAAAGATATGGCAAAAATACTAGTTGGTTGAGATTTCTTTAAAAATCTAGTCGGGCTAGATGTTATACTATCATGCTTGTTTATTCTACTGTCATACCACAATATGCTCCTATCACGGACTTAAAAAGGAAAAAGAAATTGTTAACGAATTAGATTTGTTACGAAATCTTTTCTATCCTTTATCTTAAAAGATACGAATCTTAATGCAAACAATAATACCCAATTCTGCATAAAGTACCGAGCCTCTGCTTAACCTTATCTTTTCATCCAGTCGTATCTGTTCATCCAGTTTTGGTATACGAACAAACGGGTCATCGTATAGGCACATTGAGTTCTACCATGGGTAAGTAGTATACGATTGAATTGTTTCGATAATCATTTATTGCTTCTAAGTGTTACGATTTGTGTATTTTCAGGTCGAAACAACATCTTACTTACGTTAACTACAAATGGTGAATGGAATGTCTTAGGAGATAACTGGTCTTATAAAGAGGGGATAAGAAGGCAATAACACTCATTGTATATGATACTATAAAATTCGAATCCCTTAAGGATAAAATAGTGGAGAAACAATCCATTGATTGTGAAAAGTACAATCTACATCTGCACTACGTGTCGCCCATAAAGGTAAACCTTCCACCCTTTGAAGTTAATGGTGAAGATGATCTTGAAGCCTACAAAATTTTGAATTCAAAATCATCAATAGGTGGGATATGGCCGATAGATCTGTACACAAGCATTAAGGAGAAGAAAAATAATCAATTTATGGACGAGGGTGTTGATAGGAAAGTCTTTGAGTTTCAAACTCCAAACTCTATGCAAAAGATGAGAGTCCCATCAAGTGCACCTCTTGTAAGCCAGTGTGACCGAACACCGATTAAGGATGACAGAACTTTAGATGAAATCATCGACGATGATAAAAATGTCTCATCTGATATGGGTGTCAGGATATTTGGGAATGGTGACAGGATCCCTGAAGATAGTGACAGGTTATGAAACAAGAATATTCCCCCGATTAATTTCGTATCATTGAGCATTGATAATGAAATTGGAGGATCTACTTCAACAAATAAAGGGAAAGATTTCGTTGTAATGCTCAGTAATGATGATGAAGATACTGACTTTGTAAACCTTGGAGATGAAGAAATTGGTTTTAACGGAAATGGTTTTGCAAGTGATGATTTTGATGGAGCAAAACAATTTAAACGTCGTGATCAGGTGACAATTACAACTAGTTTAGTTAGACCATGTTTGTTTTGCTATATTTGAAACATATATTTTCTTAATGGATTTATTTGCTTCGCATGGATTGATTTGGTTATGGTTAATTTATGAACGTATTTGCTTAACTTATTGTTTCCTCTGATTCTCATGTTGTGATTTATAAGTACTTATAAATTGATGGCTTAAATTTGAATTGCCTGTTCATAGGAGTAAAGGCCTACTGTCGTACTTCATTCATTATCTTGTCATCCTTTGCCAAAAATTCTCTTATGTAGACGGTTTCTTGTCATCCCTTTTTATTTGTGAAACGTCTATCTGGGGTCACCCTCTCTAAACTTACTATCACATTACAATTTGTATCTTGTCACCCTATAAGAAAGTTGAACATGGATTGATGTTAGCTTCATTTGAATTCCAAATTCATATGAGAAAAGCTATACTGTCACACTTCAATAATTATCTTGTCATCACGCAATTTTTATCATGTCACCCTATAAGAAAGTTGAACATGGATTGATGTTAGCTTCGTTTGAATTCCAAATTCATATGAGAAAAGGTATATTGTCACACTTCAATAAATATCTTGCCATCATGCAATTTTATCATGTCACCTTATAAGAAAGTTGAACATGGATTGATGTTAGCTTCATTTGAATCACAAATTCATATGAGAAAAGCTATACTGTCACACTTCAATAATTATCTTGTCATCATACAATGTTTATCCAGTCACCCTATAAGAATGCTTTTAACACTCAATCGTTATTTCAAGACTGCATTTTCACAAACTCAAACAACTACAATGATGGTACACTATACACAACACCACTCTGAAAAATCTTCAGTGACGCAGCTACACATCCATCACGAGCAAAGTAACAACAAAAATTCGGAATACACAGGATGATGATCTACTGGAATTCATGCTTGGATGTAGTCTGCAGTTCGCATATTTAGGATGACTCACTTATCCATCTAGTAAAACAAATTTTGCATTAGTTCTTGCGTCCTATTTTACATGTACTTACCCAAAATAGAGGTGAAAACAATACAGCTACCCAAGGTATGATACTTCAAATTTCCTTCATCTTAGCTCAAACTGCAAACAACTAATGGCCCTTTGAGAGGGAACGATATGATTGACTGATGCCACACAAAAATCTCGCAAACTGCAAATAACTCCAAAATATCAACTAATACTAGGAGGGCAAAAGAGTAACACCACCAGAAATAGACATAGGCAAAAGTTGCATAAATAATGTTAAACGTTTAGGCCATACATTACATCAAAACATGGAGTAGAGGAGTCCACAACTATGAAGGAAGAAAAAAGAACACATGTTGAGGACTCCTTGCATGAAACGCAAAGGCAATATCTGAAACAAAAAATTCATCACCTTCAACCATGAAATCTTGTCAATCCAAGAAAAAGGACTTCATTTCTTCAGCTCCCTCAAATACTCAAACAAGAGTAATCACCATAATCAGACTAATCAGTCCAAAAAAAGCCTCAATTTCATTTGTGTGAATCCTTCAGTGAGCAAAAATAGTATTATTACGTCTTGGAGGTCTGTCAGGAATCGAGCCAAGCTTAAACTTTGAAGCCTCATACCTTGCAAGTTCAGGTGGAACGGGACTATTACTCTGAATCAACATCTGCTTCAAATCATAGAACACCTCAGAATCACCCAAAGTCAAAAAAGTTGTAGCTTTCCAGATTTACCAGCACGACCTGTTCTACCAATACGATGAGTATATGTTTCAATATTGTTAGGCATATCATGGTTTATCACATGAGCAACACCAGGAATATCAATACCACGACCCGCCATATCAGTAGCAACCAAAACATTGTATTTCTTGGTCCTGAACCCATCAAGACTGATTTCTCTCTAATCTTGTGACTTGCCACCTTGCAAAGTTGTGGAACAATACCCTGCTTTATCCAGAGACTTGAAAAGCATATCAGCAGTCTTCTTGGTATTAACAAACACAATAGTAGTCTTATCACCGAATTCATCAAGCAATCTTTGCAGCCTAAATATCTTCTCAGATTCCTTCACTATGATCACATGTTGAGTGATGAGTTCTGTTGCGTTGCCAGCTGTACCAATGTTGACTACTACTAGGTTCCTTAAGAACTTCCTAGCAAGCCGCTCCAAAGCAGGCGGCATTGTAGCACTAAACATATAAGTTGTTTGGTAGATTCTCTTTTCATCAAGCTCCTCATCTTCATTCTCGGGTTTCATGTCGCTGGAAGGCATGGCTTCCAAGACTCCAACAACTTGAGGCTCAAACCCCATGTCTATCATACGATCAGCCTCATCAAGGACAACATAATTGCACTGATTTAGAACACAGAAGCGTCTTTCAAGGTAATCAATGAGACGACCTGGGGTGGCAATGATAATCTCACACCCTTTCCCTCCAACAATTGACTGACCTCTAACAATTGATACAACCCTAATTCCTAGATAATGCGCAAATTTAACAGCCTCAAAACCTAGATACGTGGGTTAGACTCTGCTAATCCTTTATCATATCCAATCGCAATCCTTAGGGTTTAGATTTCGAATGAATTGGAACAATTTTTAACTAGGAAAACAAAACCCATCAAATGCTTGGTTTAGATTTCAGAAAACTAGGGTTTAGATTTCAACACGTACTTGATAGATCTGCGTCGGTAGAGATGATGACGATAGAAGCAGCTGGCACTGATTGCAACTCGGGGCATTTCACGAGAGAAGGGCTCACGAGACAAGGGGTTGGTGCTTATTCGTTCGAGCATCCTACGAGTCGTTCGAGCCTCCTATGAGTCGTCCGGCAGAAAAGCCGTCGGGCTGGCTCGAGATCGAGAAAGAAGACGCTGGCTCGAGAGAGACGACGCTGGCTCGAGAGAGACGACGCTGACTCGACGAGAGGGACGACTCTGGCTCGACGAGAGAAGAATGGTAAGGTCTCGATACTCTGGCTCCAGAAAGAATAAGACGAGGGTTTTGGATTTTGGCTCCAAAAAGAAGAAGAATGGTAAGGCCTACGATTCTAATGCATTTAATTTAGTTAATCTTGTTTTTTAATTAGTAGAAATCATTTTAAAATTTAAATTGATAATAATTTTCTTAATTTAAAGTTTCAAATAAATGAATAATTTTAATATTTTTCTAAAAAAGGAAAGGGCATGATTTTGGGTATTTTTGCTATAATTTTGGGCATATGTGCTATTTTTTTTGGGCATTCATGTAACACTAGAAATTAGAAGGCATTTTTGCAAACACATTATCAAAGTGGGGCATGGGGTACTAACTTCTCTATTTTTTTCCTTAATCTTTTGAACTGGAATTGGATTAAAAAATGTCATTTGATTGTTTAATATTTTGGAAAGTTAGAATTTCGAATTTTCTACTAAATATTTTTTTCCAAATCGGTTTGGATATGAAAAATGATTTTAAACAATCAATTTTTTTCCCAAATTGGATCGTTGAAGGTGTATGTACTCAGAGCCTCAAAATCAAATTATAATATTTATTTGTTTGCAAATTTTTCAATAAAAAATTTATTTTGGATAAAAAGTTATTAACTAATTAACTAATCTATGACCTATCATTATCTTGAAAACTGTAGTATTTTTTATAGTATTTTTTGTAATTTTCTATAATTTCGTAATATTCTTTAGATTTTATTTCCAATTTTATGTCATTGTATGAAGAAGATTTTAGTTGACGATAATATATATTACGAAAATTCATTAAATGCTATGTGAATGGAGTGATCTAGAATATGATTTTTATTTAACCTACTTACTTTCACTCTTAAATTTAAATAAATTTATAAATCAAATTTAAATGACCTTTCATTATTTCTTAACAAAGACACTCTTTCAAACCAGATAAATAATATATTTTTCATTTAAGATAAATGAAATCCTAAATTTATATGGTTTGAGCATAATCGTCAGTTAAATTTGAAATTTGTATATTTTGTTATGATTAAATATTGAGCTCAAATTTAATTATTAATTTAGATCTCAATAAATCACATCTTTTAAATAAGATGATATATTTAAAAATAAAATCTTCTTTTTAAATTGTGATATATTTTAATTTAAGGGAAATTAAAACCTATTCTATTTTATTTGAATATATCATATCTTATTTTGTATATTTCGTGTTCTAATAGGGTTAAATGTACAATAAAATTTAAATAAACTATTTTATAACATATTTTCAATATTTCAATCCTCATTATTCCATTTTTAGTGTATTGATCGAAATAAATGTGTATGTGATCTTGATTCCATTTTAATATAAATGTGAAATTTTTATTATATTTTTAAGATAATTTAATTTACACCTTAGACAAAATAATATATATTTATATAATATTTAAAACTATAGAAAAATAAATGTGAGTCTAATTGTATTAGAATTTGAATATAATTTTTTATCTACCCAAATTGTTTGATAAAATATCAAAATTATGATTTAATTTTTTTCAAATTAATTTACATTTAACATTGATTTGTATATTTTTTCAAACTTATAAAATATATAATTACTATTTTTCACTAATTAAAAGATAATTAATATATTTATATAGAAATATAATATACATATATTTAATCTATTGACATAGACATGAAGAAAGTAAGATGATGCAGTTTTGATATAAACTTCAAGAAAAATTTTGAACAAAATCCGCGCCTGGCGCGGGTAACTACATAGCTACGCTAGTATTTTTTATATATGATCTGATGAGTAGGAATCTTATTCGGTGGAGATGGTTTTTTGAGATTTAAATATGGCAAGATTCTTACTGCATAGAATTTTTTGGGTGGAAAGTTAATTCGTAGAATCTACTAAGATTAATATTTCCTACCAAAAAATATCAATTAATTAATATAAAATATAAGCAGAACCAAGTAACAAATAAATTGACATTTAAATAATAATAATAAATCTATGAATAATCCTAACAAGAAGTACGTGTTCAAATGTGAGGAGTACGGATACAAATTTATCCCTTTCATTTTCTCTACGTTTGAGGAATTCGATAAGAAGGCTTTGGACACGTTTTCACGTATTAAGGCTCTCACTATTAGCCACTCTAACAATACTAGAGTGGTGCTTTTATTCTTCGTAGATTGTGTTTTTGCATTCAGAAGGGTGTGGGGCCCAGCTTGTTTCTAGTCTCCCATCCAACTTTATGTAATTTTTTATTATTATAATAATAATAATAATAATAATAATAATAATAATAATAATAATAATAATAATAATAATAATAATAATAAAATCATTAAAAATGGAATTTTTAAAAGTAAATGGAAAAATCTCATATAAAATATATTAAAAGATACCTAATCCAGAATTTATGTATTGTGTGTAGTTGATCAATATACATAAACGAGGAAAATTTTACCGATTGACGTAACAAGGAGACGAGTGGCGGAGTTCGCAGCGACATTGACAGTGGCGTAGTCCAACGAGGAGGAGGATGACAATGGGGAAGAATCTCCAACGACAATGCCCATCGCCCACGACACTATCACCACAAAATAAGGGAGCGAAATTGATGACAACCTTCGTGTTCCCAATCTGACAATGATGAGATCGAAAACATCATCAATTACTCAATCCCAACACCTCATTCCACCGTTATCCCGCCACTCGGACTTCGTGTCCTCATGCTTTCTCTATTTATCCAATTAATCTCCGGTTGTTGTTGACTCTCTCCGTCCAGAAGCCCCTTCTCCCGTCCTCGATCCACCTGATACCCACCGCCTTCTTCATTTGGGGTCCTTAATAAATTTTTAGATTTAATGTCATTGGTATAATGATGTGTAAAAAATAAATAAGGTGTAATGCCACATGTATAATGATGTGTAAAAATTAATTGAGGTGTAAATTTGAAGAATGAAGGAGAAATTTCCCATATGGCAAAATCTATGTGGATTAATATCGAAATGACATGTGTCAAAAGCTAGCATGGCGCAATATGGTGGCTCCAAACCATATTGCTTATATATATATAGTAGATTTTCAAAACGATAAGCTAACCTACCTTATAATTAATTTTGAAATCAAATTCAAAAAATACATTGTTGATAGTTTTATTGAATTCAAATCTAAGATTCATCAATTCCAAATGCATAGGTTTCAATAATGGAAGGTAGAGCATTAATTTTTGATAAATTTAATACGTGAAAATTTTCAACAATTTATCTCATTCAAGTTGTGTTTTGGGGTGACAATGGATCGGGTCGGGAACGGGTGGACTACTTCCACAACCCGACCCGACTTCCAAAATCGTGTACCTAACCCGGTGTAAAAACCCAACCGGGTGCACCCGAAACTGACCCACCCGAAAACCGTCGATTTCGGGTCGGTGTTTTTTTCGGTTTTATATAACCTGCTGAATTTTTTTAATCTAACAAAATAATTGACCATAAAATCATAATTGATAATTTTTATAAAGTACGTTACATAGACCAAACTCAAATTACAATAAACACAGCTATATATGAGTCAAACACATTAATACCATTATAAAATATGGTCTAGAAATGTCTTCAACTAAGCATAAAAAAAAACTAAATAAAGAACACAAGTTCATGTCTTCAAGTCTTCAACTTCAATATTCATCCAACTATCCAAGAGGACCAAGATTGAGAAAAGAAGCTCCTTCAAAAAGAAAATCCTAGGATTTTTCAAGTAAAGCATTAGCATTTGCATGATAAATATGACAATACAAGTAAACAACAAATATAGGAAGTTAATTACATTGACAACTTCACTACTATTGGCTTCTTCTTCTTCATCGGTATGAGTACCACAAGCTTGAGAATTGCCAACTTGTAATCCTTGTAAAAAAAAATTGAACATTAGTACATAATAGAATGAATCAATAATAACTTAAGTTATAACAAAGTAACAGAGAGTTAAGATTACCCGCTAACTCATCAACACCCCAATTTCGCAAACATGCCAATGCCTCCACGGTATTTGAATGAAGCTTAGAACGATGGGGTGTAACCAATCCACCACCCGCAATAAAAACACTCTCAGAAGCCACACTAGTAGCCGATATTGCTAAAATGTCCTTAGCAACCATTCTCAAAGTTGGATATTTCAAATCAAGCTTCCAAAAGTTAACATCAAAATTGTCACTAGGAGGACGGGGAGCCTCTTTATGATATAGTCCTAATTCGGCTCTAGCAGGCATTACATTACTCCTACTTGCATTCCTACTAGAAACATCCCATCGAGTAGCTCTAGAAGAACCAAAACCAATACTAGCACTTTTAGAAGAAGGATCAACACTCATTTGCCGCTTTGCAGTTCTTATTAGAAGTAGAACCAACACTGATTGAGGGATATTTTTATTGATAACTAGCCAAAAGCCTATATAACAATGATTTTATCATCTCAACTTCAATTTCAGCTTCCTCCTCACCATAAATATCATTGTAATAGAATTTCACACAAGCCAATTTGTTTTCGGGATCTAAAGCAGCAACAACAACTAAGAGTTTATTAACAATTCCCTAATACTTATCAAACTTTTCCAGCATACTTACAACCATTTTTCTAATAATCTCTAGTTCATTAATACCATATAACCAAACGCCCAATGCAATCTTAATCTCAAAAGTATGCTTGAAGAATAGATTAGCAGTTGGAAATATTTTACCAGAAAATAAAGAGGTCACATCATATAAATCCTTTCAACTTATTACACACAATGGTAGCAAACTTCAATTCTTCATCACTAGGAAGATCAAACTTAATAGCGGGATCATTAATTTTCAGCTTGGCAAAGACATACTTATAAGACAAAGCACTTTTAAGCATAAAAAAGGTAGAGTTCTATCTTGTTTTACAATCAAGAGCTAATTTTCTAGAGCAATCAAGTTTTAAAGCCTTAGCTTTGTCTTCAAACTTTTCAAGCCTTTTAGGAGAAGCTGACCAAAACAATACACAATTTTGCATCTTCTCAATACTCTTAGCAATCACATCCAAACCATCTTGCATAACTAAGTTCAACACGTGTGCGCTACAACGAACATGTAAGAACTGACCATCCAAAATAAGAGATTCTAAATGAAATGTATTCCGCACTCCTATCATAGCATCATTAGTAGTATGATTGTCCACGACCACATCACAAATGTTTTCAGCATTAAGGTTGAACATATTAAGAGACTTTAACAAGACTTTAGCCAAAACCACTTTTGTGCGGGGAGAAGGCACATAAGCAAACCTAATGAGTAATGACATACATAATGTTAATTCATGAATGGTCATTTTATTCATTTATGGTCCGCATTTTTGCATAATTACAAAAACTGTAAAAAAAAACATCATACATGAACTACAGATTACAACAATTCAGCAAACAAAAACTGAAGAAAAAAAAACAACATACAACAATGAAAAACAACATACAGAATTAAAAAAACAACATACAGAATTAAAAACAGCATACAAAAAACAGAAATTCAGCAAACAAAAAATACATATTACAGATTTTCAGCATACAAAATTTAAAAATAGCATACAGAAAACAGAAAACAGCAACTCAAAATACAAAAACTACAAATTACAAAAAATAAAAAAACAAAATCTAGAAACTATAGAAATTGCATACATTTTGCACAAAACAGAAATTTAGATATGTTAGTAAGTTACCTCAAAATTTTGTTATGCAAAATCCATTCATCAATGAAATGAGAGGTGATGGCCATGTATCCCTTCTCTTGGTGAGAGGCGGTCCACATATCTGTTGTGATTGCAATCCTCCCTTTATGATTCTCAAACATCTTCTTTAAGCCAGCTTTGTTGCTTTTAAAACTTTTCATGGTATCACTCTTCAACGTATTACGAGAAACCATCTTGAAGTTCGAATTCAAGCTACTCAGAAATCTTCTAAAGCCGAGATGCTCAACTATTGATAGAGGATACTCGTGCATAGCAACCATGTTCGCAAGCTCTTTCCTTGATGATTCTTGGTCAAAACTATAATTTTTCAATCTTGCTTTGCCATCGGATTTTGTATTAAGGTTGAGCAATTGTTGGCGAATATCAAGTTTGGCATGCCTCTTAGAGCACCTTTTGTTGATATGATCCCATAGAGACGTTGTTCCATTCTTGCTCGCTGCAGGAAATTGTTTGTTGCAATGCAAACATCGTGCATAATCGTTTCCATCAACCTTGGTTACTGAATTTAAGGTGAGGATTTTCAATTAGTTCATTAATTAATTGTCTTACTCTTCCATTTTTGTGTTAGATATATATGGTATATATGACTTGCATTTTTTTTATTTGCAGCAAGCCAGCAATGCTGCAACAAGTAAGAGAAGAGGTAAATTCCTTAAATGAACACACAAAAGAAGAATTAATTAAAATCACAAAACAAATCCAGAAATCACAAGATCAACAACTTAAGCGAATCCAGAAATCGAACAAATCCAGATTTCACAAGAAGAAGGCGTCGGCATGTCTCGAGATCAATAAATCCAGAAATCACAAGAACAAATCCAGAAATCTAGAAATCACAAGATGAATAACAAGTGTATGGAACAATTTAAAATCACGATTATTTTGCCTAGATACAAATCGATTAAGCTAAAAAACTCACCAACAGAGTGTCTCGAGAGAGGAGGCTAGCCGACGAGGAGAAGAGACGGTGTCAGCGCTTTTAGTGGAAGATGACCGGAGAAGCGTATGGAAGATGACCGGAGAAGTCGAGACTCAGGAAGATGACTCGAGTGGCACTTGTTTTCCCCTCGAAAGTGGAGAGATTGAGAGAGGAATAGTACAGGAGAGGAGAGGCGCTTTCAGTGGGCGACCTCCAAGCAGCCATGGCCAAGGCACGACGACTCTGAGTAATGGGCGACCTCCGAGCAGCAACGAGAGTAGCAATGTGTGAGAGGTGAGAGCTATAGAGTGAGAGGCGAGATCTAAGAGGAGAGCAGCAGCGGCGATCAAGTGATTAGAGGTAAAAAGAATTATTAGGGTTAAATAGTATATATACTCTACTTTATCACTTATAGACAGATTTCAACTATTATTTTGGAAAATTGCTTAAAGTTGGAGTTTAGGGGTCACACACTCAAAGTGGTTGATGTTTGTGTTTAAGATTTGCATTAGCACCTTTATTCGTCTATGAAATACAAGATGGATGGAAAGAGTAAAACTGCTTTTGTCTATTATGTTATATTTGTAACTGAGTTTGACGGCCATGAAGGCTATTGATGTTTAATAGGATTTTATAGTGTTCACAAATAATCTTAGTAGCCTATTAAAATGATAATTGAAATCATAACTCAAATATATGTAAATGGAAAACAAATCGCGTTGACTGAGGATCATAAGATAATAAGTTATTCTGAAGGACAATGTATCAAAGAAATAATGCATGCCTCTATTTTTGTTGATTTACTAGTTTGTGTTTCTACTAACTTCTCTTTTAGTTATGGGATTAACAAAAGAGTGAGTTTTTGGCCCTTTAATGTGGCCTCTATTTTTATCAATTCTCCTTGTGCACATAATCATGCTATTGATTATGCATTTCGATTGTCCACATAATCATGTTATCAATTCTCCTTGTGCACATAATCATGTTATTGATGCTTTCTCTGCAAATATAACTTATGCATTTTGATTATATCACCTTATTGCATTCATGAGAACTACAACCCCCACCAATGTTCAAAAAAATCTCTACAAAGTCTGCTCGTCATTCCTGATCCTTTATGCAAGCTTGGACACTTAAAATAGGTCCTTCCAACATCACTAATTATTCAATATTAGTCTTTATGCTATTCCGGGAACTTCAACCTTGGTTGAGATAGAAAAGTTGAGTAAACTCTAATGATAGAGTGGTAGAAACTAGAAAGTCTTGTGGATTACATAAACAAGATAGTATTGCTTTCCATTTCTAGACCGATAAGAAACCTGAGATAGTGATTTAAATATTTGAGGTTATGCTTTGAATCTATGAGCTAGATTGCTCAACAAGTTGGCTTTAACTAGATATGGAAGGCGCTGCCTAATAGCCAGAGCCAGGTTGAGCCAAGCCATTATTGATTGTTAGTATGTTGTCTTATGATTTAGTAGACAGTTGCATTCATATTGTTTATCAAGTTGTTTTGAAAAGGATAAGTTGGGTGTTTTTCTTGGTTTTTCTTGATTTGCCTTTGTTGCAAGGTCCAATGTTGATGAGTTTATCGTCAGGCTAGTTCTAGTAGACCCATGTGTGGTGTACAACCTAGTAACAACTTGAATTACAAGATGGGATATTACACAAGCCGAGAGCCCATGCTATATTCAAATCGTCGTATCCCAAAGCCCTCAGAGGAGGCGTCGACATCCGAACTCAACTGAACACCACGGTGTCGTGGAAGAACGCTTGTAGTAAATCATAGGTGAATTTAGAGCCACCACAACTTCAACACAAATAGATGCAAAGAAGAAACTAGTGTGTCTTACCTTCACCCCATTCATTCAAGAAATCCATCGGAAGGACCCTCCACCCAAATCCTCCACTCCTAGTTTTTTTTGTTTACGATGGGAGAAGCAATCCGATAACCACATAGTCACCTACACACACAAAATGGGGCTTTATGTTTCTGAGGATGCATTGATGTGCAAGATGTTCCCGGCTAGTCTTGGTCGATCGACAATTAGAGGGTTCCACGCCGGTGGCGGATCCCTCGTGCACGAAGTAGGTGTCGCTATAGCTAGTAGTGAACGGACCCGCCTTAATGAAGAGGACCATTGAATGAAGATCCCCCAAATATGGGACAAGAAGGCCATCGTCACCATTTTAAAAATTCCCATATGGAGGATTCTATCTCTAATAAATGGGAAGCCGTATTTTGAGTGGCCTAGGCATAGTGAGCAGGGGTCTGGCGAAGATCGTAGTCGAGGGTATTGTATATATCACTTAGTTAGCGGACACTAAGCCGATGGTTGTGATCCCTATAAGCGGTACCTAGAATGTCTAGTTCGAAAGGATATCTGAATGATCTGATTGAAGAAAGAATAGAGAAACGCCAACAAAGGTGAGACGGGGAAGAGGACATGACTAGACAAGTAGTTTAAGTGGTGGATCTCAAGTATGAGGAAACGGGAAATGTTAGATCAGACTACAAGCGGAGTCCACACCTGCTAGAAGTATTTTTTTGGTTGCCTATTGGTTCACCAGAGCTAAGTCGTGGCTACATTCAGCTCGACACAAGTCGCACACCTGGTTTTGGCAGGTGAGTCTCCCAAAGGGAATTTTTTACATCCACTGGAGTTGAACCCCAGACCTCGTGGATGTGAAGCATGCCGGTTACCACCTAAACCAACTCCCTTTGGTACCCGCTAGAAGTATTGAATGCGACCCCCGAGCCTAAGGTGGCCTGAAAAGAAGGACAAATATCTATGATTTTTTCCGATGTTGATAAGCAAGGAGTATAGATCCTGCATAATGCTGTGTTAATCTTGACGGTAGGGATCAACGAGCACGATGTGAAGCGCGCGTTGGTGGATTCATGGAGCTCGATGGAAATCATATACTACGATCTCTTAAGGGCATTAGAGCTGTGGAAGGAGGATCTCGAGGAAGTAATGGTGCAACTGGTTAGGCTAGGGGCTTACCCAGTATTCTGAATGGGGCTCCTAAGGACCCAAGTTGCCCTGGCAGTGAAAAGCGTAGAGGTGGAACTTCTAGTAGTAGATGTGTCGTTCTCATAGATTATGATCTTGGTAAGACCATGAAAGCGGCCTAATCCACCCTACACTAGATGATCCAGTTTCTGCACCAGGGCCGTGTGATACAGGTCAAAGCGAGCCCAAGAGGGCACGAGGCATGCCTCAAGGCTCGAGGGTATGACTCCCAACTGAAGAGGGGCTCGACATAACATGAGGGACTCGGTCAATCACAATGGAAAGGAATAAGGAGTACTCTTCTCCTGTAAGGGGTTTTGTCCTATGAGGTTCCCCCTCCCAAGGTTTAACGACACACCATAGGCTAGGAGCAGCTTTTGTTTTCCTTTTGAATAATGTTTTGCAGAAACACTCTTGTTGAGGGGGTTTGTTAGGATCTTTTGAACTATATAGGTTTGTTTGAGTAAATACTAATTAGCAAGTCATCGAATCCTCCATTACATGTTACAGAGTATAAACGCGTCGGCAAAAGTAGACGACCCATCATCATCTGCAAGTATGAAATGATCTATTGGCGCCTAGGAGGCTAAAGTGATGCATAGACATACATGAGAAAGAAAGGTGTGTTGATGCCAGATCTTAGACCCTTGGGCGCTTGAGAAATAAGGTGGAGTAGAATTATTCCTAGACTTAGCTTGAAGGGGCACATATATGGCATGGCTCGTAGAAGCATGTTGACGCCCTGATGAGGCTTCTCCGAAACGACTACCATGCTTCATGCCATGCAAAGTGGAATGTTGCATGTAGCCATGGACTGTGAGGTCCATAATTTAAATGTTCCCAATTTTTTGCCATAAAATCGCGACATTTAAAAGGGTTTGCTTGTGGACTAATTTTATGGCCCATAAAATAAGTTAACACGTCTAATAAATAAAATCCAAACATTTATTAATAATTTTATAAATCAATCCCTAACCATAAATCAAACCCTAACTCTTTACTTTTCTACATAAAGGGTGCCTCCATTAATAAACATGTGTTATCATGCTCTAAAATACGTCAACAAATTAATTCCTTGTGTTCTTCATTTATTTTTATTTTTTTTGATTCCTTATCTGCTAATATAGTTTTTGTTTGTTGATTCGATTGAACCAGAATTTGCATCAACAAACCTCTTGCATGATTCAATGCAGGAATTTCATTTTATGGGAGGTATGAAATGTATTTCCAAGAATTTGAATCTTGAGATAATAGGCTTGGTTCAAATCAATTTCCAAAGAATGCAATATTTTCATTAAATTTGGTAACGACACTATAGGAAAGAGAATTTCTGGATAGAAAACAAATTCCAAGAGAGATATCAATAATTAAAAATGAGGTTAAATACCACCATATGATAGTATGTTCAATTACTATATTTTAGTTGAATTGTAACATATTGTGAAGAATAAAAATTATTTTAAAAAAGAAGGGTTCCAATTGTGCCAAAATAGGAGGGAAAAGGGTCATTTTCAAGGGAGAGAAAATCTGGGAATGAATGTGATGCAACCATCATGTTTTGGCGATCAATTTGCAACCATGTTGTGAACAATGAGCATGCATGTTTGATTGTTTGTCATTCCAATGACTAATTACATATGTGGCCCATGAACTCGTACGAATTTGTCACATAGACACCTCCATATGTGGCCCAAATGAGCATGCATGTTTGATTCTTGAGCATAACAATTTGGTTCTAATAAACTCTTCATTATTGATGTGGCAAGCACGTGTAAATCAAACTCTTTTGGACACTCTCTTAAGCAGGTAAAGGATTTAAAATGTTGAAATGGCCATTCATTTTCCTTTTTTCTTAATCTTTTTTTTCCATTATCTTTTTCTTTCTTTTTCCTTTTTCCTTTTCCTTTTCTCTTTCTTTTTTCTTATACTACTCATTAATAACGAACAATCGACTGTGACAACATGAAGCTTGTTCGTAGGATGAAGGAGGCGGTGAAGCTTATAGCGGCGCGAAAAGGGGTGGTGGGCTACGTTGAGAACGAGGGAGGCGACGTGAAGCTCGTGTTTGGAGTCAAACAACGACGATTCTACTCCATATCTAGCATTTTTGGGGTCCAAAATGGTGATTCTACTACATATTAGATCATTCGTCACCTTCAAGCCCTCTAGTCGTCAATTCTTTCCCCACCATAGTTAGATCTGGCCCGAAGACACTCAAATCTTGAATTTGGAGTTGGATTTTGCTACGGTTTCAGGACATTCACAATGGTGGTTTTGGAATCTTGGCGTCAGATACTTTTTGGCGAGACTTTAGCCACGGCAACAAGGAGAAGGAGCGACAATGGGCTGCCAGATAAGTGGCTGAACGGCAGCCAATGGGGAAGGAGAAGAGGAAAAAAAAAGAATATTATTTTTTTTTTATCTTTTGTAATATCATTTTCTTTCAATTGTTATGTTCTTTCTTTTCTATTTTATTAAAAGAATGATGTGGTTGTATAAATGACGTAATTTTGGCGCCATTGTGTCAAACTTTTTGCACATGTCAATATGCGTGTACACACGTGAAAAAAACCGGCGATCAAGAGCTCATAGAACCAAAATTGTGAAGTTCAGGGTTCAATCGAACATTGCCAAAGTTATGGTGTCCAAGTAACTAATTCGCACGAAGTTCAAGGGACCGCATATGTATTTAGCTGTTGAAATGTGTATCTCTATGCTGTACAAAATGATTCACACAAAAGTTCACCAGCAGTGTCTATGCCAACAATTACATTATCTACACAAGAAATTGGCCCTAGCCTGCCCCCATATAATTGACAATCCATATGCAGCAAACAAAAGGAATTGGCAATCCCTATTACAGTTTCACTCCGTTTGTCAATTACCAAGGCTTGTTAAAAGTCAAAAGGAAATAGTGGCAAAATTCATCATTTCATTCCTGCCTCACCACTATTCTGCTTAGCTCCACCTGTTGGCTCTCAATCCGACTGACCATGCGGGTAATGTCATCACCAGCAAAGGACATGGTGGCTTCCTTGGCAAAGTGTTTTTGCTTTATCTTCAGTATAGCCTGTGACACCTCTCCAATGGAAGGCCGCTTTCTGGGGTTTTTGTGCAAGCATTTGTAAGCAAGTTTAGCTAGGTCCCTAACTTCTTGGAGATTGCACTTCCCAGCAAGCTTCTTGTCGAGTATTTCGTCCACTCCTTCTGGGTCCATTGCCGCCTAGAGGAAGAAGATAATAATAGTGATAAAAACCAAAAAAATTAAAAACATAAAAATTTGTAATACTTTGTTTGGTGTTGAACAATGATAATAGTAGAAAAGTGAAACTACAGGAGTTGGTAACTCACAAGGTTGACATAATCCATCAAGTTCTGTTGAGGATGAATGCATGTTATGAGCTCGAAGATTACAACTCCAAAACTGTAGATATCACTCTTCACAGATGATTTGCTGCTAGAGATATAGGCAGGATCCATATAACCATATGTACCCTTCAGACTAGATGCCCGCCCATCAAAATGCTCTTCCTTTGAAAGGCCAAAATCAGCAACCTTGTTCCAGTTGTAAGAAAAAAAAATTAGATATACGGGAGATTTGGGTCATTGACCATCTTCTCGAGCATTGCTGCATTTAGGAATTCTCATGAAATTCAATTACCTTAGCTCTCATAGAACGGTCTAATAATATATTTGCACACTTCAGATCCCGATGTACTACGGGTGGAACTGCCTGTAACAATAACAAACTGTTATGGCAAAAAGCATTGCAATGAATTAAATTTCCATGAAAACTTGTTAAGTCAACCTCATAAGTCATACCCCTTCATGAAGATACTCTATTCCATGTGAAACGTCCAAAGCAATTTTAAGCCTTTCATCCCAGGTCAATGCATCTTCATCATTTCCTATTTTTCAACATGGCAAACACAAAATCATAACAAGGCTTCTCAAACTAAAACCATATTAGTACCAATATTTCCATCTACATTATGACAAGAGCAACTTGACATGTATAATTTGGTGGTGATGGTCATTAACCAGAACCTGCTGCAGAAATCCAAAAATGCTTTCAATTTAATACCGTGTTAATTCTCAAATCAATTTCTTGCTGAAAGAAAGAGAATTCATTCATCTTCACCTGTTTCAATCTCCGAGTGTCAGAAATAATGAGAACAGGACAAGAAGAGAGAGTAGCTATGAAGCTTCCAAATGCTACTACAATTAATTTGCTTCATGGTCTAAGACATCACATAAGTCACATTGTAGACTTAAAATATCAAACAAGCTACCTAAATACTGCTGAAACTTAAGAATTTTTAAACATCATTTTATAAAAACTACTAACGTAAGAAAATACCGCTAAAAGCTAGCTGAAATTTAGCCTTGGCCATAAATACCTAAAGTGAGCTAAAATCACAAACAGGAAGGCATTAACTTCTCTAACACCAAGCATATATAATATGGCCTACAACTAATAAGCTGGGAATGTAATAGTTTTCAAAAGACATCATCCTTAATAAAAAAAAATAATTAGCCACCATATATAACATCACAAGAATGGAATGAGGGAAAAGTACATATATTACCATATAAAAGGCTTTCCAAACTACCATTACTCATGTATTCATATATTAACATGCGTTGGCCCTTATCCACACAGTAGCCAACCAGATTGACAAGATTCCGGTGGTGTAATCTACCAAGAAGAGATACCTGCAAGAAAAGGGAGGCCAGTAAAAGAAAATCACAACAATTTGGTGCATCTCTGGAGCTATACCAATTACAAAAGAACAGTAATGGCATGATTCTATGCCTCAAGCCCTCATCCGACGTCCTTTTACATTTAAAATTTTAAAAATGAAACGTGACACCTCCAAAAAAGCAAAGAGGGTTCTATACCAAATACGTGAAATTAAATATACTAGAATGAAGGCTCAAAGTCGACATATAATGTCTACCAACACCCTATGGCCTACCCATAGGACAGAATGATGTTATTAAATTTACATATGAAAACCAAGACATTTTGGCACTTAAAAATGAATCCCTTACCTCTGTCTGAAACTCTCTCTCGCCTTGCTTTGAGTTAGAAGCCAGAACTTTAACTGCTACCACTTCCCCAGTAGCAATTGTAGCCTTGTAAACTGGACCAAATGATCCCTTTCCCAACAAGGTTGTGAAGTTCTGAGTGCCTTTCTGAAGGTCTCTGGTCAGCACAACACAGGTTAAAAGAGTTATTTTTTCTAATTTCACACAGAACATATCACATAGTTCAGTGCATCATTTATGGATCCAGCAACATGAAAATTTAATACTTCATAATGGCAAAATTTTACCCTTGCTGTGAAAACAAACAGGAATTACAAGGTAAGGGGATGATCAAGAATATTAGTATTAACCATTATATTCATACAGCAAATTCATTAGATGCACCCAACACCAAATGTGATTATCTGATAGCCATAAACCAACAATTAGTAATTGATTTAAAAAAAAAAGGACCACCTACTTGTACAAGAATATTAGTATTAACCATTGTATTCATACAGCAAATTCATTAGATGCACCCAACACCAAATGTGATTATCTGATAGCCATAAACCAACAACTAGTTATTGATTTAAAAAAAAGGACCACGTACTTGTACAAGTATCTTGGTATTCCTGAAGCTGAATGTGTTCGATCGTTACTATGATGATTCCACCATGACCGTCGACTTCTATCATCTAGTGAATGGACTACTACAGGGTTACTTTGGACTACCACAGGATTAGAGAAAGAAAAACTAGATCCAATGCTTGGGTGAATGCCGTTTTTCTGCAGTGTTGGACCACTGAAACAATATTCCCATGAGTTCTGATGTTTTGAGCGTCTTGTCCACCACCGCATGCAGAAAAATACTGAAGAAGTTACAAGGATGCCAACACCCAACCCAACAAGGGTGCATATAATGACCAAGTCAGCCTGCTTCACCATGATCTATATTTGTCAAACAATCAGAGAACATCTTCACATTCTCCAGCTCAACTGCAAGGAGAATAAAGTTAAGTGATAAAACCTTCTCCCCAACCACAAGCGAAATTTCTTCTAATAGGAAACCTTCCACATATTGCTTACAAGTAATACAAATAGTCAATAAAACACGATCTCGTACAGATACTTCTGAAAAGCAGTACATTTCAGGTTAAGCATAAGATGTAGATTTTCATGCTCAAAGCAAGCAATAACTAAGCATAACATTCCCTCAATAAGAAAAAACTAAGCACAGCATAGACCTTTCCAGCCCAGTATGATAATATCTACCTCATCTGGAATATGGTATACAAAAGTAAACAAAGTAGCAACCCAAGAGTTCATTTTCCAAATCCCATTCATGTGTGAAAAAAGACAATCTTCAATGAAACAATATACTTATTTTGCCCAGAAGACCATGAATGCAATTCGTCGAATTATCATAACAAGAAAGCAATGTAACATTCAAGGGCCAATGGGCCATGGTCCTTTACTAATCATCAAAGCCATAATTACTCAATCAATCAAATTTTACTTCTTAATGCTCCGAATTTGAAATAGTCAAAAGGCCGGCTAGCATGAATTGACTAAAATCCCAAAGTTTGAAATACCTATAGATTGTCCAATCGGTTATAACAGCATCAGAGTTCAAAAAATGACGAACCCTAGAGATTGTTTGTTCTGAAACTCGCGATCAACTGTCTACATTATGATACCTTCAATCTTGTTCCTAGATGCTAAGAACAGAAATCATCAAACAGAACACCTAACTTCCGCCCTGAAACCTTGACTCCTTTCTTGGAGGAGAAGCGTGGGCGAAATCTCTACTGTAGTAATTGGGACTTTGGGTGAGAAGAATACACATAGCTGGTATGAATACAGAAGAATACACAGGAAATCCCAAGTGTAGTAAAGGGACTTTGGTGAGAAGTCAGATTAAGAAAGCAGAGAATTGCAGGAAATCACAGCAAAGATTTAGACAGGAATTTCCTACCTTCACTCCCAGACAGGAGGCAGTGCTTTCTTTACAGATGGGGATAAGAAGACGAAGACGAAGACTAGGTCGCCGGAAGTGGGGTTTGGAGAGAGTTGGTATAATATACACAAGAGAGGAAACTAGTCATGGCCAAAGGTGCGGGCCGGCCCGGCCCGCACCAGCCCAGCCCGCCCATCTGGGCCAAACTGGCACGGCCCGGCCAGCCCGCGAGCCAACCGGGCCAAACCCGCCCGGGCCTTGGGCCGGGCCTGGGTTTGGGAATTGCGGCCCGGCCCGGTCGGGCCCGGACCAGCCCGGATAATTTATGTATTAAAAAAATAAAAAATAAAGGACCGGGCTGATATATATCAGCCCGGCCCGGGGCCCGGCCCGCTCCAGCCCGGTACAATACCGGGCCGGTCCCGGGCCTTACTTCTCCGGCCCGGCCCGGGCCCGGCCCATGTCCATCTCTAGAGGAAACCCGGTATTTGTTTGAAACGTGGTGAATATATCTCTTATCTCTTATTCTATAAAAGAACGTAGAAACTGAGACGTGGACCGTTTATTTTACTAATTCTATAAAAGAACGTAGAAACTGAGACGTGGACCGTTTATTTTACTAAGGCCTTATCTTGACCGTTTATTCACAGGATGTCACTTTCTCGTTCTCTTTGTTCCGGCTCCTACTTCCGCCCGTTGTCGACCTCCTTCTCCACCTCCTGCTTCGTCTTCCCCGTTGCCTTAAGCACCTACCTCCTCCTCCAATTCTCTCTTATCTCTTCTGTTCACCGCCTCTTTCTTATCTTTTTTATCTCTTCCACTACAAGAGTCCTGGACGACAGATTCGGGAGAAATAATTCTTCACCGCTGACATATCTTCTCTGCTTCTTCAAAGTCTACAAACTCTTTTTCAAAATTTATCGGAATCAGAACCAAAAGAGAAAATCGGGACGGAACGACGGCCTCGGGAGCGGATATCTTCTCTGCATCGTCGAATTCTACAAATTCGTCTTCAAAATTGATCGGTTTGAACTTGTCGTTCTCAATTGAATTTGGTTTCCTAATGTCTTTATGTCAACCGTGGTTCTCATTTCTCAATTGAGAAAGATCCAAATTTTCATTTTCTTGTGTCGTTGGCGCCTGACTGAGAACTCCAGGTTGTCGGTGGCTGAGGAAGGTGCGGTTAGAGTCGTCGGAATCGCGGGGATCGGGCTGGCCACCAGGTCTGGGAAGGATTCGTCGGGCTTCGGACCAGGTTTTCTTTCGCTGATCGACAAGATGAATGCGGACCACTTGGTTTCCTTTCGATCCACATGCTTTTCTGAGGTTAGGGTTCCGAAACCTATTTTTAACTTGCCAAATCTTCAATTTTAATTTGGTGCAGTTGCTGATTTTTTAACCTTTGTGCTTTGGTTTATATGTTTGTTTGCATATGCTTTTCGGTTAAGAGCTTGAATTGTACTGTGTTGTTGAAGGAGCCTTGTACAGTTGCCCAATACAGAGATCCTGCAGATAAAGCGGTTTCGCTAATTAATGTCTATAACAAGCTCTTAAGCGATTTTTTCCTGTATAGAGATGCCTACCAAGTGTTCGTTAAAATGTCTGTATAAGACTCTGTTTTCTGGTGCCTGATTATTGTCGGTTTAATTAGTTGATAAAGTCTTTGATATTGGAAAGCAATTGATTCCTTCATATTTCCCCTGACAAAATTAAGTAAAGAACTATACTTTTAATTTATTAGAATGTGTGCATGAACAATTGATATGAGGCTTGAGTTGGTGAAATGGTATCCTGCAACTTGAACACTTTTCGCCATTGTTACAAATTGCTATGAAGAAATGTCTCAAAATGTAATCATATTTTGTTTCTTTGTTGGTGTAGATAGTTAGTGGTTCTATGTAAAACATCAGTAAGAAATTCATATTAATCACGACAAACCCCAACAAATAAGCTTTTTTTTCCTTAGCAACCAGCTATATAAGATTTAACCTACGAAATACAGTGTAAGCATCTTTTTCTTGATGGTTCAAGTGCTAGGAGTAGTGATCTCGAGAAAATTACCATTCATTATCATAACATTATTAGCTAAAAGATCTGCAACACCATTAACCGTTCTTCGAGTGTGCAGCAGGCGGAGCTCACCATTGAAATACTTGATCAGAGACTTGTACTTTTGGATTAAGTCAAATTTCGGATGAGTGTTGATATCGATAGCATTAATCAAGTTTACGGCCACATCCGATTCCGATTCCGTACAAGTAAATTGGGGAAACCAGCTGACCAATCTGACTTCCATGAAGGATTGACCAAAGCTCAGCATTGAGTAGCAGTACAACCGCCACAATTGAACTCTCTCTACCAAACATATATATGTTGTGTCTACTTTTCAACAACTTCCCATTGACTTAAAGCATTATAATTGGAGGTACAATTCACACTTAGAATGTAGTTATTCCTTTTGTTATATAGATTTTGTTTTCTAACTGCAAAATTATTTATTCATATGTTTTCCTTTCCTTTGATTTGCTATATTATCATTTATGTTGTGATTTCATGTTGCTAATGAAGGTGGCACAAAGGACTGTAAGCGCCTTATGGATAAGCTCCATCGTGTTTTGACTGCTTTTTATGAGCTTGCAACAAGGTATTTTTCTAATTCCAAAGTATTTGCTTATGACATTACAGAAACCTATTTAGTATGGAGTTTTGGATGTATTTATATGTGATTTTAGATCATAATAATTAGGAGCTATTAGCTATTAAAAAACCTATGAATTGTAATTAATTTTTTTATCGTACTTGTGTCATGGTAATAAAAGTTGTTTTTCCCTTTAATTTATCTGTTCTTTGACATTACACTTGATCATAGATGTAGATAATTCTCTGTATCCGTTGAGCTTGAGGATCAACATGGCTTGTTGTAGGAACATTGAAGGTAATACACATTTAGCTAATAAAACCAGTGAACTACAACAATTAAAACAGTGAGAGATTGATTGATCTAAGTAAGTGAAAATTTGGTTGTTTTATATATTTGCCAGAATACATGCTAAATCGGTTGCATTGAAGAAGTCAAGTTCCAAAGATGTGCCTAAACTTGTACAAAGATCACGATACCATCATGGTGGGTCTTAAGGTAATTAATTATAGTAAACTTGGCTAATTTCCTAATAATTGCCTTTACATAGTAATCATAATTATAGATTATCCTCTTAATTCTTCATGCACTACAAAACTCTGTACGCAATTGGGTACAATTTGGATGGTGAGGAGTTTCACGAGGTCATTCACAGAGTTTGCACTGATTGAGTTATGTATGAGTATTGCCTTTAGAGTAAAAAATTGTGATTGATAAAAGTCTGGAATTGTTGTATGATTTTAAGAGATAATTAAGTATGTGTAGTTGTAAACTAAATTAATCATGAGAAACCAAAAGCTCCCTATGTGTCCTTGTAAACTACAAGGATTATATATATGGAAAAGAACAAAATTGTAAAGGCTTAGTTATGTTTTAAGGAAGGGTTGATTTTTCTGCTAATTAAGTGTTAACTTAAGGACAATGTCAGGAACAAATTTTTATCTTGTTGTATTAGTTAGTTGTAGAAGCTGTTGGGGATTTTTGGGATTATTATTGGGACTGAGTATTCATGTATCTTCAAAGCTCTGATGTTAATTATATTGTTTGCTTTGTTACTACAGAGGTAGTTGATGCTGCTTTAGATTAATATTCTGATACTATACAGGTTAGTGTTAGTGTTTGAAAATTCCTTTGTTACTTCTCTTTGTGGAACTCTGTGCTATTTTTGATCCCCATGCCTTATTTACATTGGACCTTCTTGCCAAAGTTTAAGATGGTTAGGTAGGCAAGAGGTGGCATTGGCTTTGTATCCTGTTGTTGATGTGCTATGGACCAAAGACCTTCCTAAACCGGCCAAAGTCTGGATGAGTTTTGATATTGGTAGCATTATCCAAATGTACTTCCACTTTCGAGTCAGATTCCACAAGTAAATTTGGGGAAATCAGCATTAGATCCAATCTTAATTCGATGAAGGATCAACCAAAACTCAGCACGAGTAGCAATACAACCGCCACACCTGAACATAAAACCTCGAATGAAGTCGCCAACAGCGTTCCTAAACAGACCTCCAACTCTGACATGTCCGGGGATGCCCTTAGATGCTCCAACGACGTTTAGCTTGATGAATCTCCCTCAGGGAGAGTCCAAAGCATCGCATGATTCAGTGAGTGGGGGACGAGCATATCACTACATTGACACCCTCGAACAGAAGTCGATTTCTACATTTCCAGTGTACCAGGCCATATTAGCAAACTGAGAGCTTAGCAATTCTGCACGTTGAATGTTAACGGTTAACTAATCAGCCATATGTGCTATGATACTTTTGTATGCTCTAAAAAGATGTGCTGAAAGCAAGAAAAGCATAACCAAATGTAGTTTCCATTATTGTGTCCTAGCGGTAGCACAGATGTAACAATTATCAAATAAGCCATGGCATTTCATGCGTATATATTATTTCTTGATGATGTACTATTTCTTGCCATGTCGTCCATCACATCAGTTAAAGCTTATTTGACCTAATTTAGCCTTGGATTTTGTTAAGACTCGCTCATCATGAAACCAATCTCCCCATGCGAAGCATGGGCACCCAACTAGTATAGAAAAAGAAGTAATATGCAAAACACACTTGACCATAAAACGTCAAAGGTGAAAAAGTACAACACGAGCCTCTGATTCGTAGATCAAGTCAAAAACGCCCTACAGGCCTAACAAAACGGGTCTAGGACCCCATACATAAGCCTATAGACAAAATCCTATAAAAATATGCAAAACCCAAGTATAACCCGACTGTCCTATGTACAACTCACAAGGGAAAACATGTATTCGTTGTGCTTTTAGAAATGTACAAAAAAATAAGGGAGATGCTATTTTTCACATCAAATTAGTAAACTGGAGAATACATATAAGGGTAAATTACATAAAATCACCCGTAAAAATCAGTACCCTTTTCAGTTAACCACCCATAAAAAATAAAATATCAAAAAAACAACCATATAAAAAAGTAGTTATCAATCGACCACCCATGTGCTATTAACGTTATTCAATCGTTAAAATGAGAAATAAAATTACAAAAATAAACCTTTAATTAATTAACTGAATTCATCCCTCAATATATTTAACAATCCTTCATAATACATGTTCATCTTCGAGCTCTTCTACTAGCATTCCAGCTTTGCCATCTCATATCACAATCTCTTTTCATGGGTTCGAATAGATAAAATAGCATTTTGGGTTAAATAATTTTTGGGTTTTTATAAAGAATTAGATAATATTGTGGCCACCAAATGCATAGAAGAAAGAAGTGCGGCGACATTGGCGGAGTTTCGAACACCATTACGAGAAGCCACCACAGAAGAATATGGACCACCGAGATCGAATATTCGGTCGAGTCGGTCGGGATGACTCGATCAAGTTACACTCCGAGTTTCATTGTGGTGGATCATATGGGGTTTGATTACACAAACAGGTTTGAGTCCCAATGAAGAGGGTGAACGAGAGTTGCAAGATACTTAGAAACATTCAATTTATGGGAAGCATTCACGGAAACTAGTGGGGTTTGGATATATCTTCGTCCTACATTTGGTAAAGTAAAAGCTTTCATTTTGAGGAAATTTTTAATTCATAGGGGCAAATAAGTCTTTTAGTTTCACTATGAAGGGAGAGATGGATGTGTTCCGAACTTGGGTGGTGCTTTAATAACGTATAGCTTATATGGGTGGTTTTGTGCTATTGTATCTTTTAAGGGTGGTTAAGTGAAAAGGGTACTAATTTATGGGTGGTTTTGTAAAATTTACCCTACATATAAATAATTACTAACCTTTGGATTTGTTCGATCGAACACTTGAATTTATCCTTTTGTTTATTGGGTACTTGGTCACCAAGACTCCTTCAAGTGTCACACACGCGCTGATGTATTAAATAACCTTGATACATCTTGTCCACATGAATGCCACATCGGAGGTTACTAAAAGCTAATGCCACCTTTGTGAAGATTGTAATAAAAGATAAAAATACTCCATACTCGATTAAAACTCTTCGAATTTGTGGTTAGAAGGGCAATGAATCTCAAAAGGTCAAACAAAGAGAACAAAATGGAGCCCTGAGAGGCGATTGTTGAAGAAAATTGCTCGAACAAGTTCGTCTCTCCTCGTGGCGCCATTTGTGAAGATTTTAAGGTCAATGATGTTGTAAAACAAGTCATCCTACTGACGTCGAGGATTTGATTCGAGTGTCATGTAATGGACCAATGACAGGGACTAGAGCTAAGAAGATTGCCCAAGGGACGAGATCCATTCTAGTTCGTATGGCAGCCATGGTTGAAGAGTCCAACAAGAAGAGATGGGTCACTATGATTCAACATCAAACAAGTCCAGATTCCATCACTTGATTATATGGGTTGAGTTTCACTTTGGATGGGCCGCCAATTATGTTGTTTTTGGGCCTTGTCTTTCACACTTTCCTATTTTAGAAACATGGAATAGTCTGTCTTACTTTATGGCTGAATTTAGTAAGTGACCGGGTAAGATAAAATATTACATATGGTCTTAGTCAACTCTTTGACTTGACCAATCTAAGAGAGAGGAAAAATATATCCTATAATAGTTTGTTATTTTCGAGCATCTAGAAACAATAAAGGATGATATTTTTGGACATAGGATCTTGTTAGTGGTTGAATTATATCTTGCTTATATTATGTTATCTTTTTTAGTTGTTAGATTTAGTTTTCTTATCTTATAAGTCAGATAATTATTTATTTTATTTATTTAGATAAGGAGACTTAGATAGATGTTTTAGCATTATAATATGTTATCTTGGAGAGCAAGCAAGTGGACCGAATTGCCCTTGTTCAGCCGACTCTTACATTGTCTTGCTATCCAAGGAACATTGCTTTGTATTCTCTTTTAATACCTTTGAGTTCATTCAATAATAACCAGCTTGAGATTGGATAAACCTTAAATTGGTTTTATCTAGTCTTTCAGCCATTAATGTAATAACCACTAAATTATAAATATAATAAAACGGGTATTTATCCTAATATTTTTTTCTCTCTAAAATTAAGAATTAAATAAAATTAATAATATCATATTAAATTATAAAAGGTTATAAAAGTTTACTACAATGACAAATAAAAATAATTAATAAAATTTCGGATTTTGATTTAATATTAAACTAGTTGATGTACCCGTGCCCTGCATGGGATTTTTAGTAGTTGTTTTATATATTCTAAATAAGTATTTACTTTAAATGAATATTAATAATTATTTTTAAACAAATAAAATATAACTTAATGTTAATAACTTAATATAACTTAATGTTAATAAGAAAAATATGTTCGAAATAATGTTTGAGAAAGAAAATTCATATTGTAATATTGCAATGATTTGCATTGGATATGCAAACAACTTAATTTTCCTCTTCGTGCTTCAAAGTTTTTTGGAACTGGAAGTGAAAAGTTGATCTTCTATAAGTTTGTCTCCATTATCATCATATGGGATAAAATTTCATTCGAACACTTAGAAGGAGTAAGTGGTTCGTTCGACGATACATTACAGTATAGTTCAGGCTCAAATGCGGTTTGTGGCCTATTTAAGGTGATGACAAATAGGATAAATGGATTCGACTTTAATTATAGTATATTGATATAAACTGATAAGAAAATAGTTGCATAATTTGTATTATAAAAATTTTAACGGTATTTTTTATACAAAAAATTTCTACATGATGACATTATTGAAAAAATTCTATATGATAAATCTAGTTGAAATTTCTACGCATTTGAGAAAATGAAGATTAATAAAGCTTCATGATACAATGATAAATCTATATACTATGCTATGATATTCTACATGAAACATGTTATTCAATCTCTTAAAATCTTGTCGTCATCATTTGTACTGCTTAAATAATTTATATTAGAAAATTATCTTATTATTTTTCGCATTTGGGATATTTATTTAGTGAATGAGAAGAAAAAATAATCTTGAAACTGTAGGGATGTACATATATATATTTAAAACAGAAACAATCATTTTTACATAAAAATTCAAAAGTTATTTTTTATGTAATTATTTAATATAAATTTATCCTGAAATACAATTATTTAATATATATTGATCTTACAAAGTTACGTGCATGTTAGATATTGTTTTATGAAATTATTTCATATAAATTGATCTTAATAATACAATTTTTTAATAATTACTTCCAAAAATTGATCTAAATAATTATTTAAAAATATAAATTGAACTACTCATTAAGGAAATATAATTATTGAATAAGAAGAAAAATAACCATGAAATTTTAGGGATATATATGCGTAGAAGAGAAAACAATAAATTTATTCCTTTTATATAATTACTTTAATCTAAATTTATTTTAAAATACAACTATTTAATATTGATTGATCTTAAAAAGTTACATAGATGTAAGCTAATTAAGAAAAGAAAAAGAGTCACGTGCGAATGGTCGCCTGTGTGCGAAATAAGAATAAATCTCGATCATTCATTCCAAAAAATCAACGTCCCTGATTAAACATTCATTTAAAAAATAAAAAACGGCACGGGCGAATTTTTCCCGTATTATTCGTGTATTTTTCAATAAAATACGACACGGACGAATTTTTCCCGAATTATTCACGAATTTTTCGAAAAATACGTTTTTATGAGACGCGCCCAGTTTGTTTATCAGAAATAGCGATTTGTTCATCAATATTCACCAATTGTTTATCAATACTAACTAATTGTGCATTGAGTTTTTGATAACATTGTTCATTGATTTCGAACTTTTTTAATTTTTAATTTTATTTTTTAACCTTATTTATGTGTAGGAATACAATATTTATGTAGTTATTTATGCACATATAATTAGTTTTGATATACCCATATTTGTTCATTGATATATTCGTATTTGTTCATTGATATACCCCTATTTGTTCATTAATATACCCATGGTATACCATTATTTATTCATTAGTATACTTCTTTTTTGTTCATTGGTATACCCTATTTGTTCATTGATATACCCCTATTTGTTCATGGATATACCCTTATTTGTTCATTGATATGACCAAATATGCATATAGCAATGAACAAATTGATGTTATTAATGAACAAATATGCATATAGCAATGAACAAATTGAGGTTACTAGTGAACAAATATGCATCTAGTAATGAACAATTATATGAAAAAGGCAATGAACAAATATGCATAAACTAGTGAACAAATTGATGTTACTAATGAACAAATATGCACAAACCGATGAACAAATATGCCAAAACCAATGAATAAATATTTTCGTTTTTTATGAACAAAATCACAATGTTGATGAACATATTGCATGTAATTTTGATACACATTTGTTCATTTTTTATGTACAAACAATAGATTTTTGATGCACAAGCAATAGTTTATTTATGCACAAAATCACAGTTTTGATGAACAAAATCACAGTTTTGATGAACAAATCCACATTACTGATGAACAATCTGGGCGCGTGTCCTATTTCCGTTTTTTTCAAAAAATACGCGAATAATTCGCCAATAATTCGCCCGTGCCGTTTTTTCCCCTTTTTAAGTGAAATGATCAGCGCCTTTGATTTTTCTTGATCCAACGGCTCATGTTCTTTCTTATTTTGCACCTGGGCGCTCATTCGCACCTGAACCGGACTCAATAGTAATGATTTTATATACATTCTTCTTAAAGAATTAATACCTTTTATAAAAATATTTTTTTATAGATACTCCGATTAAAAAAGGTAAGTATAATATGACAAATCACAATATGTAAAGTGAACTAATTAAATAGTATTTGAAAATTATAATGTGGTAGAATTAAGTAATATTTGGAGATTTAGATGGGCAAATTAGTAAATGTAAAAATTAATTTGCTTAGGTGGCATAGCTAAATGATTGACACGTAGGATTGAGTGATTCGACTTTAGTTATAGTATATTTATTAAGATGTAAGTAAAAATACAAGAATACGCAAAAATAAAAAGGGGCGATAGAGGGACTAGAACCCATGACCTCTTGCTCACTTCACACATTAACAAACACTCAATCCCGCTATGCTATTGTAACTTGACTACATACTAAAGAACTTTTATTAATTTAAACCCTTTTTTCTTCTTCTTCCCCGAATTGAACATCAGAATTGTCTAATTGAACTGACGTTCAAGCAATGCATGTGAACCAAACCCCATCAATAGTTTTTGTTGCTTGTTCTCCTCTCTAAACTACATCATCATTTGTCATCCTCCAAGAAGCAAAAAGTAGACTAATCCACCTCCATGAGAGGTCCATCCATGGAGGTATGGATCCATGGAGGGGTCAAGTTCCACTATAAATAGGGTTAGAAATCCATTAGAAATCTCACACCATCCTTCTCTTCTTCCTCTCTTGCTTAATTCATCACTTTTAACCCAAAAATTCAGCCAAGAGATCTCCATTATACTTGCTGATCCCCCCCCCCCCCCACCACCAAATCACGACAAAACCCTAGTTTCTTCACCCGGGTCGCCGGACCACCTGGCCACCGCTGGTCCTGCTGCCCCCTGTGCTATTGTGTGTCCTTTTTGCCTTCTCCTCTGTTCAAGCAAGCGTCCTATTTCTTTTACAGAAGGTTTAAAAATCCTTTTAATTTTTGTTTAATCTTTTATTAAATTAACTAGTACAATATTGTTAAGATCCTATATTTTAGTTAAGGGATAAAAGTTGTTAGAAGGAATAAAATAAAAATTTATTTATTTACATATATAATTTCTTGTACATAAAAGGGGTTATAATATCTTGCATGTTTATCTTATATAAAAAATAAATAAATCATGTTAGACATGGAAATTTTTTGTAAATAAATTTATGGGACTAAAATATGAGTTTATGCTTGTCAAAGTATAACATAAATACTATTACATTATTTAGAGTTTATTTTAATAAATAAAGAAACAAGAGCAAGTTGATGGAAAATATTATCTTAAGATTTATTTATTAAAAAGAGTTTGCTTGTCACTTAAAAATCATATTCTAGCCTAAGTATACTTTGATAAGATATTTTTGTCTTGATATACATGAAAAAGTTTATAAATAAATTTATGGGATTAAAATTATGAATTTTATATAAATAGAAAGTGTCATATATAATATGTGTACTTTATGGGAGGCTATTACATAAATAAAAAAGAAAGATCTAGAACAAGTGGTTAGGAAAAATATTACCTTAAGACTTTTTATAATATAAAAGGGGTTGCATGTCACTCAAAGAGCATATTATAAACTTCAATATATTTTGATAATATATTTCGGTCTTGAGATATATTATACGGTTAAAATATTGGATAAAAAGATATATGGAATGAAGACTAAAGATATAGTATAATAAGGGCTTTATTGACTTTTCTATCATGAGAATTTTTTTATAATCTATATGGAATATAAATAATATGGGAAATATATTATTAATGGATTTTATTAAACTTTATCACTTGGCATGCCTTTAATAAAGGTTTACCTAATATAATAAGAATTTATTAATTTGACTATAAGTTGAATAAAAAGGTTATAATTATTTTAATGGGATAATAACCTAAGGTTAATGAACATTAAATAATTTAAATAATAGTATGTCTTGATTTTCGAAATCTATTAATACTTAAAATAAAATAAAGATTTTATAAAGAATACTTGGGATATTACTTGATGTTGGGAACAACTTGTTTGATAAATAACGAATCTAGGAATATCGATTGCTAGATATAATGACCCCCTTGTTATCGTTATTACGATTATTAATGTTCGTAGTATTATTTTGCTAGGCTTGTTTATGTGGCCTTTGCTTGTTTAAAATCTCTTTTCGAGATTAGTATGGATTTAATAATAAGGGGTGCGGGCTCAACCCGAACACCTCTACATAACAAGTCGAGTGGTATGGCAGCATGCCCTCTCGTCCCGCAACTTTAAGGATCATGATCTATGTCTGCTCCTACTCGGAGGAGGGACGAGTGCACCCTAGCTAAGTGTCGGAACTTCGTTCATTAAGTGGACCCAGGCCTTTTCATGGCCCCCACACTCTTAAAAATCTTTAACGTAAGTGAAAGTTTTATTACGACATAAGATAAGTGTCAAAGCATATTTAAAAGAAACCAAAATCAGGTTGGAATAGTATAGCTTGGAAGACCGCCCAACTCTCGGTTCTTGAAATGATCGACTTTCCAATCTGAATGCTTATTTGGGCTTGTCAAAGTGGGTTTGGTACTTAAGCGCCCTCGGGCCACCTCCCCGATCTGGAGCACTGAATAAGATGAGGTTGGTTGAGGTCCGACAAGGGCGCGAGAGGTTTTCAAAACTTGTATGAATTAATAACGTTCCCAACATACTTTCTATTCTAAGAAGTTCTACAATCTCGTAGTCCTTCATTTCGATTTAAGAATTATCTCATCTCGAGATTTACTCATTTCATTCTTAAAGCTCCACATAAAGATTCTACATCTTAAACACATCCCGATAATCTCTCTTGATTATTTTTAAATTACCATATTACACTTGAGAATTTCCGATCTCACTTGCTTAGTCTCCTTAGATTAATTCCACTATTTCCGCATTTTTGCCTGGTATTTCTCGCCCTTCGCGACAAATGCCGGACTCTAGGAAATTTCACATCGAAGTTTTGAAGCCAAAGTCTAGAAGCATCGAGAAGAATTATGCAAGGATAGAAGGTCACGACAAGACGACGTTGAAGGAAGGAAGGAATTTTCAAAGAGCAAAGCATTCAGAAGATAGTGCACCAGCTCTTCCATTTTAAACCAAGCAAATCATCATCATATGAGTTGTCTTGGAAAAAAACATACATGTATTTTCAGGACGTCTTTTCAACCACTATATGGGCTTTATTTTTCGCTACTACAACTTATGTAACACGACTATCAATGTAATGACAAATTGTTCTTATCAATAAATAAAATTCCGCTTTTAATCATTTAAATTATGTCTCATTAAATTATTTAAAGCATTGAGTGATTTTGGATGGTAAAGTCCAAGGTCAATGGTGGTAATACCCAGTGTTACAAAATAGGGGTGTTACAATTATAGTATCAGAGTCGAACGTTTTGTTTTCAAAACCGAAAACTCTCAAAACCAAAAATTTTCAAAACCTAAGTCTTTCTCTACAAATCGAAAACTTCTATTCTTAAAAATTTCTTTTTTCTCTTTCATAACTTAAGTAATAAGTCTTTAAAATATAGTTCATGAGTTAGACATTTTTTTTCCGAACTTTAAAATAAATATCTTTTAGGAAAAATGTGTAGGTTAGAATTCTTTTCCTAAGTTTCAAGTCTTACTTGATATACTTCAAGAATAAAAAATTCTTCCAAGTACTTTAAAGAAATTTCTAAAGTCATCTACTTTCATTGAAAGTTAAGTAAAAACTAATATAAGAATAACTTATAAGTCAAAATTCTAAGACAATAAATTTCTCGAGCCTAAACCTTTTTATTTACAAAGTCTTATTTGAGAGTTTAAAAACCAAGTTCTATTAATGAGTTATCATACCGACGTCTTAGCTATAAACTTTATTTTTAAAAAAAAATAAGTTCATCATTTTTTTTAACCAAAGAATTAAGATTTTAAGAATTTTCTTTAAATGATAGTAGGATGAATTTATCTCCCCGAAACCCGAGATAGAAGTTGTATAATTAAAACTCTCCTTCCGAGATTTAAAAGTAGTTCATATCATATGTGAAAGAAAATTTTCTACTCCAAAAGTTCCTCTTTTAATGTAAAGTCATTATAAAGTGAGCTTTTAATAGAGACTATTAAAAACGTCACAATTCTTTAAGAAAATAAATTTGTTAAAAATGAAAAATTATGTTTTCAATTTTCAAAGCTTTCTTCAACTATATCCTTCTTCAAATATTGAATTATGGATATTCTATATGAATGTCGATTGTTAGTGCTACAGATCAAAGGAGGATCCAAGTCAATGATTCGTCAAAGATGAACAGAGGCCAAACACCAAGACCTTTACTAAGGTCCCGATCATTTAATGGTGTTCATGGATCTGATATTATCCTTTGATTATGTTCATCAATGGCGTCCAAGGCCACCAAGGAAGAGGATGAAGTCATCAAAGTTCGGGAACTTAAGAAGCCCGTCAAAATAAAAACAATGCTCAAAAAATGGTCATAACTTCGGCTAGAAAGATTATCTCAAGTCCGTTCAAATTGTGCTGGATAGATAATTAAAAGATCTACAACTTTGTAGTTTACGTCAAATGCAAAATCCAACAGAAGAGAGGCGAAAATTGCGATTTACTGAAAGCGGTTCAAGTCTTACGGGAATCTTATCTCTAACTCTAATTCTATCTTTAGCTAGATATTATATTTATGCATAGTTTCGGCCATAGGCTTATGTTAGTTGGCTGAAATATATCTTGCTTTATTATTATTTATATCTTTTTGATTTTTAGGATTAGTTTTTTAGTTTTCTTATCTAAATAAGTCATATAATTATTTATTTGATTTATTTATGGTAAGGGACTGAGATAGGAGTTTTAGGAATATATTAGGTTATCTTGTGAGACAAGCAAAAGGTCCATCACACCCCTCTAGGATGGCCACCTTGTTACTTGTTCTCCAAGGAGACTCTTTTGTATTCCCTTTAAACAGCTTTGTTATTCATTCAATAAAAATCAGCCTTAATTAGATAAACCCCTATTGGTTTATCTAGTTTATGGGCCATTAAAGCAACTATTGTGTTAAAGCAATTTCGATCATAATCATCACCAATTCGTTCTTGTTTCAATTCAGATTTGGATTGTTAATTTGATCAACTTGTTAGTTCTAGTTTGATTGTTAAAGATCAAACACATTTCATCAATTGAATTTAGCGTTAGAGCCAATTCAAATGAACTCTCTCTTTGGTTATCTTAACTCTCCAAATCAATTTCATTCTCATTCATATTTCAAGTTTCTTGTTCATCAAGTTACTAACTTTGAAGGCAAATCTGGTTGGAAAGAGAATTACTTGTCAAGATCGGGCCAAAACAAGATCGAATTGTCATCATCGAGTAATCGAGGCTTGATCCCAATTGCAAATTGGGACCGACTGAAGTTTGTTATGCGAAAGATCTATGTTACAAATGATGAAGAGTTGCATAGACGATATAGAGAAGCTTGTGCTCCTGCTTGCCAAAAGAAAGCTCCAATCCAACCATTGAGTGAAGAACGAGATCTTCATTGTTTCTTATGTCAAGGAAGAGGACATCTTGATAATATCTGCCCTAATCGCAAGTACGAGTCTTTAGGCATGTCTGAGGAGTCTTTGCATCAAGAGAAGCATGAAGAGTTGTCCATTCAAGATGAACTTATTGAAGATATAATGATTGCTCCTGATTGGTGCGGTGAACCAATAATCTTAGAAGAAGTCTATCAAGAGCACCCTAATCTTGATGAAGAGCCATTGGTCATTGACACCGCATCAAATTTAGTCATGCAAGTTGTTGCAATGCCTAGCTCGGATATTTCCATGGGTCCATCTCTTTCTGATTTCAAATTATTAATTACTGAATCTCCCATTGCATCTACATACAACGTCAAATCGAGGACGATTCGAGGCTAAGTGGGGGAGAATGATACAGATCAAAGGAGGATCCAAGTCAATGATTCGTCAAAGATGAACACAGGCCAAACACCAAGACCTTTACTAAGGTCCCGATCATTTAAATTTATGAAGGTGTTCATGGATCTGATATTATCCTTTGATTATGTTCATCAATGGCATCCAAGGCCACCAAGGAAGAGGATGAAGTCCTCAAAGTTCGGAAAGTTAAGAAGCTCGTCAAAATAAAAACAATGCTAAAAAAAGATCATAACTTGTGCTAGAAAATTGATCTCAAGTCCGTTCAAATTGAGTTGAATAGATAATTAAAAGATCTACAACTTTGTGGTTTACGTCGAATGCAAAATCCAACAGAAAAGAGGCGAAAATTGCAATTTACTGAAAGTTGTTCAAGTCTTACGAGAATCTTATCTCTAACTTTGATTCTATCTTTAGCTAGATATTATATTTATGCATAATTTCGGCCATAGACTTATGTTAGTTGGCTGAAATATATCTTGCTTTATTATTATTTATATCTTTTTGAGTTTTAGGATTAGTTTTTTACTTTTCTTATCTAAATAAGTCAGATAATTATTTATTTGATTTATTTATGGTAAGGGACTTAGATAGGAGTTTTAGGAATATATTAGGTTATTTTGTGAGACAAGCAAAAGGTCCATCATACCCCTCTAGGGATGGCCACCTTGTTACTTGTTTTCCAAGGAGACTGTTTTATATTCCCTTTAAATAGCTTTGTTATTCATTCAATAAAAATCAGCGTGAATTAGATAAACCCCTATTGGTTTATCTAGTTTATGGGCCATTAAAGCAACTATTGTGTTAAAGCAATTTCGATCATAATCATCACCAATTCGTTCTTGTTTTAATTCAGATTTGGATTGTTAATTTGATCAACTTGTTAGTTCTAGTTTGATTGTTAAATATAAAAACAGTTCATCAATTGAATTTAGCGTTAGAGCCAATTCAATTGAACTATCTCTTTGGTTATCTTAAGTCTATAAATTTCATTCTCATTCATATTTCAAGTTTCTTGTTCATCAAGTTATTAACTTTGAAGGCAAATCTGGTTGGAAAGAGAATTACTTGTCAAGATCGGGCCAAAACAAGACCGAATTGTCATCATCGAGTAATCGAGGAGATAATTCCGTTTCAGTTAGCCATTTACAGAAAATGGTTCCGACAAAAAATAAGTTTATGCTCATTGGGAATTAGAAGAAGGCATGCCAACTAAAAGTAATGTTTATGTTTCCATAGAGCCAAGCTTATTGAGCTAGTGACTCACGGGAAGATAGAAATTTTCAAAGGACACCAAGGAAGGTTTAGTCAACTAAGGATCTAACATGTCTCCGCCTAGCCCGATCTCGAAACAGATTATCGAGAGCTATGTGAGGGGATAAACAATGGTCTAGTGATAAAGGAGTGGTTGAGAATTCTGACCAATGACGAATATATTCGTATGAAATACCTACAAGAAGATGTGACTTTTGTCGATCAAATAAAGCAACCATAATAAGGTTATCATGAATGTGAAGGTCGCATCAGGAAGATTCTTCTCCACCATTTTGACAAGTCGACGTGATGAAAGATACAGATGTGAAGTTAGAAAGGAAGTTGTTAGGACCAAGAATTTTGGACATGGATTATTGATCGCTCTCGGATGCGAGGGTCAAGAGATACAATTTATAACCTGACCCCGTTGTAGTACGTGGTGGGTGTCGAACACTCGGGAAGTCTACTCGATCGATGTGCCTAGATACTAGGAAGCTAGAAAGGAGAGCATAAAACAAAGGAAAACAAAGAAAACAGTCGGGACCGACACTGAGGTCACGTCGGGCCCGAGGTTGGCGACAAGAGGAAGTCGGGACCGACACTGGGTAAGTCGGGCCCGAGGTAGCTGGGGATGTTTAACTCAAAGATTTTAAAAGTAGATCTTGGGCTTTTGGGTTCCTTCCCTAGTAGATTAAGGCTTTTCCACCCCAATTCAGGCAATGAGTGATGATCGGACTAGGATCGAGTGCTTTCGCCCTCGTTCCAACCACATATACACCTCGATCCATGGGGAAATCCCCTTCGAAGCAAGGTCTTGAGATTGACACATGTTCACTTTCGCTACTTTGCCAATCTCAAGCCTTGATTCCCAACTTTCGCAAGGAATTGTAGCTCTATGTAGAGTGGGTTCCTTAGATCAAACACTCAAGGCTATGGAATTGGAGTTTCTAGCCTAAACCTAGCTAGGGTTTTCCCCCATAACCCAAGATCAAGGAGATCTACTCCATGTGACAAGCAAAGAAAGCAATCAAATCAAAAGAGAAAGCAATCATCATAATCAATCTCAAAACAAGCAAGGTTTCATTCAAATCCAAAGCAATCCACAAATTCAAATCAAGGGTTTTCAAATCCACAAGATCAAAGCAAATCAAAGCTAAACAATCAACAAAACCTATCAAGCCTTCCTCTCTCTTGGCCGATTCTCTCTCCCTTCCTCCTCTTCTCCTTCCTCCTTGCTCTCCAAGTATCCTCTTGGCTCCCTTGGAACCCCCCTTTTTGTGTGTGTGTGAGGGAACCCTTTCTTAGAAGACAAGAGAGCCTTTTATAGATTAGATGAGGGGCAAAAGTGGAAGTTCACAAATTCGTGCCTTGGAGCCCAAGTAGTCCGGTGACCGACTCGGCCCGACACGGAGGAACCTCGGGCCCGAGGTACTGTGCATCTCGGTCCGAGGTTGGAAACTTCAAAGTCGGGCCCGATGTTGTTGCAACTCGGTCCTGACTTCGTTCCACCTTCTTCTTAGTTGGCTTCTCTTGTTCTTCTTCATGGCTTGCTTCTCTCTTTCCCGCTTTAGCTCAGCCTTTGCTCCATGTCTCGACCCTCCTTCAAATCGATCCTCGATTCATGCCAAATTACCTACAAAACACATAAAAGGTGCGTAGTCTTCGAATCTCATAGAAATGCGAGAACTAGGCTAAAAAGGAACAAAGCGCACAAGAAAAGGGGAAAAAGAAACATATTTACAAAGGAAATCACATATGAAAACACCACCAAATAGAGAGACATCAAAATACCCCATACTTAAACTTGCTTGTCCTCAAGCAATAACAATGTAAGCAAGACCGAAACATAATCTTCAAGTAAAGCCTCGTATGAAAACACATTTTAAGCACAAGTGATCGATATTCAAGCAAGATTACATCATCACACGTGATTAAGTGTTCCAAGGAATAAAGTCAATGCAACTAAGCCTCACTTTAGGGATATGTGAATGTGTATCACTCATCATGTGTTTGGGTTTAGCAATGAATACTCAAGCTCAAAAATCATGCAAGTAAGGACTTTACTATTGAAGCTAATATCACCAATTCCTCCACCTAGAGATGCCTAATGCAAAGTACACAAAGAATTTCGAACTTGGCTCAATGGAGGTCCTCAAAGAGGTCCCATTCGGCCGGGTTGTAATGGGGCTTTTGGTATTTTTAAAGGTGGGAATTATTTGTTCTTGTGGAGCTTATAATGGGGATTGAACAACCTAAACTCTCACCAATTTCACCAAATCCCACAATTACTTTCATACTCACCCAAAAGACTTAACATTTTCCTTTCAACCCAAAATTTCACTTAACATTCCACTTCATCTTTGCTCTTATGCTTTTTGTTGGATTTTCAACACTTTCTACATTTGGACCGACTTTCTTATGACATCGGGCCCGATGTTGCTTGTAACTCGGTCGGACCATTTTCTTCACTTAAGCTCTTTGCTTTATTCCACTTTACATTTCCAACATTTTCTTTCTTTCTTTTCTTTTTTTTTTTCATTTTTGTACAACAAATATGCACTACCCACATGATTCATAACACCATTCTTTGCCCTTAAACCCAAGAGAATCTCAACTCTTCAAATACAATCCAAACCTCTCTTCTAAAGTCCAATCCCATAAGGGTCAAGTCATATAAGGCTAGGAATAATATTTTTGAGGAGTTTCAAACAAAGGCTTAGGCTAGAACGGGGCTACAATCAAAGGATTAACTTCATGGTAGGATATGGAACATTTATGTGACTAGAAGAATAAAGTTCAAAATCAATGTGACCATGCTAGGACAATTCTCATGACGGTCTTGGAAAATAGATAAACACCGCAATAGCAAGTTTTACTAAGCATGAATGAGCTAATTACACAAGAAACATGAGGGATATGCAAATATGATCAAGCATCCCTAAAATGGCCAAAAATCAATCTCACAAGGGTCACTCATACTTAGTTGCATAAGAACTCATCCTAGAACTCACATGCTCAATAAAACAAGCAAGATATCATGATCACATCAAAAGCAACATCATTTTTAGAGGCTAAACTATCCAAAAATATGCAAAGGAATTTACATGCTCACATCATCATTAGCTTTTATTTTGGCAATCTAAGATGGGAATTTCTAGTCCAAAACCTACAAAACACAAAATCTTTTTTTTTTTTTAACACAATTTTTCAATTTTTTTATGGATTTTTTTTTTTTGCAAAAATTTCTCTAAAACCAAAAACTCATCCATTCTAGACCAAATTAATCATCCATGTCATTCCACAAACCAATAAGCAAACATCCCAAATACAAACTAGAAACACAAACTAAATATCCTCAAAATAACAAACAAACATAAACAAGTGAAATCATGAACACACCTACCCCCACCCCATACTTAAAATTTTTGATGTCCCCATCAAACAAGGAAATCAAAACTTAAAAGCAAGAGAGAAGAGTATGAAAAGCTCACAATTTCTTATTCTTCAATGGCATGTATAGGATCAATCGGCGAGGACGAGAGCCCATGAGGCTCTAACTTCTTCGTTTGGACCGTCCTTGTCATAGAACTTCTTCACTCGATGACCATTCACTTTGAAAATATGTCCTTGTTCATCAACCAAGTCCACCGCACCATGAGCATAGATACGTTGGACCACAAATGGTCCGCTCCACCTAGTCCTTAACTTCCCGGGGAAAAGTTTAAGCCTTGAATTGAAAAGGAGAACCTTGTCACCGGTTTGATAGGTCTTTGGAATTAACTTCCTATCATGCCACTTCTTGGTCTTCTCTTTGTATAGCTTGGAGTTCTCATAGGCCTTCAACCTCAATTCCCCCAACTCATGAAGTTCTAGAAACCTTTTCTCACCGGCCAAGTTGATATCCCAATTCATCTCTTTGAGTGCCCATTTCGCCTTGTGCTCAAGCTCTACCGGAAGATGACATGCCTTGCCATAAACTAGATTGAAGGGTGTAGTTCCCAAAGGTGTCTTGAAGGCGGTTCTATAAGCCCATAGTGCATCATCGAGCTTAGAGGCCCAATCTTTCCTTGATCGAGATACGGTCTTCTCCAAGATAGCTTTGATTTGACGGTTTGACACCTCGACTTGCCCGCTTGTTTGAGGATGATAAGGAGTAGCAACTCGATGAGACACCCCATACTTAATCAACACATTTTCGAAGCACCTCTCAATGAAATGAGGTCCGCCATCACTTATGAGAACCCTAGGCACACCAAACCTTGCAAAAATGTTGCTTTTCAAAAACTTCATCACCACCTTAGCATCATTGGTTCTTGTTGGTATGGCCTCCACCCATTTTGAAACATAGTCCACGGCTACCAAGATGTACTTGTAAGGCCCCGATGTGGGAAATGGTCCCATGAAGTCAATTCCCCATACATCAAATAACTCAACTTCTAGAATGCCAGTTTGAGGAGTCTCATTCCTCCTTGATAGGTTCCCCTCTCTTTGGCACTCCTCACACTTCCTCACATAATCATGCACATCCTTGAACATGGTTGGCCAATAATAACCACATTGAAGAATTTTTGAGGTGGTTTTGGAACTCTTAGCGTGACCTCCCGTAGGCAAGGAGTGGCAATGGTGAATTATGCTCTCAACCTCTTCACTTGACACACACCGTCTATAGATTTGATCACGCCCTTCCTTGTAGAGATATGGATCATCCCAAAAGTTTTGTCTAGCATCATGTAAGAATTTCTTCCTAGCTTGATAAGACAAATTTGGTGGGATCACTCCCCCTACGGCAAAGTTAGCAAAATCCGCAAACCAAGGGGAAACCCCTCGTCTTACGGCACTAATAGAAAGAAGGCCAGTGGGAGAGAAAGAATCAATCAATTGAGAACAAGAAGAAATGGAAATCGAGCTAGGAAACTTACTTTCTTCCACGGACCGACATTGAAGTGTACCGAGCCCGACATGGTTGGACGCCGGTCCAGCTTCGCAGACACACAGGTGACTCGGGCCCGATGTTGAAGTCCTCGGTCCCGACTCACTCGCACTTGCCTTGCCTTCGGTCCGATGTTCTGAACCTCGGGCCCGACGTACTTGGTTCGTCGATCCACCCTTCCTTTCCTCCTTTCCGCTCATGAGAACTTCATCTGCTCTTGAATCATCTATAGTCATACCATCCTCCATCTCCAACATGTACTCGATGGGCAAACGGGATAGATGATCCGCTACCACATTTTCCGCACCGGTTTTGTCCTTGATCTCATGGTCAAACTCTTGGAGAAGGAGCATCCACCTTAGAAGCCTCAGCTTTGCATCTTTCTTCTTCATGAGGTATTTGATTGCCGCATGATCTGTGAAGACTACCACCCTTGATCCCACAAGATATGAACGGAATTTCTCAAATGCAAACACTATCGCAAGAAACTCTTTATCCGTTGTTGTGTAATTGCACTGAGTTTCATCCAAAGTTTTGCTTGCGTAGTAGATGGCATGCAACTTTCCATCCTTCCTTTGCCCAAGGACGGTCCCTACGGCGAAATCACTAGCATCACACATCACCTCGAATGGAAGATTCCAATCGGGTGCCGACATTATTGGAGCCGAGATCAAGGCATCTCTCAACCTACAAAAAGAACTCATGCAATCCTCGGAAAATACAAATGGCACATCCTTCATCAAGAGGTTAGACAATGGTTTTGCAATTTTAGAAAAATCCTTGATGAACCGTCTATAAAATCCTGCATGACCTAAGAAACTCCTAACATCACGAACACAAGAGGGGGGAGGTAGTTTTTCAATTATTTCAACTTTAGCTCTATCTACCTCTATCCCCCTACTAGAAACTAGGTGTCCTATACTATGCCCTCCTTCACCATAAAGTGGCATTTTTCCCAATTAAGCACCAAGCTAGTCTCCTCACATCTAGTCAAAACCTTGTCTAAGTTAGCTAAGCAAACATCAAATGAAGAACCTTAGACGGAGAAATCATCCATAAACACTTCTACTATATCCTCAACCATATCGGAGAAGATGGACATCATGCATCTTTGAAATGTTGCCGGCGCATTACATAAACCAAAAGGCATGCGTCTATAGGCAAAAGTCCCATAAGGACATGTGAATGTCGTCTTCTCTTGATCATCGGGATGAATAGGGATTTGCCAAAACCAGCTATACCCGTCAAGGTAGCAAAAATATTCATGTTGTGCTAATCTCTCTAGGACTTGGTCTATGAAAGGAAGAGGAAAATGGTCTTTGCGAGTGCCGATATTAAGCTTACGGTAATCAATACACATACGCCATTTTGCTGTGGTTCTCATAGGTATCATTTCTCCCTTTTCATTTTGGACAACGGTGAGACCTCCTTTCTTAGGAACTACATGCACGGGACTCACATATTGCTATCGGAAATTGGGAAGATAATTCCCGCATCCAACATCCTAAGTATTTCACTCTTTACCACTTCTTTCATGTTAGGATTTAATCTTCTTTGGGGTTCAATAGTGGGTTTATGGTTATCCTCCATATAAATCCTATGCATGCAAATTGAGGGAGAGATTCCCTTTAGTTCCTCTAGTGAATACCCTAAAGCTCCTCTATGTTTTCTTAGAACCTTCAACAACTTAGACTCCTCCTCATCATTCAAGTTGGCATTTATGATTACGGGTAAAGAAGAGTTGGGACCAAGAAATGCGTACCTCAAATCTTTTGGAAGCTCCTTGAGTTCTTGAGATGGTTCCGGTGGTGCTTGAACTTCTTCTTTCTCGGCCTTGAACACCTCCAAGTAAGACATCCTTTCCTCCCATTGCTCATGCTCAATCATATTGAGGGCTAGACCTTGGCGCTCTATCTCAATTTCTCTAGGTGGTGGGGTGGCTTTCAACCGAAGCTCCCTTGGCCTTGACTTCTTAGAAATGGCTTCCCATTGCAATCCAAGAGGAACTTGGATCATCTTAGCTTCCTTATGTACGGTCCCTTTTGAAGTTGGTCTAAAGAAAAACTCAATTTCTCTTCCTCCAATGTCAAGAGACAAGTGGCCCTTCTTTACATCAATGATTGCCCCAACCGTGGCAAGGAAAGGTCTCCCTAGTATGCTCGGTTCACCCGGCACTTCTATCATGTCTACTACAACAAAGTCAATTGGGACATAGTGGCCTTCAATGCAAACGGGATAATCCTCGACGATACCAATTGGTTCGATGGACGACCCATCCGCTATCGTTAACCTCATGTTGACCGGAGCTATGAGACCCATAGATGTGGATTTCCATATGGTGTAAGGAATGATGCTCGTGCTTGCTCCAAGATCACACAAGGCTTGGAAATTTTGAGACCCCACACCAATGGTTATAGCAAAACGACCGGGATCTCCTAGCTTTTGTGGTAACTCCAAGGTCTTGACTTCATCTTGCATTTCCACTATGGACCTCTTCTTGCTCAAAATCTCCCTTAAAAACTTGGCATAAGATGGCATCTCACTCAATGCGTCGGTGAACGGGATGGAGATGTTCAAGCCTTGCAAGAGTTTGAGAAACCTCTTGAACTTGTTCTCAACAACATCTTTCGGCTTCTTCGAGGGATATGGAAGAATTGTTGCACCTTGAATCTTGCTTGGATCAACTTCTTTGGACTTCCCTACTTCAATTGCAATATTTTCTGAATGGACCGACTTGGGCACCATGTCGGGCCCGATGTTGTGAATCTCGGTCCTGGACAGAGGAGTTGGATCGAGGTCTGTGTACGTCGGTCCTGAGTTGCTCTCAACCTCGGTCCGTGGTGAAGGAGTCGATCTTCTTGCTGGATCGACTTCGGGGAACGTCGGACCCGACTTGCTGGGTAAGTTGGTCCGACTCTCTTCATTCTTTTTAGGCACGTGTGGCTCGGGTAGGTTTTGGCCACTTCTCAATCCAATTGCCCGGACTTCATTTTGATTGTTTTGAGCTCGAGGATTCTCCTCGGGTCGTCCCGGAAGTCTTCCATTCTCTCTCGGGGCTTGAGTCGCAATTTGAGCAAATTGATTGTCGACTTGCCTCCTCCATGCACCAAACTCATTGAATTGGGTCCTCATCTCCTTGAACCCATCTCTCATCTCTTGAGCAAATGTTTGTAACTCATTGAATCCCGGTGGTCTATATGGTGGTGGTGGCGCCCTTGGCTCGTTTTGGTTGAAGTTGTTGTTGTAGCTTTGAGCTTGACCGTTGTTCCACCGGCCATTGCCACCATTGTTGAAGTTGCCTCTTCCACCGAAATTTCCTCGAACATAGTTTGCCTCCTCAATTCGCTCGGCCAAGCGCACTTGGCTCTCATTCGGACAAACTTGTGTAGCATGAGCAAAGGATCCACACTCCTCACAAGCTCTAGCATTTTGCTTGTAGTAGTGGACTTGCCTCTTAAGCTTGCTCACTTCACCTTCAAGGAATTGGAGCTTCACATCCCTATCAATGTCTTCTCCCTTTGGATCATATAACTTCCTTGCACCTTCACCTTGAACTTTCACCTCCTTGCTAGCTTGACTCACCCCATACATGGCCTCATAATCGGATAGCTTGTCAAGTAGCTCCCAAGCTTGATCCGGTGTCAAGTCTATGAACCCACAATCGGTGTGGAGATTGAGCTTGTCCTTCGTTACCGGATTGATGCCTTGGAAAAAGATGTCTTGAAGCACATATGGTTGTTGGCCATGAGTAGGACATTGGCGTAACATCTCCTTGAAACGGTCCCATGCTTCGAAGAGAGGCTCATTCGGACCTTGTTGAAAGCTTGCAATCTTCCTTGTCAACTCGGTTGTCTTTGAGGGCGGGAAGAACTTCATCAAGAAGGCATCATAGAGTGTCTTCCAAGTTGTGATTGACCTAGGAGCTTGGCTCTCGAGCCAATGTGTGGCCTTGCCCCCAAGTGACCATTTGAACGCCTTTAGAAGCACATACTCCAATGTCTCCTCGTCGGTAGAGATCGTCTCACACATGTCCACAAATCGTTTAACATGCTCTATGGGACACTCATGTGAACGGCCCTCGAATTGATCTCGCTTGATGAGGGAAATGAATTGCGTCTTGATCTCAAAATTCTTGGCAACCTCGGGAAGCACAATAGCCGGCTCGGGTACCCTCAACTCCGGATGCATGTATTGGCGTGCATTCCGGGGTAGAGCGTTGAGTTGAGCCTCGGCTCTCATCCGTTGCTCCCGTTCTCTTCTTGCCACCTCCTCTTGATTGTCCCTCTCAAGTTGCAATCTAGCCATTTCGGCCCTAAGTTGAGCCAACTCCTCATCAACATGGAGAGCTTGATTCGCCATCCTTTTCCTTCTTCGGGCTTCCTTGAGAATACTTTCCGGATCACTCACAAACTCAAGCTCAAGTGTTCCTCGGGAGGAACGAGCTAGCATACACCTATGAAACAAAAACACAAACCAAAACAAATCAAAAACAAACAAAGGGTTTGGGCTATTCCCTCACCCAAATCACTACAAAAACACAAGAAACTCACCAAATTGGCACTCAATGCACTTAGACTTCCCCGACAACGGCACCAATCTTTTGATCGCTCTCGGATGCGAGGGTCAAGAGATACAATTTATAACCCAACCCCGTTGTAGTACGTGGTGGGTGTCGAACACTCGGGAAGTCTACTCGATCGATGTGCCTAGATACTAGGAAGCTAGAAAGGAGAGCATAAAACAAAGGAAAACAAAGAAAACAGTCGGGACCGACACTGAGGTCACGTCGGGCCCGAGGTTGGCGACAAGAGGAAGTCGGGACCGACACTGGGTAAGTCGGGCCCGAGGTAGCTGGGGATGTCGAACTCAAAGATTTTAAAAGTAGATCTTGGGCTTTTGGGTTCCTTCCCTAGTAGATTAAGGCTTTTCCACCCCAATTCAGGCAATGAGTGATGATCGGACTAGGATCGAGTGCTTTCGCCCTCGTTCCAACCACATCTACACCTCGATCCATGGGGAAATCCCCTTCGAAGCAAGGTCTTGAGATTGACACATGTTCACTTTCGCTACTTTGCCAATCTCAAGCCTTGATTCCCAACTTTCGCAAGGAATTGTAGCTCTATGTAGAGTGGGTTCCTTAGATCAAACACTCAAGGCTATGGAATTGGGGTTTCTAGCCTAAACCTAGCTAGGGTTTTCCCCCATAACCCAAGATCAAGGAGATCTACTCCATGTGACAAGCAAAGAAAGCAATCAAATCAAAAGAGAAAGCAATCATCATAATCAATCTCAAAACAAGCAAGGTTTCATTCAAATCCAAAGCAATCCACAAATTCAAATCAAGGGTTTTCAAATCCACAAGATCACAGCAAATCAAAGCTAAACAATCAACAAAACCTATCAAGCCTTCCTCTCTCTTGGCCGATTCTCTCTCCCTTACTCCTCTTTTCCTTCCTCCTTGCTCTCCAAGTATCCTCTTGGCTCCCTTGGAACCCCCCTTTTTGTGTGTGTGTGAGGGAACCCTTTCTTAGAAGACAAGAGGGCCTTTTATAGATTAGATGAGGGGCAAAAGTGGAAGTTCACAAATTCGTGCCTTGGAGCCCAAGTAGTCCGGTGACCGACTCGGCCCGACACGGAGGAACCTCGGGCCCGAGGTACTGTGCATCTCGGTCCGAGGTTGGAAACTTCAAAGTCGGGCCCGACGTTGTTGCAACTCGGTCCTGACTTCGTTCCACCTTCTTCTTAGTTGGCTTCTCTTGTTCTTCTTCATGGCTTGCTTCTCTCTTTCCCGCTTTAGCTCGGCCTTTGATCCATGTCTCGACCCTCCTTCAAATCGATCCTCGATTCATGCCAAATTACCTACAAAACACATAAAAGGTGCGTAGTCTCCGAATCTCATAGAAATGCGGCAACTAGGCTAAAAAGGAACAAAGCGCACAAGAAAAGGGGAAAAAGAAACATATTTACAAAGGAAATCACATATGAAAACACCACCACATAGAGAGACATCAATTATAAGTTCGCCAAGTTGCCCCAGTAGGCCTAGTAGGCCATAAGGTTGCGTCATTATTAAGACAGATAGTGGACATGTGTCCCGTTCATCGCACTTGATGTAGTTACCTCGGTCATATTCGACATATTATTTCCAACCTTTGTTTTCCATTATTAGGTTGGCTAGTTCTCTTGCACCTTGTTATAATCATCTCTTTCTTGTAGAAATTAGAAGGACATCAAACTTATAGTATTGCAAGATGATGAACGCTAAGGGGAACAACAATATAGGAGCACCTTTGATTGCAATCCACCCCAGGAAAAGGATGGAGGGTCTAAGCGTTCTAGTCAAAATCAAGAGGACTCCCATCAACAAGTTCCTTGCCCACCAAGGATGGTGGAAAGTGATCCTTTTAGGATCGAAGGTACAAGAGTCCCCATTGAACAATCCAGTCATGAGATGTTTCCAACTGCATTGTCCAACGTGAAGATAATTTAGCGGGAGGAGGTCAAACTACCAATGTAAAGGATAATATTGTTCGGACTTCTTCATCAATAATTTGCTCAGATTCTGACAAGAACCTGAGAACTTTTACCTCAATGGAGCCAGACATTTATGACGGTACAGGAAAAACCGTCGAGATAGTCAGATGGCTCTTATAAATGGAGAGCCTCCTAAGCACGCTTGAGTGCAAAGAAGTGGAAAAAGTGCACCTTGCCTCCCTTCAGCTAAGGGGAGAAGCGCGAGAATGGTGGGAAAGTTCAAACTTGTTGGAACAACCAAGGTTGAATTGGGAGATGTTAAAACCCAAGATGTTGGATCACTTTTGGGTGACTTTGGAGAAGAGAAGCTCTATAAGATTCCTTACCAAAGGATTGGTGGGCCAAGCATACCCGAGATAAGGAAGATTAAACCTCAATTGGAAGATGCCACAACTAGTTTTTCCACCAAGGCAGAGAGAATTCAACGGTTCCATGAATTGCTGAACCCATAAATCAAATCTGTGACGAGTTATCGCACTTGCACAACGTTGGAAGAATACGTGGATGCGACACACATGGCAAAATTCTTGCTCGAGGGACCCACACCAAGGATGGAAGATTGGGGACAATCTCATAAAAAGGAGAATGGCAAATTTAAGAGACCAATGTCCACACAGAAGTCAGGATGGTAAAAAAAAGGGAAAATCGGAGTCAACCATGACAGCTACCGCTAAAGGGTCTGAATACCAAAAAGGTCCTATAACCTGCCACAACTTTGGTGAACTAGTTCACTTTAATAGGATTTGCATCAAACCCAAGAAGACTTGTTTCACCTATGGAAAGGAAGGACATCTCCGTACCTATTGTAGACAGAAGGGGGGAAACGGAGGCCATTTCCATTTAAACTCAACTTCTCAAAACCACCAAGCTTCGAATAAGGTGGCTGGATCAACTTCTGTGCAATCTACAACTCAAGGTAAAGGAAAAAGGTTGACGACATCCCAAAGTCAAGGTCAACAACTCTATGAGATGCACCACAATGACAAACCTCTTGCATCAGATTTTCAAGAGGAATATTTGGATCCTCCTTCCTATCCAAGTTTAATATTCATAATCTTGTTAGTTTTGCCTTTAAGGCCCTTTTGTATCGCAACAATAGATGAAAATGTCAAACCATGTCGGTGACACTCTTCCTCGTTAGAGTGTCTCATTTTGAAATCTATATTATGATTATGGTTATCATATTATATCCTTGAGTATCGAACCAAAGACCGTGTTCCATCGTTATCTTAATATAAGAGAAATTCGAGCTAAACCCTGGTATAAATTTATGATGTATCCATTGTACTACTAAGTTCGCCTCAAAATGTTACTTTTAGACCATAATAAAATTGTAAGTTTATAAATCCAAAGTTTTCAATATAAATTCATGGTGGTGAATAAGAATGGACTTTTACCTCCCATCTTGGCCACATGGTTGAGGTAGAACTTCAGGTCTTGTTCCTATGAAGATATACACTTTAGGCAATTATAATGGAAATAGTTCCCCGATGCTAATCACATTGGTGGAATGAAACCACTTAGTCCCTTGAGTTTAACCTTATTTACGAAAAACTACATTCTTATAATTACTGCAAAATATAATATAAAGGGACGCTCGAACCACTTCTCGATAGTTAAATATTTTCAGACACGACATCGTAAAGATGGTTACTCCCTCTTGTAATATAACCATCACCTATCCCCATAGTAACTTCTTTAGAAGCCGTAATTCGTGATTCTTCTTCCAAGGCATGGTTTTCACATATTCAAACTTCGATTCCATCTTGACAATATTCGAATATCCATCTTAAAAAAAATTTCCGCAATGACTCTATTCCAAAAGTACATAATGGATTAGTCATTTTCTTACTCGCTTCCTAGAAGCACTCGAACTTTTATATTTGGGAAGGTCTACCCATAACTTCCGTAGGTATGACCCAAGCTAATGGATAAGACCGCTTGACCAACTGCCTACTTCGCTAGCAAGACCAATTGGATTTCCATTCCTTTCCCTTGATTTCATTAAACCACATAAGTTCAAATGTGGGAGTCTTTCCAAGGAATACTAATGTAACAATTCCTTAAGAAAAAGGTACAATAGTAATTCTTCTACTTGTACAACCATCTTAACTAAAGAATGAAATGTTCTTTAAAGGGGGTACTAGACCCTTTAGTGTTTCCTCACAGTTGCGAGTGTTAGCAGCTACTTTATGTGTTAACCTTGTGCCGCCTTAAGTCTTCCCTAGTTTCGAGGACAAAACTAAATTCAAGGTGGGTACTATTGTAATATCCGATAAATTCTAAATATAATAAAACGGGTATTTATCCCAATAATTTTTTTTCTCTCTAAAATAGAGAATTTAATAATCTTAATAATATCATATTACATTATAAAAGGTTATAAAAGTTTACTACAATTGAAAATAAAAATAATTAATAAAATTTCGGATTTTGATTTAATATTAAATTAAGATGCAAGTAAAAATACAAGAATAGGCAAAAATAAAAAGGGGCGTGAGAGGGACTCGAACCCACAACCTCTTGCTCCCTTCACACAATAACAAACACTTAATCCCGCTATGCTATTGTAACTTGACTACATACTAAAGAACTTTTATTAATTTAAACCCTCTTTTCTTCTTCTTCCCCAAATTAAACATTAGATTTGTCTGATTGAACTGAGGTTCAAGCAAAGAGCTTGGGAACTGGCTGTTAAGCTGTTCCCAAGGCAGCGGAAGTAAAGTAAACGCAAGTATTAAAAACTGTAAAGAACGCAGTTCCCTTATAGAGGAACCCCACTACAACCAACTAGTTGTATGGGTAAACCTCTACCTCCGCTTGGAGGATTTTGAATGACTTACTTATATTAATTGCTTTGTTCCTTAGTTACAACAGCCGGATTCAAACTTCTCTGTTCATACGAGTTCTACCTAACTTTTGCAACACTAATGAATCCTCTCAACTGAGTTCCTAAGCTAACAACGACAAAACACAAGTAACTCAAAGCTTACACCGACTTCTCAGTTCCCTTGCTCCTGGAAACTTCGGCTTCACAGTCGTCGAGATCAGACACTCGCCGCCGGGGACTTCTCTTCTTCTTCTTTCTCTTTTCTTTGGTATGGGTATTTGTGAGTTCTAGGAGAAGTGCTCAATCCGAGTACTATTCATTTGGCTTTATAGTCCAGGTGTGCTTGGGCAATCGCATCTTTCATTTGTGTCCAAAATGCCCTTTGCTTGATGCCCAAGTTGTACTTTCTTCACATGTGACTTTGGTTTGAACTAGGTCAACTTCTTGAATCAATTGGACCGTTGGATCATTCGTGACAGTCTGATCCTCAGACTGTTCCTTCGGACTGTCCAAGACAGGATCCCACGATCTGCGCTGAACGGTCGTTGTCTTCACATGTGAGTTCCCATGTTATGGGAACTGTCTTCTTCGGAGTTCCCTTGATGGAAACTCTTCATCGTATAAACCTGTGTTCTCTTGATCATTCCTGGGAGTTCCCATTTTATGGGAACTTTCCTCTTCAGAGTTCCCTTGATGGAAACTCTGCATTGTGAGCTTCTGTGGCTTTTGGTCATTCATGGGAGTTCTTGGCTATACATGCGTTCCTTAGTAATACTTGAATAAACCACATTAGTTCCTCATGGTGTTTGTCATTATCAAAACTCGAAGAATGGCATCGTTGATCCATTGTTTAGAACCAGAGGTCCCAACAACGTCCCAACAATTTACCCCTTTTTGATGATGACAAACCCATCACAAAATAAGCAAGTATTTCAATGAATGATATGTGAATGAGTTCCTAAGGATGATTCCGGGGAGCCACTTCGATTAAAACACTTAGATCTTACTTAGCTTTTTATGCAATTGTTCCCCCTTAGCTTATGCATGTTCTGTGATAACTTAAACTTTTAACTCATCTCGCATTTTTTGTCTTTCCCCCTTTTGACATCATCGAAAATAAGCAATGCAATTATAAGGAAGAAAAGGAACACACATTCAAATTAAAGGCCAATTCATTACTTAAGAAAATTTGTACAAGGGGAACACAAGTACATTTTGTGGACATATTTGGATTAAGGGAAAAAAGAGGAGAGATCATGGGGCTGTAGGGAATAGGGCATCACAAAGGCGCGTCAGGACCTGTGTAAGTTTTTCTTGTCCCCTTGCCAACGTCGCTTGGTCCCTGGCAATCTGGTCGAGGGTGTTGGCAATGCGAAGCAACACTTGAGAGTTCCCATCTTCGCCAGATTCCAGTTGAGCCGATTCCTCCACAGGCTCAGAGTGCCTCATCTTCTGGACCACTGAGATGTCCAGTTCCCTTCCAATCGTAACTTCTTCTTTGGAGACGTCATAGAGACCCTCCTTGAGTAGAAGCTTCTTGATGAGCCCAGAGCAGGGAAGAGAATGGGACTTGGACGCCATACACTTCTCCATATGCCCGAGAATAATTCTTGGAAGGTTGATGGGCTTCTTGAGGAGGAAGTGGTAGAGGATTATAGCGTCGGGGATGTTGATTGCTAGACGCTTCTCTTGGCGAGGGATCACCATATTGATGATGAACTGGTGAGAAAGCTTGGCGATTAGGGACAAATGATGGGTCGAGGTCCCTTGAGTGGGGACTCGGCCCTCATATATGGTGTTGTACACCTCTACGCTGTTGAACTCTCCCCAGAGCTTGTTGGGCGAATCGCTGAGTCCGTGAACAGGGACCTGAAGCTGAAGGCGGAAGGCGGATGGTAGATGTTGTGAATATAAACTCGTCGCCTTCGAGGGATAGAGTTCCCTGAGTGTCGTCGTTGTGGACTACAAAGTTGATGTAGAACTGACGCACTTGTGAGGGATCTACACTCACGGCTTCCTTTGCAGAGGTGCTCCCAGCCTTGGGCCTTGATCACGTCCCACAGTTCCCCTAGTCCATTCTCGTTGAGCATCTCCTCAGAAATTATAAGAGGGGGGAGGAGTTTCCGGCGTTCGTCCACAGGGAACCTCTTCGAAGAAGATGCCTTCCCTTTTCTTGTGGTGCTCTTTGAAGTGTTCCCCCTAGAAACCGTTGTAGGTCCTTTCTGTTGAGGGGGTCCATCCGCTTCGATCAAAGCATGGGTTCCCTTGTGGCACGGGAACCATCGGACACCACCAGTTGGTGCCCAGGGGTTGGGATCTTGGCGGGCTCCTTAGCAGCTGGAGCCTCTTCTTGTTTTTCGACCTCATCACTGGAGGTCCCTTCTTCCTCGGAGGAGATTGAGCTTGAGATTGAGTCCTCCTCGTCATCTTCATGATGATTAAAACTTGTCCCAGCACCAACAGCTGGTGCTGGGTTCCTTTGTGCCACTGGCTCTTCAAGAGCCACCTTTTCTGGGGACGTGGTCCCTTTTTCAGTTGCCGCAGTTGAGACCGCGTTGAGCTCTTCCTCTATAGCCTTGAGCTGGGCCTCCTCCTCTACAGTTCCCATGATGGGAGGAGGAGGATCCTTGGTCATTTTGCCGATGACAACGTAGAGAGGAAGGTCATCGTCGTCCGAAGTGAGGACGACGGCAGTTTTGGAGGGAGAGGGAGAGGGAAGTTCTGTGGTAGTTGGGGATGTGGTGGAAGAAGGGATAGGAGAGGAGAGAGGAGTGGAAAGTTGTGTAGAAGGGGAAAGAGGAGTAGAGATGGGTACCTTGGGAGTAGGGGTCCCAGAGGCAGGGGTTTGAGGGATAGAAGTGTTTTTGGGTGATGAAGGAGGGGAAGGAGTTTTGTGGGGTGGAGATGGAGTTCCCTGTGTCATGGGAACAGAGGGAGGAGGTGGAGGAGTCTTTTGTTTTGGGGGAAGAGGTTTGGGCGGTCCCTCAATTATAGGAAGAGAGAGGGAAGAAGAAGTGAGTTGGATTTGGGATTGGGAGGTCCCGGAGTCCGGAGGGAAGACGACGGGTGGTTTGGTCATACAAGAACCGTCCTTGGAGCAGTTCAAGTAATCAATGAATTTGAAATGGGACTTCTTCCTGGGCTTCGAGTATTCGGAGACCGCAGAGTGTGCGCTTTTTGGATTGTGGGGGGTCTTTGGAGTGTTTGGATTTTTTGGAATGTTTAGATTTGGAGGAGTCTTTGGAAGAATGGCGTTTTTTGGATTTTCTGGGCTTCTCATTTTGAGAAGGACGAACATTTCCGAAACTGTCAAGAATGACAGTGCCGGAGGAGATGTTTGTGGTTGGAGGAGGAAGAGATTCTGAGGAGGTGGCAAAAGAAGAGGTCATGGCTAAAGTTTGGTCTGCCGGAGTAGGAGGGGGTAAGAGAGGGCTGATGGAATTGTAGAGCCCTCCGATAAGGACGTCTTTCAAGACGGGATCGGTTTCTCGTTCAATCTCGTTTAATTGCGAGATGAAGAAGACTTTGGGATTTGCAAGCACCCAAGATTTAACTTGAGCCCAAGTGTGTGTGGAGGCCATGTGAGGGGAATTTTGGGAAGAGAGAAGTTTGGAGGTTTCTCGAAAAAGAGAGTGAAAGGGATATGGAGAAGATGAATGACAGAGGTTGAAGATGGAATAAGAGCCCAAAAATGGCAAACTAGGGTTTTAAGGAGAGAAGGGGCGAAGTGTAGAAAGGGAAGTGGGAAATCCTCGATAACCGTTGCCCAATGAACGTGGGGCATCGTTTCAACTTCTGTAGCACGCCTCTTGACACGCGTCACGATCTCTAGGGAAGCCCTTTCAAAATTTGAATACTTGGCCCTTAACGCTTTAGAGTTTCTGACACAAAATCCCGCTTCCCAAGTGACGGTTCATCTTCTCAGAGGAGTCAGCGTTCCCTTGCTTGTGTGTACCAGTTCCCATGATCGTATCAAGGTCAGGGAGAGTGAAGTGGTTAAGGAAACTTCACACTCATCCGTTTGTAGGGATAGGGAACTCAAAGGGAACGAGACAATTTACGACTCGATAAAGGAGTAAACATTTTGGCTCATGAGAAGCGTTTGTCTGGTCCCTGGCTTAGGGTAGGTTATATGATCAACCGTCATAGTGGCTTGTAAAGAGGGATAAAGGGAACTCTGGTTGATCATGTTAGGCCAAAAGAAATAAAGTTCCCTTGTACACATTTATCTTTAGACTAGTAATCATGGCAAAGTGAAAGCAATAAATCCAAGTTCCCTATCATGCATTCTTAGAAAAACTAGTCAGGCATTGAGGGAGAGACAAACAGGGACTTGTTTAGTTTAGAGTAATCATCCCTAGAAGCATTCGAAAACGCTGGTAAGGACCTCTGTCTAAAGCTTTGGTAAGAATGTCCGCAATTTGCTCTTCAGTTCTACAGTGTTCCATCGAGATGTTCCCACTTTCAACATTGTCACGTAGAAAGTGATGCCTTATATCTATATGCTTGGTTCTAGAATGATGCACAGGATTTTTGGAAATGTTTATGGCACTAGTATTATCACAGAGTATGGGAACTGGGCCAAAAGACATACCGTAATCCTGGAGTTGAGACTTAAGCCATAGAACTTGGGAACAACAAGATGCGGCAACGACATATTCTGCTTCAACTGTGGAGAGTGCCACTGAGTTTTGCTTTTTAGATCCCCATGAAACTAAGCATGATCCTAGGAACTGGACCATTCCTGATGTGCTCTTTCTATCAACCAGGTGCCCTACAAAATCAGCATCTGTGTATGTAATGAGCTCAAGGGAACTGTTCCTTGGATACCAGAGGCACAAGTTATCGTTCCTTTTGAGGTACCTGAAAATCCTCTTCACCTCTTTCAGGTGTGATTCCATAGGGTTAGCTTGAAAACGAGCACAAAGACATACGGAGAACATAATATCAGGTCTACTAGCTGTTAAGTAGAGAAGGGACCCAATCATACCTTGGTAGTTTCTTTGGTCCACACTTATACCTATTTCATCCGTATTGAGCCTTGAATTTGGTGAGATGGGAGTGTCAATAGGCTTGGAGTGTTCCATCCCATACTCTACGAGCATTTCCTTGATGTATTTCTGTTGATGAATATTTGTTCCTTCCTTAGTTGAGATATTTGAAGTCCCAAGAAGAACATGAGTTCCCCAATGAGACTCATCTCAAACTCACTGCTCATGAGGTCCTTAAATTTCTCTACAAGAGTTTCGTTAGTTGCTCCAAAAACAATGTCATCAACGTATACTTGCACAATCAAAATGTCTTTAGACTCTTTCTTTAGAAACAAAGTCTTGTCTATGGAACCTCGAAGATATCGATGGGACAAGAGGAATTGAGCAAACCTATCATACCAAGCTCGGGGAGCTTGTTTGAGTCCGTAGAGGGCCCTCTCCAGGAAGTAGACATGGTTGGGTAGCTTCTTATCTTCGAATCCTGGGGGTTGAGCTACATATACTACTTCCTTGAGATGTCCGTTGAGGAAGACTGTTTTCACATCCATTTGATAGAGTTTGTATCCCTTGTGAGCAGCGTAGGCGATCAAGAGTCTGATGGCCTCGATCTTGGCAACTAGTGCAAAAGTCTCATCGTAATCAATTCCTTCCTCTTGCCTGTAGCCTTGTGCCACCAGTCTTGCCTTGTTCCTTGCTACAGCCCCAGTATCATCGAGCTTGTTTCTAAAGACCCATTGAGTTCCTATGATGTTCTTGTTCTTGGGCCTTGGAACTAGCTTCCAAACTTTGTTCCTCTCGAATTGGTGGAGCTCCTCTTGAATAGCTTGGATCCAATCTGGGTCCTTCAATGCTTCTTTGATGTTTTTGGGTTCCACCAATGAAACAAACGCGTTAAAAGCACAAAAGTTATTGAGAAAGGAACGAGTTTGTACACCTTTATCATAAGGGGAGATGATGTTCTCAATGGGGTGGTCCTTCCTTTGTTGAAAGTTTCTTGTACGAGTGGGTTCCCTTGCACTTGTGTCATCTTCAGTAGAGACTTCCTTTTCATGGGAACACTCGTCTTCAGCTTCTTCATTGAGTGTTTCTTCAGAAATTTCTGGCAAGATCCCTCTTTGTTCCCCCTGAACACTTGATTCTGGCAAGGTATTGTCTTGGGGAACAAGAGAGTTGGAGGTTTCTTGTAGTTCTTCTGAGGAGGGAACTTCGAGGGAGATTTGATCAGTGAAAGCTGGATCTCCTTCGTTGTTCCCTGGTTGTGGAATGTTACTTGCACTTGGATAGTCTTCATCTCTCTTCGTTGGCTCATCATCGTCATCATCATAGTCTTCTTGTCTGACCAGTTTGAATGGAGTTCCCTTCCCTTGGGTCTCTGTTCCCATCTTTACAGATTTCTCGTTGAAGACAACATGGATGCTTTCTTCTATCTTCTTGGTCCTCTTGTTATAGACCCAGTAAGCCTTTCTTTGTGATGAGTATCCCAGGAAGATCCCTTCATCGCTTCTAGGATCAAATTTTCCAAGGTTGTCTTTGCCATTGTTGTGGACAAAGCATGTGCATCCAAAGGTCCTTAGGTGGGAGATGTTTGGTTTTCTCCCTTTGATGAGCTCGTAGGACGTCTTCTTGATCATAGGCCTTGTCATGGCTCGGTTCAGGATGTACGTAGCTGTGGCGATGGCTTCAGCCCAGAAATACTCAGGAACTCCGCTTTCAAGCATCATGGTCCTGGCCATGTCCTCCAAGGTCCTGTTCTTTCTCTCGACCACTCCGTTTTGCTGAGGAGTGCGAGGGGCTGAGAAGTTGTGAGAGGTCCCATGTTTGTCACAGAAGTTAAGGAACTCTGAGTTTTGAAACTCAGTTCCATGATCAGACCTGATGACTTTCAGCTTTAGCCCCATGCTTACTTCTGTTCTTTTGATGAAGGGCTCGAACTCTTCAAAAGCTTGTGATTTTGCCTTCAAGAAAATAACCCAGGTGAATCTAGAAAAATCATCAATTAAGACATACATGTACCTTTTTCCACCATAGCTGGCTGTTCGCATGGGACCATAGAGATCCATGTGAATTAGCTCTAAAGGCCTGGTTGTGCTCACCACCTTTTTGGGTTTGAAGGAGTTCCTAGTCTGTTTCCCTCGAACGCATGCTTCACACATTTTGACTCCTTCGAGATTGATCCGTGGAAGACCAATGACCAGATCATGTAGATAAAGCTTCAAGATTTGATTGACACCTGCATGTCCCAGTCTTCGGTGCCAGAGTTCCGTGTCATCGTAGGAACTCGCAAGGCACAACTTCGTTGGTGGTTCAAATTCTGTATCTACTACATACACATTGTTGTATCTTCTTCCTCTCAAAATCACTTTGTTGGTCTTCTTGTTGATGACGAGGCATTCTTCTGAGTCGAAGGTGACAACGTTGTTCCCTTGATCACAGAGAGACACTTAGAATGTTGTATCCCAGATCCTTTACCAGATTTACATTGCTAACTTTGATTGATCTATTGAGCAAAACTTCTCCTTTTCCAATGACTTCTCCCTTGTTTTTATTGCCAAATGAGACGTGGCCTCCTTCGGCATGAGTGTGGAGTCAGATGAGGATATCTTTGTTTTTGGTCATATGGTTCGAGCATCCACTATCTATGAACCATGTATTGTTCCCTCTCATTGCCACCTACAAGGAAAAGTTAGTGTTTTGAGACCCAAGCAAGATGACTCTTGCCAGGTCCCTTGCAAGGGAAAATATTCTCATTTAAAACATAGTCAGCGATGTTGATATCATGAGTGATTTGAGAGTTCGAGTTCCTTTGGTGATTAGCATGATGTTTTTGTTTGTTCAGGAACTCATGGTTTATGAGGGTTTGGGCTCTCTTCTTGGGACAAGCTTCCTTGTAGTGCCCATGAGCACCATAGTTCTAGCACGTCTTATAGTATTCTCCCAGGTAGTATTTTGGGTGTGGTCTCTGGATTCTGTTCCTATCCATGGTTTCCTTATTGTACACCCGTGACCTGTTTCCCTTAGCAATTTGGACATAAAGTCTATGTCCAGTGTTCCGAGTGTAATAATCTTTCTCACCACCTTTCCCACTCTCTAGGACCCTGGTTTTCTCCTCGAGATGAGCATTTTTCTGTTTCTCACATTGGAGCTCTAAGGCCCTACACTCATGGATTTCATGTTCACTCAGGGGTGACTTCCCTTTCTTTGGGCTATCAGTTTGGTATTCTATGCCGTGTCTGGCTGGGACAAACTTGATTTGGAAACTAGAGGCTTCAAGATTTTCGGGAGTCTTACTCAGGTTTTGTAAGAGGGTGTTCTCATCTCTCTCTAGAGTTTTGATTTCATTTTCTAGATCTACGATGTGAGACACGTGGGACTTGAGTTTTTCGAGAAGGGACATACAGTTGGGACAGGGTTCAAGACCAACTAATTGAGCATTTATGTGTTCGTGTTGTTCCAACTTGTTTTGCAGTTTTATATTATCTTTGACAAGACTTGAAAGAATTTTCAACAGCTCAGGTTTTTCATAGTTGTTCAAAGAAGCAAGAATAGTTTCAGTGATTACCTCACTGTTCTTTTTGAGCTTTTTTCCTTGCTTTCGGTCGTCCGTTCCCTGTGGGCATTCCTTAGCGAAGTGTCCTTTCTTGTTGCACTTGTAGCATGTGACATCCGAGAGGTCCTTCTCTGTGGGTTTTCTTTAGGAACTCTGTCCTTTTCCCTAGTTCCCACTGTTCTTTTTGAGCTTCCCTTTGTATAAGTTCCGAAGAGCCTTTGTTACGAGAACTAGCTCCTCATCCTCTTCTTCTTCGGAGTCTTCGTGTTGTTCTTGAGCTGATTTGAGCATCTTCTCAATTTTGAGTGTGATCCCTTGATGTGCTCGCTTCTGTTCCTTATCATCGATCTTTCTCTTCTCGTGTCCCACTAGCTTTCCAAACACTTGATGGAGCATGAGAGTTCTATTTTTCGGGTTCTCCTTGAACATTGTTCTCTCGCTTGCCCATTCTCCAGTCAATCCGTTGAAGAGCTGTTGGATCTTCATCTTATGGGTGATTTCTTCTTTGGTGATCCCCAAGCCTTCCATTTTGGTGCAAAGTCCTTCAAATCGGGACTGATAGCTATCGACAGACTCTCCCATCTCCATTTGGAAGTTGAAGAACTCCCTTCTTGCATTCATCTGAAGATCTTCTTGGAGATCTGAGTTCCCAACGTGCATTTGTTGGATGGCTTCCCACATTTCCTTAGCTGTGTAAAGATTTTTTACCTTGTCACAGTCTTTCACACACATGGACCTTTTCGGGTACTGTTTGGCCTTGTAGTTGGCCTCCATACACTTGTATTCGTTGGGTCCCCATTTGGTGAGTCGTTGACTATAGTTGGATCAATTTCGAAGTTCCCTCTCTCGATAACGCACCAGGCTTGATAATCCTGGCCACGCATCCAATCCTTCATGTCGCGTTGCCAGCTTTCGAATCTTCCTGTAATAAGCCTCGGCGGCTTACTAGTGTTGTTCCCCACCTGAGTAAGTTCCTGAGCCATTTGATACCTGCGATGCTAACACAAATCTAGAGCAAACCCGCTCTGATACCAATTGTTGGATCGTAAACCGTTAGCAAAGAGCTTGGGAACTGGCTGTTAAGTTGTTCCCAAGGCAGCGGAAGTAAAGTAAACGCAAGTATTAAAAACTGTAAAGAACGCAGTTCCCTTATAGAGGAACCCCACTACAACCAACTAGTTGTATGGGTAAACCTCTACCTCCGCTTGGAGGATTTTGAATGACTTACATATATTAATTGCTTTGTTCCTTAGTTACAACAGCCGGATTCAAACTTCTCTGTTCCTACGAGTTCTACCTAACTTTAGCAACACTAATGAATCCTCTCAACTGAGTTCCTAAGCTAACAACAACAAAACACAAGTAACTCAAACCTTACACCGACTTCTGAGTTCCCTTGCTCCTGGGAACTTCGGCTTCACCGTCGTCGAGATCAGACACTCGCCGTCGGGGACTTCTCTTCTTCTTCTTTCTCTTTTCTCTGGTATGGGTATTTGTGAGTTCTGGGAGAAGTGCACAATCCGAGTACTATTCATTTGGCTTTATAGTCCAGGTGTGCTTGGGCAATCGCATCTTTCATTTGTGTCCAAAATGCCCTTTGCTTGATGCCCAAGTTGTACTTTCTTCACATGTGACTTTGGTTTGAACTAGGTCAACTTCATGAATCAATCGGACCGTTGGATCATTCGTGACAGTCTGATCCTCAGACTGTTCCTTCGGACTGTCCAAGACAAGATCCCGCGATCTGCGCTGAACGGTCGTTGTCTTCACATGTGAGTTCCCATGTTATGGGAACTGTCTTCTTCAGAGTTCCCTTGGTGGAAACTCTTCATCGTGTAAACCTGGGTTCTCTTGATCATTCCTGGGAGTTCCCATTTTATGGGAACTTTCCTCTTCAGAGTTCCCTTGATGGAAACTCTGCATTGTGAGCTTTTGTGGGTTTTGGTCATTCATGGGAGTTCTTGGCTATACCTACGTTCCTTAGAAATACTTGAACAAACCACATTAGTTCCTCATGGTGTTTGTCATTATCAAAACTCGGAGAATGGCATCGTTGATCCGTTGTTTAGAACTAGAGGTCCCAACAACGTCCCAACACTTTTTCTCCTCTCCAAACTAAATCATCATTTGTCATCCTCCAAGAAGCACAAAATAGACCAATCCCCATGGATCTCCTCCTCCATGAGAGGTCCATCCATGGAGGTATGGATCCATGGAGGAGTCAAGTTCCACTATAAATAGGGCTAGAAATCCATTAGAAATCTCACACCGTCCTTCTCTTCTTCCTCTCTTGCTTAATTCATCACTTTTAACCCAAAAATTCAACCAAGAGACCTCTATTATACTTGCTGATTTTTCCCCAAATCACCACAAAACCCTAGTTTCTTCACCTCGGGTCACCGGACCACTTGGCCATTGCCGGTCCTGCTGCACCCTGTGTTGATGTGCGTCCTTTTTGCCTTCTCCTCTATTCTAACAAGCGTCCAATTTATTTTATAGAAGGTTTAAAAATCCCTTAAATTTTGTTTAATCCTTTATTAAATTAACTAGTAAAATATTGTAAACATCCTACATTTTAGTTAAGGGATAAAAGTTGTTAGAAGGAATAAAATTAGAATTTATTTATTTACATATATAATTTCTTGTACATAAAAGGGGTTATAATAGCTTGCATGTTTATCTTATATAAAAAAAATCATGTTAGACATGGAAATTTTTTGTAAATAAATGTATAGGACTAAAATATGAGTTTATGCTTGTCAAAGTATAACATAAATATTATTACATTATTTAGAGTTTATTTTAATAAATAAAGAAACAAGAGCAAGTTGATGGAAAATATTATCTTAAGATTTTTTATATTAAAAAGAGTTTGCATGTCACTTAAAAATCATATTCTAGCCTAAGTATACTTTGATAAGATATTTTTTTCTTGATATGCCTGGAAAAGTTTATAAATAAATTTATAGGATTAAAAGTATGAATTTCATATACATGGAGAGTGTCATATAAATAATATGTGTATTTTATGGGAGGTTATTACATAATAAAAAAGAAAGATCTAGAACAAGTGGTTAGGAAAAATATTACCTTAAGACTTTTTATAATATAAAAGGGGTTGCATGTCACTCAAAGAGCATATTATAATCTTGAATATATTTTGATAAGATATTTTGGTCTTGAGATATATTATAAGGTTAAAATATTGGATAAAAAAATATATGGAATGAAGACTAATGATATAGTATAATAATTGCTTTATTGACTTTTCTATCATGAGATTTTTTTTATAATCTATATGGAATATAAATAATATGGGAAATATATTATTAATGGATTTTATTGAAATTTATCACTTTGCATGCCTTTAATTAAGATTTACCTAATATAAAAAGAATATATTAATTTGACTATAAGGTGAATAAAAAGGTTGTAATTATTTTAATAGGATAATAACCTAAGTTTAATGAACATTTAATAATTTAAATAATAGTATGTCTTGATTTTCGAAATTTATTAATACTTAATATAAATAAAGATTTTATAAAGAATACTTGGGATATTACAAGCAAGAACTAATAATAAAGAATATTATTATTTTATCACATCCACCTAAATTATTATTAGAATAATTTAGTTTATGAGTTCTCTTATAAAAGGAATATAAGAGACAATCAAAACTTTAGAAGAATTAAAGAAATTCTTATTCAAAGTTCGCACTTATCTCTCGTGTCGTTAGGTCGAGATCCCGTTCCGTTTAAGTTGTCAATTTACGTTCATTCGTTCGTAAACGCTCGTGAAAGCTAAGGCAAGTGGATTTTCTCTTTGAAGCCTCGATAATTCGTTTACGTGAAATTTCTCGATGTTGGGAACAACTTGTTTGATAAATAACGAATCTAGGAATATCGATTTCTAGATATAATGACCCCCTTGTTATCGTTATTACGATTATTAATGTTCGTAGTATTATTTTGCTAGGCTTGTTTATATGGCCTTTACTTTTTTAAAATCTCTTTTCGAGATTAGTATGGATTTAATAATAAGGGGTGCGGGCTCGAACCGAACACCTCTACATAACAAGTCGAGTGGTATGACAACATGCCCTCTCGTCCCGCAACTTTAAGGATCATGATCTATGTCTGCTCCTACTCGGAGGAGGGATGAGTGCACCCTAACTAAGTGCCGGAACTTCATTCCATTAAGTGGACCCAGGCCTTTTCATGGCCCCCACACTCTTAAAAATCATTAACGTAAGTGAAAGTTTTATTACGACATAAGATAAGTGTCAAAGCATATTTAAAAGAAACCAAAATCAGGTTGGAATAGTATAACTTGGAAGACCACCCGACTCTCGGTTCTTGAAACGATCGACTTTCCAATCTGAATGCTTATTCGGGCTTGTCAAAGTGGGTTTGGTACTTAAGCTCCTTCAGGCCACCTCCCCGATTTGGAGCACCGAATAAGATGAGGTTTGTTGAGGTCCGACAAGGGCACGAGAGGTTTTCAAAACTTTTATGAATTAATAACGTTCCCAACATACTTTCTATACTAAGAAGTTCTACAATCTCGTAGTTCTTCATTTCGATTTAAGAGTTATCTCATCTCAAGATTTACTCATTTCCGTTTTTAAAGCTCCACATAAAGAGTCTACATCTTAAACACATCTTGATAATCTCTCTCAATTATTTGTAAATTACCATATTACCCTTGATAATTTCCGTCCTCACTTGCTTAGTCTCCTTAGACTAATTCCACTAATTCCACATTTTTTCTTGGTATTTCTCACCCTTCACAACAAATGCCAAACTCTAGGACATTTGACATCGAAGTTTTGAAGACAAAGTGTAGAAGGATCGAGAAGAATTATGCAAGGATAAAAGGTCAAGGCAAGACGACGTTGAAGGAAGGAAAGAATTTTCGAAGAGCAAAGCATTCAGAAGATAGTGCACCAGCTCTTCCATTTTAAACCAAGCAAATCATCATCATATGTGTTGTCTTGGAAAAAAACATACTTGTATTTTCAGTACGTCTTTCAACCCTGTTTACGTGGGCTTTATTTTCCGCTGCTACAACTTTTGTAAAACAACTATCAATGTAATGAACGAATGTTCTTATCAATAAATAAAATTCTGCTTTTAATCATTTCTCCTTAAATTATGTCTTATTAAATTATTTAAAGCCTTGGGTGATTTTGGACATTAAAGTCCGAGGTCACTGGCGGTAATACCCAGTGTTACAAAATAGGGGTGTTACAATTAAAACACAAACAAAGATCAAGCATTCAACGTCATCAATCGACCATCATCATCTTCTCAATTCTCTCTGAATCCATAATTTGATCAATTGGTTTAATTCCAGCTTGATTGTTAAAGATCAACTAGTTTATCAATTAGAATTAGCGTTAGAGCCATTCTAACTGAACTTTCAATTTGATTCATTCTACTGATTCAAATTTCAGTTTTGTTCATTAGTGTTTTCAAGAATTCTGATTACTTGTCACACAAGCTATTGATATTTAAGAGTGAATCAAGTTGAAGATGATAAATTACTAGGCAGGAGGGGAATATGTGGAGTCACATACTTGATTTACAAAGACTAATCTGAGGCAATCACATATCAAGTGGTATCATTATCCAGCGTCAAACCAAGTAAAAATTTCTTACCTTTTTCTCTTTCTAATTCAATTTGATTCATTTTTTATGCCAACATTCATATTTTACCCAAAGCTTCAAACTTTGAGACCAAATTTTATTTTTTTTCTCCACAATAACACCACACCACCACGGTGACCACTGACAACCACCACCAAACTGGTGTCGCTCAGCCCATTCGCTCGAACCACCACCATGGTACCTTTCTTCCGCCACCACCAGTAGTCCAATCGGACACCCACACCATCGAAATCGCCACCCTCTAATCCAGAACCCTAAAACGCAAACCCTAACCCTAATTTCCTTATTTGCCTTGCCCCCAAGCAACTAACCAACTAGGAGATTTTCAAGGGAAATTTTGCATGTTTTAAGGCTAATTGATTGAGTTTGTTGTAATTTCATGATTAGCTAATTAATTCCTACAATTTTTATGAGTTTTCAATTGATTATTTCATGATTAATTGAGATTCAATTGCTTGAGTAATTTGTTGATTTTTATTTTGCATCCCCCATATCAATTTCGACCATGGCATTGTTTCTTTTTATTTTTGGCTTATAGATAGTATCATTAGTAGTATAAATCACCATTAAAAAAAAATAATTCGATCCCTTGAAATTTCGTGTTTGCTTTGTTTGCTTCAATTCAGCTCATTCTAGAAGTTTGTGCATAAATTCCGAAAAAAATCAGAATATTGCTTTGCTAAAAAGGTGATCTACCCTATCTAGTTTAAGCCCACTTTCACCCCTAGTGATTGCTTTGCTAAAAACTAGCACTTGTGATCCCTTTGTACTCTTTCTGACTGTTGAAAGGGATTTACTTGACCAACAAATAAATTTATAGATCAAGACCCCGCTGAGTACAGTGGAATCAGGTTCGTCCACGAGAAGTGAAGTCTATGTTTACTTACCAATCTAAAACACAAAAGAAATAGCAAACAGAAGCAAAACAAAGCAAACAAACACACTAAAAGGGCTCGGTAACGACCTTGTCAGAGTCGGTAACGAGGAAACATGAAGATGAAAATCAAAGTAAACCAACAAGACAGGCAGACTTGGTACCGAGGTGCTGCACGTCGGTAACGAGGTTACTGTGTTCTTAAGGTTGTTCACAAGCGAGAGAAAGATCGAGGATTTAGGGTTTACCACAACATAGTCATGCAACCTAAGCAATATGAATCATAAAAAAATCATGCCTTTAAACAAAAATAATCAACTTTCGTTGAACAAACAAGAAAATCAATCAAATTTCATAATTTAGTTCACTTTATCTACTTATTTTGATCTAAAACTCTCATCTTTCGTCTCAAACTTTATCTATATTCAAGCTTTACAACTTTATCTTTCGATCAAGTCAAAAACATGAATCACTTCAACTTTCGTTGAAGCATATGCACAAACAAGTAGAAGAATAGATAAAAGGCAATAAAATCATTCAATCATATCATCATTCATGCACAACTATGATGGGTTTTTAACCCCAACCCTAAAACAAGAGAACTACTCACTCATGGTTGAGAAAGAACAAACAAAACAATTGAAGGAAAACATAACTTTGAATTAAACTAAAACCTTAATTGAATTCAAAAACACACTCTTGTCTTCAACACAAACTTAGAACACAAGAAAACTCCAAAAATTCCTCTTCCTTTTGCTCCAAGCAACAACCTTGTATTTGGATCATGTTATTCACCCAAGGGGGAGGTGCGGAGCTAGAGCTTGAGCCTTTGCTGGGGTGGTGGACTCGGTATCCCAAATATTGCTCTAAAGAAGCCCCGTAATCGAACCCGTACCCCTCAGTACCGTGCTTTGTGTGATGGAACTGAGGGTCGGTAATGGGGTCGTACAGCATAATACCTATCTCTTGTGGCTCGTTAATGTAACCTCCTGCCTTTGCCACCCCCTCGGTACCGAACCCATAAGGCTCATTACCGAGCTCCTATGCAGCTTGATCATGGAGCTCCTCATCCCTCTGAAATCGTGACGCCTTCTTTCTCAATGGTAGCTCTGCCTTGGGACCCGGCGAGCGAGGAAAGGGCCTAGAAGTCCACGTCGTGTACCAATTAGGGAGGTACAGAAGCTCTAGTTTTTCGGCAGTCACTTCCACTTGTTGCTCGTCGACCGTTGTCTCAAGCACTCCACCATTTTTCTTGAGAATCCCCGATGATGCCCAATAAGTGATGTCCAACATCCGAGGTGGAGTCCCTGTGGTGTAGCGAGACAGATCAACCTCACATGCCTGAGCAAGGAGGGTAACCATGCCACCGACGTATACCTCCTCTGACTTCTCCCCGATGGCCACCACATGATTGAGCTATTCGTACCCCAAATTCATAGAGGGGGGATCTTTGAACAACATGGTGCGGAGGCACTCCACCTCCCTTCTTGTAGGCCTTGAAAACTCCCTCTTGGCCTAAATTATACATCCTAAAATCCGTAAGATGATACGAAAGATAGGGTTAATGACATTCTTGACTAGAAGTGTGTGGATAGGGCAATAGGCTTGACCTGTGATATACCCCCAAGTCTCTACCACCTTGGAGTCATCCGGGGCTTTGTAACCATGGTAAGGGCTGGGGAAGCCAAGGAGGGTGTTGAACTCTACCAAGGTGAGATTGTAGGGTTCGTTCCCAAGCCGGAATGTGACTTTTCCTAGTGCATCTGGGTTGTCAAGTCCTAGCTTGAGAGTGTCTATGAACTCAGAAGTAAGAACGGGGTAGAACGGGGTAGAACGGGGTAGTGCGGGGCATCGACACTAAGAAGGTGGGAGGCACCGATATGGGCAAAAGCTTGCCTAATGTCCCGATAGATGCCAAGGTGCTGACCATGAGGCTTGGAAAACCATCTTATCTTGTGTGGTTTGTGGATCACAATATTGAACAAGTTCTCCTCCCTAGCATCCTTTAGCACAACCTCATCCATTGGTGGGGGGCTAGACTGCCTGGCCCTCTTGCTTGATCGCTTGTTGGTCCTGTTTGAGCTTGCCATTTAATCCTACACATTCAAAAATTCCCAAGATAATTCTCCACAAAAAATAAAAGAACCAAATGACCCCAAAGTTAAATTGAAAACACATACTAAAAATCACTTAAACTCTCATAATTTCATGCCACATAAGTAGAACAAAGCTATCATGCATAATCACTCAAAATTTTAATCAATCAAGCATGAATGAGCCAAATTACTTCCTAGAAATTCAACCAAAGGCAAGCAAAAATCAAGTATCAAGTACTTTGTAGGGTCGTTACCGACCCATGGGGGTCGTTATTGTTAGAATATATATTTTAGGTCTTAATATCTTTTTAGATTTTATTTCTATCTTTTAGGGATTGTTTCTATCTTTTTAGGAAAGTTTATATCTTTTAGCCTTTTTAGTTTTTAGTTTTTTTAGTATAAATACCCTTCTATCTAGCATAGAAAGGGGGAAGCTTTTTAGAGAGAATTTTAGGAGGAGATTTTTGAAGGGCCGAGAGAGAGAAAGTCGGATCGGAGAGGATCGAGGAGGCTCGGTAGACGACAGTCACCGAGGTCGTTCGTCGTGATTGTGGTTCGGTATTTTTATGTTTTTCAGTTTCTTCTGAATCTCTGTAAGACGACATTTTCTTATTTATTCGAGTTTTAGTTTTTGTTTCAATGTTTCTTTTTGAGATTTTTAGTTTCTTAGTTATGATTAGTGAGTAGTTTCCTTTTCTAGGATCGGGGTTAAGCCCGACATAGTTGAGCATGTTTGATGAGTAAGATTGAGTTGTGAATGGCTTTTATCTTTAATTGAGAATTGTTTGTTGTGCTTATACCGAAGCAAAAGTGAAGGTAATTTGAGTTTTTAACTGAATTGAAAGAGGAAGTTAGTAACTTGAAGGTTGATATTGTTTGAAAACGAAAGTTTCAAGCTTTAGATCCAAAACAAGCAATTAAGTGAATTATGATGCGAAAGTTTATTAATTTACTTACTAAGTTGACGAAAGTTGATGACTCTATCTGTTTAAAGGCATGATCTTTTCTTCTTACGAATTTTTATGCTTGGCTATGTTGTGGTGTCCCTAGTCCTAGATCTTTGTTTTAATTGAATTATTTCTGGTGAATTTTCGTTGCTGAGTGCTTGCCTCGGTATCGAATCTTAATTAGATTTTAATTAGGTCGTTATTTGTAGTTTTTTGTGTTCGGTGGTTCGTTAACGACCCTGACAACATCGTTAACGAGGCTGCTCGTGAGTGTTTTTTTTGTTTGCTTTTTAATAGATAGATAGACGAACAACCTTGCTTCCTGTGGAACGATCCTGACTCTGCTATACTCAGCGGGGTCTTGACTTACAAATTTATTTGTTGGCCGAGAAACCCTATCAACAAATTGGCGCCGTTGCCGGGGAAGCAACGAGTTGTTAGTTTATCTTTGGGTTTGGGAATAGCCCGACCCCGTTTTTGTTTTTAATTTTTGTTTTCATTGTTTGTTTTCTCAGTGTATGCCGGTAGGACGAAGAAGGCTTCAGTTTGATAACACAGGTTATTACTCAGAACCAGAACGTTCCCTGCACCGTCGACTCCGAGAAAACCGAGCCATGGCCACAGCAGAAGAGATGGCTCGCGAGTTAGAGATCCTCCGGACCCAGATGGAGGCACTGAAAGCCGAGAAGGACGGCGCAGACGCAGAAGCTGAGCGTCAACGAGCTGACAAGGCTCGACTACAAGAAGAGCTAGATGCCTATCCATGGAATGCCAAACAATACATGCATCCGGAATTGAGGGTGCCAGAATATCCTATTGTGCTTCTAGCGATAGAGAAACCTTTTGAGATCAAGTCTCAATTTATATCCTTAATCAAACGGGCTCAGTTTGAAGGGAAACCTGCTGAGTGCCCTATGGAGCATATTAGAAACTTTCTTGATTTATGTGATACCATAGCTGCTGAAGGTGTCTCGCTAGAATATGTTCTATTAAAAGCTTTTAGATGGTCTCTTACTGGAAAGGCCCTGAACTGGTTGGAGAGCCTACCTTCTAAGTCTATCAGGACTTGGAAAGCTTTGTATGATCAATTTCTTACAAAGTTTTTCCCTCCTGCCAAGACAATAGAATTCAGGAAACGCATCACCTCCTATCACCAGTTGCCTAATGAAACATTTGTTGAAACATGGGAAAGATTTAAAGAGATGCTTAGACAATGCCCTACTCATGGGCAACCTTTATATGTTTTGCAAGCAATCTTTTTCCAGGGTATCAACGCAGAGACCAAGAACCGCATCAACACGCATACTGCGTGCGGTTTTATAGAGATGAACCCGACAAAGGCGTGGGAACTGTTGGATAAGCTGGCGAATTACGATGCTATGTATGGAACCCAGCAGACTCCACAAACTCAAAAACGTCTCTATGTACCCAATTGAGATGAAGTTGACCCCGATGTTGAAAATCAATTCTTACAAGATGAGGTCAACCGTCTGAGGAAACATGTAAGTTTTCTGAAATCCTCTCAATCATGTCAAGAATGTGGTTCTTCTGCACATAGTACTTCTGCTTGCACTAACATTGAGCAGGTTAGAACCGCTGAGACAATAGATGAGATGAATTACATGAGAGGACCATACAGGAACCAGTCTAATTATAATGACAGGTCGAACAACTATCAACCATGGGGCAATCAGAATACAAGTCAAAACTATGCAGGCCCCCACCAGATAGACGACCTGCACCATATCGACCTCCAGGCCATCAAGAGACGCCATCATGGGTTCATGAGATAAAGGAGAGCATCAACGGAGTGAACAACAAAGTTGATGACGTTCAAGCCAAACTGAACCGACAAGATAAAAGATGGGGAGAGTTCGATATTTGGAAGAGGAGTGTTGATTCCCAACTAGGGGACCTAGCCGCACGGATTCCAAGGCCACAAGGGCAACTCCCGGGCCGCCCCAAGGAGAACCCTAGAGGCCAAATAGCAGCGGTACACCTCAGGAGTGGGAAGACACTACCGGAGAGAATTCAACCTGAAGAGAAGAAGGAACAAGATCTCGCCAACCAGCTCATTAACGAGCCAGCGAGAGCACATACCGAGCCTACATACCAGGGTGACGAGGCTCCGAGGGTATCTAACGACCATAACCCAGGTAAGTCTACTAATCCGAGCCTTCCTCTCTATTCCAGGGTAGTTAACGACCCCATCAGGGTTTGTAACGACCCGCCGAGGACATCAATCGACCCCAATGTCGACCCGGTACTCTCACCTCTCGAGCCTAACTTGGTTCCGAGAATGGTGAAATCTCTTCCATTTCCAACTAAGAAATCTATGGACTCTACTGAGAGTAAGTTCAAGCGTTTCGTTAAGATTCTTCAGGGCATTAATATTTCCATCCCATTCGCTGAGGCCCTAAGCAAAATGCCGGCTTACACAAAGTTTTTGAAAGATATTCTTAGCAGGAAAAGGTCTATTATAGAGCTGCAGGATGAAGTCAGATCGATAGCTTTACCGGAAAAGCTAGGAGATCTAGGAAGGTTTGCAATCACAATCGGCATAGGCAACCACAAGTTCAAAGCTTTATGCGATCTAGGTGCCAGTGCTAGTCTCGTTCCGCTCTCAATCTGGTCTAAAGCTAATATGGGACCACTAGAGCCAGTAGACATGAATCTGTACATGGCAGATGGGTCAAGTGTCAAAGCTACAGGAGTGGTGGACGACTATCCTATTAAAGTCGGGAAATTCTTTATACCGAATGATTTTATCGTACTTGATATGCCTGAAGACCCTCATGTACCCATAATCCTCGGACGACCATTCTTAGCCACATCAGGAGCTAGAGTTGATGTGCGGAAGGGACTCCTCACTTTTGATATAGGAGAAGAACGGGTGGAATTCAACTTGGATCAAAAGGCGAACGACCCAGTTGGAGTCGCACAAATAGAGTTGACTCAACCCGAACTCGACACAACAGTCCCTACCGAGCCACATCTGCCTATCACTGAATCCCACGTGCAAGAGTTTAACCAAGGCCCTACCATAGGTATTACAGAAAAGTCCAAACCACCTTGGCTTTTGGACTACACTGACAATCCAGGGATATCGAGCGTACTGATAGAAGAAAAGGGTCCTAATTTAGCAACTCAAGCACACAGAGGTTGTAAGGCTACAAGAAGGGTACCTCAAGACCCCAACATTGCTATACAAGAACCACCATGAGACTAGCAAGGGAGCTCGTCGGGCTAACGACGTTAAACACAACGCTTACGGGAGCCAACCCGCTTTTTAGAATAGGTTTAGCTTTTCTTTTATTTTTATTTTCTTTTTCTTTTTAGATTATTTCTTAGCTTTCTTTTGTTTTTATTTTTAGTTTTAGTTAGGATAGAAATTAAAATTTTTTTGAGCTAACAAGATTTCAGGAGAAAGGGATCGAAAAATCACTCAAAGAGGCCACGGTGGCTCGTTAATGACCCACCCAGGGTCGTTAACGACCCGGTCTGAAGACCCGACTCGTCAGGATACGGGGCAGGTAAGAATTCTAACCTAATCTATTTTTTTTTAACCCTAGCCGCCCCCCCCCCCCTTCTACCCTTTCCCCTCCTATATAAACCCCTTTTACCACTTCCCCAAATCTACCACTACCCTCTCAAATTCACACTCCCTCAAACCCAAAAAGCTTTCAATCCCTCTCCCTTCTCTCCCACCGAGTCGGAATCCCCCACTCCACCGACCACCGAGAGGCCGTCGTTATCGGAGCTCGGAAACCGCTCACCGACGAGGCACAAGCTCGTTAACTACCCCGATTCCGACCCTTGTTCTTCAATTTCTCGATTCTCCAGTATGATTTCTAAACCCTTGCTCGGAATTGCATGATTGATTTTTCTATAGGGTCGAAATTTCTTATCTTGAATCGTGTTCTTAGAAAGGTCGAAATTGCATGCTTGATTTTTGTCCATAAAAATTCTTGATTACGCTTAGTTGTTCATGTCTTAGGAAAGATTATTCATGTTAGATTATCTATTGCAATCCTTTAGTTAGGAAAGCATGAATTTTTCTTGTTCTAGATCTAAAGTTCAATCTTTGCATGTCAAAATTTCGGGTAATTTTAGCATGATCGGGATGGATAATTGAGTAAGTATGGGGTGCTAACACCCGATGAGGGATATGTGGAAAAATATAGAAGATTGCATGCTTGATTTGTGCTGAATTTAAGGTAGATTAAAATTCGGAAATTCTGGTTTTGCTCTCGGCGGCTCGTTAACGACCCACCCAGGCTCGTTAACGACCCTGCAATGCTTCATCGATCAATCCGAGCCCAGAATCGCGAACGACCCAATTGGGTAGTTTACGAATAATTCCGAGGTTAATTTTGAGACCAAGTATGGGTTCTCGTACCTATTTATTTTGAGTGGATCTTATCTTGGAAAATTCTTGATTATTTTATAGGATCCATGGCTAGTTCAAGCAGACCCGCTACCCGAGCTCAGAAGAAGAGGAGGAACCATAGGTCTCCATCTCCACCCCGAGTGGATGATGTGATTTTGAGCAGTCAAAGCCAAGTACGGCGCTACCGTGATTTTCTAGAGAAGGACCATTACACCCGATGGTTCTCGATGTCTAGCGCTGTCGCCACGGGAATCTACACGGATGTCAAGGACGCTTTCATCATCCTTGGGGCCGCCCATCTTTTGAAGCAAGAGAGCTTGCCACACTATCCGGCCCTCACATCTGAGTTCTTGGCCACTTTGGACACCAACTTCTCGATGAAGACCTCGGCGGGACGGATTCGGTTCCGGCTCGGTAACGAGGACCGTGACTTCACAATGGAGGAGTTCAACGCAATCTTGGAGCTCCCAAACCCGTCTAGAGATTATAGCTTGAAGGACTACCGAGTGACTCGCACTTGGAGCTACATCATCGGGGAGGTTCAATCCTCCACCGCGGCGCTATCCGGGGCAAACATCGTCAACCCCATCTTCTGGATTATCCTGAGAGTCCTCGCCGCAACATTTTTGCCAAAGAAAGAGTTGAATCGGCCTACAAGGACGGAAGTTGCTTGCTTCCGCACCATCCTCTTTGAGGAGCCCGGCCCCTTGAACTTGGGGTACGAATGGCTCTACTACCTCGGGAAATATACCAAGTCCAAGGAGGTTTGGTGTGGCAATTTGGTTAGCCTCTTGGCTAAGAATCTTGGAGTCGATCTCACCCGCTACACACCGGCTCATGCCCAAATCCTCAACAAAAACTATTGGTATAGTTCTAGTATCTTCATTCAAGCCGAGGGAGGATACAAGGTGAAGGTTCAAGATCGCGTAATTACACCCACCCTCGATATGTACGAGCTTCTCTACGTATCGAATTGGTACGAGGCGTGGACGGGACATCCCTACCCATTGGAGCCAAAACCGGAGGACGAGCTTTCTCTTAGGCCATGTGAAACCAGGTTTGAGCGGGATGACATGGATGAGGATGAAGAAGAATATGAAGAAGAGGACACCGAGGTAGTAGGCAACGACACCGAAGAAGCCGACACCGAGGGCGGCACTGAGGAGCTCAATTTCGAGGAAGAAGACATCGACACGGAGGTTTTAGGAGGCAACATCTTCGTTGACAAGCCCACCAGGCTCGTTAACGACCACTTCCAGCCGCATCCCAACCCTGTTAACGAGGCACCCAGCTTCGTTAACGAGGTGCCGAGAGCCCCTGTCGACCCACCACCAGCTCCTGTCGAGCCTCCTACTTATGGACTCATGCCTTACAGCCCGGTGATGTATCAAGACCATTTCCAGCCTCACTACCCACCACCTCCTCAGCCCGAGTACGCAGGATCGAGTATACCACCACCATGGGCCGAGGATCTTTCTGCACGGATGCAGCAGCTTCACCTCCAGCAGGATCACATTCATCGGAGGATGGATAGATGGGAAACTGTCTATTCCGCTCGCATGTCGATGGAGGATGAGAGGCAGCGTCAGAGAGAGGCGGAGGACGCTGAGCGTTGGAGGACGATGTACGACTTCATGGGGAACTTTGAGCACTACTTTCCTCCACCGAACCGTTGATTCAGCTCAAGATGAAGTTTCTTTTCCTTGTTTCCACTTTTGTAAGTTTTATGTCTTTCTTTTTCTTTTTAATTTTTTTGTTTTTTTTTTCTATTTCTTTTCCCTCTTCTTCTTATCTTTCTTACAGTGGGGACACTGTAATTTTAAGTATGGGGTGGGAGAAAGTAGAAAACTTATGTCCTAGGTGTTTATGTGTTGGTGTTTATGTGTTTTCTATTCCTTTATGTCGAAAAATTTGAAAAATATAAAAATATAAAAATATAAAAATTTGAAAAATCCAAAAAGAGTTTTAGAATTGATAAATATCCCTTCTTAAGTTCTATGATAGCAATCACTAGCTTAATCATATACTTCCTTGCAAGCATGTCTTTAAAAGTATAGCCGGATTCTCAACTTGAAATTAATGGTTTTAGAAAAGAATAGCATTTGATGAAATTGAGCACTTATACTTATAGCATAGATGATGCAATCCAACAAAATTTACCTTGTGAATTATTTTTGGCCTTATAGGGAGAACATCATAAATTCCCTCTTCTTTTCTAGTGTGATTTACTCTCTTTATGCATATTATCTCTTGGAATTGTGATGGTTATCTAGTTCTTGAGACCCTTATAAGATTTTTAGTTCATTACTTGTGAAGATCATATGATGGAGAATTTATTTTCATAAGCCCTATTATTCCCTATCTACCTTTACATTATTCCTTCTTTTTGATAACCAAATCTATCCTGAAACCTTTTATTTTTAGCTCCACAAAAATTATTCCCTAGCCGAGATAAGCTTGACCCTATCCGGGAATTAGGACTTAGATTGGAGAGGTAAGTTTTGTGTTTTGTTAAAAAGAGAAGAGTTGCTTATATTTTGCTTGAATTGAAGGATATTTTGGAAAGGGTAGATTGGAAGTCTCTTGTTATTACATGTAAGAAAGGTCTCTTGATAAAGAAAAAAATGCACACAATAATGTTTTTGAAGGATGTAGTGAAAAGAGGAAGAAGAAGTGTACGGTGGATCGTTAACGACCCTGATATGGGCTCGTTAACGAGGCAACGAGTAAAAAAGGGAGAAAAAGAAAAAAAAGAAAGAAGTAAAAAAGAGAAAAAGAAGGAGAATAATAAAAGAGGTGAAGAGTTGAAGTGCATTTGTGTTTAAAGATAATATCAGAGATTCTTTTAATTGTTATGAGACTTTTTAGGATGATGAAGGGTGAGTGAAAATGAGTGTGCATAATGAGAGTGAGTTTGGTATGTTGTTATATGAAAGTTTTGGTGAGATGTGAGTTTTTAGGAGTCTTTGATTCCCGGATATTATTAGCACCACATGACCAAAATATTTCCACACCCTATTGTTATTACCAAGCCCCATTACAACCCGGCTGAATGGAAACTTCTATGAAGTTTTTCATTGAGCCCCCTAAGTTCTCTTGATGATTATTTGCTTGTTTTGACAATTCTTAGGTGGAGAGTATTGGTGATATAAGTTCCAATTTCTATGAGTTTTTGCATATTGGATTGAGTTGAGAGTTGTTATTCTAAGCCTAAACACTTGAGAGTTGAGTGAAACACATTATATCCCTTGAGAGGTTGGATTGTATTATTTTATGTCTATTTAAGTGCATATATGTGTGAGGATGTTAATAGTCTTTTGCTATAATTTTCTTATGAGTAGATGTTGCTTTTTATAAGATGGCTATGTCTTGATGAGCATGATTTGTTTTGGTTTTGGTTAGTGTCTTGTTTATTGCTTGAGGACAAGCAAGTCTAAGTATGGGGTATTTTGATGTTCGCATTTTTAGTATAGTTTTAGTAGGTTTTCTTTGCTTATTAGGTTTAGTTTTGAGTGTTTTTAGATAGTTTTGCATATTTTTGTGAAAAGAGTGGAATCTACGCTATTTTGTGAATTTTGTAGGTTTTAACGAGGAAAGGAGCTAAATGGAGTTGAATTTGGAGCATTACAGCGAAAGACGGAGGAGTGCAAGATTGAAGAAGTCAAAGCTCGAGATTACAAGAGGAAGTGTGGAAGAAAAACAAAGCCCAGGCTCGTTAACGAAGCTATGAGGGCTCGTTAACGAGGCCACGAAGAAGAAGATTTGGAGTATTTATTTTATAATTCACCGATCCTGAGTGGGAATTTATTTCCGTGTCGGTTGAGTATCTTTTTAGAATCTTTTGGGGTTGTTAGAATATGTATTTTAGGTCTTAATATCTTTTTAGATTTTATTTCTATCTTTTAGGGATTGTTTCTATCTTTTTAGGAAAGTTTATATCTTTTAGCCTTCTTAGTTTTTAGTTTTTTTAGTATAAATACCCTTCTATCTAGCATAGAAAGGGGGAAGCTTTTTAAAGAGAATTTTTAGGAGGAGATTTTTGAAGGGCCGAGAGAGAGAAAGTCGGATCAGAGAGGATCGAGGAGGCTCGGTAGACGACAGTCACCGAGGTCGTTGGTCGTGATTGTGGTTCGGTATTTTTATGTTTTTCAGTTTCTTCTGAATCTCTGTAAGACGACATTTTCTTATTTATTCGAGTTTTAGTTTTTGTTTCAATGTTTCTTTTTGAGATTTTTAGTTTCTTAGTTATGATTAGTGAGTAGTTTCCTTTTCTAGGATCGGGGTTAAGCCCGACATAGTTGAGCATGTTTGATGAGTAAGATTGAGTTGTGAATGCCTTTTATCTTTAATTGAGAATTGTTTGTTGTGCTTATACCGAAGCGAAAGTGGAGGTAATTTGAGTTTTTAACTGAATTGAAAGAGGAAGTTAGTAACTTGAAGGTTGATATTGTTTGAAAACGAAAGTTTCAAGCTTTAGATCCAAAACAAGCAATTAAGTGAATTATGATGCGAAAGTTTATTAATTTACTTACTAAGTTGACGAAAGTTGATGACTCTATCTGTTTAAAGGCATGATCTTTTCTTCTTACGAGTTTTTATGCTTGGCTATGTTGTGGTGTCCCTAGTCCTAGATCTTTGTTTTAATTGAATTAATTCTGGTGAATTTTCGTTGTTGAGTGCTTGCCTCGGTATCGAATCTTAATTAGATTTTAATTAGGTCGTTATTTGTAGTTTTTTGTGTTCGGTGGTTCGTTAACAACCCTAACAACGTCGTTAACGAGGCTGCTCGTGAGTGTTTTTATTTTTTTTTGTTTGCTTTTTAATAGATCGATAGACAAACAACCTTGCTTCCTGTGGAATGATCCTGACTCTGCTATACTCAGCGGGGTCTTGACTTACAAATTTATTTGTTGGCCGAGAAACCCCATCAACAGAAATCATTGGAACTGGAGAAGCAATCATCAATAAAAGAATCAAGATAAAAAAATGTGAATCTGGTCCAAGACCTTGGGTATAACTTGTTGAGCGTCTCACAATTGTGTGACCAAGGGAAAAATGTGGTCACATTCGATTCAAAGGAGTGTCTTTTGATCAGCAAGAAAACCAACAAGATCATACTCAACGGAACAAGGTCCAATAACGTCTATATCGTAGACACATTGTATGAACCTCCAAGGAAATTGTGTCTTGCAAGTTCCCTTGATGAACTGGAACTTTGGCACAGAAGATTGGGACTTGCTAGAGTAAACCAGATCGTGAAGTTGTATCTTCAAGACCTCGTGATTGGTTTGCCCAGGATCAATCTAGAAGGCATGAAGAAGTGTGAGGCTTGTGTAAAAGTAAAACAAACAAGAAGCTCCTTCAAACCCAAACGAGTCGTGAATACTGCTCGTCCTTTGGAACTAATCCACATGGATCTCTGTGGTCCCATGCAGAATTGCAGACGGCTAGCTATGGAGGATAAAGGTACATGTTCGTTCTCATTGATGATTTTTCTAGATTTCCTTGGGTTATTTTCCTTGTGTCCAAAGCAAATACCTTTAGGGAGTTTGAGCCATTCATGAAGAGAGTAGAAGTGAGCTTAGGATTAAAGCTCATTGCACTAAGATCTGACCATGGAACTGAGTTCAAGAACTCAGAGTTCATACAATATTGTGACAAGATTGGTGTCTCACACAACTTCTCAACCCCGTGTACTTCACAAAAAAATGGAGTTGTGGAAAGGAAGAATCGAACTCTAGAAGCAATGGCTAGAATAATGATGATTGAGAGTGGAGTTCCTCAGCACTTCTGGCTAGAAGCAATCTCCACAAAAAATTACATTCTCAATAGAGCAATGGTCCGTCCAATGATTAAAAAGACTGCTTATGAGTTGATCCGAGGATGGAAGCCTAATAGTTCCTATTTAAGGGTCTTTGGATGCAAATGCTTTGTGCATAACAATGGGAAAGACAATTTCGGAAAGTTCGATGCAAGAAGTGATGAAGAGGCCTTCTTGGGCTATTCACCTTACAGCAAAGCTTATAGAGTGTACAATAAAAGAACGAAGAAGATAGAGGAGAGCATTCACGTTATATTCAAGGAAGAATCGGTCAAAGTGAGAACTGAAGTGTAGAAAGTAAAAACACTCATTCAGCTTCCCTGGAACGAGGAAGATGATGATGATGACGATGAGCCAAGGAATGGAACACGTCGCTATCCTCGAGGGAACCACGACTCTAAAATCAGAGAAGTTCAAGAGTCTGTTGAGCTCCCATCACTAGAGGAATCACTAGACACCTCCCAAGTCGGTTCCCTAGTTACTCAACCAGAAGACATTCCTAAATGAAGCACCCAAGGGGAACATAGAGATAACACATCCAATGTTGAGAATGATGAAGAAAATTGTGAGGCTGAAAATATGCTATTTTCATTAAGAAAACCGATATATATACAAGGCTATCTCAACTAACTAGGAAATGAAAAATACATATAATTACAGTATATGCAAGCTAAGGAAAACAATCCTAAAATAAAAAGATATCAAATATATGTTCCCATACCCCCCTCAAGTTGGCGCATGTAGATCTCGAATGCCCAAATTGCCCAATAAAGTATGAAGCTGATGAGAACCGAGGGCCATAGTTAGAATGTCAGCCGGATGTAAGTGAGTACGAATATGACTAGTGCGACCTGTACCGACAACGAGAAGATCCCGAATAAAATGACATTCAACTTCAATGTGCTTAGTCCGGTCATGGAAAACAACATTAGTAGCAATAGGTAAAGCAGCTTGACTGTCACAAAACCACCGCATAGGACTGGAGTGAACGACACCTAGCGAATGCAAAAGTGACTTCAACCAGATCAACTCACAACAAGAGGTTGCCATGGCTTTATATTCATCTTGAATAGAAGAACGGGGCACTATCTTCTACTTCTTAGTTCTCCAAGAAATGGGAGAAGAACCAAGCTAAACAAAATACCCTATTAAAGAGCAGCGAGTAAGAGGACATGTAGCATAATCAGAATCACAAAAGGCCGTAAGCTCCATATTTTACTGGTGTGGAAGGCAAATACCCTGACCCGGATGACTCTTCAAGTACCGCGGAACATGAATAGCAGCATCCCAGTGATCAACAGTAGGCTCTTGCATAAACTGTGCAAGAGTGTGGATAGCATAGCAAATTTTTATACGTGTAATGGTTAGATAAATTAGACGACGATACTGATCAGGAAACTCGTATCGGGCAGTAGTAGAAAGTGCAATTTTGTGATTCTATTCCATAGGAAAATAACAAGGCTTGCCTGCAAGTAAACCAACTTCACTTAAAATATCCAAGATGTATTTTACTTTTACAAAGAAACAATCCTCTTGCAGATCGAGCAATCTCTATGCCCAAGAAATATTTCAAAGGCCCTAAGTCTTTCATATGAAAGCAAGAACTCAGCTGCCTTTGAACTTAGCAATAGCAGTGGAATCATTCCTAGCATTAATCAAATCATCAACACATACCAAAACATCCAAAGTAATGCCAACCTGGTTAAAAGAAAACAAGGAATAATCAGCAAGAGATTGAACAAGCGCGAATCGACGAAGCACAGCTGTCAACTTAGCACACCAATTCCGGGGAGCCTGTCGTAATCCATACAAAGAACAATTCAAACGACAATAAGGACCATCTGAATGCTGTAAAAATCAAGGATGGGGCGCATATACACCTCCTCATGCAGATCACCTTGAAGAAATACGTTATGCACGTCCATCTGATGTAACTCCCAATTACGAGCAGCAGCAACAGCCAGAAAGGTCCTAACTGGAACCATTTTTGCCACTAGAGCAAATGTCTCCTTGTAATCAATTCCATCGTTTTGATTATTACCAAGAACAACCAACCGCACTTTGTATCGCTCAATTGATCCATCTGATTTTCGCTTAATTTGAAAGACCAATTTGCAACCAATAGGCTTCTTTCCTGGAGGTAAAGCAGACATAGTCAATGTAGTATTACGATCCAAGGCATCAATATCAACCTCCATGGCTTTATGCCATTGTGAATCTCGGGCAGCTTCCGAGAAAGATTGTGGCTCAATAACAGACTCAACAGAAGTCATAAAAGCAAAATAGCTCGTAGAGAAACGATCAAATGAGACATAATTAGGTATGGGAAAGGATGTACCTGATGAGTTGTTCGGTTGAGGCGAAAGAGATTATGGCGCTTTTTGTTTTCGCACAATATTGCAAATAAAACCGCGTAGCTTCACTAATGTAGTGCGTTCACGGGTAGAACGGCGGACACTCTCTTCAGCAGTGACAGTGGAGGATAGAACCCCATCCTCCCCCCGGTTAATTGCTTGAGTTGGGGCATTTGAGGTACTATCTATTACTTGGGCTTGGACGGTTTCAGAGGGAGATTCAACCCCACTCCCCTCGTCTTCCGTTTGCATTGGGGCATTTGTGGAACTAGGTATTGGTTCTTGAATGGCGACAGGAGGAGATTGAATCCCACTCCCCTTGTCGTCCATTTGCATTGGGGCTACTGGTTTTTCGGAATAATCAACAACAAAGGGACAATCATTATCACAAGACGAGTGGTTTATGTTGGTCAAATCAGTGGTAGGCTTAAAAGGAAAATGGTTTTCATAAAAAACAACATCTCTAGAGACAAATCTCCCATTAGTCTCCAAGGCAAGAACTTTTCAACCATTTTGTCCATTCGGATAGCCAATAAAAACTCATTTTCTAGCCCGAGAGGAAAATTTGTTTGACGATTTTGGAATAATGGATGCATAAAAATGAAAAACGAGCGTACAAAGATGATCATACCCCGGTTGTCGACCATACATTAATTCAAAAGGCGTCTTACTTTTAAGCAAAGGTGTTGGTGTTCGATTAATCAAATAATATGCAGTTAAAACACAATCATCCCAAAATTTCAAAGGCAAATGAGCATGAAAACGCAAAGCACGGGCAACATTTAAAATATGACGATGTTTCCTTTCAGCCCTGCCATTTTGTTGTGGAGTACCAACACAAGATGTTTTAAGTTGAATTCCATTTTCGGCGAAAAAAGAACTTAAACCAATAAATTATGTCCCATTATCGCTTCTCACACATTTTACATGCTTGTCAAGTTGCCGTTTTGGCCATGGCACAAAATTTGGGAATCAAGGATGCAACTTTATTTTTATTTAGCATAAGAAAAATCAAAACACCATGAGAAAAATCATACACAATTGTAAGAAAATAATGAGCCCCTTTAGCACACCGTTTCCGATAAGGACCCCACATATCACAAAGAATTAAAGCAAATATTTCAGAAGCACGCATTTGACTAATCGGAAATGAAGAACGAGATTGTTTAACTCTATGACAACTATCACAAGGTTCCAAAGGACCATTTATTTTAATATGAGGAAAATTTTGAAGAACAAAAATAGAAGGGTGACCAACTCGGAAATGCTAAGGGGCAGGTGAAACGACATCCATCCGTGAAGCAAATGCAGTCGATGCAGCCACAGAAAACCAATAGACGATATTTTTCTCCTAACCTGCTCCAATCAAACTCATCAAAGTGCGATCCTGCAAAATACATAGCTTATCAATCAATTTGGCAACACAATTCTGATGGCTCAAAAGCTGAGCAAACGAAATCAGATTGCACGTCAAATGTGGCACAAATAATATATACATCATGAAGCATTAATTCATCACTGAGTTTTAATTTCCCGACTCGAGTTGCCGATGTAAATTCTTCATTAGGGAACAAAATTCTAGAAGCACTCACTTTCACCAAATCAGTCAACAACAAAACATCTCCCATCATATGGAAGGATACCCCCGTATCGAGAATCCAGTTGGAAGAAAACTTACCCGGCTGCTTTTGAGATGAACTGAGATTATTTTGCATAAAATGAATTAATTGATTGAATTGTGCATCGGACATCCCAGTTGTTTCATTGTTAGCGGTTGTCAGCGTCCCTAAATGCCCAGCCAACCCTTCACCAACATGCGCAGCATTGGCCAGCCCTTTCTCGCGAGTCCTGTCGTCGACCGAGCCTGCACCGACATCGGACTCACGCTACCGAATCCTATCTTCATCACCAGCAGATGCCTTTCCTCTGAAATAACCATGGCGTAGATCTTGTTTATCTTTTGAATCGGGTCTTGGGGAAGGGCGTTGAGCGCACCGTGTTATACTCATCATCGAGCCCCAGCAGGAACTGATGGACTCGCTCTTCATCTCATTCCTTTGTCAACTCCTCAGCCCACTGGCATTCACACTTGCCGCAAGTGCATCGACAAGAGCTCGTATAGTTTGTGAGCTCGTCTCATAGCTTCTTCAAGGCGTCATAGTATGTGGCTATCGGGCATCTGTTTTTAGTACATCGTGCCAAATCCAAACAACGTTGTTGAACTCTCGGGCCATTCGCGATGGAAAACCTTTGCTTGATGTCATCCCACAAAGCTTTTGGTGTATCAAGAAAGTGATCGTGGATCAGATAGATTCTTCAATGGACTGTATAATCCATCCGACGATCATGGAGTTCACATTCCACCAATCCTCCATTTGGTTGGGATCTTTCGGCGGCATGACGGAGCCATCGAGGAACCCTATTTTTTGTTTGGCACAAAGGGCATTCCTAAACACAAGTTCCCACTCCTGAAAGTTGTCTCCTTTGTGGATAACTAGACAGATTTTCATCCTTGGATGATCAGAGGGATGCAAGTAGTATGGAGAGTTTTGAGGATAGGCACCATCTTTGGCCTTGTCGCCACTACTCTCCTCGGATTTCTTGTCACTAGGCATGATCGAAAGTAGTTGTCGGTGGCTTTGATGTGCGACTGAGGCGTGACTACACTAGATTGTTGCAACCGAGAAAAAATTTCTAGGGTTTTACGCGAGATTTTCTTATTGCTCTGATACCATAAAGACTATTGTGAGGTTGAAAATTTCCTATTTTCATTAAGAAAACCGATATATATACAAGGCTATCTCAACAAACGAGGAAAGGATAAAAACATATAATTACAATATATGCAAGCTAAGGAAAACACTCCTAAAATACAAAGATATCAAAGATATAAAATTTATGTGTCCATAAATGAAGAACCAAAAAACGTTGAAAATTTGAAGAGCATCCAAAAGATGAGGATCTGCAAAAAAAATGCAATGACAGTGATGACAGGAACGAAGAGGAGGATCCAGATCTCACCAACATCAATCCTAGAAACATCATATCTCCTCTTGACCAAGGGGCAAAGACTCGGTCATCACTTCAAAACTTTTGAGCTTTTAACACTTTTGTCTCAATGGTGGAACCTAAGAACATCAAATTAGCTCTCAAAGATCCAGATTACATAGTGGCAATGCAAGAGGAGCTCAACCAATTTGAAAGGAACTAAGTGTGGAAGCTTGTTCCTCTACCAAAAGGAAAGAATGTGATAGGAACACGATGGGTGTTCCGCTACAAGCTAGATGATACAGGAGCTATTTCGAGGAACAAGGAAAGGTTAGTAGTTCAAGGGTACAACCAGGAAGAAGGCACTGACTATGATGAGACTTTCACTCTTGTGGCTAGAATCGAAGCGATCAAACTCCTGATAGGCTTTGCAGCTCACAAGGGATTCAAGCTTTATCAAATGGACGTGAAGATCACATTTCTTAATGGACATTTGAAAGTAGAAGTATATGGTGCTCAACAACCAAGATTTGAAGATGGTAACTTTCCAGATCACGTCTACTTTCTTCAGCGCGCTTTATACGGACTTTAACATGCCCCAAGAGCTTGGTATGACAGGTTTGCACAATTTCTCTTGTAACATGGATACCTTCGCGGTTCCATTAACAAGACCCTTTTTCTTAAGAAATAGTCCAAAGACATTCTTATTGCTCAAGTGTATGTTGATGATATTATTTTTGGTGCCACTAATCCCTTATTTGTTGAAAAGTTTAAAGATATAATGAGTTCAGAATTTGAGATGAGCCTGATTGGGGAATTTACGTTCTTCATGGGGATCCGAATGACTCAAACTAAGGAGGAACAAATATACATCAACAGAAGTATATCAAGGAAATGCTGACCAAGTATGGGAAGAAAAGTTCAAGGCCGATCAATGCTCCAGTTTCCACCAACTCAAAGTTGAACATAGATGAAAAAGGTATAGATGTGGACCAAAGGAACTACCGAGGTATGATTGGCTCCCTTCTTCACCATACAACCAGTAGGTCTAATATCATGTTTGTCATGTATTTGTGCGCTTGTTTTCAAGCTAACCCCAAGGAATCACACCTTAAAGAGGTGAAGAGAATTTTCAGGTATCTCAGAGGGAACAACAACTTATGCTTGTGCTACCCACGCAGAACTTCCCTTGAGATTGTTGCATTTTCAAATGCGGACTTTGTTGATCATTTGGTGGATAGGAACAACACATCTAAAATGGCTCAGTTCCTAGGAGAGTTCCTCGTGTCATGGGGATCAAAGAAACAAAACTCAGTGGCCCTCTTGACAGCCAAAGCAGAATATGTGGCCGTTGCATCATGCTGTTCCCAAGTCTTATGGCTTAACTACCAACTCAGTGATTACATTATGTCTTATGGCCCTGTTCCTAATAGATGTGATCATACTAGTGCCATCAACATTTCCAAAAATCTCGTTCATTACTCACTTACTAAGCACATTGACGTTCGTCATCACTTTTTACGTGACAATGTTGAGCAAGGGAACATTATTATGGAACAATGTAGAACTGAAGACCAGAGAGCATATATTTTCACCAAGGCATTGGATAGGCGTCCCTCTGAGCACCTTCGTATGCTCTTAGGGATGGTAACTTTAAATTAAACAAGTATTTGTTTATTCTTTCTCTAATGATTAGCTAGCTTAGTTTTTCTTTTGCATGATAGGAGTTAGTTAGGAACTCTTCACTCACTTTATCCGTTGTTACTAGTCAAAGGCAAATAGTTGTACGCATATGAACTCTTTTTCTTTTTGGCCCAAAATGACCAACTTGAGTTCCCTCTAGTAGTTGATCATAAGCTTACCCAGAGCCTCAGACTGGACAAACTCATTCCACGAGCCACTATTGTTCACCATTTCGGGTTGAAATTGTCCAAGTCCTTTTTGTGTTCCCATCCCTCACAATAAAATTTGAACATGAGTTCCCTTCACCACTCTGTTCCAACCGGCCTTTCTTGCAAGATCATGGGAACCTCACATCCGAGTAATATGAAACGCAAAAACAATTCAATAACTCAGTCTTGGGAAGATAAAACGGTGTGTCAGGATACTTATTAGGGGAAGACTAATTGTGAGCCAAGCGTTTAAATTGCACCATGGAAAAGGTGCAACGTTTCAAAGCTTCTTGAAGACGCTAATAGTGAAGATGAAGAGACATCGGCCAAATTCAATTTTCAGGGGCACAATGAAAAAGACAATTTTGCCCCTCTAATTCAAACTCTTTAAATACTGGCCCTTCTCTCTCAAAATGAAACTCATCTTCAAACACAACTTCTGAAATTTCTTTCATGAAATGCTCCAACGAAGAAATGTCCCCTACACAGCTTCTAGATGACCAAGTCATCGACACAATCCATCCTTCTCAAGAGTCGTTCATTGTCAAGATCGTCGACGCTCATTCCAGATCGTGCATCTGCTCATCAACACCTTTAGTCTGAAATAAGACTCCCATGGCCACCATCGGAGGAAGAGGCGGATCGAGAGGGAGATTTTGCTCGATTTGCGTGGAGAAGTAGGTCTACTCACGACACCATCTGCAAACATTGTATTAGTGAATCTCAGTTCCTTCTTTTCTTCTTCTCTTCTTCATTTCGTGCTTCACTCTCTCACCTTATCCCACCTTTTATTTCACTCTAGAGTTCCCTTCTGTACAATGTCTTTGCCTAAGTAATAAAATGGATCCTTAGTTTGAATGTGTGTTCTTTATACTTTTGTTCTTCCATTCATGCTTAAAATTTTCGATGATGCCAAAAGGGGGAAGGATAAAATGTGTGAGATGTGTTGCTTTATGTTATCACAGTATGACCTTTGCTAGGGGGAATAATCTCACAAAATCTGCTAAGTAGGAACTGCATAACCATATAGTGGAACTCCCTACGAAATATTGTCAAACAAAGGGGGAACTTGCATGCTTTAAAATTGGATGAAATACTTGTCATTTTATTATTGGTTTGACATCATCAAAAAGGCGGAAATTGTTGAGTCGATGTTAGGAATTCACCATGGGAAATAACGCCTATTGCTCCAAGACATTAGGCGTTATAACAGGTTGTGCATCAAAAAGGGGGAAGTATTTCAGTATAACAGGTTGTGCATCGCAAAGCAAAACACAAAACAACAAGTTCCCAAAGTATGGGAACTAATCCAATGACGAAACAAAAGCGACCAACCTCAGAAGTAAACAAGATTTCCCACGAGATGAGAACACAATTGATGTTCGTGTTTTTGATATAGTTTTTAGTAGGTTTTCTTAGTTTATTAGGACTAGTTTTGATAAGTTTAGGGTTAGTTTTGTGTGTTTTTGGATAAGTTTGCATATTTTTTGAAAAGTATGGAAGCTACTCCGTTTTGTGTATTTTTGTAGGTTTTAGCAAGGAAACGGTGCTTTTTGGAGCTGAATTTGGAGTGCTATGTTGAAGGACGAAGGAATACGAGATGAAGAAGTCGAAGTCTAAGTTTTTGAAGAAGAAGTGTTGAAGAAGCCAAGCCCAGGCTCGTTAACGAGGCTGTGAGGGCTCGTTAACGAGGTTACGAGATAGGTTTTTCGAGGAATCTTAGTGATGTCCTACCGATCCTATGCGGGAAATTTATTCTGTGCCGGTAGAGTTTTTTTTTTATGAGTTTTAGGGTTATTATATTATGTCTTTTAGGTTATGATATCCTTCTAGATTTTATTTCTATCTTTTTAGAGTAGATTTCTATCTCTTAGGAAAGTTTTTTATCTTCTATCCCTTTTATTTTATAGCCTTATTAGTATAAATACCCTTCTATCTAGCCTAGAAAAGGGGGTAGCAAGCAAGGAGAGAAGAAGGAAGAGCCGAGAGAGAGAGAGAGAGAGAGAGACGAGTCGGAAGTCGAGATCGAACACGGTGGACGAGAGTTACCTGGGTAGTTGATCACAATTTTCGATTCGGTGTTTGTATTTTTCAGTTTCTTCTAGATTCTGTAAGACTATATTTTTCTTATTAATAAAAAGTAGTCGTTTTGTTCTCAATGTTTTTTCTTGTTGAATTTATTTTCTTCTTAATTATGAGTAGTGAGTAGTTTTCTTATCTAGGGTCGGGGTTGAAACCCGGCATAGTTATGCATGGTTTGATGAGTAAGATGATGTGTTAAAAGCCTTTTATCTATTTTTGAGATTGCTTGTTGTGGTTATACCTAGATGAAAGTCAAGGTAATTTGAGTTTTTAACTTGATTGAGAGAGAAAGTTATAAACTTGAAGGTTGATATTGTTTGAATGCGAAAGTTTCAAGCTTTAGATTCAAAACAAGCAATTTAGTGAATTAGTTTATGAAAGTAGATTAATTTACTTGCTAGTCAATGAAAGTTGATGAATTTATCTATTTAAAGGCACGATATTTATCTTCTTACAAGTTTATATGCATACTATGTTGTGGTAACCCTTGTCCTAGATCTTGTTTTTATTTGAATTCTATTAGGTCATATTCTTTATTGACTTCGTAGCCTCGGTACCGAACCTATTTAGTTCGTTAGTGTTGGTCAGTTGTTTGCGGTGGTTCATTAACGACCTTGACAACGTCATTAACGAGGCTGATCGTGAGTGTTTTTGCTTGTGTTTTTGTTTGATTTTCATTAATCGTAGTCAATAGATAAACAAACCTTGCTTCTCGTAGAACGATCCTGACTCCTCTATACTAAGCGGGGTCTTCACTTATAAATTTATTTGTTGTCCGGAATAAAGGCCCGTCAACAAATTGGCGTCGTTGCCAGGGAAGCAACGAGTTTGTTTGTTTATCTGTGGGTCTGGGAATAGCCCGACCCCGTTTTTGTTTTTAATTTTTTTTCTTTGTCTATTTTCTCAGCGTATGCCAGTTGGACGTCGAAGGCTCGAATTTGACAACACCGGTTATTATTTAAAACCTGAACGTTCCTTGCACCGTAGATGCCGAGAGAACCAAGCTATGGCTACGCCCGAGGAGATGACTCGTCAGATGGCCGAACTCCAGAGGCAGATGGAGACATTGAAAACCGAGAAGGAAGACGATATTGCCGAGGCCGAGCGTCAACGAACTAACAATGCTCGTTTACAAGAAGAGCTAAATACCTTTCCGAGGAATGCCAAGCAATACATGCATCAAGAACTGAGGGTGCCAGAGTCCCCAATTGTGCTTCCGGAGATAGAGAAACCATTTGAGATTAAGTCTCAATTTATATCCTTGATAAAGCGGGCTCAGTTTGAAGGGAAACCTACTGAGTGCCCTATGGAACATATTAAAAATTTTCTTGACTTATGTGACACCATAAATGCTGAAGGTGTTTCCCTTGAATATGTTTTGTTAAAAGCTTTAAGGTGGTCTCTTGCTGGAAAGGCCCTGAGCTGGTTGGAGAGCTTACCTCCTAAGTCTATCAGGACTTGGAAGAACTTGAATGATCAATTTCTTACAAAATTCTTCCCTCCTGCTAAGACAACGGAGCTGAGGAAGCGCATCACCTCCTATCACCAGCTGCCTAATGAGACTTTTGTTGAAACATGGGAAAGATTTAAAGAAATTCCTAGACAGTGCCCCGCTCATGGGCAACCTTTATATGCTTTTCAAGAAATCTTTTTCCAGGGTATCAATGCAGAGACCAAAAACCGCATCAACAAGCATACAATGTGCGGTTTTATAGAGATGGACCCTACGGCTGCATGGGAATTGCTGGATAAGCTGTCCAATTATGATGCCATGTATGGAACCCAGCAAACTCCACAGCCCCAAAAACGTCTCTACGTGCCTAACCGAGAAGAAGTTGACCCGGATGTTAAAAATCAATTCCTACAAGACAAGGTCAACCGCCTGAAGAAGCAAGTAAGTTTTCTGAAATCCTCTCAATCCTGTCAAGAGTGTGGTTCTTCTGCCCATAGTACTTCTGCTTGCACTAACATAGAGCAAGTAAGAGCCATTGAGATAATTGCTGAAATGAATTACATGAGAGGCCCATACAGGAACCAGCCTAGCAAATTTGACAAGTCAAACCACTATCAGGCATGGGGCAATCAAAACCCAAATCCAAATTATGCAGCGCCTCCACCGGATAGACGACCTGCGCCTTATCGACCTCCAGGCCATCAGGAGCCACCATCATGGGTACAAGGGTTACAGGAAAGCATTAATGGAGTCCACAACAAAGTTAATGAAGTTCAAGCCAACCATAACCACCAAAATAAAAGATGGGGAGAGTTCGATGTATGGAAGAAGAATGTTGATTCTCAACTGGGGAACCTTGCTGCACAGATTCCGAGGCCACAAGGGCAACTTTCGGGCCGTCCCGAAGTGAACCCTAAGGACAGATAGCAGGGGTAAACCTTAGGAGCGGAAAGACATTACTGGAGCGTGTCTAGGCTAAGGACAATACGGAAGAGGACGCCACGGTTCAGCTTGATAACGAGCCACTAGGACAACATGGTGACGAGGCTCTGAGGGTACCTAAGGACCCTAACCCAGGTAAGTTTTCTAAACCGAGCCCTCCTCTCTATCCCAGGGTAGTTAACGACCCCATCAGGGTTGGTAACGACCCGTCGAGCGTACCCAATGACCCTAGTGTCGACCCGGTAACTTCACCTCTCGAGCCTAACTTGGTTCCGAGAATGGTGAAATCTCTTCCATTTCCCACTAAGAAATCCGTGGACTCTACTGAGAGTAGGTTCAAGCGTTTCGTAAAGATTCTTCAGGGCATTAATATTTCCATCCCATTCATCGAGGCCCTAAGCGAAACGCCCGCTTACACAAAATTTTTGAAGGATATTCTTAGCAGGAAAATATCCATTACAGAGTTGTAGGATGAAGTCCGATCTATTGCTCTACCAGACTAGCTAGGAGACCTAGGGAGATTTGCAATAATGATCGGCATAGGCGACCACAAGTTCAAAGCCTTATGTGATATGGGAGCCAGTGCTAGTTTGCTTCCTCTCTCAATCTGGTCTAAAGCCAACATGGGACCACTAGAGCCTGTAGATATGAACCTCTTCATGGCCGACGGATGATGCGCCAAAGCCACAGGAGTCGTGGACGACTATCCTATTCAAGTCGACAAATTCTTTATACCGAATGATTTCATCGTCCTCTATATGCCTAAAGATCCTCATGTCCCCATTATCTTAGGCAGACCATTCCTAGCTACAGCAAGTGCCAAGGTAGATGTGCGGAAAGAAATTCTCACTTTTGATATTGGAGAGGAACGCGTGGAATTTAGCTTAGATCAAAACGCAAACGACCCAACTGCGGTCGCACAAATCGAGTTGACCCAACCAGAACTCGACATAGCTGATACTACCGAACTTTCTCAAACATCAAAAGAGGACGAGATTCTCACACAGGACCCTGCCGAGCCTCCTTGGCCCATTAGCGAGTCCCACATGCAAGGGTATAATCAAGGTGAGTACTCTTCTTCTTACTTCATTCCTACACCATGCCCCACGGTATATGCTACAGAGGAGTCCAAACCACCTCGGTTTTCGGATTTCACTAACCCATATGTGGGAATACCGGGCATACTCATAGAAGACACAGGACCACGTTTAGTGACTCAAGCGAATAATGCCTATAAGGCTAAGTATGGGGTAACTCAGGACCCCAACATAGAGCCACCTTGAGCCAAGGTAAGTACGTTGGGCTGACGACGTTAAAAATAGCGCTTTTGGGAGGCAACCCGCTTTTAGTATAGACTAGATTTTTCTTTTCTTTTTAGATTCTTTTTCCTAGCTTTCTTTTGAGTTTTTTAAGTAGTTTTTAGGATAGAAAAATAGGATAAAATTTTCAGTTAACAAGATGCAGGAGAAAGGCTCGAAAATCAATCAAGGAGGCTACGATGGCTCGTTAACGACCCTGGGTCGTTAACGACCTGGTTTGGCGAACCGACTCGGGCAGGTAAGTTTTATTTTAACCCTAATCTATCATCTATCTTCTACCCGATTTCTTACTCCCGCAACCACAATTACCTACCCACTCCCTCCTATTTCTACCCTCTACTATTTAACCCTTCTAAAACTCTCAAAATCCTACTCTCAAGTCTTCAAATCCCAAACTCCAATTCCCTCAAATTTCTACCGAAGACCCTTCACCACAGATCGAAATTTTCCGCTCCACCGACCTTCGGAAAATGCTCCCGTTACCGAAGCTCGCCGCCCCAGTTTTTCCACCGACGAGATCCAAGCTCGTTAACCACCCAAACTCGAATTTTGCTCTTCAATATCTCAATCTTCCGGTATGATTTCTACACCCTAACTCTTTATTGCATGTTTCATAGTTTTTAGGGTAGAAATTTCATATCTTGATTGTGTTTTTAGAGGTGGTCAAATAGCATGTTTTATCTTGCCCATGGATTCTATTTCATACATTGGTAGTGATTCTCGATCTAGGGAAGGTTATTCATGTTAGATTTTCCATTGCAAAAACTTGATTTGAAAAGCATGAATAATCTTGTTATAGAAATTGAGTTTGATCTTCACCATAACAATTTTGGGTAAATTTAGCATGCTCGGGATGGGTAATTAAGCAAGTACGGGGTGCGTATACCCAATGGTGTGTCTAGTGAAGGATTATAGAGGATGCATGCTTGATTCATGGCTTGATTTTGGAGTTGATAACATTCGGATTCTGAGAACTGGCTCTCGGCAGGTCGTTAACGACCCACCCAGGCTCGTTAACGACCTTGTGTAGCCTCAAAGTTTAGAAACCAGTCCAGAACACGTTACCGACCCAATTGGGTAGTTAACGAATAATTCTAAGGGTTATTTCGAGACCATGTATGGGGTCTCTTGTCTAATATACTTGAGTGGATCTTATCTTGGAAAAATCATAATTGTTTTTTAGATCACATGGCAAGTTCAAGCCGACCCGCTACCCGAGCCCAGAAGAAGAGGAGGAATCAAAGGTCCCCATCTCCACCTCGCATGGAAAATGTGATCTTACGCACTCAAGGGCAAGCGGACCAATACAATGCCATTCTAGACAAGGAACACAACACTCGGTGGTTCTCAAGGTCAAGTGCTAAAGCCATGAGGATCTACGATGATGTCAAGGAGGCCTTTGTTATTCTCGGTGTGCCTCACTTGCTGAAGAAGGAGAATCTACCACACTTTCAGGCTCTCACATCCGAATTCCTGGCCACTCTAGAGACGAGCTTCCCGACGAAGACTTCACCGGGACGCATCCGGTTTTGGCTCGGTAATGTGAACCGAGAGTACACTTTGGCGGAGTTCAACAATATTTTGGAGCTCCCGAATCCTTCTAGAGAGTACAATCTCAAAGATTACAAGGTGACAAGGACTTGGAGCTACATCACCGGGGAGGTCGAGCCCTCCACAGCGGCATTATCTGGGGCAAGCATCATCAACCCCATTTTCAAGATCATCCTCTGAGTCCTAGCTGCTACATTCTGGCCAAAGAGGGAGTTGAACAAGCCAACAAGGACATAAGTTGCTTGTCTTCGCACCATTCTTTTTGAGGAGCCCGGCCCATTGAATTTGGGGTATGAGTGGCTTTATTATATAGAGAAATCAACCAAGTCGAAGGAAGTATGGTGTGGAAATTTGGTTAGTCTCCTAGCGACAAATCTTGGAGTCGATCTCACACGCTACACGCTGGCTCATGCTTAACTCCTCAACAAGAGTTATTGGTATAGCTCCGGTATTTTCATTCAAGCCGAGGGAGGGTTCAAGACAAAAGTTCAATACCGCATTGTCGTACCCACCCTAGACAAATTAAAGCTACTTTATGTACCAAATTGGTACGAGGTGTGGACGGGTCATGAATTCCCGTTGGAGCCCAATCCACAGGATGAGTTATCGCTTAGGCCGTGTGAGACAAGATTTGAGCGAGAAGGAGAAGAGATGGATGAAGATGAAGATGAGACTAACGAGGCTGACATAGAGGGAGGCACAAAGGAGCTCAACCTAGAGGATGAAGACCTCGATACAGAAGTTTTGGGCACCAATGTCCTCTTTGACGAGCCCACAAAGCTCGTTAACGACCATTTCCAAACCTCTACCGATGCTCCTAATGACCACATAGCTTCGGTAACGACCCTCCGCAGTCTCCTATAGACCCTCACTCTTACGGACTCAAGCCATACAACCAATTGCTTTACCAAGACCACTTCCAGCCTCACTACCCACCACCTCCTCAGCCCGAGTGCATTGGATCGAGTATTTCGCCACCATGGGCCGAAGATCTTTCTGCTCAGATGCAACAACTTCACCTTCAACAGATCTTTCTTGTTTTCTGCTTAATGACTTTGTAAGTTTGAAGAAGTGTTTCCTTGTTTTCTGCTTAATGACTTTGTAAGTTTTTTTTTCTCTTTTCCTCTTTTGTTTTGTTTTGTTTTCTATTTCTTTCCTTCTTCTTATTTTTCTTACAGTGGGGACACTGTAATTATAAGTATGGGGTGGGACAAAGTAGAAAACTTATTGTCTTTTGTTTTGCCTTATGTGTTTTATTTGTTTTGAGTTGTTTTGTTTCACAAACCATATAAAAAAATCGAAAAAAAAATTGGAAATTTTTGAAAATTCAAAAAAAGAAAAAGAAAAAAGAGTTTTAGAATTGATAGATATCCCTTTCTTATGGTTCTATGATAGTAGTTGCTAACATGATCATATAAATCCTTGCAATCAAATCTTTGAGAATATAACCGGATTCTTAATTTGAAGTTGTTTTTAGGAAGGAAGAGCATTTGATGAAATTGAGCACATATACTTTTTAGCATAAGTGATGCAATCCAACAAAAAAATAGCCTTATGAGTTATTTTTGGCCTTATAGGGAGAACATAATAAATCCCTCTTCTTTTTTTGTGTGATTTACTCTCTATATGCATATTATCTCTTGGAATTGTGATGGTTATCTATTTCTTGAGACCTATATAAGATTTATAGTTCATTACTTGTGAAAATCAGATGATACAGAACTTATTTTTATAAGCCCTATTAATCCCTATCCACCTTTACATGATCCTTCTTTTTGACAACCAATTTTAGCCTGAAGCCTTTTATTTTTAGCTCCACAAAAAATTTTCCCTAGCCGAGATAAGGTTGACCCTATCCGGGGATTAGGACTTAGTTTGGAAAGCTATCTGTTGTTGAGTGTAAAAAAAGAGTGAAATGTTTTGTTTTGTTTGAATTTAAGGATTGTTGGGAAGGGTAGATTGGAAGTCTCTTAAATTGTGTAAAAAGAAAGATCTCTTGGTACAAAAGATGCACGAAATAAGATTGATTGTTGAAAGAAAAAGGAGGAGTACACGATGAAGCTCCATAACGACCCATATGGGTTCGTCAACGAGGCAGCGAGAAAAGAAAAGGAAAAAAAAGAAAGAAAAAATGAGCTGAAGGAGAATATGAGATAGAAGAAAGAAGTTTGAAGTGCATGTGTGTTTAATAGATAACCCAGAGATTCTTTTGAGTTATTTTTATGAGACTTTCTAGGGATATATTGGGTGAGTGAGAGTGCATAATGAGAGTGAGTTTGGTATAGTATTTTATGAGTGTTTTGATGTTATGTGTGAGAGTTTTTAGGAGTCTTTTGATTCCCGGATATTATTAGCACCACATGACTAAAATATTTCCACGTCTTATTGTTTTTACCAAGCCCCATTACAACCCGGCCGAATGGAAGCTTCTATGAAGTTTTTCATTGAGCCCCTTGAGTTCTCTTGATGATTTTTTGCTTCTTTTGACAAATCTTAGGTGGAGAGTTTGGTGATATAAGTTCCAATTTCTATGAGTTTTTGTATATAAGATGAGTTGAGAGATGTATTTATAAACCTAAACTCTTGAGAGTTGAGAGAAACACATCATATATCCCTTGTGAGGTTGGATTGTATTTGCTTATGTCTATTTGGTGCATATATGTGTGATGACATTAATAGTCATTTGTTATTTTCTTCTATGTGTCAAGTTGCTCTTTAGATGATGGCTATAGCTTGATAAGTATTGTTGTTTGGTTTTAATTATTGTTTAGTGATTGCTTGAGGACAAGCAAGTCTAAGTATGGGGTATTTTGATGTTCGTGTTTTTGATATAGTTTTTAGAAGGTTTTCTTAGTTTTAGGACTAGTTTTGATAAGTTTAGGGTTAGTTTTGTGTGTTTTTGGATAAGTTTGCATATTTTGTGAAAAGTATGGAAGCTACTCCGTTTTGTGTATTTTTGTAGGTTTTAGCAAGGAAACAGTGCTTTTTAAAGCTGAATTTGAAGTGCTATGGTGAAGGACGGAGGAAATTGAGATGAACAAGTCAAAGTCTAAGTTTTTGAAGAAGAAGTGTTGAAGAAGCCAAGCCCAGGCTCGTTAACGAGGCTGTGAGGGCTCGTTAACGAGGTTACGAGATAGGTTTTTTGAGGAATCTTAGTGATGTCCTACCGATCATGTGCGGGAATTTATTCCGCGTCGGTAGAGTAGTTTTTTATGAGTTTTAGGGTTATTATATTATGTATTTTAGGTTATGATATCCTTCTAGATCTTATTTCTATTTTTGTAGAGTAGATTTCTATCTTTTAGGAAAGTTTTTTTATCTTCTATCCTTTTTATTTTATAGCCTTATTAGTATAAATACCCTTCTATCTAGCCTAGAAAAGGGGGTAGCAAGCAAGGAGAGAAGAAGCAAGAGCCAAGAGAGAGAGAGAGACGAGTCGGAGGTCGAGATCGAACACGGTGGACGAGTGTTACCGGGGTCATTGATCATAGCTAGGTCCGGGAATGTTGCCAGGCGAGGGCGCCGCTATGCCCCGCTATTTTTTCGATTCGGTGTTTGAATTTTTTGGTTTCTTCTAGATTCTGTAAGACTATATTTTTCTTATTAATTTAAAGTAGTTGTTTTGTTCTCAATGTTTTTTCTTGTTGAATTTATTGCTTCTTAATTATGAGTAGTGAGTAGTTTTCTTATCTAGGGTCGGGGTTGAAACCCGGCATTGTTATGCATGGTTTGATGAGTAAGATGATGTGTTAAAAGTCTTTTATCTATTTTTGAGATTGCTTGTTGTGTTTATACCTAGATGAAAGTCAAGGTTATTTGAGTTTTTAACTTGATTGAGAGAGAAAGTTATAAACTTGAAGGTTGATATTGTTTGAATGCGAAAGTTTCAAACTTAAGATCCAAAACAAGCGATTGAGTGAACTAGTTTATGAAAGTAGAATAATTTACTTTCTAGTCAATGAAAGTTGATGAATTTATCTATTTAAAGGCACGATATTTATCTTCTTACAAGTTTATATGCATACTATGTCATGGTAACCCTTGTCCTAGATCTTGTTTTTATTTGAATTCTCTTAGGTCATATTCGTTACTGAGTTCGTAGCCTCGGTACCGAACCTGTTTAGTTTGTTACTGTTGGTCAGTTGTTTGCGGTGGTTCGTTAACGACCCTAACAACGTCGTTATCGAGGCTGATCGTGAGTGTTTTTGCTTGTGTTTTTGTTTGATTTTCATTAATAGTAGTCGATAGATAAACAAACCTTGCTTCTCGTGGAACGATCCTGACTCCCCTATACTCAGCGGGGTCTTGACTTATAAATTTATTTGTTGTCCAGAGTAAAGGCCCGTCAACAACAATGAACCAAAGTTCCCACATAATGGGAACTAGATAAGAAGAACAGGAATCCCTCAAAGTCAAGAAAAGTTCCCAAGACAAAGGAACCGAGAAGACGAGAGTTCCCTTTTGATGGGAACTGGCACACGCGTGAAAGCGACATCTCAACACATTTTTAGGGATCTTGTCTTGATCGGAAAAAAGGGCATCTTAAACTTCAGAGTTACAGCAGAACAAAGACGACCATCCAATGGTCCGATTTGATCCAAGAGTTGACAATTCAAAATCAAAAAAAAGTCACATGTCAACCTTAAGGATCAGACTTGGAGAGCAAGGAAAAAATGGTATTTAGGACAAATACCCCAAACGACTAAGGGTTTCTCATTCCGCCTATTTAAGCCCTTCAATAGTGACCTTGCTACTCACTTTTCACAAATCTCAAACTCCAAACACAAAGAGAGAAAAGCAAAAGCCTAATCAGATGAAGACCATCAAGTTGGTGAAAAGTCCACGGTGGCGAGCTAATCTCGATGAAGGTGAATAAGAAAGAACGAGTTCCTAGGTCTAGGGGAACTATTGTGAAGAGACAAAAGAAGATAGAGATTTCAGTTTCGATTTGTCTTTTATTGTGAGCGTTCACCGAGTTAGGGTTGAGAGAATACATTAGTGTTGCTTAGGGAGGGAGTCCTTGTAGGAACAGAGAAGTTTGTATTCGGCCTTATAATTTGAATGGAACTAAGCAATAAAGAAAAGGGAACTCATTCAAAAATCCTCCAAGCGGAGGTAGAGGTTTACTCACGCGATTAGTTGATAAAATGAAGAAGCTTATGGGGAGAAAAGAGAAAGAGATGATAGGAATGAAGTAGATAAATTTGAGCAAGAATAGAGACAATTAAATAGAAGAAGCTTATGTTTTACAAAAAATCAATGAAAACAATGCAATAGTCCTTGCAATAGAAAATCCTATAGAACATGATAAAGTGGGTGATGTTGTTGTGCAAGAAGTTGTTGATTTATTTTCAGACAACATATCTAGTTCAAGAACCACTTGGTAGAGAAGAGACAACATGAGAAATGGAAGAAGTTGCCAATTAAAATGAACTTCAAGTAGAGACTGAAAAAGCAACAAGTGAAATTTATATGCCACAATTAGATCAAATACAGGAAGGGAATGAAAAGGAGCAACCATGTGGTGTTCCTAAGCACCAAATGGATGTGTAAAAATAGATGTTCTTTCATTGAATTATATAATGCTTACTCTCTTTTTTATATTAAAATTTTTTTATGTTGAATTTTGTAAAATGTACAAAGAAGGAGAAAGCAGGATGTTCAAGACCAAATATTGTATAAACGAAGAAAGAAGAGGGTTGCAAAAGCACGAGTGTACACTTTCAAAGAGAAAATGTGAAAGTTCAAGGCCATAATAGGGGGTCGTGCGTACGTAAGCCCAACAAAAGACTGATGGGTTTTCATCCTAAAACGAATTGGCAATAGGAGTAACCCAAGTGCTTATATAGTAGACATGTTTAGTCCTAACTTTCAAAAGTGGGAAGTATTATCAACACGCCCCCACAAGTGCAACTGGCCTGGCCTAGTTGACACTTGGACAAACGTATCTAGCATCTCAATCTCTTTATAGCTAACTCAAAGAACAGGTGCTGGCATCTCAATCTCTTTATAGGCAAACACAACCCAAATAAAAAAGCCACAAAATAGGCCTAGGACTAGACCGTGAGCTCTGATACCATATGAAAGTCTATGGGACATAACAGAGGGGTCGTGCGTACGTAAGCCCAACACAAGCTTGATGGGGTTCTATCCTAAAACCAATTGGAAATAGGAGGAGTAACCCAAGTGCTTATATAGTAAACATGTTTAGTCCCAACTTTCAAATGTGAGAAGTATTCTCAACATAAAGAAAAAGGGCACAATTATGTCTACATTGAAAGAGGAACAAAAAAATATGTAGAATTTTGGAGTCGATACAAGAGAGGATTTACCCGACACAACTAAGTATGTTTCATCTTAAACTTTTAGAAAAAAAAGTGCATTACTAATATCCAAGAGTGCATTTTTAAATCGTAAAAGTGCAATTTTAATGTGTTAAAATGATGCAATGAGTTATTTGGTTTCAATAACATGTTCATATGGCAACAGCATGGCCAAGTTTCAATAGCATGGCAAAAGAGTTGGATTATTTGGTTTTTGATAGTTTCACCATATTTCTCAATTATCAAGAGAACTAAAAAGGGACATAATCCCCCTCAAGGTTATTTGGAAGAAGGTTTGATCCATACGTCTTTAGATTTATATTCATGTGCATTTTAAATAGTTTTTAAATTACTTATAATGTTAACTGCAAAAAACTCTGTTTACTACAATCTATTGATATTCCACAAGAAAAACTCAATTAGTACATGGATATAGCTTTGGGAATGGTTCAAGGAAGACTCTTAAAAACAATTGATATGGTAATGTTTTTAGTTTTTATACGAAATACTTCAATAAATTTTAAACTGTAGTGCTTACGGTAACTAAAATTGTTACATATTTATTGGAGATGTTTCCAACTACGATGAGAAATAACCACTATTTTGTAATGAGATTCAGTTTGATGCATGGTGCAAATGTTGATGTACTGGACAACATCTCAAAGGAAGGCATGTCATCTAACTACCTAAAATGCTTATGCACCCTGGTAAGTTTGTTGGAATCTGTGAGAGTAAAATAGGGCATTTGAACTTAGTAATGTGCATTCTAGGTCGAGAAAGTCTTTGGTTTGATTTTTATCGAAATTATGAAAAGTGTAACAATATTTATGAAAAATTACATTCTAGTGTCCCAAAAGTGTAACAAAAATAATGAAAAGTGCAATTGTTACAGTTCACACATTATTCTTTTAAGAAGTTCAATTTTATTCCTTTTCAACATATTAATATCTCTAATTTTGCATCTTGCATTGTCTAAAGGTCATGAAGTATCTAAACAATCGAAGCTCTACGTGAAAGCAAACTGCCTCGAAATTATTAACAAGCCAACCCGACACAAAATTCTATGTCGTGATCCAGAAAACATAGATTCTAGGATTTATGCCATGCGCCATCTAGAAGTTTTCAAAGGTACAAACAAGACTGAGATTGGAGATTGTTGGGGAGATATTCTTGAGAAATCTAAAGCTGAAATAAAGTAGGCGGTCGAAATTATAAGGGACAAGTACCCTCATGCAATAATTAATTCAGATTGCAATGAAGTGACGAAGGAAGTGACTGGAATGTTCAAGGCATATTTGAATGCACATCTTTGCAAGCGAAGTGTGCATAAGTGAAATGTTTGCTTTTATTTTGAATGTAGATATTGTAGTGAAGGGATCCTACTACTAGCCTCTTTTTTAGAATGCTTACTTGTGATTTTTAAAGTTGAATATTGCTCCAATATTTGATACATTGGTTTGCTTTGAAGGTAGAATTTGAAATTTTGATACATTGGTAGAAGTTGAATGATTGTTTTTGTGGACATTGCTCCTCCATATATATAGTGCATCAGGTTATGAAAAGTGCATTAGCATATACAAAAATTGCATTACATTACATGAAAAGTGCATCAATATGTAGGATAAGTGTAGTATGTTACAACAAAAAGTGCAAATTAGTGGCAATAAGAGTGCAACGAAATACTGATAAAAAATCATTAAATCAATGTCAAAATGGAAACTGAGACTTATTCAAGTGCAAATGTGTCATCGATAAATGAAGGTCAAAGTATAAAGGATAAGAAAACATAGATGAAAAAAAGAATAAAAAACAATCTCTTCATATTCAACGACACTTGGCGTATAGGTGTATAGAAGTATAGTATGTTGCTTGCCCCTCAAGAAACAGAACTTGACAATAAAAAAAGGAACAAATTAGAAGCAACCAATAAGACAAAAATCGTAAAATTCCACAACAAAACTAATAAAATGCGCCCTTAGATCTCCACCATCCGATGGCTGACATAGCGCCTTATATCAAACATAAGAAGTATGTTTCATATGATCCACACTCGTTAAGTTAAATCTGTTGCCTTAATAGAGTAAAAAGATACAATGACATAGTGGTTGGGTTTGTGGTTCCCTTCAGTTCTCGAGGTCGGGGGTTCATGATACGTGACAATCTTTGAGTTGAAGATTATCCCGAGAGAGATTATGCTAGGGATATGGTTATCAAGCGAAGAAGTTGATTGATTATTTGATCTTGAATGATTGTTGTTGAGTGAATTTGAATGTGGGATTTGTATGAACAATTAGATTTGTTGGAGTTTGGATTGTGAGAATAAGCAAGATAAAAGACAAAGTTTGGGTAGGAAAACCTTGGAATAAGAAAACTTAATTCAAGTTTCTCATTCCAAAGTAAAAATCCACCATAATGATAAAAGTGATTACAAAGAGTATTTAAAGACATAGAAAGACATATAGAGAGATTATATCCTAAAATAAAACTCTCTATCTATCTAAGATAATAATAAAGTAAATATTCCTAATAACAAAGACTAAAAAAATCAAAATTATTAAAAGACATAATAATAACATAAAGATACACTGAGGTAAAGTTTCAGAATCCCGTAAGATCGTGTACCGTGAAGTCTTTTTGCGTTCATATGAAATATGATTTTGACCAACTTCCCGTTGGATTCTCATCTTGACGACAACCGTGAAGAGGCAATTGAATAAGCTTTCCAAATTATCTTGAATCACCTCGAAATCAATTTTCTAGCCAAACATATGACCATTGTACTAAGCAGTGCTCATAATGTGACGGGATCTTAAACTTCCGAAAATATCTTCACATTGATCCTTTTCCTTGGTGGTCTTGGATCCTCACTGAGAGCTTGAAAGCTTGAGACCTTGGAAAAGCTCCATACCGTCCATCCTTTTCCTTTTCCGAAAATAATTTGACATGATTCAAGATTTTCTTGAGCTTGAAAGCTTGAGACCTTGGAAAAGGTCTTGATCTAGGCCTTCGAGGCACCTTCTTTGCAACCAAATCTGTTCCACCAATCTTGCATGGTCCAAATTGATAAGATAATACATTTCCTAACTTAAAAATCATAAGCCCACATATTATGACCCACAACACATGGTCCATATATGTAGAAAAGTCTATAAATAGAAAAACATATATAGAAAGCACTATAAATAGTAAGTTCTAGGATAAGCATGCAAACAACCCTTGCATGTGAGTTTAAATAACGCACACATGCGCTCTTCATCTTCCAATGTCGACTTGACAATGGATGGATGCAAAAATGTAGATTCTTCAAGACCATTTTATACTTGAAAGATCTTGATCTCTTGAATGGTCTTGACCTAATATGGCCTCTTATCCTCTTCCATGACTCCTTAGTCTTGATCCTATCTTGATCCATATCAGTTCAATTCACATTTGCAACATCTTCCACCATTTCTTTTATTCTTTTTGAAATAGCTCGTTGGCCTGCGCATTGGGCCGAACGAATGGGCTTCTCCTTCTAGGTCCAAGTTGGATGGGATAGAGGTGAAAAAGGGGAGGGAGCAAAATATAATTGACTCGCTCAGCTTATTTTATTATCATATTTTATCTCAACCCATATTATTAAATGTTAAAATTTGGTAAACTATTTATAAAATGATTTATTTGCAAATTTTTTGTTCATTTATCGTTTAAGACAGACTTCAAATTGGGTTTAATTGAGATAAGGGACATCCTCATTTAAAAAATATTCTATGAATATTCTTCTATAAAAAAATAGGGTATTACAAACGAGCTATCAATGAACATCGACACGCAATGACAGTTGATGTTTATCTCCAAATAATGAGGCCATAAATACATAACCGGAAGTAGCGAAAGCCAAAATAAATAGCAGTTGTAATCACTTCGAAAACACGCCTGCATTTCCAGCAAAACCTTCATTAAGACCCAAAATTTAAAGAAGCATCATGACCAATATTGATAGCTTGCATTTAGGTAGTGTTTATGATGCGTATTTATGTTTATATTGCATGGTTTTAGCTTAGTTTAGTCTAGTTCTTAGGTTTTTAGGTTTTCTATGAAATTCGGGTTTTGCGCTTCTTTTGTTCGGTTTTGCATATCTTTAGGTAAAAAAGCATGGACGGTATGGAGCTTAAGTACTATCGATGAAGATAAGAAGTGGTTCAAGTGATTATTGGAAGAGCTAAGGCCCAAGAGGTTGTGAGAAAAGAACGCTTAAATCTGGGTCATGGATTGGAGTTCTTGTTTAGACACCTCTATCTTGCAAGGCTTCTTTTGGGATCTATTGTGGTCTGATGGAGCTGAACCTCTTATCATTTGAAAGCTAACTCGAAGAGCTACAATTCATATTTTTATTCCGAGTCCAAATCTCAACTCGAATGGGGTGAAAACATTCTTTGAAGTGTCACCTAAATCCTGAATCGAGAGGAAAAGCGCGGGATAGGTAGGAATTGCGCGGCCACGCGTTTGATGGTCAAGCCAAGCAATTTCAACAAAATCTAAAAGCGCGGGTAGACAATAATTTTACGGCCGTGCTTTTCTATGTCAAGCAGCTCTTTCGGGATTTCACAAGGAGGTGATTTGGGCCAACATTGGGTGATGTTTTGGACCTGGCTTTATTTGTTCCGACTAGTTGCTTGTTTGTATGACTTATGAGGATTGTTTGCGTTGTTATTTATTAGGAGTTTTAAGAGATACTTAAAAGACTCTTTTTAGTTTTATCTTTAATAACTTAGAAGATAATTTGGAGGCTAGGGTTCGTTTTGAGAGAGTTTTCTCAATAGAGCAACCTTTGAACCTTTTGTAAGTTTTTCTTAATTCAATTGTGCATTGCTAATTTCTTTGTGTTTGACTAGTTATTGAAATCATAGATTACATATTACTGTAAGGTTTGATTGCTTCCCAACAACTTGAATAGGTTTTATTCCCTGTGCTAATTGAATCAAAGTTTTTCTAGCATTCTGTTAGATTGGTCACCTAATAGAATTTCTAGGTTAAATTACAACTAATCTGATTAAGTCCCGTTTGGGATTGATTAGATAAAGTAAGAACTATAATTATTTGGACCCGTTCGGGCTATTCAATTGTAGAAGGGAATAAACCACATATAACTTGATTAGTTGTTTGCGTCAAGTATTTGTTTCTATCGATACTTTGAACTTAAAGTTGTCGTTTAATTGAATCTAGATGTTGTTTTAGGTTGCTAGATGATTAGGGTTTTTCAGACTGTTAACTCTTTTAACTAAATATAAGGTTTTGGATAATAATCCACAATAGATTATTCGAGTGAATTGAGAATCAAGAGAATCAATGATCAATAAGCATATCTATGATGAATTAACTAGTTGAACATATTTTTCTCATATATTTATAACTAACTTTGCATTCATAGTTACTTTTTAGTTTGCATCTTAGATTAGATAAACATTCGCTTAAACCCCGCCCCCAAGATCTTAGTTACTTGACACGTAAGTAATTACACAAATAGATGAGTCTCAGTGGGATTGACCCTTACTTACCAATCTATGTTGATTTTAGGGTATGTTAAACGTAAAAGCATTTGCATAAACAAGTTGAAGTGAAAGTCGAAACTTGTTCAACAAGCGGTTTGAGTAGACCTCGAAAGGAAGTCTCGTGAGTAGACCCCAAAGGGTAGTCTCTTTGGTTGTAGATCATAAAGGTAATCACTATCGACCCACTTAAAAAATTTATTAAATTGACTTGGATAAAGGCTACGAGTCACTCGATGAGATCAAGCTTTCCTTCAACAAATATTGTTCCTATTCCATGCGAAGGGATACCGCAATATTTTTGCGAGATAAAACGTACCATACAAACAGTAGACATGTTGGAAAGACATATCTATCAACATTAAACGTACCTTATTCGAGTCCCACGACTCCTCTTCATTCTTGACTTGAACGAAATTGTCTTCTCGTGGCTCTTGCGGTTCTTCCTTCACTTGGACGAACTCGTCATGCCACGCCCACTTGAGGTTCCTCCTTCACATGAACTCGTGAAGATCGATCCATGATACACACACTTCATGTTTGATTCTCTTGAGAAAACACACGACTACACCACTCAAGTCTTGACCGACTATTAGTGTAAACTTGCACCGATTTGTATCTATTTTTGTGTTGCTTCTCATGTCATCAAATCGATGACAATCACCCTTATTAATGGGCGTCCATGGCTGTCCAATAACCGTCAAAGAGAAGTTACAAAGTCGGTTGGAGAGAAGAGAGGCCAAGAGTGAATGTAGGGGAAGTTGTAACCAACTCTCCTTATCCATTTTTTCTCTCTCCTTGTTATCATGGGAAGCATCCAAACCCAGCCCAAAATGGAGTCTATTGCCGTCCAAAATCCAGCCCAAAAAGGCCAATGAAATTGGTCCAAGACTCCCTAGAAAATCCAATCCAAAAGCCCAAAAGAAAGGCCCAAAATGGCAAAGCATATGGCCCATTCTCATATCCATGCTTGCGGCCCATCCAGCCCACACGCACGCCCCATGGGCCGGCCCACCATGGCCCATATCTAGATAGCATAGCTAGGTACCTAGCTATGTCACTTATCTAGTGTAGTGGCCCTCAGCTATTTGAGCTAGCATCCAACTAGTTGAGCTGGCTTAAGTTGCGTTTTAGCTCGTTGAGCTGACTTTCAGTCTATTTAAGTTAGATTGAGCTAGTTTGATCTTCCATAAGGTAAACTCTAGCTACATGAGCTTCTTACCAAGCTTGTACTTTGAGTCAAGAGCTTATTTAAGCTTCTAGAGCTGACTCTAAGCTAGTTTGAAGCTTCAATACTCCTTTGTAGCATTCATTACTATGTGCTAAGCTAATTTAAAGCTTTGATCCTTGCATAATGCATACATCAAGCTTAGAGAAGCTTTCAAACATTCATATAAACTTGCACAAAGCTATAGGACTCATTCAACAAGCTCAAAACCAAACCTTAGCTCAATAGCAACCACTCGGTGCCTTGTGCCTAAGCCCTAGGTGCGCCGCAAGCTCCATGCACACACCCTAGGCACATCGCTAGAACCACACAACCATGAACATGCCATACCAATGGTCATAGGTGCGCCGCAACTAGCCACGCATATACTACATGAGCAAGCATATGCGTGACTCGCCCTTGTACCGTGCCAAAGCCAAGCAAGCGCACGCCCCATGCACCGGCGCGTTTTTGTCGAGTGTTGGTGCCTCATGCCGCCACCGAGCGCCGATGCCTTCTAGTCGCGCTCTTGCCTTGTTCCATTGAACACGAGATTTCAAGCCTCGGTGCCGATGTGCATTTCTTGGATTTCTTTTCTTTCTTATGACTAGTTCTCTTAATCACATCATGGCAAGTCACATTACTCAATTTCCTCAATCGACATTTCCATATGACTCCTTTACCTCCACATGCTTACAATGGGATTGATGACTTTTCACAAATCAACAACATTCCTCCCCGATTTGATCAATGTCATCAAAACTCGAAAAACATTAATTTTAAACTCTATATCATAGAAGTAAATATCCCATGGATTTGAATTTACCACTCGTAGCTATCAACATTGTGCACTAAAGAATCATGGTGTTCTATGAATTGAACCACATCAACTTGTCTAAGTACATCAAGCGATAGTACGACATGAGTTAACCTTACTATTTAATCTTTGAACTTGACGCTTTTAACGACTTTTGTTTTGCACAAAAATTTGACAAGCAAAATTCTGCCCTAGATTGGGGCACAATCGAATCGAGGGGCGAATAAATAATAAAGAAATATTTGAATCAAAGAAATCCGAATACAAATGCTCTCTTTTTGATAATTATGTTCTGGTCAAGGGTGTGTGTACAAAGGAATGAATCGTCAAAATCTATCATATATCTCCCCAGCCTAACATTTCTCTCCCACGTCCCACGATCTCTGGATTCATAGGGCATATCTCCAACTGCTATCCACTTCCCGCATATATCGGAAAAGGGAACTGCCGCAACGATTGTCAGTTGAGCATGCATCTCTTTCTCGTGACAGAAGCTTTCTTCCTTTATCTTGGTGATCGCTGGCTTCCTCTCGTTCCCAAAGACTTCTGCTTTCACGTTCTCCTATGTTTTGTTGCCTGATCTTGACTTTATGTCTTCGAATGGGTCAAATCGGTTTTTGGGCCCAACAATACCCCCAAATCCTGATCCAAATCCATTAGGCGGCATTTTGATCGGTTTGTCGCGTGAACTACAGTCGGCGTGTACACGTGGCTTTACCCTAACAATCTGATCATCCTCGGGGAAAAGAGGGGTCAAATCAACCAGGCTTTAAATTGACAGGTTCAAATGTCTCAAAGATACGCATTAATCTCCCCTTTCCTCTCATCTGTTCCCTTCATCTCCGTATTTGTTTCTTTCTCTCTTTGCCCTATTCTCCCTTGCATTTTATCCATTGCCAAAATTGGAGCTACCGACATGGGTTTCGATTCTTCCCAATCCCTCGAGCCTCACGCTTGTCGTCCTTGCTCCATGTCCCCTGAAGAAGTAGAGAAGATAATTTAGACCCATGGTTTCCCAGCTGGTACCAATTTCTACTGCCCCAAACGTGAATTCGTGGATTGGGTTAAAGATGGGTGGATCTGCTTTCTTGAGTATCTCTTCACCTTGGGGGCCTTCATCCCTTTCTCCTCTCTGATTCTAAACTTTTTGATGTCCCTTAAAGCTTCTCCGGTGTAGCTGATGCCATCGATATGGAAAATTCTATACCAGATAAGTGAAATATGCTTAGAATAAAGGATCGAATTCTCAGTGCAAGACCTGTGTGTGCCTATCGGGTTTGTCCTCTCAGGGCCGATCGTTTCACTCTCCATGCGAGGGATGCCAAGAACCCCTTGATTCCAAAGTCAAAAGTAAATGACAAAGATTGGGCTTCCCGCTTCTTCTTTGTAGAGAAATCTACGCTGGGTGAAACATTCCAAGCAGCGTTTTTCGACTCATGGACTTCCAAAAGTAAGTGTCTCGAACCCTAGTCCCTGCATCGTCCTGCCAATATTCATCTCCCTGGCAGACTTTCCCGTTTGAGGTGATCTTTGTGTATACAGTCCCATCGAACTTGGATACCCATGTTCTGGAATCAGAGGCATGCAGGAAATGTTTTAGCTTTTCCGGAGGCAAGGAGGACATACCGGAAGTCTGTGGAGCAATTGCTTGAAGAAGAATCCAGTAACAAGACAACAGATATATCTGAGGATCAATCGGATGGGAAAGATGATGCAAAGTTTGGGGATTCAGAGAAGACCATCGAAGATAACGCTCATGCGCCTGAGAAAGTTGTTGTTGTAGCCGCAAAACCTTCAAAAAGTCTTTCTAGTATGTATTCTCCCCTAGTAACTAACTGTTTAATTGTTCCAAATATCCGCTTTAATTGTTGTCTCTTTATTGGAAGCTTCCTCTTCTCTAGGGAGGAATTTCTCTGCTGCAGCCATGATCCAACGCAACCTGCGATCGATCGACAAGAGGCCTCCTTTAGACCCCAAAGTGAAGATTGAAGCTGCAGCGAAGATAACTCCCGTCAAGAGATCATTGCTTGGTGCCACAAAAGTCATCGATCTAGATGAGAAGGTTCCCTCGGATCTGTGGCAGAAACTCCACGGCGCTCATGGTTCGAAGAAGCCTCGCTTGGAAGTTCCTACTCCTACTCTGGTCAGGGATGTCGGCCTGTCGGTCTGGAAGGTTTGCTTTCACGTAGTTGCTCTTCTTCAGTTTTCAGATACATTCCTGCTTTTCTTTTCTTTCCTTTTTATTTATATACACCATATCACGGATGATGTCTTTCTTTGGCGCATAGGCCTTACAAGGCATTCTCTGGGTTGCGGATGCCTCTGCCAAGTGGGATGCTGAGAAGGCTGCTTTGGAGAGAGAGAGAAGTAGATCTTGCGATCAAATGCCAAAAGATATCCAAGCAAGCTTGCGAAACTTACTGAGGCGGTCAAGCGTCATTCTTCTCAAGCTGCTTCGCATCGATCCAAAATTGTCGAGTTGGAGGTTGTGAACAGAAGGATTCTTAAGGAAGCTGGCCAGATCGATGCCTATTACTCAATGATGTCGAGGGTGGAGACGATCACGCAGTTCGTGGCTGGCCAACATTCTGAGTGGGATCTGGATGCCGAAATCGCGACCTTCCATGACTGCTATCTCCCCGATCAGCCTGCTCCTGGCGATGATATTTTTGCTTCTTTTGACGCGGAGGAATGTGATGACGATTGTGGTCCAAGCACTGACGCAGCATCCGATCATGGCAAGGGGTTAGATGTGCTTCCAGCGAGCGAGATGGAGCAGCCGAAGGACGTCTCAAACGAGGATGAAGATTAGGGTTGCGTTCCCTTATAATTTTATTTTGTGATGGTACAAACTTCTTTTTTGGGGTGTGTGGGTCGTCTAAGGGCCGAGAACAATATTTGTCCGTCACACGGGCAAGGTCTCTTCCTGGGAAGAGAATGTAGATTTTATTTGTGCATGCATGCCTTATATCTCTTGCGTATTTTGCTTGGTAGTGTCCTCCCTTTGTGTGCAGGTATTTCAGGATGCTTGGATGCTTCAGGCCGAAGGCTTTAAGACGAGGACTCTTGCAGAAGTCTCTGGTCGCGGGTGGCAGCTGCGCTTACCGAAGGAAGTTTCCAGGCGGGTGATGAGTATCACATTGGAACATGCGCTCGGATTTGTTACCTCTATTGTTTTTGTTCGATTTTCTTATTTGTATGATGTACTTAATGAATAAAATATGCTTTTGACTTACTATTTCTACTCATGCAAAAAAGGAAATATTTACGATCACGTAATAACACATGCAAATGTCATTCATTTTACAAAGTTCCACAACATAGAAGTCACACAACAAGGAATTTTCACACAAGCAGATTGATCACAATCGAACTACGAAGAAGACGTACTTAGAGAAAAAGCAAAGCAACAACTATGGATAAATGACCTTGAGTGTCTTGAGTTTCTAGCGAGGAAGCTTTCTGTCGGTAGTGTCTAAGAAGTTTATGTTCCGATGAAGGAAGACTTCTCTTAGAAATCCTTATTCTTTAAGGGTACCGCATTCGAACTCTGTGGGATAGCTTCGCCATCATTGGATTCTAGTTGGTATGCGCCTTGATCGACGATCCTAGTTATATTGTATGGCCCTTCCCATGTTGGGGCTAGCTTGCCCGACTTGGTTTCATGGGTGTTTTGAAAGCCTTTTCATAGTACCCAATCACCGATACGGAAAGTTAGAATCCTCACATTCTGATTGTACCTCCGGACAACCTGTTGTTGGTGTCTAGCTAGGCATAATCGGGCTTGGTCATGAAGTTCGCTAGAAGTATCCTGGTCGGCCGACAACTCCAAACGATTCTGTTCTTCGGACAAGAAACTTGTGCGGTCTGTAGGGATGAGAATTTCGGCGGGAATGACCACTTCACATCCTTGCATTAACAAGAAAGGAGACTAACCGGTCGCTACTTTTGGCATCGTTCGATCGGCCTAGAGGACGTAGGGTAGCTCATCAGCCCAATTTCCCTTATCTTTCACGAGATGTTTCTTCAGATTGTTTATGATCACCTTGTTGCTAGCTTCGGCTTGTGTGTTAGACTGGGGGTAGCGAGGTATTGAGGTGACTAGATTGATGTTCCAACGACTACAAAAATCTCTGGTCCTCTAACTTATGAATTGAGACCCATTGTCACATACAATCTCCAAGGGTACCCCAAAACGACAAAGGATGTTCCTAAAGATGAAAGAAATCACCTGTTTATCCTTGATATTTCGATAAGCATCAGTTTCAATCCACTTAGACAAGTAATCAGTCATTGCGAGGAAAAATACTCTTTGCCCGGACGAAGGGAGTAACTTCCCGACCATGTCCATTTCCCATCGCATAAATGGCCATGGCATGAGGGTAGAATAGAGTGGTTCAGGAGGTTGGTGAGCTGTTGGTGCGTGTCTTTGGCAAGCGTCAAATTTACGGCAGAAATCTACAACATCCTTTCTCATGGTGGGCCAGTACCACCCCTGCCGAAGAGGTTTGTTGGACAGAATTCTTCCTCCCGTATGGTTTCCACAATCTCCCTTATGAACTTCTTCTAGAAGTCTCTGAACGCCTTCCTTGAAAAGGCATTACTAGAGTGTACCTACTGTCGACCGGTGGAACAATTCCCGTTCTCAACTGAAAACTTGTAGCTTTCATCTTTAGCAATTTAGCCTCGGTTTTATCTTCCAAAAGTTTTCCCTTGGTTAGCCAATCAAGGTATGGCTGAGTTCAAGGTGCTTCACTGACTTCTGAGGGGTCGAGGGGATTCTCTTCATGACTCGGGCTACTCAGAGGCAGATTAGGGTCGGGATCGTAACGCAAACTCCTGATGTCAATGTCGTCGTTGCTCATGAAGACGTCGTTGCGGGACGTGGTCCTGAGATGGAAGACGTCTTCGGTCATACTATCAGACTTCTCGATATCACCAACATAGGTTCTTCTAATGGCGGGAACCATTATGTGGATCATCGAGATGACGGGATATTCATCAAGGTCAATGGTCGAAGCTAGAGGAGCGAGAGTGTAATATTCGGGAATTTTTTAATATTTTATTTTGAATTTTAGAAAAATATATTTAAGAAAAAAAATTCTTAACTTAAAAGTAATTAATAATTATTTTAGGGTAAAGTTTGTACTAATGAAGATTTCAGGGTAAAAAGTGCAATTGTGTATAAGCTTTAGCCGACTTTCTCCAACTTGTATATATATGTACATGTCTATGTACAATTTCACAAGAAGAAGTCCGAGAGGAATGAAGGAAGGGAGAGAGAGAGGGGGGGGGGGGGAGGAGGGTATTAGCCCGGTGTTGGATTCGTTCGTCGGGTCGGATTTTGGAGTTCAGATGTGATTTGGTAAGTTTTATTAGTTAATAGTTTGTTTAGATTTTACTATTTTTTCTAGATCTATAGTTGATTTTGATATGAAAATCGGTTGATATATAGTTCTTAGATGGTGTTTTCAATAGTGGATTTATATTCGGTAAAAGATTTCGGAGTAATTTTAGGGTATTGCTTTGTAATGATATTAGGGAGACCTCTGATCCAGTTTTTGAAAAAGGTTTGAACTAGAAATATGTTCTTTTATATATATAGTATGATCTTGTCATGTTTTAAAGGATTTGGAATTATACACAAGAAGTTATAAAACATCCTGGCTTTTCTTTGTTTTTGGGGTTAGAGTTTGTAAGAGTTAAAAAGCTATTATTATTCATTGGGGTTTATATATGCATATAGGAGCGTGAGTCCTAGGTTGTGATCAGAGACGAAGGGCAAAGACATGCTATCTATCTTAGACGGGGTTTCACGTTGTATGATAATTAGTGGTTTCTTGGCGTTGGAAATTCGTCCTCAAGGTAAGTCGTTTACGACTTGCTCAGTTGATGTTCAATACTTGTTAGACTTCATGTGGTGCTTGTAGGATTGGTTTTGGGGAACTAGTCCCTAGATGATTATTTAATGATTACTTGTGTATGATATGTGTGAAAAGAATTTCATTGGGCTTTCATCGAATGTGAAGCTTTCGAATATTTTCTCTATTTTGGTACCGTTCTCGGCATGACCATGTGCGTAGTCCTCTGGGTTGAAGTGACGGCTACGTATGGTTATGTGACAGAGAATCATGCCCCTTTAAAAGAAAAGTTATATGTGTTTTAGGCAAGTGCTCCTGAGGAGGCTTGACCTGGGGTTAGGAGGATGGAATTGTGCAGGGTGGGAGGTCGCACCTCGACACCTGGGGTGTAGGGTTGATAAGCGTCATGAAATGGAATGGTGAGAGAATGGTCGTATTGTTCTGCTTGGATTTGTATGTGTGTATGTGTATGGAAGTTTGATATGTGGTTTGTGTTTATGATCTATGGAAAGTAAGTATGGATTTAGAACTGATATATGTTGTAATCATGCGAACCTTGCTTGTGTGTGTGTTAGGTACTTCATTGGTTTTTAAATGTCTTACTAGTACCGTATGGATTCTAGCTTGTATTAGAATGGTAGCTGACCCTTCGGGGACTTGTTTTTTTTAGTTTCAGGTAAAGACAAGGGACCCATGATGGAACCTCGGCTGAATGATGGAACAGGTCGTTGAAGGCCGTGTCATTAGGATGGGTTCAGTTGGGAGAAATGGTGGTTACTTTTTGGTATCTTTTATATAGTGTGTTGTTCTGATAAAGAAAGGGTAGTGGTATGTTAATGAAATGTTTCCAGGAAGTGTTGTAAATTATGTTGTTTTGAGTTTCATGCATGTTTTCTATACTTGGGTTTTATAAATATCGGTTCGATGTTTTATTCATGTTTTCTCATCGTGCCCGAGTTGCAAGATCCAAGTGAACTCGTTGTCAAACTATCCTAGGTAGTACCTAGTAAGGTCTACTACCGCGTAGCGCCCGGTGTAAAGACGGGGTGTCACAAATTGTTATCAGATCCAGGTTGACAACAAGGGCACATGGAACTGAACAACGAGTGTACTCGAGGTCCAAACTAAAACTAAAATCGGCCGGTTATTTCAAATTATTTCAATGGGGTAGTCATATTGCATTTACATGGCAGATGACACGCCTCAATTCTGTCATCATCAGCCGAAGGACTTCATGTAGACTAGTAAGTTATTTTGTTAATTTCAGTTAAAGATAGTTTAAATAGTAAAATCCAAGTGAACTCGTTGGATGTTTATTCATGTTTTCTCGTCGTGCCCGAGTTGCAAGATCCAACTGAACTCGTTGTCAAACTAGCCTAGGTAGTACCTAGTATGGTCTACAACCGAGTAGCGCCCGGTGTAAAGACGTGGTGTTACAGAGAGAATCCGCTTGAGCATTCTGCTCTCTTGGGATTTTTACGAAGGATATCTTCTCGAACTGAGGGATTAGATTTTTGACCACGTCTAGATAAGCCATCGTCCTTTCGCCAATGGCTTCATACAACCCCAGAATTTGGTTGATTATCAAAAACGAATCACAGTTAACCTCTACCTGTTGTATGCATAAGTCTTTGTCGAGAATCAGACTGAAAATCAGAGCCTCATACTCAACTTCATTGTTCCTGGCTTCAAACGTGCATCTCACGGATTGTGCCACCCTATCCCCCTGTGTTGGTTTTTGATTTTAGGACTACTCCTATATCTGTTCCCCTAATGTTTGAGGCGCCATCTGTGTGAAGCGTCCATTTGACTGGAGACTTGGCTTCTAGCATCATTAACTCCGCTGATTCTGTTCCTTCTTCCATCGTAGGACTGAAATCAACCACAAAGTCAACTAGCACCTTGGATTTCAATGCGGTTCTAGGCTCGTATTGAATGTCGAATAACCTCAAATGAATTGCTCACTTAGCCATTCTTCTTGTGAACTCAAGCTTATGCATGACTGTTTTCAAAGGGTGTGTGGTTCTTACCATGATCGTGTGTGCCTCGAAGTATGGGCGAAGTTTGTTGGAGCACATGACTTGTGCTAAAACCAACTTTTCCAAGGAAGAGTAACGGGTCTCGGACGGCAGGAGAGTCCTACTTGCATAGTATATAGGTTGCTGCTGCCCATCCTGTTCGTAGACCAGCACTCCAATGATGGCTTGCTTGGTAACGACCATGTATAGGGGTAAGGCCTCTCCTTCCTCGGGCTTTGCTATGATTAGAGAATCAGAGAAGTATTTCTTCAACTCCTGGAAAGCCTCCTCATGTTTGGCGGTCCATTGGAAGCACTTGTTCTTCCTTTGTACTTTGTAGAAGAGACGGCATCGGTCCGCTAACTTGGATATGAATCTATTCAAGGCGGCGAACTGCCCAGTAAGCTTTTGAACATCTTTCATGCACCTGGGAGACTTCAACATTACTATGGCGCGAACTTGTTTGGGGATGGCTTCTATCCCTCTCTGGGTGACTAAATACCCTAGGAACATCCCAGATTTCACGCTGAAAGTACACTTCTGCGGGTTCAGCTTCATGTTATATTGCTTCAAGATATTAAAAGCTTTCTCTAGATGACGTCTGTGATCTACAACTTTCTTCGATTTAACGAGCATGTCATCTATATATACCTCCATAGTCTCTTTGATTTGGCCTTGGAACATTTTATTCACTAGCCTTTGATACGTGGCTCCATCGTTTCACAACCCAAACGGCATCACCTTGTAACAGTATGTTCCTTTGCTAGTTATGAAGGATGTACTCTCTTGATCGCTTTCTTCCATCCTGATCTGGTTGTAACCACTGAAGGCGTCCATGAAAGTCAACAATTCATGGCCCGCCGTGGCATCTACCAAGGCATCTATGTGAAGTAACGGAAATGAATCCTTGGGACGAGCCTTGTTCAAATCCGTGAAATCTACACACATCCTCCATTTTCCATTCTTCATGGGCACAACGACTACATTTGCTAGCCATTCTGGGTACTTGACCTCCATGATCTTTTCAGTCTCCATCAACTTTCTTACTTCTTCATCCACTATCTTATTTCTCTCATCAGCGAATTTCCTTCGTTTCTGCTTTACCGGTGGGTGATTAGGGTCCATGTTCAACTTGTGGGTGATGATCTCCGGAACGATTCCCACCATATCCTCATGGGATCAAGCAAAACATTCTGTATTTTTACTTAAGAAATCTACCAGCTCATTTTTCGTGGATAGCTCCAAGTCCTTTCCAATCTTTACGGACCGATTGAGGTTGGATTGGTCTAGGGCCAATTCCTCTACCTGTTCATCTTTCTTTTCCTTTTCTTTTAGAAAGGTAGAGTTAGTGGTTTCCTTTAATTTCTAGGTGGATTTTTGATTGGTGGTCGGCTTCAGTGCCGACTTGTAACACTCTCGAGACGTTCTTTGATATCCGCGAATCTCTTGAACCCCCCACGGTGTCAGGAATTTCACCATCTGGTGGTAAGTGGAGGGGACGACTCTCATGTCGTGGAGCCATGGCCTCCCCATTATTACATTACAACAAGAAGGGCAATCCATAACAAAGTATCTAACCTGGATGTTCATGCTCTTTGCGTATGTGGGAAGGGTGATGTCTCCTATTGTGTGCTTCACTTCTTCGTTGAAGCCTACGAGCGTTGTTGGGTTCTTCTCCATGTCTTTCCCGTTTCACCCCATTTCGTTTAGAGCCCCCGGCGTCATGAGGTTGGTCGAGCCTCCAAGATCAAAGAGAACCTGCTTCATTAAGACATTTTGTATGGAGAGGAAATCAGGAGACCATCATGGTGAGGTTCTTCAAGACAATTGACGTCATCCTCGTCAAAGTGTATTGCGAGATTGATGACGTCTTTCTTCATTTGTGTTGGGCGGTCAAGAGCGCTTTCTCGCACATTCCTTTTGGCCGCTGAGTATGTAAGGCCGCATACGCTTTATCCTCCAGTGATTACGTTCACGACCTTGGCAGGCACTAGCGACGCTGGACTTCCCGCGCGTGAGGCTTCCACGACATCTGGGGGGACTTGCGCATTTGGCGCGACTTTTGTGATCCTTCCTCGAGATACGAGGTAGGCGATCTCTCTCCTCAGCGCCACGTATTCTTTGGTTTACATGTCCGTAATCGTCATGGAAATCACACCACCTGCTCATATCCTTATTTGGATAGGATTTTTCATTCCTCTTTGGCCACCTAACACCCCGTATCGTTAGGGCTATGTTCTTCACGAGGTCCTCGGGGGATATACTCAGGTTAAACTCGTCATACTTTATCGGTAAAGGTTTGGCAGGTTTGATCTCGTTGACGTTTACCTTCACCGCGTCGGGATGAGAGCGTCGATATGGTTGGTCACTGCATTCCGATGACGATCCGGTGATGCCTTCTTATCTAACCTTTCCCAAACGCTTGCAGGTTTCCTCATTTTCAAATCTTCTTCCAGTCTTATCTGATCCAGAGCTTTAGTTTGGACATCGGAGAAACTATGACAAGGATGCCTAGTGAGCTCTTTGTAGTGGTATCCATCTTGATTTACGCCTTGGCAGAAAGTCTCCATAGTCGTCGGCACGTCACAGTACGGGATAGAGATCTTTTCTCGGTTGAACCTGTCTAGGCACTATCGGGTGGACTCTTCTGATTTTTGGATAACCCGATACAAATTGTTAGATTGCTTCTGGAATCTTTGACTGCTAGCGAATTGTACCCGGAAGGAGTCCATCAACTCAGAAAAGGATCGGATACTTCCTTTTGGAAGGTTGACAAACCGATTCAAGGCCAGCCCCGCGAGAGCTGCCCCGAAACCCTTGTACATTAGTGCTTCACGACAGTGATATGGAACTGCACTGGTCACCATTTTTTGCTTGAATATGGCTATGTGCTCGTCGAGGTCTATGTTGATAGGGTTTCTCGGCCAACAAATAAATTTGTAAGTCAAGACCCCGCTGAATACAGCGGAGTCAGGATCGTTCCACAAGAAGCAAGGTTATTGGTTTATCAATCTAATAAAAAGCAAATAAAATTAAACAAAACACTCACGAGATGCCTCGTTAACGACCTTGCAGGATCATTACCGAACCACCGTACACAATACTATCTTACTTCATCAAACATGCTCAACTATGCCGGGCTTAACCCCGACCCTAGAAAAATAGACTACTCACTACTCATGATTAAGAAACTAAAAACTTCAATAAAAACAAACATTGAAACAAAACTCAAACTTAAATTAATAACAAAAATATCGTCTTACAGAGAATCAGAAGAAAACCAAAACAAAACAATCACCAAACCACAAACTCGATCAACGAACCTCGGAAATCGTCGTCACCGAACCGATCCGGCTCTCTCTCCTTCGGCCTTCCTTCTCCTCCAAAACTAGCTCTAAAACTCTACTCCAAAATTCAGCCCCCCCCCCCCTTTCTATGCTAGATAGAAGGGTATTTATACTAAAAAAATCCTAAAAAACTAAAAGGGCTAAAAGATAAAAACTTTCCTAAAAAGATAGAAACAATCTCTAAAAGATAGAAATAAAATCTAGAAAGATATTAAACCCTAAAATACATATTCGAATAACCCATAAAGATTCTAAAAAGATACTCAACCGATATGGAAATAAATTCCCGCTCAGGATCGGTGAATAATAAAATAATACTCCGAAATCTTCTTCGTCGTGGCCTCGTTAACGACCCTTCACAGCCTCGTTAACGAGCCTGGGTTTTTGTTTTCTTCAACACCTCCTCTCCTTTTCTTGAGCTTTGACTTCTTAAATCTTGTACTTTCTCGTCCTTCACTGTGATGCTCCAAATTTAGCTCCATTTAGCTCCTTTCCTCGCTAAAACCTGTAAAATACACAAAATAGCGTAGATTCCACCCTTTTCGTAGATTTATACTAAACTAACTAAAAATACTCAAAACGAAACCTAAACTAGACAAAATTAATCCTAATAAGCAAAGAAAACCTATCAAAAACTATACCAAAAATGCGAACATCAAAATACCCCATACTTAGACTTGCTTGTCCTCAAGCAATAATCAAGATACTAACCAACACAAATCATGCTTATCAAGACATAGCCATCTTCAAAAAGCAACATCTACACATAAGAAAATTATAGCAAAAGACTATTAACATCCTCACACATATATGCACTTAAATAGACATAAAATAATACAATCCAACCACTCAAGGGATATAATGTGTTTCACTCCACTCTCATGTGTTTGGGCTTATAATATCAATCTCTCAACTCCTCCTATATACAAAAACTCATAGAAATTGGAACTTATATCACCAATACTCTCCACCCAAGATTTGTCAAAACAAGCAAAGAATCCTCAAGAGAACTTAGGCTCAATGAAAAACTTCATAGAAGCTTCCATTCGGCTGGGTTGTAATGGGGCTTGGTAATAACAATAGGGCATGGAAATATTTTGGTCATGTGGTGCTAATAATATCCGGGAATCAAAGACTCCTAAAAACTCACACACAACATCAAAACTCTCATATAAAATAACCAAACTCACTCTCATATTATGCACACTTATTTTCACTCACCCATTTATCATCCTAGAAAGTCTCATAACCAAAAATAAAAGAATTTCTTGATATTATTTTTAAACACAAATGCACTTCAACTATTCCTCTTTCTCTTTTTTTTTCTTTCTATTTATTTTTTTTTATTCTTCTTTCGCTGCCTCGTTAACGAACCCACATCCGGGTCGTTAACGATTCACCATATACATTTCTTCCCTTCAAGCTTTATTTTGTGCATCTTTTTTTTTATCAAGAGACCTTTCTTACATATAATAACAAGAGACTTCCAATCTACCCTTCCAAACCCCCTTTAATTCAAGCAAATAGAAACTCTTTTCTTTTCAACAAAACACAAGACTTCACCTCTCCAATCTAAGTCCTAATTCCCGGATAGGGTCAAGCTTATCTCGGCTAGGGAACAATTTTTGTGGAGCTAAAAATAAAAGGTTTCAGGCCAGAATTGGTTATCAAAAGAAGGAATAATGTAAAGGTAGATAGGGGATAATAGGGCTCATAAAAATAAGTTCTCTATCATATGATCTTCACAAGTAATGAACTAAAATTTTTTATAAGGGTCTCCAGAAATAGATAACCATCACAATTCCAAGAGATAATATGCATAAGGAGAGTAAATCACACAAAAAAGAAGAGGGATTTTATAAATGTTCTCCCTATAAGGCCAAAAATTACTCACAAGGTAGATTTTATTGGATTGCATCATCTATGCTATAAAGTATATGTGCTCAATTCCATCTAATGCTATTCTCTTCTAATAAAACAATAATTTCAATTATTTAAGAATCCGGCTATACTTTCAAAGACATATTTGCAAGGAATTATATGATTAAACTAGTGATTGCTATCATAGAACTTTTAAGAAGGAATATCTATCAATTCTAAACTCTTTTTTGGATTTTTAAATTTTTCAAAATATTTTTTTTGGTTTTTTCGATTTAACAAAAGTAACAACTACATAAAACATAAAAATACCTAGGACATAATTATTCTACTTTCTTCCCACCCCATACTAAAAATTACAGTGTCCCCACTGTAAGAAAAATAACAAGAAGAGGGAAAAGAAATAGAAAACAAAACAAAAAATATTAAAAAGCAAAAGAAAGAAATAAAACTTACAAAAATGGAAACAAGGAAAGGAAACTTCATCTTGAGCTTGATCAACGGTTCGGTGGAGGAAAATAGTGCTCAAAGTTCCCCATGAAGTCATACATCGTCCTCCAACGCTCAGCATCCTCCGCCTCTCTCTGACGTTGCCGCTCGTCCTCCATCGACATGCGTGCGGAGTAGACGGTTTCCCATCTATCCATCCTCCGATGAATGTGATCGGTCTGGAGGTGAAGCTGCTACATCCGTGCAGAAAGATCCTCGGCCCATGGTGGTGGTATGCTCGATCCTGCGTACTCGGGCTGAGGAGGTGGTGGGTAGTGAGGCTGGAAATGGTCTTGATACATCACCGGGTTGTAAGGCATTAAGCCATATGCATGAGGGTCGACAGGAGCTGGTGGAGGGTCGACAGGAGCTTGCGGCACCTCGTTAACGAAGCTGGTTGCCTCGTTAACAGTGTTGGGCGGTGGCTGGAAATGGTCGTTAACGACCCTGGTTGGCTCGTTGACGAAGATGTTGCCTCCTAATTCCTCCGTCTCCATGTTTTCTACTGTAAAGTTGAGCTCCTCAGTGCCGCCCTCGGTGTCGGCTTCCTCGGTGTCATTGCCTACAACCTCGGTATCCTCTTGCTCATCTTATTCTTCATATTCGTCCACATCGTCCCGCTCAAACCGGGTGTGACGTGGTCAAAGCGAGAGCTCATCCTCTGGTTTTGGCTCCAATGGGTAAGGCTGGCCCGTCCACACTTCGTACCAATTTGGTACATAGAGTAGCTCGTACATGTCGAGGGAAGGTATGACGACTTGATCTCGAACCTTCACTTTGTAGCCTCCCTCGGCTTGCACGAAAATCCCTGAACTATACCAATAGTTCTTGTTGAGGAGTTGAGCGTGGGCCGGTGTGTAGCGGGTGAGATCCACTCCAAGATTTTTAGCCAAGAGGCTAACCAAATTGCCACACCACACCTCCTTGGACTTGTGGGACTTCTCGACGTAGTAGAGCCATTCGTGCCCCAAATTCAAGGGGTCGGGCTCCTCGAAGAGGATGGTGCGGAAGCAAGCGACCTCCGTCCTTGTAGACCGGTTCAACTCCTTCTTCGGCCAGAATAGTGCGGCGAGGACTCTCAAGATGATCCGGAAGATTGGGTTGACTATGGTTGCCCCGGATAGCGCCGCGGTGGAGGATTGAACCTCTCCGGTGATGTAGCTCCAAGTGCGGGTCACTCGGTAATCCTTCAAGCTATAGTTTATAGAAGGGTTTGGGAGCTCCAAGATTGCATTGAACTCCGCCATGGTGAAGTCACGGTCCTCGTTACCGAGCCGAAACCGAATGCGTCCTGGTGAGATCTTCGACGAGAAGTTGGTCTCCAAGGTGGCCAAGAACTCGGATGTGAGGGCCGGATAATGTGGCAAGCTCTCTTGCTTCAATAAGTGTGCGGCCCCAAGGATGATGAAGGCATCCTTGACATCCGTGTAGATGCTCGTAGAGACGGCGCTAGACTTTGAGAACCATCGGGTGTAATGGTCCTTCTCCAAGAAATCCCGGTAGCGCCGTACTTGGCTTTGGCTGCTCAAAATCACATCGACCACCCGGGGTGGAGATGGAGACCTGTGGTTCCTCCTCTTCTTCTGGGCTCGGGTAGCGGGTCTGCTTGAACTAGCCATGGATCCTACAAAATAATCGAAAATTTTCCAAGATAAGATCCACTCAAAGATAATAGGTACGAGACCCCATACTTGTTCTCAAAATTAACCTCAGAATTATTCATAAACTACCCAATTGGGTTGTTTACGAGTCTAGGCTCGGATCAAGCATTAACGAAGTGCAGGGTCGTTAACGAGCCTGGGTGGGTCGTTACGACCCGCCGAGAGCAAAACGAGTAATTTCCGAAATTAAATCTACCTCTAATTCAGCACAAATCAAGCATGCAATCTTCTATTATTCTCCACAATTCCCTCATTGGGTAAAAGCACCCCATACTTACTCAATTACCCATCCCGAACATGCTAAAAATTTCCCGGAATTTTGACATGCAAAGTTCGAACTTTTAGATCTAGAACAAGAAAAATTCATGCTTTCCTAACTAAAGGGTTACAATAGCTAATCTAACATGAATAAACTTACCTAAAACATAAACAACTAAGCACAATCAAGAATTTTTAGAATGGAATTTAAGCATGCTCATCGATCTCCCTAAAAATCATGATTCAAGATATAAAATTTAACCTTACAAATAATCAATCATGCAAATTCAAGCAAGGGTTTAGAAATCATACCGGAGAACCGAGAATTAAAAGAACAAGGGTCGGAATCGGGGTCATTAACGAGCTCGTCGTCGACGGTGAATGGCTTTCGAACTCCGGTAACAATGGCGTCTCCGGTGGTCGTTAGCGTGGAATTTCCGACTCGGTGGGAGAGAAGGGAAAGGGATTGAGAGAGTTTTGGGTTTGAGAGTGAATGTGGGAGAGATTGTGGTAGAATTTTTGGAGGGGTAGAAGGGTTTTTATAGGAGGGGTAAAGATAGAGGGGGTGGCGGCTAGGGTTAGAAAGGTTAACTAGGTTAGAATTACTTACCTGCCCCGTATTGTGACGAATCGGGTCGTCCGAACTGGGTCGTTAACGAGCCACCGTAGCCTCCTTGAGTGAATTTCGACCCCTTTTTTTCCTGAAATCTTGTTAGCTCAAAAATCTTATTTCTATCCTATTAAAAACTAAAAAACAAAAATAAAAGAAAGCTAGGAAATAATCTAAAAGAAAAGTAAAAATAAAAAAAAATAAAATAAACCTATTCTAAAAAGCGGGTTGCCTCCCGTAAGCGCTATGTTTAACGTCGTTAGCCGGACGAGCTCTCTTGCTAGTTTCATGGTGGTTCATGTCTGGCCTTGTTAGGGTCTTGAGATAGCTTGCCTGTAGCTTTACTGCCTCTGTGCACTTGAATTGCTAAATTAGGACCTTCTTCTTCTATCAATAAGCTCGATATCCCTGGGTTATTGTTGTAGTCCGAAAGCCAAGGTGGTTTGGACTTTTCTGTAACCTCTGTAGTAGGGCCTTTGTGCATGGGAGCATCATTGATCGGCAGATGTGGCTCGATAGGGACTGTGGTGTCTGGTTCGGGTTGAGTCAACTCTAGTTGTGCCACTCCAATTGGGTCGTTAGCTTTCTGATCTAAATTGAATTCCACCTGTTCCTCTCCTATATCAAAAGTGAGGAGTCCCTTACGCACATCAACTCTTTCTCCTGCTGTGGCTAAGAATGGTCGCCCGAGAATTATGGGAACATGAGGGTCTTCCGGCATGTCAAGGACAATAAAATCATTCGGTATAAAGAATTTCCCGACTTGAATAGGGTAATCGTCCACTACTCCTGTTGCTTTGACACTTGACCCATCTGCCATGTACAGATTCATGTCTACTGGTTCCAGTGGTCCCATATTGGCTTTAGACCAGATTTAGAGTGGAACAAGACTAGCACTGGCACCAAGATCGCATAAAGCTTTGAACTTGTGGTTGCCTATGCCGATTGTGATTGCAAACCTCCCAGGATCTCCAAGCTTTTCTAGAAGAGCTATGGATCTGACCTCGTCCTGCAGCTCTGTAATAGATCTTTTCCTGCTAAGAATATCTTTCAAGAATTTTGTGTAAGCCGGCATTTCGCTTAGGGCCTCAGCGAATGGGATGGAAATATTAATGCCCTGAAGAATCTTAACGAAATGCTTGAACTTACTCTCAGTAGAGTCCATAGATTTCTTAACTGGAAATGGAAGAGTTTTCACCATTCTCGGAACCAAATTAGGCTCGAGAGGTGAGAGTACCGGGTCGACACTGGGGTCGTTCGGTGTCCTCGGCGGGTCGTTACCGACCCTAGTGGGGTCGTTAACTACCCTGGGATTGAGAGGAGGGCTCGGTTTAGAAAACTTACCTGGGTTGGGCTCGTCAGGAATCCTCGAAGCCTCGTCATCCTGGTTTGTAGGTTCGGTACTAGCTCTCGTTGGCTCGTTAACGAGATGGATGGCGAGATCTTGTTCCTCCTTCTCTTCAGCTTGAACTCTCTCCGGTAGTGTCTTCCCGCTTCTAAGGTGTACCGCTGCTATTTGGCCTCTAGGGTTCTCTTCGGTACGACCCGGGAGTTGCCCTTGTGGTCTTGGGATCCGTGCAACAAGGTCTCCTAGTTGGGAATCAACACTCCTCTTCCAAATATCGAACTCTCCCCATCTTTTATCCAATCCGTTGATGCTCTCTTTAATCTCTTGAACCCATGATGGTGTCTCCTGATGGCCTGGAGGTCGATATGGTGCAGGTCGTCTATCTTGCGGGGGCCCTGTGTAATTATGATTTGCATTCTGATTGCCCCATGATTGATAGTTGTTCGACCTGTCATTATAATTAGGCTGGTTCCTGTAGGGTCCTCTCATGTAATTCATCTCAGCTATCGTCTCAGCGGTTCTAACCTGCTCAATGTTAGTGCAAGCAGAAGTACTATGCGCAGAAGAACCACATTCTTGACATGATTGAGAGGATTTCAGAAAACTTACCTGTTTCCTCAAACGGTTGACCTCATCTTGTAAGAATTGATTTTTAACATCGGAGTCAACTTCATCTCGATTGGGCACATAGAGACGTTTTTGAGTTTGTGGAGCCTGCTGGGTTCCGTACATAGCATCGTAATTCGCCAGCTTGTCCAACAGTTCCCACGCCTCTGTCGGGTTCATCTCTATAAAACCGCACGCAGTATGCGTGTTGATGCGGTTCTTGGTCTCTGCGTTGATACCCTGGAAAAAGATTTCTTGCAATACATATAAAGGTTGCCCATGAGTAGGGCATTGTCTAAGCATCTCTTTAAATCTTTCCCATGTTTCAACAAATGTCTCATTAGGCAACTGGTGATAAGAGGTAATGCGTTTCCTTAACTCCGTTGTCTTAGCAGGAGGGAAAAACTTTGTAAGAAATTGATCATACAAAGCTTTCCAAGTCCTGATAGACTTAGAAGGTAGGCTCTCTAACCAGTTCAGGGCCTTTCCAGTAAGTGACCATCTAAAAGCTTTTAACAGAACATATTCTAGCGAGACACCTTCAGCAGCTATGGTGTCACATAAATCAAGAAAATTTCTAATATGTTCCATAGGGCACTCAGCAGGTTTCCCTTCAAACTGAGCCCGTTTAATCAAGGATATAAATTGAGACTTGATCTCAAAAGGTTTCTCTATCGCAGGAAGCACAATAGGAGATTCTGGCACCCTCAGTTCCGGATGCATGTATTGCTTGGCATTCCTTGGATAGGCGTTTAGCTCCTCCTGCAGTCGAGCCTTGTCTGCATCAGCGCCGTCCTTCTCGGCTTTCAGTGCCTCCATCTGGGTCCGGAGGATCTCTAACTCTCGATCCATCTCTTCAGTTGTGGCCATGGCTCGGTTTTCTCGGAGTCGTCGGTGCAGGGAACGTTCGGGTTCTGAGTAATAACTGGAGCTATCAAACTGAAGCCTTCTTCGTCCTACCGGCATACACTGAGAAAACAAACAAAGAAAACAAAAATTAAAAACAAAAACGGGGTCGGGCTAGTCCCGATCCCAAAGATAAACTAACAACTCGTTGCTTCCACGGCAACGGCGCCAATTTATTGATAGGGTTTCTCGGCCAACAAATAAATTTGTAAGTCAAGACCCCGCTGAGTACAGTGGAGTCAGGATCGTTCCACAGGAAGCAAGGTTTCTGGTTTATCAATCTAATAAAAAGCAAATAAAATTAAACAAAACACTCACGAGATGCCTCGTTAACGACCTCGTCAGGATCGTTACCGAACCACCGTACACAAAAATATCAAATAACGAGCTAATAAAGTTCTAATTAACACTCGGTACCGAAGGAAGCATTCAACAACGAAGATTTATAAGAAATAATTCAATAAAAACAAATATCTAGGATAAGAGACACCACAACATAGCCAAGCATAAGAATTCATAAGAAGATAAGATCATGCCTTTAAATAGATAGAGTCATCAACTTTCATTGACTTGACAAGTAAATTAATCTATTTTCATAAACTAACTCACTCAATTGCTTGTTTTGGATCCAAAGCTTGAAACTTCCGTTTTCAAACAATATCAACCTTCAAGTTACCAACTTTCTCTTTCAATCAAGTTAAAACTCAAATTACCTCAACTCCCGTTTCGGTATTAAGCACAACAAACAATCTCAATAAAAATAAAAGGCATTCAAAATACTATCTTACTTCATCAAACATGCTCAACTATGCCGGGCTTAACCCCGACCCTAGAAAAATAGACTACTCACTACTCATGATTAAGAAACTAAAAACTTCAATAAAAACAAACATTGAAACAAAACTCAAACTTAAATTAATAACAAAAATATTGTCTTACAGAGAATCAGAAGAAAACCAAAACAAAACAATCACCGAACCACAAACTCGATCAACGAACCTCGGAAACCGTCGTCACCGAACCTCGTCACCGAACCGATCCGGCTCTCTCTCCTTCGGCCTTCCTTCTCCTCCAAAACTAGCTCTAAAACTCTACTCCAAAATTCAGCCCCCCCCCCTTTCTATGCTAGATAGAAGGGTATTTATACTAAAAAAATCCTAAAAAACTAAAAAGGCTAAAAGATAAAAACTTTCCTAAAAAGATAGAAACAATCTCTAAGAGATAGAAATAAAATCTAGAAAGATATTAAACCCTAAAATACATATTCTAATAACCCATAAAGATTCTAAAAAGATACTCAACCGATACGGAAATTAATTCCCGCTCAGGATCGGTGAATAATAAAATAATACTCCGAAATCTTCTTCGTCGTGGCCTCGTTAACGACCCTTCACAGCCTCGTTAACGAGCCTGGGTTTTTGTTTTCTTCAACACCTCCTCTCGTTTTCTTGAGCTTTGACTTCTTAAATCTTGTACTTTCTCGTCCTTCACTGTGATGCTCCAAATTTAGCTCCATTTAGCTCCTTTCCTCGCTAAAACCTGTAAAATACACAAAATAGCGTAGATTCCACCCTTTTCGCAGATTAATACTAAACTAACTAAAAATACTCAAAACGAAACCTAAACTACACAAAATTAATCCTAATAAGCAAAGAAAACCTATCAAAAACTATACCAAAAATGCGAACATCAGTCTACCGTGCCGTCATACGGGCTCATACTAAGTATCGAGAATTTCTTTGGTATCTCAACATAGGCGATATGAGGAGCGAAGGGTGACTCGTTGTAACCGTCAACCGATATCTTCGCAAACTTCTCGGTGAACATCTTGAATTGATTTTGGACAATACTTTCGAGGTATCAGGGACGTCAGCGGTCCCAATCCTCATCATCGTCCATGATGTCATCTTGAAAGCGTCGAGGACTAACTTCTCGCGCTGATCGAAGACGTATGGGTGCCCTTGTTCCCTCGCCAGTAGGGTTACCCTATGCAGGGGTAAACGACGGCACTCCGGGGACTGTTGCTGGTGGAGTAACGAACTCCATGCCAGGGATTCTCTCACGCCGACCAGTAGGGTTTCCAGAGGAACCTTCACCCCCGTTGTTTCGGGTTCGACTTGTTGTTCGTGCGCGCGGGCCAACAAAGGAAACAGACCAGAGTTGGGAGCGCAAACCATCATTATCGGTGGTTAACTGCTCGATGCTGGCCTTGTGTTTTTCATTGCAAGCACGTTGGTCAGTTAGTTCCTTCTCCAAAGCATGAAGCCTTTGAGCGAACTCAGACAACTCGAGGCGAAGAGCTGTCGATGTGTCCGGGCATGCGTCTCAGTCACCCCGACATTTGGCTCTCCATTAAACTCGTTAGGGTTGTTCATGGAGACTTCTTGAACTTCTTTTGAAGTAGAAAAACAAATCCTTTTTTTTCGTTGGGCCCCACGGTGGGCTCCAAATTGTTTTGGACAAAAATTTGACAAGTAAACTTCTGTCCAAGATTAGGGCACGATCAAATCGAGGGGCGAGTAAATACTCAAGAAATATTTGAATCAGAGAAATCCGAATACAAATGCTCTCTTTTTGATAATTATGTTCTGGTCAAGTGTGTGTGTACAAACGAATGAATCGTCAAAATCTATCATATATTTCCCCAGCCTAACGTTCCTCTCCCACGTCCCGCGATCTCCGAATTCATAGGGCATATCTCCAACTGCTATCCACTTCCCGCATATTTCGGAAGAGCGAACTGCTGCAATTGTTGTCATTTGAGTGTGCATCTCTGTCTCGTGACGGAGGATTTCTTCCTTCATCTTGGTGATCGCTGACATCATCTTGAGTTTATGTCTTCGGATGGGTCAAATTGCTTTTTGGGCCCAACAACTTTTACGTCCCATATCCATTTCACATATGCTTTTAGGCGAGTAGTCCTAGAACTCCCTTGGAAGAAGCCTTATACTTCCACATATGTATAGTTGAAACTTCTAGCGTGCTACTACCAAGGCGCTTTCCAATGTCTCCTTAATGAAACAAAGTTCCAAAACTTCCTTTTTTTATGTAGGCTATAGCATCTCTTTTGATGGGACTTTTATGCTCTCCAACCATATGTCCTTGGCTTAATTACCACATTGAATTCAGCCCTTAGTTTTGGTAAGGGGGAATTGGGCGTCCAAGTCATAGATTGTTCTCTACGATTTTCACCCATCCCTCGAGTTGAATTTAACACAAATACTTATGTCAATCTTCTCTGTGGAGAAATCAACAACTTCATTTGTGTTTAACAAAACTCAACTGAGTTGACTCTGAATACGAATTATTTTTAAGAAAATATCCACTCATACTTATATGTCAAATTCCGACTCAAAGTCGAATTTCAGCAAGATTGCCTCTTGGAATCTCCAAGAATGTCGACCCATCACCCAAATAGGAATTCATGACCAATCCTTGACTAGAGGTCTTCCATATTTTAGTGATCCAACTTGCTTTAAATCTTTCCAAAATAGAAAGCATTTCCACACATCCAATGCATTAAGCATCTAACCATCATATCTTTGACAAATGGCCATGTCAAAATATCAACACCTTATCACTTGAGCGTCCTCAAGCCATGACACATATAATTTATAACCGTGTATCAATCGATCCATATGTGTTCTTAAACATGTGTATAAATACAGAATTCCCATTCCTATTCCAATGTATTGCAAATCTAGACAAAGATTTAGACAATCTAATTCACCTTCATCTCTATACATTAGCATCTTCATAATTTTATCCATGAAGAACTCCATACACAAGACCTTACCATCTCATCCATTTCATTTGGTTTCTACCAAATCAACCATGTCATTTCCATATAGATTCATTAAACACTTCTTAACCAAAGTGATTAAACTTACTATATTCTTTCATGCTATAAGCATATTCATAGAATCTTTAGAAAGACTCACAAATGAAATCCTTTTGCTTTTAGACATTCAACAAAAAGTATTCCACTTCATGTACCACTTTCATCCTAACCACCAATTTATTGGGAGTTTCCATAGAATCATCATCCATATAACAATATGTGATGATTCAATTCTTCCTTTTCTTAGCAATCATTTATCAAAGAAATCTTGAAGAATTATGCTCATAAGACAATCATCTTATAACAAGTGTTAACTACACATGTTTAAGATTTGTCTTTCATAACCATGCCATTATACTTCCCTTAGTCCTTTCAATGATCAACCTAACCATAAGACTAATATACCAAATGTCAATGTTAAGTTTTATGGCGTATTGACATTTTCTTTGGATCCGAGGATTGATTTAATTCCTCATAGGTCCTTTCTAGACCATTAACTTGTTAATTTAAAAGCTATTATAAACAACCTTTCAAAATTCACAAACAAGCTCTATTCTCCAATCTAATGACATACAACATGAGCCTCCCCAATTAACCATATGGGGCATGTGATAATCAAAGTTCTTAAACTCAATCACATCCTTTAACATTTCCAAAACTAGGAAAACATTTCATGACTTCAAGTATGATTTCATTGATTTAACCAATCAATTATAAGTGACCCTTGTGGGCGCACCTTTGACCCATCAAATTGGGTCACGACGCTCATGTGTCGATCAATTACTTTCGATAAGGCTCGAGATGATCAATCTCGACGCGCCTTGCGTTGCCTATTGCCATGCCACGAGAAATTTCAAATGTCGATGCCCCGAGCGTCGTGCTCTCAAGGAGCATCATCTTATTTGGTATAAGTGCGCCATTGCTTTATCGCAAACCAGCAATGCCAAGCAACGAGTTTCGGGTCTCAGCTCTCCTAGGCATGTGCGATCTCATGGTCATTCCAAGGCCTTAGCCTTGTGCACTCTTGACTCGACCCTTGTGCATCGATGCCAAGCGCCTTGCACCTAGTGCCAAGAGGGTCGATCCCATCGCCCATCACGGGCGTGATTGCGATACGTCGTTGGTGTTACAACCACTAGTGTCGAGAGCCACAAAGAGCGGTACCATGGCTCGGTACTCTGATGTTCGTGTTTTTAGTCCAGTTTTAGTTGTCTTTATTAGGTTGTTTGGTTTAGTTTTAGAAGGTTTATAATTAGTTTTGTGTGTTTTTGGATAAGTTTGCAAAGTTTGTGAAGAGTATGGAAGCTACTCCGTTTTGTGTCTTTTTGTAGGTTTTTGAAGAGGAAAGGAGCATTTTAAAGTGAAGCTGAAGTCAAGTGGTGAATGGTGGAGTGCATAGAAGAGGAAAAGTAAGAGTGCATCTTAACGATCAAGTTGAAGTTCAAGAAAACCTATGGAAAGAGTTCATAAACCCGAAACAGAGAGCTCGTTACCGACCTATGAGGGTCGGTACCGAGCTGAGCAACAAGTTTTAATCCAAGGAAATTTAGGAAGTGTCTACCGACCCTATGCAAGTTGTTACCGAGGTGATCTGTGTCGGTAGAGCAGCGCCGACTTTCGGAATTTATATCTTTTGGCTTCTAATCTTTTTAGTTTATAATGTTTTTATCTTTTAGATCTTTATTAGATAGTTTTCTCTAGTATAAATACCCTTGTTCTAGCCTAGGATAGGGGGGTTCGTGAGTTTTAGGAGTTAGAAGTCATTGGAGAAGACGTTAGTTTTGAGATTCGATTATGTCGATCAAGAGAGAGAGAGGGTCGTGATCGAGTTTGTTATTCTTGTTCTTCGTTCATTCGAGTTTGAACGTGTCGTTTGTAAGACGGTATTTCTTTAATTTCAAGTAAGTTTTACTTTTCAATGTTCTCATTCAATTTAGTTGTTTGTTTTGATTCAATTATGAGTGAGTAGTTCTCTTTTTTATGGTCGGGGTTGAAACCCGACATAGTTATGCATGGTTGAATGAATGTGTTGATATTTGATTGCCTTCTATCTTTTGAATTACCTGTTTGTGCTTCGTCAAAGTAATTTGAGTTTATTGATTGATCGAAAGAGAAAGTTGTGAACTTGAATGTTGATATTGTTTGATAACGAAAGTTTCGAGCTTTGGATTCAAAACAAGTAGCAAAGTGAATTGATTTATGAAAGTTGATTCATTTTCTTGTTTAGTCAATGAAATTTGATAGATTTATCTTCAAAGGTATGATCTTTATTTTTCACATGAAGTTTGAATGCATAATTATGTTGTTGTAACCCTTGTCCTAGAGCTTTTTATCCTTTGATTTTCCATAGTTTTGCATTCGTATACACTCATTACCGAGGCACCAAGATCGGTACCGAGCATGCACTTGTTTCATGTTGATTGCTCAGTTTCAGTAGAATTTCAGCATCGTTACCGGCCCTAACAAGGTCAGTACCGAGGTCTATTGTAGCAGTTTTGCTTTTATTTTGCTTTTTTTTCTTGTATTCTTAGTTCGGTAAACAAATAACCTTGCTTCCCGTGGACGATCCTGACTTCGCTATACTCACTGGGGTCTTGACTACAAACTTATTTGTTGTCGGGAAACCCTCTCAACAAATTGGCTTCGTTGTCGGGGAAGCAACAACGTTTGTTTGTTTGCCCGTGGGTCTTCGAATAGCCCGACCCTGTTTTTGTTTCTAATTTTGTTTTCTTTGTTTATTTTCTCAGCTTATGCCAACAGGACGTCGCAGGCTCGAGTTTGATAACACTAGTTATTATTCTGGACCTGAACGCACCCTGCACCACAGAAGAAGAGGAAACCAAGCCATGGCTTTGACTCCTGAAGAGAAGGCACAACAGATGGCTCTCCAGAGGCAGATGGAGGCGTTACAAGCTGATCAAGACGTTGTTGCCTATGGATCCCACTGCTGCATGGGAGCTGCTGGACAAGTTGTCTAACTACGATGCCATGTATGGGACCCAACAGCCACCCCATCCACAGAAGCTGCTCTATATGCCGAATAAAGACGAAGTTGATCTTGATGTCAAAAATCAATTTCTACAGGATGAGATCAACCATTTGAAGAAATAGGTAAGTTTTCTGAAAACCTGTCACCCTTGTCTAGAGTGTGGCTCTTCTGCCCATAGTACTTCTGCTTGCACTATATGAGAGGACAATATAGGAACCCGCCTAATAACTTTGATAGGCCAAACAATTATCCGGCTTGGGGAAATCAAAACCAAAATTCGAGCTATGCAGCACCCCCTCTGGACAAACTGCCTATGTCGTATCGACCTCCAAGTTATCAAGAGCCACCATCGTGTGTGCAAGGACTCTATGAAGGGATTAGTGGCATAAAGAATGAAATCACTGGAGTCCAAGCCCACCTCAACAATCAGATGAAAAGATGGGAAGAGTTCGATGTTTGGAAGAAGAGTATTGACTCACAGTTAGGGAACTTGGCTGCACAGATTCCGAGGCCGCAAGGGCAACTCCTGGGCCATCCCGAGGAGAACCCTAGAGGACAGATAGTTGTGGTACAACTCAAGAGCGGGAAGAAGCTGCTAGATCATGCCAAAGCCAAAGAGAAGGATCCCGTTATTGAAGAAGACGCTACGGCCCAGGTCGACAACGAGCTAAAGAGGGTCATTACCGAGCCTGAACCACTCGGTAACGATACTCCCATGGTCGTCACCGACCCCAAGCCAAGTGAGTTTTCTACACGAGCTCCTCTCATAGTCCCAGGCTCGTACCGACCCCACCAGGGTCAGTACCGATCCTTCTAAGGCACCAATCGGCCCTATTGTCTACCCGGTAGCATCACCTCTCGAGTCCGCTTTGGCTCCAAGATTGGTGAAGTCTCTCTCCCCTTTCCTACTAAGAAGTCTAAGGACTCAACTGAAGGCAAGTTTAAGCGTTTCGCTAAGATTCTTCAGGGCTTGAATATTTCTATACCATTCGTTGATGCCCTAAGCGAAATGCTGGCTTACACAAAATTTTTTAAGGACATTCTTAGCAGGAAACGATCAATAACAGAGCTGACAGATGAGGTTCGATCTATTACCCTTCCAGAGAAGCTAGGTGACCCAGCGAGATAAGTTATCATAATTGGCATAGGTGACCACCGATTTAAGGCTTTATGTGATTTGGGAGGTAGTGCGAGTCTCCTACCATTATCAATCTGGACAAAAGCCAACATGAGGCCTCTGGAACCCGTAGATATGAGGTTGTATATGCCAGACGGATCAAGTGTGAGAGCTACAGGAGTTGTTGATGATTATCCCATTCAAGTAGGGAAATTCTTCATACCAAACTACTTTATTGTCCTCGATATGTCTGAAGATCCTCTAGTCCACATCATTCTAGGAAGGCCATTCCTTGCAACAGCGGGTGCTAGAGTTGACGTTCGAAAAGGACTCCTCACCTTTGACATAGGTGTAACATCCCCTTTTTATACAGGGATATTACTGCCAATGACCCCGAGATTAAACTCTCGAAGTCACCCAAGGCTTACAGTAATTACAGAACTTAACCAAAAACTTAAAAATGTGGAATATATATATGTATAAAAGTTGAGGAAGTCTATTACAAAAGTTGAATAAACTATAAAGGATACAAAGGTTGAATGAGAAGGGTCTCACAAATCGAAACTTTGACCCTTAAAATTATTCTAACTTATTCCAATTCAACCAACTTCAATTCAGCTACTCCTCAAGCTTGCTCCTCGTGGTCCTCGACGTAGAACTCCACTCCTGATGTGTCGCAACGAGAAATGCGATGGACACCAGCCGGCCATGCAAGGACAATAAACGGTCGGTTAGTATTGTGACAGACTAAGCAAATGGGGTTTTGAAAGGTGGTTCGGTTTTTAGGAAGAGACGAGTTGGGATGTCGGGCACCGAATGAAAACCGGTTCCATCCTCGGACCTCGGACCTCCTATGAAAACTATGATTTGAAGAAAAAGTATGAGAACGTCACCCAAGGGTGAGTCTTGATTTTTAAAGAAAGATTTACTTATGTTGGGAACTTGGGTTTCACACATTTAGTCAGGTGGGTGATTAAACCCCTCGTTGATCACGTTTCCCTCTACCAACCTCACTGCATACGTGTTGTGCGAATTCAGATTGGAGCCAGAGAATTACGGAACCCGAGAGTAAGGATGGAATTCCATTTTGTACTAGCCTTCCTGTCATTTTAATGTCGCCAACAGGCGCCTATTTAATCTCTACCAATTTTAAGGATCACAATATCGTTCCACTTGAAATTAAGCATACTTTTTAAGCAAGATATAATGTGGGTTACGGCCCCACGAAAATACTAAAAAGATAGATTGTGGGTTACGGCCCCACGGAAAAACTCAATGGTTGGGTTGCAAGCCCAGACTAACACGAGCTACGTGCCATCACCCCTCATCGAGCGAGCGGGTATTGACCATGGTCTTACAAGTAGAGCATCTGCTCAAGAATAAAGTTGAATGAATCAATGCGTATATCATAAAGTACGCACATACAAGCCTACTCATCTAGGCACACATATCACAAGGAAACGGCCCTACAGTCCATCTAGCGTAACCTAAGTACGAATAGGAATTTCATGTCATTAAATCTAGAACAATATAAATCCTAGATTCATTTTATTTCTATAACACCCCTGTTTTTCCCTCGGAGATATTACCGCCAGTGACCTCGGAATTTACACTCCGAAGCCACCTAAGGCTTTCATAGTATTCAAGATATAAATAATAATGATAATTCGATAAATATTAAAACAAAATGTCCAACTTTCACAATCTTGAATAATCCAAATACTTGCGGAAAATAAGATAAATAGTCTTGAACAAAGCGGAAGTAAAATTCTTGAAGGCGGTCCTTACAGACCAAGGATCTCGACCTTAAACTAAAAAGTTATTCAAAAGAAACGTGACGTGCAACAACTTCAACAGCTTCAATCTCGAATCACCACTCTTTTACTCCCTGATGTTCCGTATAGGGACGGTTGACACCAGCCGGCCATGCAAAAGAAATAAAGCGGTCGGTCAGTCTAATGAAAGACTACGCAAGTGGAATTTTATGTGAGGTTCTTGTGATCTTAGTTACATTATGACCATCGGACTCCGAATGAAAGTCGGTCGATGACATAACCCAAATAATCTCACGGAAAGGGAAATATGATGGAAAGATTAGGACACCACAAAACTATGGTTCCTTAAGAATGAGAAATTATGTTGGGAACTTTAATTATCAACCAATATTTTAAAAAGCCTCCGTTGACTTATCAAATCTACAACCAACCTCACCGAATGCGTGTTGTCCGAATTCAGATTGGAAAATAGATTAATCAAAGTTGGGAGCCAGAGTGGTTTTCCAAGTTGTAGTCACCACCCTGAACACATTTTAATGGGTGTGCACTAGCACTTATCTTATTTAATTACAAAACATTGCATTCAAGTTGGTAGCTTTTAAGACGGCAACGCGATATGCCATAAGATATAGAATCCCACAAAGAGAGGAACGGGTTCCTAAGTCCCGATACAAGGCACTAGCTAGGTGCCAAACACTCCTCAAAACGGTTGAGTGAGCAGGGTCATGACCAGCATTGTCGTCTAGGTCCATCCTAATGCAAAATATTATAAAGAGGTGTTCAGGGGTTAGTGAACCCCCACCCCTAATTCTACGCTAGTCCAAAACAACGAATCTCAAAATGAGATCGTGAAACAAACATGTGCACAAACATTTCAACCTAAGTATAATTTCTAGCGCATAATAGTAATAATAACAATAAGCTACCATGGGTCATTATTTCTATGCATAATAAACCCTAATTCATTTATACATTTCAACCGTGCTCTATCATATCGGCCTTGCACTTGACTCTCCAAATCAGCCATTCGATTAGTAATACGAGTCTCCACAGCTTCCATAGATTGTTGCAAGGATTGCAACATGGCAGCCACCGAACTAAGTGGACGTCTCTTAAACCTGTTGCTTTTCCTTCTCATCACTTACACTTGTCATCTTATAAACACGGCAAAGATCAAGGTATAGAGTGCACTTGAATTAATCACCAAGACTTGCCCGAGATGAAAATCCGACAAGTTGCAAGTATGCAAAAACAACAAAGGCAACAAAGAAGAGATTCACCACACACTTGCTTATGGACACAATGCTAGGAAGCTACTAAACCACCAAGACACAACACCAAGTAATATGAATTAATTGATTAATTTTTTTTGTTTCGAGTAGGCCTTTGTTAGAGACTACTATATGACTACTCTTTCTGTGCCCGACCCCTGATGAGGTATTTTCATTGGTCGTTAATACCTATCAAAGAAACTTTATCTTTACCAACTCAGTAGAGCGGCAAGTAAGGGTCGAACCCACAGAAACTCATATTTTTTGTGCTATTACTTGTATGCCAAGTAACCAAAGGGAGGGGGTTAGAATGATTATCTAAACTACTAACTACTATGCAAATATAAAAGTAAATATGAATGCAAAAGATGATTTAAATCAATAAGAGACAAGCGTGTTCAACTAGTTAAATCCATCATGATATTGCTTTATTGATCATTGATTCTCTTGATTCTCTTCTTACTTGAATAATCTATTGTGGATAATGATCCTAATAAGGATTAAGACCCGAACCTCACATTTAGTTGATAGAACTACCAGTCTAACAACCCTAATTATCTAATAACCTAGAAGACCTTCTAGAATCAATTAAACAACAACATAACGATTCAAGTTATCAATAGAAACAAACACTTAGAGCAACCAGACATCTAAGTGACTTGTGAATTTATTCCCTTCTTCAAACAACTAGTCCAACCGGTACTAAATTGATTAAAGTATACTCTTGATCAAATTAACTCCGATAGATAATTAATAAGATTCAGTTTTAACTAGAAATTCAATTAGGTAGCTAATCTAACAAAACCCTAGTTTAGATTGAATTAATCACAGGGAATAAACTCTATTCAAGTTTGTTGAGAATCAAATTAAACCTCACAATAATATGCAAATCATGACTTCAATAACTAGCCAAACACAATAAATTTAGCAATGCATAATTGAATTAAAAACAAACTTACAAAGGTTCAAAGTTTCGCCTCTAGAGAGAAAAAAACCCTAGCCTCCAAGTTATGATCAAAGTTATGAAAAAATAAACTAACATAAGGTATATATATGTATCTCAAAATAACCCTCAATAACTCTATCTTAAACATACTACTCGAACCAGTGTTTTAGTTCGTTAGTAGTATTATCCAGGTTCGTTAACGACCCTGACAAAGTCGTTAATGAGGTTGGTCATGGGTGTTTTGTGTTGTTTTGCTTAATTTTTATTTTTAGTAGTTGATAAACAAACAACAGTGCTTCCCGTGGAACGATCCTGACTCCCCTATACTCAGCGGGGTCTTGACTTATAAATTTATTTGTTGTCCAAAGAAAAGACTCGTCAACAAATTGGCGCCGTTGCCGGGGAAGCAACGAGTTTGTTTGTTTATTTGTGGGTCTGGGAATAGCCCGACCCCGTTTTTGTTTTTAATTTTGTTTTCTTTTTCTGTTTTCTCAGCGTATGCCAGTTGGACGTCGAAGGCTCGAATTTGACAATGTCGGTTATTATTCAAAACCTCAACATTCCCTGCACCGTAGACGCCGAGAGAACCGAGCTATGGCTACGTCCGAGGAGATGACTCGTCAGATGGCCGAACTCCAGAGGCAGATGGAGGCGTTAAAAACCGAAAAAGATGCTGTTGTTGCCGAGGCTGAGCGTCAACGAGTCAACAACACTCGTCTATAGGAAGAGCTGAATGTCTATCTGAGGAACGCTAAACAATACATGCATCCAGAACTGAGGGTGCAAGAATCTCTAATTGTGCTTCCAGAGATAGAGAAACCTTTTGAGATTAAGTCTCAGTTTATATTCTTGATTAAACGGGCTCAGTTTGAAGGGAAACCTACTAAGTGCCCTATGGAACATATTAGAAATTTTCTTGATTTATGTGACACCATAGCTGCTGAAGGTGTCTCACTTGAATATGTTCTGTTAAGAGCTTTCAGGTGGTCTCTTACTGGAAAGGCCCTGAGCTGATTGGAGAGCTTACCTCCTAAGTCTATCAGGACTTGGAAGAATTTATATGATCAATTTCTTACAAATTTTTTCCCTCCTGCCAAGACAACGGAGTTGAGAAAACGCATCACCTCCTATCATCAGCTGCCTAATGAGACTTTTGTAGAGACATGGGAAAGATTTAAGGAGATTCTTAGACAGTGTCCCACTCATGGGCAACCTCTACATGTGCTCCAAGAAATATTTTTCCAGGGTATTAATGCAGAGACGAAGAACCGCATCAACACGCATACAGCGTGCGGTTTTATAGAGATGGAACCCACAGCTGCATGGGAATTGTTGGATAAGCTGTCTTACTACGATCCCATGTATGGAACCCAGCAATCTCCCCAGCTCTAGAGGCATCTCTACGTGCCTAACAAGGAAGACGTTGACCCAGATGTCAAAAATCAATGTTTGCAAGATGAGGTGAACCGCCTGAAGAAGCAGGTAAGTTTTCTGAAATCCACTCAATCTTGTCAAGAATGTGGTTCTTCTGTCCATAGTACGTCTGCTTGCACTAACATAGAGCAGGTGAGAGCCGATGAGACATATGCTGAAGTGAACTATATGAGAGACCCATACAGAAGCCAGCCTGGCAATTTTGACAGGTCAACCAATTATAAACGTGGGTAACCAAAACCCGAATCCTAACTATGCAGCACCCCCACAAGAAAGAATACATGCACCATATCGACCTCTAGGCTACCAAAATCCACCATCACGGGTGTTAGGGTTACAGGAAGGCATTAGCGGAGCCCAAGCCAACCTTAACAATCAAAACAAAAGATGGGGAGAGTTCGATGTGTGGAAGAAGAATTTCGACTCCCAACTAGGGAACCTTGCTGCACAGATTGCAAGGCCACAAGGGCAACTTCCGGGCCGTCCCAAAGAGAACCCTAGAGGACAAATAGAAGCGGTACACCTTAGGAGAGGAAAGACACTACCGGAGCGTGTCCAAGCAAAGGAGAAGGGCCCTATGACCAAAGAGGACACCACAATTCAGCTCGGTAACGAGCCAGCGAGAGCAAGTACCGAACTAGCACACCATGATGACGAAGCTCCTAGGGTCATCAACGACCCTAATCCAGGTAAGTTTTCTGATCCAAGCCCCTCTCTCAATCTCGGGCTAGTTAACGACCCCATCAGGGTCGGTAACGATCCTCCGAAAGCAACTAACGACCCTAGTGTCGATCCGGTAGCACCACCTCTCGAGCCTGACTTGGTTCCGAGAATGGTAAAATCACTTCCTTTTCCTATTAAGAAATCAAAGGACTCTACTGAGAGTAAGTTCAAGCATTTCGTCAAAATTCTCCAAGGCATTAATATTTCCATCTCATTCGTTGATGGACGAGTTGCTTGGAATGACATCTGTCAGTTCGCTTTTCTCCTCAGTTTCGTGCTTGGCTTCTTCTTCCACTCCCCTTCTGACATATACGTGCCCGTCCCTGGGCACTATTTGAAGCTCTCGCCCACTCCTCAAAGTAATAGCATTAACGTTCTATTTTGGGTTGAGCTCGGTCTGAGAAGGGAGCTTACTTGAATCTCTAGCTTCCAGTTTGCCTACCACGTTGGCAATTTCACTGGCTTGAGCCTCTAGATTGTGGATGTTAGACTTGGTCTCTTGTTGAAATTGGCTCATTAAGCCTTGCATTGTAGTCACAGTTTGTGCAAAAGTCCGAATCATATCTTCAATAGACATAGCATTCTGATTGGGCCCCCTGAGGACGGGGTTGAAAAGGTGGCTTGTATGGAGCTTGGCCACCTTGCCGATTGAACTGTTGATTGCTTGAATTTTCGTACCTCAGGTTGGGATGATCCCTCGAACCTGGATTGTAGGTGTTGGAAAAGGGGTCATACCTCGGCCTAGGTGGTCCATAACCTCCCAATGCATTCACCTCAGCGTTTGGATCTTGAAGTGTAGGGCAAGCATCAGTGAGGTGCATGGTATCACAGCATATTTCACAGGATTTTACCTGCTGTCTTCCACCTTGTTGTAAAAGTTGCCTCATCATTGTTTTCAGCTCAGTGACTTCGTCTTGGATTCTTGAAGTAGCCACCACAGAATTTGCAGCTTTCGAGCTAGTCTCTTTTCTGAACTGTCTGGTGCCCTCAAACAACTGTGTAAATAGTTCAAATGTAGCAGCAAGTGTCTTGTTGAGAATATTGCCTTGACAAGCTGCATTCACCATTCTTCTCTCATCATCCAAGAGGCCATTAAATAAGTATAAAATCAGATCTTGCTCAGTGTAGCCATAGAAAAGGACAGCTGGCTATCAACCTCTTGAACCTCTCATAATATTCGTACAAGGACTCATTTGCTTCTTGTTCAATATTGCTAATTCTTTTCTTCAGATCATTGAGCCTTGTAGCAGGGAAGTACTTCTATAGAAAAGCTTGCTTCATCTTAGCCCATGTATCGATACTTTCCGGAGCCAAATAATAAAACCAGTCTTTAGCCTGATCCTTGAGAGAGAAAGGAAAGGCTCTCAGCGCGATCTGGTCGTGAATCACATCAGCAGGTTTCATGCTTGAGCACACATCATGAAATTCAGAAAGATGCTTGTTAGGATTTTCACCACTAAGCCCATGGAATGAAGGCAAAAGGTGAATCAACCCAGATTTCAGCTCGAACTTGACTCCTTCAGCAAGAGCAGGAAATTGCACCGCCAACAATTGTTGTGTCAGATTTGGTGCAGTTAACTGTCTCAATGTTTAGTCAGCCATCTCTGCAGATTCAGCAGTTTTAGATTCAGATTCCTCAAGAAAGAACGGTAGAGCTCGAAAGTGATCCCGGATTTCCTTCCTTTGCTTGAAGAGTGTCCTGTCAATATCTGGATCAAAGATAAAGGGAGATTAGTTAGTAGTATGGGTATGAACCATATAACAGGTTCACACCCAAAACAGCACAAAAGTAAGAACACAAATAGCGACGAGTCCTTGGCAATGACACCAAATTTGATGAGGTATTTTTAGTGGTCGTTAATACCTATCAAAGAAACTTTATCTTTACCAACTCAGTAGAGCGGCAAGTAAGGGTCGAACCCACAGAGACTCATGTTTTTGTGCTATTACTTGTATGCCAAGTAACCAAAGGGAGGGGGTTAGAATGATTATCTAAACTACTAACTACTATGCAAATATAAAAGTAAATATGAATGCAAAAGATGATTTAAATCAATATGAGACAAGCGTGTTCAACTAGTTAAATCCATCATGATATTGCTTTATTGATCATTGATTCTCTTGATTCTCTTCTTACTTGAATAATCTATTGTCGATAATGATGCTACTAAGGATTAAGACCCGAACCTCAAATTTAGTTCATAGAACTACCAGTTTAACAACCCTAATTATCTAATAACCTAGAAGACCTTCTAGATTCAATTAAACAACAGCATAACGATTCAAGTTATCAATAGAAACAAACACTTAGTGCAACCAGACATCTAAGTGACTTGTGAATTTATTCCCTTCTTCAACCAACTAGTCCAACCGGTACTAAATTGATTAAAGTATACTCTTGATCAAATTAACTCCGACCGGTAATTAATAAGATTCAGTTTTAACTAGAAATTCAATTAGGTAGCTAATCTAACAATACCCTAGTTTAGATTCAATTAAGCACAGGGAATAAACTCTATTCAAGTTTGTTGAGAATCAAATCAATCCTCACAACAATATGCAAATCATGACTTCAATAACTAGCCAAACACAATAAATTTAGCAATGCATAATTGAATTAAAAACAAACTTACAAAGGTTCAAAGTTTCGCCTCTAGAGAGAAAAACCCTAGCCTCCAAGTTATGATCAAAGTTATGAAAAAAATAAACTAACATAAGGTATATATATTTCTCTCAAAATAACCCTCAATAACTCTATCTTAAACATACTACTCGGACATGATATAAGCCCAAAAACCAAAATCAAAGCCCAATCCTTCGGCCCATGATCGTCTGCGTGAAATCTGGAATTGCTCGGTTTGACATAATATGCGGTCGCGCTTTCTGTGATCCCGCGCTTCTGGTCTTCAGTTGCAATTGCGCGGGCTACATTGCTTGGCTTGACCCCGAGCTTTCGTCTCTTGTCTTGGCTCTTCATTTGCACTTCTCCAATCTTCATTGTAACACCTCCTAGCCCTCTTTTAGCTCGTCCACCATCACCATGGTCAACCAAACCTCGCCCCGCTGTTGCTCATAAACCTAAAAACCTACAAAACCGAGCAAACAAGCACATAAACTACTCCTATATGCAAGCTATCAGCCCCTTATTAGCTTTACGCCGTCGGACAAGGTTTTTCTAGTCTTAATCTTTTTTTTTGTGCATGGCCCCTTATTAGGTTTACGTCGCCGGAAAGGTTTTTCTGATTTTTTCAACAAAAGATTTCAAGACACTTAAACAACAACACAAGATGCTCCGTCTTGGTGTCCTTCACGTATCCTAGCACCGAACCTGACAACAAGCATGTAATGATATAACGGAATCGAAAGTGGGCTGGTTTAATCACAACAAAGCCACTTTTTTCAGCATAGAAAATCAGCAAGGACTCTTTCAATTCATGCTTCTAGTGAAGGCATTAAACAAGCAATAAAAGCAACCTTTCAACTACCAAATTATGAAGGCCTTTCGTGTTCTATTAGGGGCGTTTTTTTAGCAGCTTTTCAGCCATGGCTGATCCACATCCTCGGCCAAGAGCAACAACAATTCAAGGACACAAGAACACCAACAACACAACACAACAATTCAACTATGGCCGCACACAACAACAACAACATCGCAGCCACACAACAATTTCGAACCACAAACTTATAACAAGTGGAAATTCAAGTTCGAAACAAGGTTTATATGGTGATACCTTCACATGGCTCTGATACCACTTGATGGCCATAACGATGGAGATGGAAATGGTGCAAAGAGATCGCCAAGAAAAACTCGGAAAACTCCTAGCAAAGGTGTGGGTAGATGATGAAGACGATGAATATGGATGCTCGGAAACTTGGATATGACTCACCAAGATCTCAAGCAATCTAGGATGCAAGATTGTCGGATATTACTCACCAACAATCGAACAACGAGATTGAACGAAAGGAATGCAAGAACTAGATTGAAAAACAAAGCAAAGAAAACAGCAAGTAAGGATGAGGGTGACCGGCCATATAACCTAAAACAAAGTCTCACAAAAACAGCCCCCTCACTTAAGGAAATTACAAAAATAACCCGTAAAACCCGAAAACTTAATAATTGTCCTTAACCGTAGAATTGTCACTTAGAACCAAGAAGCGATATAAGACTCCATCCATCTTCATTAAACTCCTTAAGAAGCGATATAATCCGTGTGCAAAGGCACACCATCCCTTGGCCAAGGCGCGCCACCACTCATCTGCAAGGACGCGCCGCCTTCCCTTCGCAAGGGCGCACCGGGTGGCTTCAAGGGCGCACCACCATCCCTTCACAAGGGCGCGCCGAGTGGCTCCGCATCCAAGCATGTAGGCGTGTCTAGGGCAGACCAAAGCTCCTCCAAGTGTTCCGTCGTGTGCTCCATTGTTGGCTTGGATGTCGATGGAATCACATCAAGGTTTGTATTAGATTCTTTTAATTAATTTCTCCTAAGTGTGACCCTTGTCAATGAAACTCGATGATGGTTTTGAGTTGTCACGTTGAGAACTAAAATTGCTACGTTGCTAGTGGGTCGTCTAGAGTGTTTGGGGTTTTGTTTAATTAAGTTTATGTAAATTCAATACCTTTGGGGACCATATCCGTATGTACTAATCTGTAATCCCAGTTACCTTGTGTTTGTATCTAGTTTGTACGGTTGATCGGTTTTGGTTCGGGAAACTGGTTTTGTGTATGGGTTGTTGACGAATTGAGCGCTCACTATGTGAATCATTATTGTTGGAGTCGATGGGTGGCTCTTGGCTTTTAAATTAAAAAGTCATACTCAATGGTTAATAAGGGTGGGGAAGTTGAGTTTACTTTTGCCAATTTTGCTTTGCCTTGAAAATCCAAAGTTCATCCGGAAAGTTGGCCTAATTATGAACACGATTTAAATCGTTGACTTGTAAAATACACTATGTTATAGTTTGGTGAATTGGGTAACAACTACAACTGAGTTAATTAGTGGATAAACTTGAAAGTGCATTGTTTACTACTTTTGTGTAGGCTAGCTAGTTAAGTTGCAAGTGTTGGTAGATGTTTGCCTTGCATACATATATACGTTAATTAGTAGGTATATAGTAATTAATGTTTGGCTTATATGGTTTAGTTAGTAGGTTTGTTTAAGTTTAGTTGGAGTGGGTACATGTCCTTATATAATTAAGTAGTATATTTCTTCTACAATTATATATATAGTATCTGGGTTAGTTTAAAATGTTTATGCTGGCGGGTTTTGGTTGCTGCTAAGTCTCTCTCCTTGCAAAGTTGGTTTTTAATTGTTTGCTTTCTGTTAGCGTTGGTTAGGATCACACGTTGCTTGATTTATTGATCGTTGCATATTTGGGAATACATTTTTTAGGTAAGTCGTTCTGCGAATTGCTCGGCTTAATTCAATTCTTGTTAGATTTGGTGCCATGTGTGTAGAATTGGTTTTGGGAATTAGTCCCTTCGTTATTATTTTAAATAAAATCTTTTATTCTATATCTGTGTGAATTCTTAATCTGATTGTGACCATGAGTGTGCTTATGATAATTGTGGTGGTGTATGCGTTTATGATTGTGTTTGCATTGGTAAATATAATTGTATTTATAATTATTGTGGTGTTTGAATTAGTGAATGAGTTTGAAATTGTGATTGTGTTTGAATTTGTGATTGTGATTGTGATTGTGGTTGTGATGTGATTCAAGCTATCGAGTCATGGCCCCACGGTACCGTGCATATCGAGGCGTCGTTGCACACGCTGATTTCCGACCTTGGCGCGCCTTGACCTTTGATGAATGGTACCACTTCTTCGGGCACTTTTAAAGGCACTATGTTCCATGATTTGAGTGAAGATCTCAGCCCTAAAGACAATTTCAATTTCCAAGACAAAGGAGGGTCTTCACTTGGACAAATATCCAAGGTCGGTGTCCGAGGCGCTAAGAAGCCAAGTCAAGGTACCACGCCCTATCCTGGGTGCATCACTCGAGCACATGCTAGGGCAATGCTTGACAAGATCAAGGAGGAGATCATGGCTCATAAGTTGGACTTTGGTTAGCAAAGGTGAAGGTTGGAGTCTAGTTTTAACTAGTGGCCCGACAAGTGACTACTTTGCGGTTAAGGACAATTAATGTGTTCTCGGATTTTATGGGTTATTTTTGTAATTTTCTTTAACTGAAGGGGCTGGTTTTGTGATATTAATTCTCTAGGTTATATGGTCGGCCTCCCTTCCTTGGTTCCATAGATTTGGACGAAAATACTCTCTTGTTGCTTACTTTCCCTTGCAATTTCAATTCAAGTTCTTGTTCTTGTATTTCGTTCGTTCAATTCTCGTTGTTCAAGTTGTTGGTGAGTAATATTCGACAATTTGGGCATCTTAGTTTGTTTGAGAGCTTGGTGAGTCATATCCAAGTTGTCAAGCATCCATATCCCCTTGTTCTCCCCATTTCGATCCATCATCCATCTCGGTAGTTTCTGCACCCCCTCAGTAAAATCGACATATCTTTCAATCCACTCATCATCTAGGTCTGAAATTTTGTGGGTTTAAACTAGAGTCGGAGATCTAACTTCTTAAATTGGAATCACTCAATTCCGAGTTCGGACGAGGAAGATCCAGCCAGTTGAAAACGGGTCAGTTGTATGGTGTTTGTTGTCGGAATTCCTTGGATTCTCGTGGCGATCTCTTTGCACCATCATCCCCTCCATCGATCCGGCCATCATGTTGTGAGTTTGATTGTGATTCTGATTCTGACTAAAACTATGAGTGTGCTTGTTATCGTAATTGTACTTGTGTTTGTGTCTGCAAATATGATTGGGTTTGAATCGAAATTGTAATTGTGCTTGTTATTGTGACTGTGACTTGTTCGGGTCTATTTTTCTTCCGATGCGTATTTGTTTTCGTCTTTTGAGAAGCTTCTGATCTATTTTGCTTTGAATGAGTGAATTGATTGTATAAACCTTATTTTTTATTCCATATTATGTTCTTATATAAAACTATGAAAAATCATTTTTAATCATTTTTCGTTATGCGTGCACTGGGTTCCTCCGGTATGGTCATGGATCACGGGATAAGTTGGAGATGAAGTGGCCCCCTGGCATGGTCATGCGGCTGGAGGGGACCCCCTTCTAAAAATAAAATAAAATGTTTTGGCAAATGCTCTAGTAGAGGTTTAGCAGGGGAAAGAAGGGTGAATAGGGGAATGGGCACGTGTATATGGTACGCGCCCTGACCGTGCGCAATAGATGAGAAGCCGGAGGGTGCTATTTGTATTTGAGGAGGATGTTTGGTTGCTATTTTTATTTGATGGACTTTGTTTGAATGGTCTCTTGTTCATGGGTTTTTGTTTAACAGAATGTATTTTGTAATTATATATGATTGGGAAGATTTTTATGAAGATTATTGTTGCTACTATATTGAAGTTATCTGTATTAGTTATACTATTGTGATACTCTTGTATTTTTAATGTGGTTATAATTGTGTTGTTGTCTGTATGTGTGTGTGTGTGTGTGTTTGTTTGTGTGTCTGTATGTCTAGGTGATTATTTTACGTTAAGTGTTGAATTGATATAAATCGGTAATTATTGGTTTATGTGTGAATTCTGGTTGTTAGGGTTCTGTGTGGTTTTTCAAACGTTCTATATGCATCTCACGCTTTCTAGCTTGAATTAGAATTGTAGCTGACCCTTCGGGGAATAGTTTTACAGTTTCAGTTACTTTTCATAAATCGTGACAGATTCCCTACAAAGTGGTGAAGCGGATGTTGGCGACGTTTCTTTGGGTTCGGGTTTTGAGATCTAGTTGATTCATGTACTAAATTTTTTTTCTACTGAATTGTTTTGTTACTAGTTGGATAGAACTGGTTTAGGATAGTTTGGATTTACAATTGATCTGACTGTAATCTTCTGTATATGAATTTGAGAATACTGTCATGCTTCCACCCTCTTTCTTAAAATAAAAAGTTGGATGTTTATTTGTTTTCTCGTCGTGCTCGAGTTGCAAGATCCTAGTGAATTGTTGTCCGACCAATATGAGTAGTACCCAGATAGGGTCTACCACCTAGTAGCGCCCTAGCGAAAGTCGGGGTGTTACACTTTTTGTCCAGGGACGAATACATGGCGGGCATGGGTCTACTCTAGCCTGCCCCCAAAAAACATATGTCATCCGTTTCGTGAAACTTGTCCTTTTAGCTTTATTGTATTGTTTCATAGAATGTCCTTTTAGCTATTTTGGTCTCTCTACTTTACATATTTACCTTTGTAATTATTAATATGTTATTAGTAGTGATTTTCAAAAAAGTAAAAAAATAAGTAATAAATAAGGATATAATAGTATTTTTGATAGCTTTCATAAATAATGTACAATTTGCTAAAAGAACAAGTTTCAAGAAACGAAGGGGTAATAGAAATCAAGGTGAATTTTATTTTAAAAAAGTAGCAAAAATTAAGGTAAATTTAGTACTATAAGTAAAGTCATATTAATTCTAGTATATTTTAACTAAATTGATATATTATTGTCAAATTTTGATTTTTTTTTTGGGGTATATCGAATGCATTCTCTTGACATATTCAGGAAATGAGTGTCTCATCTCGACCCTCGGATCTTACTTGTGCAGGGTTATACTAGGGCAATAATGATGTATCCACACATCTAATAAAAATACAAGATTTTTTAAACTAAGACAACCTGTCGTACTCGTATCCAACATGTAATTCTTTGGGAAAAAAAACAAGATCAAAATAGGAATGCGTTGTACCTTTGGGCCTTGTTTGGTTTGAATTCTAACAACTCCCTATTATATAACAAGTACATATATTGTGTTGATATACAACAGAGAAAGGTGAAGGAACATGGAAGAAAAACCGGGATACAAAACATGTGCAGTAGAATGTAACGATAGCAAGCAAGAGCATTTCCGGTATTAGGCAAGCAAGGGTTAGTAAAGAGAAGATGCGAGCTGCTAGAAACACTTGAAGCATTAAAGAAAGAACTCAACAAGAATGCCTCACACAAACCAAGTCATCGAGCTTGTTGCCGTCCATCTTGTAGAGGGACGAGCACTGCATCTGCCTGTAGTGATGCCGGGCCTCTTCCCTTAGACTTTGAAATGGCATTGTTTCCCACTTGCTGTAGTTTGATCTCTTCCGGACATCACTCATGTCGTCAGAGCCAGAAACAGGCCCCCCGGTGTAGTCCGAACCCTTGTCCCCCCACACTTTGCAGCTCCCAAATTGTCCCAAGTTAACATCTTCAGAAGTCGCCCCCCTCTTTAATATTAGTGCAGCAGAGTGAGCTTGCCTAATGGCTTCTTTACTAGGGATGTCCGACCAATCTTGCTTCCTCTCAGATCTCATTGGAGAGTGTATCCTTATTATCTGAAACAGTTAAGCCAGCCAGCCAGCCAGCCAGCCCAGGTCAATCAATCACAACGAAACATGGCTGTATTGCAACTTGCCAACTCCAACCCTCTGGGAAAAATATAGAATAAGAGACAGTACCCCAAGGCACTCCAGCAGCTGATAATACGCTCTTCCTTGAAGTGGATTGTGCCCCTTCTTTGGTTCAGAGAAGTATCTAGTCCTACAACAAGAAGCCCATACAACAAGATTTTTAGTAACCAGAGAAACAACCCCAGAATTTATGAAATCCACAATCTTTAAGCTAGAGTAAAATGCGTCGCATGTTGAAAAAGGAAAAAGTCAAACTTCAACAGCAATATTTACCATTCTGTATAGCCTGGATCAACTGTGAAGCCATAAATGTCCACTATGTCACACATAGAAAGTGCTAACTCAATAGATTTCATGCCAGTGCCTTTAGCACCTCTGCGCAACACAATCCCTTGGAATAGGTAAACTGGATTTGGAATGCTCTACAACGTGATGAAACAAATTAACAACACAGTGGCTACAAATTTTGTATAAGCTTATGAAACATAATACAAATATTACAAAATTTTGATTTAGACACTGACTTTCCGAGGGAAAAACAAAATCTTAACTTTCAAGTGATGTACAAAGTTGGAAGGCACAGAGATCATAAAACAACTGTAGCAGTTGCCATGATTGGCAAATTCTCTAAGGATGAAGAACTTTTTTAACATCAAAGGAATTTTGAACATCTCAGAGCAACTGCAGCACTATTGTCTAATGCAATGATGAAATTTGGTGAGCTTTCCTATTCAGAAGCCATTATGAGAAACCTTTTTTGTTTTCTTTTCTCTTGTATTGCCTCTCGTCTTTTGAAAGGAAAATAACTCATCGGCCTTCATCTGAATTAAGGTTTCCTCAATCAACATTGTCTAAACGGCATTCAATTTTTCCATCTCAGGAATTCATTTTAACAAATGCTATTGTTAAGCAGTAGCAAGAGAAACAACACACATTTTGCAAAGAGTTATTCACCTTGATCATTGCATTGAAGTCTCTGTGCGTGACACTCTTGATGATAAGAACCTCATCAGCTGTAAGAAACCGTATACAAGTGAAAAAGAGATCAAATCAAACAGTCAATCTTCTAGTGCTCCCTCTTTTTCATCCCTTCATGTAAACTGTCAAATAGATCAGATCAATCCTCAGCGATTGACAAGTCTGACACACTTGAAGCCGGTAATTTTTCCTCGTTTGAATTAAGATGACTTATAACTTATTATGCAGGATTTATCGCCCCTTAATTTCGTTTTCGAGAAAGGTTCATTACTGTCTATGACAAAGATAAGGAGCTCAATGAGAAGACAACTGGGACCCCCACAAAGTCGCACCTGATACGCAATTCTTCCTATGGTCAGTTAAATTCTACCTCAAGGATTCTGTTTGAGCAGTAACCATGTTATTAAACATTGTAATCTCTTTTGTGATATTTAATTCCTATGGATGCATTAACTGTAGAAGCTTTATCATTTATATAGAACATTATTCTAATTGAATCTTACTTATTCTTCCCATTGATTTTTTTACTTAATTTGTATGCTTCAGTTGATAAATTACATAAGTTTTTGGTTAAGAGTATGCAACCAATATCTCTTTCACTAAATCAAACCATTTACTGGTTTCTATTGCTGAATGGGAATCAAATTCATAGATCAACATCACCAGCAGAGTGATTGATTCAAAAGCTAGCTTTCCTGTTTTTCTTGTAACTACTTCTAATGATTAAGTTAGCTACTCTACTGAGTTTTTTTCACTAGTTCTGGTTTATTCTTAAGCCATGAAAATTGCAAAATATGCTTTAAATGCACACTGATGATGATGATGATGATGATGATTAAGTTAGCTACTCTACTGGGTCAATGATGATGATGATGATGATGATATTTTAAATGCACAGTAAGCTCTAGGAACCTACACTAATCTCCAAGGATAGGATTTCTTTTCCTAGCCCAAGTGCTATTGGAATTCTGGTTGCAGTATAATAATTTGTTGACTTTGAATTTGCTACCGACACTATGTTCAAACATCATAAGAATACCCTGGTATTTTGGAAATTAGCAGGCCCTCCTCATTGGCTCATTCCACAGATCCAATGAGAATCACTTTTTTTATGTAACAGACAGATCAAAAGCAATTTTACCCAAGGGATATTTACACTTCACATTGCAAGGGGCACATCCTCATGCTCATTGGCTTTTATACAGTGCCCTTTGAGATGGATATAGCCCCTATATTAATTTTGGTGCATTTTAACAAAATTCAGTTATTATTATCACATAGCTGAATTTCAGTTTTCTTGGGTCTTTTGGGCGCATCCCCCTAACATGTTCAGGCTATGGGTGCCCCCATCTTGAGCCCCCAGATCCTACTTGAGCAGGACTTTACTAGGCAATGATGTTGATGTTGACACTGCAAATGCTAAGTCATAGATTTAGGGCTTGTTTCACTTATGGGTAGAAAGTGGTTTTTGGGTAAAAAGTTATTTTTTGTGTCTTGAAAAACGTAAAAAGTAGAGAGAGATGCACAGATTTCAAGATTATTAAAAGTAGTTTTTTTTTTTGGGTGGGGTGTGGAATGAAACACACCCTTAATACCTGACCACCATGACAAGTAACAGGCAGTGTGAATTTTACCCTACATTTTTTATTTTCTTTTTCCACTCTTCTGGTTTTCCCCAATTTGGCAATATAAGCAGAACCAACTTTTGGAAGTGAAAAGATTTAATGAAATTAACTTACAAGCTCCCTGCAAGATCTTAACCATATTGCGAGCAGCTCCTCGCACTACAAGGCGAAAGTCCCTCTTTAGACCAACATATTTAGCATATATCTGCACATCATATACAAAGATAAGACATGTTAGAATGTTAAATTCTTTCTTTTCTTCTCTATAGTTATTTTCAAACTTCTAATCCTAGATCTTGATTCTTATTTTTCCGTTGTATTAAGTAACGAATTATATGTTAAAATGGCTATTTTATTATCTAATCCAATGTATTTTATAGAAGAAAGTAAGAAACTAATTTCATTTTCATAATTTATTAACTTTAAAAATATCTAAGAACACAATTACATATTTAAACGTGACTAAGTTCATAAATTTGTAATCTTACAAACGAAAAGAGTGGGTTATTGCCTGCTTACAAGAAATATGTGAAATTGGGTAAAAAAGTGTACCAAAAAAAAATACATATTGTGGGAATGCGGCTGGTAGATTCCAACCTAGGACCACTATCTGTCCAAGAGGAGCTGTTTACCAACTGGGATAATTTTCAATAGTTTCATACATTCAACTCTATAGTATATATACAAAATAATAAAAAGTTTGGAAAGAAGGGGCGACCGCCTCCCTTCTCTCTTTTTGCTGGTTATTAGCTTAATATTCAAACAAGGGGTTTCCACTGACATAAGCCCTCCTTTCCTCTCACTTTCAGACAAAGAAGCTTCTTTTCTTTGGTGACTCTTGCACCAAGAGCTACTAAGGGGTTGCTCTGACTCTGTTGACGCAACACTATGCCTATTGTTACTATCATCATTCCCTGCATTCTTAGAGAAAGATACTTCATTTCTTAATTTCTCATAATGATTTATCTATGCTATACTATTATGAATTTTTTCTTTATTGTTATAGATGCATCCCAATATATTAGGTGAAAAGGCCAACATCCATGCTGAAGATAAATTTGATAATGAATCATGTAGCTCCAAAATCAAGTCATCAAAATATACCTTATTTACAGGAGCCTCATTGTCACGTATAACTATGTCATGGCTGTCAATCTCTTCCCCAAATTCTGTCTTTAGAAGATCTCCAGAGTTTCCAACAACTGCACATCTTTGGAATTGGTGAGGGTAAAAGGGAGGCTTTGCTGGTAATATTAAATTTAGATGCTCCTCACAGAGTGTTTTATTATAGCATTTGTCTGCTCCTCTGTCAAATAAAAGCATAAGCATTTTAAGACAATCGCACAGGAGAAAGACATAACAGTGAACCATAACTTTGAACATCATACAATTGTGCAATTCGTTTTGCTGCATAATCCAACCAACCATCAGGACGAACATCAAGATACTCCCTCGTCAATACTGTAGTCATGTTACGATACTGCAGTCATTATAATCTCAGCACATATTATTTCCTTGACATAAAGAAAACACCATTATATAGTAATATAATTCAGTGATATATAACCTGTTCCCACAGTAAAATTGCTTCACAAACATCATACTTGTACTCCAATGGTTCAAACACCTTAAATTGTGCATTGTACTACAAAAGAAAGTGACAATAATCTCAGTTCAAAAGACGTACTGAAAGGCAAAGACTGTAATAGCAAAAAAAAAGAAGAAAAAAACATACCCAAGTACTGTTAGTGCCTTTAGGAAACTTGAGGATCAAGTTGCAGTGGTCAATGATTTCAGCTGTGAGTCCAAGCCCTCTATTTCCCTACAAATAGTAGCAACGAGAAGAGGGCTCACCTAAGGAACTACACCAAAAAAGAAAATGCACTTCCAACAACTTCACAAAACCATTCTACTCCATAATGGCATGACATTCTAGAAAATAACCCCAAAACCTTCAGAGAAAGTTCTACATGACTACATCTAAAAACTGATGGTTGATACAATGATCTTATAGAAGGATGAAAAAGTCAAAGAATGAAAACAAAGAAAGGGAGAAATATCAGGCCCTTTCTTTATATGGCGCACAATAGCAAGCAAGAAAACGCATTTTCCATCATCTCTCAATTTATTGAGGAATTCAATCCATGGAGAAAAGGGTTTTGTATTCTACATTTGACATCCTTCAATTTACAAAAATATCATACAAACAAGTGAAAAGAAATGTACTCTTCCCTTCCCTCCAAAATGGTCAATCCAAAAACATGCAAGGTCTGGACAAAGCTAGCTAAAATATTCATTATCACCCCTATTTCACCGATTTTGTGGTGCAACAAATTTATTACATAGATCTTGAAATGGTTTGGTTGGGTATAGATTTCTCAAGAAGCACTATGGACATTTTAAAAGCACCCCTCAAAAAGATAGTATTATTTTTTCTCCATGTATGTTGCAGCTTGATAAAAATAGATCTAAATGTAGTTTCGCCATCTATCTTTGTTAAGCAGAAAAACTGAGCATTCTATTTCATTTCCCCCATATGCAAAAAGGTGTTGCACCCAAAAGGGTAGCTCCTCAGATGTAAAGAAACAGATTATCCCTATTCTCAAGAAAAACAACCTTCATATGACAAAACACAAACACCAAGCTACATGGTATTGTTAGGTGTCTTGTAACATGAAATTCATATTGATTCGATTAAGACAGGTGAGCACAAAAAGAGGAACATTAAGCCTAAAGAATCAATCCCTCCTACCTGAATTCACAGTAAAGTGATGAGAGTTTAATGAAACAAATTGCTTTATCATAGCACCTGCCTTCAGTATTCATGTTCCAAATACACAGAAAAATTCAAAAAAACAACATTAACCATAAGATTGTTAATTTTTTCAATCCTGTAAGTTCTTTATTGCTATGAATGGACTAAAGGATTTGCTTAAAAAAGCTCCGCAAGCATGATCCCGTGTTTCTAGAAGCAAGTACTATATTGTTCTATCTTCTTCTAGCATGTCCATATTTATCTAGTATATGGAGACCAACAATGCATCTATGTAGTCTTTTACAAATCATTACCAACTTGTAAGAGCACAAATCTAATATTCGTCAAGAAGTCATCATGTAGCACCAGATGCCATGTTAAATTCAAGGTCTTTGCTCTATTCTTACTTTCCACACAGGTAGAATAACCTAAATCACCCCATGTGTGCACATTCTCGTTTGCTACACCACCCTAAACATTCCACCACATAACTCTTAATCAAAGCTCAGCAGTATTAGGTCTAACCTGTGAAATAATTAAACTAGAAGCCTTCTCAATCTGATATCACATGATTTTTCAGCATAGATTATAAAAAAAATGTATGGTGGTCAAAAATAGAGTGTTGACAAGCAGACTTCGGTAACCAGCACCTCCAACTAATGAGACTATTTCTCTGACTTGCAAACATCTTCTGACAATTACGATTGTTCAAGTTCCCATAGGGCATTTCAGCCAAAACAGAAGATAGAACCATGGGCACACAAATGGTCTTTACTTGTTCATCATTAGTCATTCAAAAATCATATACATACACTTAATGATGTTTTCCATATAAAATTTTGTTAGCAAAATTTTGCTAACAAACCTACCACTCAGCATACTCCACGCAACAGATGATTACTTTACAAACCAATCCAGAAATGAGAAAGAAAGTATACAGTATACCCATCCATTAATGAGAAAAAAAGTACTCTAACTCATAAAATGGAACCATGAAACAAGATCAAAGCCAAATATTAATGTAAAAAGAAGGAATTAGCAACAAAAGTTGAAGAAAGGAATGACTGACCACACACTGCTGAACATTACTTTGAAACTTTAACAAGATCTCAATCTGTGCTTTGTTGTTTACACTAAATTTAGGGCCGGGTCCTGTCAATTGAAACAAAACAAAACAAACTGTGAGAATGGTTGAAAAGACCAACATGTAAAACAATAATTTCGCCATACACATAGAAGGTATAAAGAGACCGGTTAGAGAGTACTGGATGGCGAAGATGAGGAGAGAAAAGCCGGCGACGATGCATACGAGGATAGGAATAGGGCTTCGGGGCTTGCTCTGAACTCTCATTGTCTGTACACACAAACATCAAGAACACGAGCTATTGAACCCAGACAGAGATACATGGGAGTATGGGACCGTTGCTTAGTGATTGAAAGAATCATCATTAACTAAAAGTAGAAATTTTGTACAGAAGGACAACGAAGAAGATGGAAATTTTAGTTTGCACTTACATTGAACAGTTGTAGGATCTGGAGATTTTTATCTCCCGCAGCAGACAACTCTGAAGGGAAGTGAGATAACAATTTGAAAATCTTTGGAATCCAAGATTGAACACCTTCAACTTTTACTCATATCTAAATCAGAAAAGTGAAAATAGGAGGAACGATTACGCACGAACCAGTTCGCAGATCTGAGGCAAGGCTTCGATAACGTCGGTGAGGGAGGAGAAAGGGTAGCGGGCGACGGAGGAGGAAGGGCGGCAGGGCGACGAGGCTGCTGTGGCAGGCTAGCGAGGAGACTACAAGCAGGGCAGGACGATGAGGATGTTGGACGTCGAGGCTTCACAATTGGGATGCCAAACGACGAGGCTTCTTCAGGAGCAGGTCTGCCAGACGACGGGGCTTCATGAGTAGGTAGCATTTCAACTTCAATTAGTGAGTTTTAATTTCGGTTAATTTGAGAGAATTTTGAAACTAGGGCTTTAATTTGGGTAAACTCATTAAAATTAGGTTCCTACTAATTATATTATGGGTTTTGTCATCGAAGAGAAATAATCCGGGTGATGGTGCACAAAATAACGATGTGTGAATAGTAGGCATGAATAACGAGGTAAAAGTAATAAAAGCGGGATTCGAAAGAGTTCCCTAAGGGTTTTTTCTGTATCCATCCAAAAAAGCGAGATACCCAATCAGGCTAGTCCCAAGTCGGAGGAAGGGCGAAGAACAAACATCGCATGTTTCCCACGGAAACGAGGTCAAAATGTCGCAATCCTTTAAAATATAGATATCGGTTAGACAATGCCACCTTATTCTCAAAAACCTCGCATATTCAAAAACCGATACACCCGCCCTGCTCAACCATTCAAAAGTCACCTTATTCTCAACCAATGATTGGCCACCCCTCTCTCGACCAATCAGATGGTTGTATCCCGAATGTCCCACATCGGATATTGATGAAAGCCATGCTCCTCAAACGTCTATAAATAGAGGAGAAACCCGAAGGTTACAAGGGTCGAAAACATCTCTACCTCAAGAACTATCTTCCTTGTTGAAGATCGACGTGTTAGAATCATCGTAAAGACCACGCTAGAATCAAGAGAAGATCAATAAAAAGACTTCAAGTCGCTCAAAAAATCCTCAAGTCCCAAAAGATCCCGCAAGCCGCTTTGCAATCTACAATCCCGGCATCGTCAAAAAGATTCTGGCCTCGCTAAGTGGATAGCAATTCTCAAAGCTTGTAATAGAAAAAGATCTTGCTAGCAGTTTGTACGCGGTAATCTCGTTGTAACAAAGAGGTCTCGAACCTCGTTAGGCAGAGACCTTGAATCTTGTAAAAGAAGATTTTAGGTAGAATCTCGTTGTTGTAACCTCATTTGGAAATAATTAATAAAAGTAAGGATTTGTCTCGTCGAATATATAATCTCATTTCTTATCTTTAGCGTCGGTTTATTTCGGGTTTCATCACTGGCGCCGTCTGTGGGAACCTCTTCATCCTAAGCAGTTTCCCGGCAAGCACAAACCTTGACTTTCAATCACACAAATGGCCTATCCAAACAACTTTTTCCCTCTCCACCCTGATAATAAGCCCGAAACCTCGGAGTGGATGAACGGGGCACCTCAATCAAGTTGGTCGTTCCGGGTCCCTCTTGGGTGTGGGTATGCCGCCCCACAAAATACGTACCCTTTCCAAGGATACACGAATCAATCTCCGGCTCTGCAAAATCCCTACTCGGGTTATGGGCAATATCAACAAGGCTTCGCCCCTTAGCCTATCCATGGGTACGCTCCTCCGTTGTCGGAGCACGTTCCCATCCCAAGGCCTGGACAGCCCCATTCCGAGTATGTACCTGAGTACGTCCCCGAACATGTTTCGGGGTGTTGACAAGGTTTCTTGACAACAAAGAAATTTATAATCAAGACTCCGCTGTGTATAGGGAGGTCAGGATCGTTCCACAGGAAGCAAGGTTGTTTGTTTATCAATCTACTAAAAAGCAAACAAAACAAGTAAAAACACTCACGAGTAGCCTCGTTAACGACGTTGTCAGGGTCGTTAACGAACCACCGAACAAAAAAACACCTCAAATAACGACCTAATTAAATTCTCATTAAATTCGGTACCAAGGCAAGTACTCAGCAACGAAAATTTACTAGAAATAATTCAAATAAAACAAAGATCTAGGACTAGGGACACCACAACATAGCTAAGCAGAAAAACTCGTAAGAAGATAAGATCATGCCTTTAAACAGATAGAGTCATCAACTTTCGTTGACTTAGCAAGTAAATTAACAAACTTTCGTATCCTAATTCACTCAATTACTTGTTTTGGATCTAAAGCTTGAAACTTTCGTATTCAAACAATATCAACCTTCAAGTTACTAACTTTCTCTTTCAATCAAGTTAGAAAACTCAAATTACCTCAACTTTCATTTTGGTATAAGCACAACAAACAATTCTCAATAAAAGATAAAAGGCATTCAACACACAATCTTACTCATCAAATATGCTCAACTATGTCGGGCTTAACCCCGATCCTAGAAAAGAAAACTACTCACTACTCATGACTAAGAAACTAATAATTTCAATCAAAGGAAACATTGAAAACAAAACAGTACTCAAATTAATAAGAAAATATCGTCTTACAGAGAATCAGAAGAAACCAAAAACATCAAAATACCGAATCAAAATCATGACTAACGATCCAGGTGACTGTCGTCTACCGAGCCTCCTCCGATCCGACTCCGATCCGACTTCTCTCTCTCTCGGCTCTTCGAAATTCTCTTTTCTCCAAAAACTCTCTTCTAAAAGCTTCCCCCTTTCTATGCTAGATAGAAGGGTATTTATACTAAAAAGGCTAAAAACTAAAAAAGGCTACAAGATATAAACTTCCCTAAAAAGATAGAAACAAACCCTAAAAGATAGAAATAAAATCTAATAGGATAATAAAACCTAAAATACATATTCTAATAACCCCCAAAAGATTCTAAAAAGATACTCAACCGACACAGAAATAAATTTCCGCTCAGGATCGGTGAATTATAAAATAAATCTTCAATTTTTCTCCTTCGTGGCCTCGTTAACAAGCCCTCACAGCCTCGTTAACGAGCCTGGACTTTGTTTTCTTCCACACTCCTCTCGTAATCTTGAGCTCTGACTTCTTCAATCTCGTATTCCTCCGTCTTTCACTGTAATGCTCCAGATTTAGCTCCATATAGCTTTTTTCCTCGCTAAAACCTACAATATACACAAAATAGCGTAGCTTCCACTCTTTTCATAGAAATATGCAAAACTATCTAAAAACACTCAAAACTAAACCTAAACTTAACAAAACTAAACCTAATAAGCAAAGAAAACCTACTAAAAATTATACTAGAAATGCGAACATCAAAATACCCCATACTTAGACTTGCTTGTTCTCAAGCAATAAACAAAACACTAACCAAAACCAAAACAAACATACTCATCAAGACATGGCCGTCATCTAAAAAGCAACATCTACACATGAGAAAAATATAGCAAAAGACTATTAACATCCTCACACCTATATGTACTTAAATAGACATAAGATAATACAATCCAACCTTACACGGGATATTGTGTTTCACTCAACTCTCAAGTGTTTAGGCTTATAAATTCAATCTCTCAACTCATCTTATATACAAAAACTCATAGAAATTGGAACTTATATCACCAATACTTTTCACCCAAGATTTGTCAAAACAAGTAAAGAATCATCAAGAGAACTTAGGGGGCTCAATGAAAAACTTCATAGAAGCTTCCATTCGGCCGGGTTGTAATGGGGCTTGGTAAAGACAATAAGGCGTGGAAATATTTTGGTTATGTGGTGCTAATAATATCCGGGAATCAAAGACTCATAAAAACTCACATCTCCAAAAACTCTCATAAAAGATTATACCAAACTCACTTTTCTTTTTGCACACTCATTTTCACTCACCCTTTTTCATCCTAGAAAGTCTCATAACAAGTTAAAAGAATCTCTGATATTATCTATAAATACAATTGCACCTCAACTCTTCACCTCCTTTATCATTCTCCTTCTCTTTCTTTTTTATTTTTTATTTTTTTTATTCGCCTCGCTGCCTCGTTAACGAACCCAAATCAGGGTCGTTAACGAGCCACCATATACACTCTTTCTCTTCTTTTTTTTTTTCTATCAAAAACTTTATTTCGTGCATTTTTCATCAAGAGATCTTTCTTATTACATGTAAAAGCAAGAGACTTCCAATCTACCCTTCCCAAACATCCTTCAATTAAAACAAAATATAAGCAACTCCTCTCCTTTTTAACATACCACAAAACTTACCTCTCCAATCTAAGTCCTAATTCCCGGATAGGGTCAAGCTTATCTCGGCTAGGAAATAATTTTTGTGGAGCTAAAAATAAAAAAGTTTCAGTCTAGAATTGGTTATCAAAAAGAAGGAATAATGTAAAGATAGATAGGGAATAATAGGGCTTATGAAAATAAGTTCTCCATCATATGATCTTTACAAGTAATGAACTAAAAATCTTATAAGGGTCTCAAGAAATAGATAACCATCACAATTCCAAGAGATAATATGCATAAAGAGAGTAAATCACACAAGAAAAGAAGAGGGATTCTTAAATGTTCTCCCTATAAGGCCAAAAATACTCACAAGGTAGATTTCGTTGGATTGCATCATCTATGCTATAAAGTATATGTGCTCAATTTCATCAAATGCTATCTTCTTCTAAAACCAATAATTTCAAGTTGAGAATCCGGCTATACTTTTAAAGACATGTTTGCAAGGAATTATATGATTAAGTTAGCGATTGCTATCATAGAACTTAAGAAGGGATATCTATCAATTCTAAAACTCTTTTTTAGATTTTTTCAAAAAATTTCAAATTTTTTTTTTCGATTTTTTATCTTTTTTATCTTTTCAACATAAAGAAATAGAAACTACATAACACATATAAACACCTAGGACATAAGTTTTCGATTTTTTATCTTTTTTATCTTTTCGACATAAAGAAATAGAAACTACATAACACATATAAACACCTAGGACATAAGTTTTCTACTTTCTCCCACCCCATACTTAAAATTACAGTGTCCCCACTGTAAGAAAAATAAGAAGAAGGAAAAGAAATATAAAAGAAACATCAAAAGATTAAAAAGAAAGACATAAAAAAAACTTACAAAGTTGTAAAAGTGGAAACAAGGAAAAACTTCATCTTCAGGTTGAATCAACGGTTTGGTGGAGGAAAGTAGTGCTCAAAGTTCCCCATGAAGTCGTACATCGTCCTCCAACGCTCAGCGTCCTCCGCCTCCCTCTGACGTTGCCTCTCATCCTCCATCGACATGCGAGCGGAATAGACAATTTCCCATCTATCCATCCTCCTATGAATGTGATCCTGCTGGAGGTGAAGTTGCTGCATCCGTGCAGAAAGATCCTCGGCCCATGGTGGTGGTATACTCGATCCTGTGTACTCGGGTTGAGGAGGTGGTGGGTAGTGAGGCTGGAAATGGTCTTGATACATCACCGGGTTATAAGGCATGAGTCCATAGGCATGAGGGTCGACAGGAGCTGGTGGTGGGTCGACAGGAGCTCTCGGCACCTCGTTAACGAAGCTGGGTGCCTCGTTAACAGTGTTGGGATGGGGCTGGAAATGGTCGTTAATGAGCCTGGTGGGCTCGTCAACGAAGATGTTGCTCCCTAGGACCTTTGTGTCGACGTCTTCTTCCTCGTAATTGAGCTCCTCAGTGTCGCCCTCGGTGTCGGCCTCTTTAGTGTCGTTGCCTACTACCTCGGTGTCCTCTTCTTCATCTTCATCTTCATCCTCATCCATGGCTTCCCGCTCAAACCGGGATTCACATGGCCTAAGCGAAAGCTCGTCCTCCGGTTTAGGTTCCAATGGGTAGGCATGTCCCGTCCACGCCTCGTACCAATTCGGTACGTAGAGAAGCTCGAACTTGTCGAGGGTAGGTGTAACTATGCGATCTTGAACCTTCACCTTAAATCCTCCCTCGACTTGAATGAAGACACCGGAGCTATACCAATAATTTTTGTTGAGGAGTTGGGCGTGAGCCGGTGTGTAGCGGGTGAGATCGACTCCAAGATTCTTAGCCAAGAGGCTAACCAAATTGCCACACCAAAACTCCTTGGACTTGGTTGATTTTCCGATGTAGTAAAGCCACTCATACCCCAAATTCAAGGGGTCGGGCTCCTCAAAAAGGATGGTGTGGAAGCAAGCAACTTTCGTCCTTGTAGGCCGGTTTAACTCTCTCTTCGGCCAAAACGTCGCGGCGAGGACTCTAAGAATAATCCTGAAGATGGGGTTGATGATGGTTGCCCCGGATAATGCCGCGGTGGAGGATTGAACCTCCCCGGTGATGTAGCTCCAAGTGCGGGTCACTCGGTAGTCCTTCAAGCAATAGTCTCTTGATGGGTTTGGGAGCTCTAAGATTGCGTTGAACTCCGCCATTGTGAACTCACGGTCCTCGTTACCGAGTCGAAACCGGATCCGTCCCGCCGAGGTCTTCGACGAGAAGTTGGTCTCCAAGGTGGCCAAGAACTCGGATGTGAGGGTCGGATAGTGTGGCAAACTCTCTTGCTTCAAAAGATGGGCGGCTCCAAGGATGACGAAAGCGTCTTTGACATCCGGGTAGATCCCCGTGTTGACAGCGCTGGACTTTGAGAACCATCGGGTGTAGTGGTCCTTCTCCAAAAAATCACGGTAACGCCGTACTTGGCCTTGAGTGCTCAAAATCACATCATCCACTCGAGGTGGAGATGGGGACCTGATGTCTCTTTATTTGGTGGTGTTTTTATACATGATTTCCTTTGTAAATATGTTTCTTTTTCCCCTTTTCTTGTGTGTTTTGTTCCTTTTTAGCTTAGTTCCCGTATTTCTATGAGATTCGGAGACTATGCGCATTTTATGTGTTTTGTAGGTGTTTTGGCATGGATCAAGGGTCGTTTTGAAGGTGAATCGAGACATGGAGCAAGGCCCGAGCTTAAGAGGGAAAGAGAGGAGCAAGCCGTGAAGAAGAACAAGAGAAAAGCCAACAAGAAGAAGGTGGAACGAGGTCCGGATCGAGCTGGAACCAAGCCGGGCCCGACTTGAATTTTCGACCTCGGACCGACTTGCACAGTAAGTCGGGCCCGAGGTCCTCCGTATCGGTCCGAGTCGATCACTGGACTGCTTGGGATCCAAGGCACGAAATTGTAAACTACCACTTTTGCCCCTCATCTATAAAGGCTCTCTTATCTTCTAATTTAGGGGAGGTTCCCACACTTAGCAAGGAACCAACCCTCAAAAACTCTCAAGAGGATACTTGGAGAGCAAGGAGGAAGGAGAGGAGAAGGAGAAGAGAGAGAATCGGCCATAGAGAGGGAGATTTGATAGGTTTGGTTGATAGATTAGCTTTGCCTTGTTTTGATTTTGTGGATTTGGAAACCTTTGATTGGAGTTTGTGGATTGCTTTTGATTTGTGAATGAAACTTTGCTTTGGTTTGAGATTGATGATGCTGATTGCTTTGCTTTTTGATTTGTTTGCTTTCTTTGTTTGCCATATGGAGTAGATCTCCTTGATCTTGGGTTATGGGGGAAAACTCTAGCTAGTTTGGGCTAGAAACCCCAATTCCATAGCCTTGAGTGCTTGATCTAGGAACCCACTCTACATAGAGCTACAATTCCTTACGAAAGTAAGGAATCAAGGCTTGTGATTGGCAAAGTAGCGAAAGTGAACATTTGTCCATCTCAAGACCTTGCTTCGAAGGGGATTTCCCCAATGATCGATGTGTAGAAGTGGTTGGAACGAGGGAGAAAGCACTCGATCCTATTCCGATCATCACTTATTGCTTGAATTGGGGTGGAAAAGCCTTAATCTACTAGAGAAGGAACCCAAAAGCCCAAGATCTACTTTAAATCTTTGAGTTCGACAAAACCTAGCTACATCGGGCCCGACTTGCTCTACTTCGGTCCCGACTTCCTCTTTGTCGCCAACATCGGGCCCAACGTGACACTTGTGTCGGTCCCAACTGTTCTCTTTGTTTTCCTTTGTTTTAAGTTCTCCTTCCCAGCTTTCTAGTGTCTAGGCACCTCAATCGAGTAGATTTCCCGAGCGTTCGACACCCACCACGTGCTACAACGGGGTCGGGTTATAAATTGTATCTCTAGACCCTCGCACACACGAGCGATCAAAAGATTGGCGCCGTTGCCGGGGAAGTCTAAGTGCATTGAGTGCCAATTTGGTGAGTTTCTTGTGTTTTGGTAGTGATTTGGGTGAGGGAATAGCCCAAACCCTTTTTTTGTTTTTGATTTGTTTTGGTTTGTGTCTTTGTTTCGTAGGTGTATGTGAGCTCGTTCCTCCCACGGAACACTTGAGCTTGAGTTTGTGAGTGATCCAGAAAGTATTCTCAAAGAAGCCCGAAGAAGGAAAAGGATGGAGAATCAAGCTCTTCATGGTGATGAGGAGTTGGCTCGACTTAGGGCCGAAATGGCTAGATTGCAACTTGAGAAGGACAATCAAGAGGCGGTGGCAAGAAGAGAACGGGAGCAACGGATGAGGGACGAGGCTCAAATCAACGCTCTACCCCGGAATGCACGCCAATACATGCATCCAGAGTTGAGGGTACCCGAACCGGTTATTGTGCTTCCCGAGGTTACCAAGAATTTTGAGATCAAGACGCAATTCATTTCCCTCATCAAGTGTGATCAATTCGAGGGCCGTCCACATGAGTGTCCCATAGAGCACGTCAAACGCTTTGTGGACATGTGTGAGACGATCTCTACCGACGAGGAGACGTTGGAGTATGTGCTTCTAAAGGCGTTCAAATGGTCACTTGGGGGCAAGGCCACACATTGGCTCGAGAGCCAAGCCCCTAGGTTGATCACAACTTGGAAGGCACTCTATGATGCTTTCTTGATGAAGTTCTTCCCGCCCTCAAAGACAACCGAGCTAAGAAGGAAGATTGCAAGCTTTCAACAAGGTCCGAATGAGCCTCTCTTCGAAGCATGGGACCGTTTCAAGGAGATGTTGCGCCAATGTCCTACTCATGGCCAACAACCATATGTGCTCCAAGACATCTTTTTCCAAGGCATCAATCCGGCAACGAAGGACAAGCTCAATCTCCACACCGATTGTGGGTTCATAGACTTGACACCGGATCAAGCTTGGGAGCTACTTGACAAGCTATCCGATTATGAGGCCATGTATGGGGTGAGTCAAGCTAGCAAAGAGGTGAAAGTTCAAGGTGAAGGTGCAAGGAAGTTATATGATCCAAAGGTAGAAGACATTGACAAGGATGTGAAGCTCCAATTCCTTGAAGGTGAAGTGAGCAAGCTTAAGAGGCAAGTCCACTACTACAAGCAAAATGCTAGAGCTTGTGAGGAGTGTGGATCCTTTGCACATGCTACACAAGTTTGTCCGAATACGAGCCAAGTGCGCTTGGCCGAGCAAATTGAGGAGGCAAACTATGTTCGAGGAAATTTCGGTGGAAGAGGCAACTTCAACAATGGTGGTAATGGCCGGTGGAACAACGGTCAAGCTCAAGGCTACAACAACAACTTCAACCAAAACGAGCCAAGGGCGCCGCAACCACCACCATATAGGCCACCGGGATTCAATGAGCTACAATCATTTGCTCAAGAGATGAGAGATGGGTTCAAGGAGATGAGGACCCAATTCAATGAGTTTGGTGCATGGAGGAGGCAAGTCGACAATCAATTTGCCCAAATTGCAACTCAAGCCCCGAGAGAGAATGGGAGACTTCCGGCCCGACCCGAGGAGAACTCTCGATCTCAAAACAATCAAAATGAAGTCCGGGGAATTGGATTGAGAAGTGGCCGAAACCTACCCGAGCCACACATGCCTAAGAAGAACGAAGAGAGCCGGACCGACTTACCCAGCAAGTCGGATCCGATGTTCCCTGAAGTCGATCTAGTAGGAAGACCAACTCCTCTACCCCGGACCGAGGTTGAGAGTAAGTCGGGCCCGACGTACCCAGATGTTGATCCGACTACTTTGCCTCAACTCTGCCCCAGGACCGTGATACACGACATCGGGCCCGACGTGGTGCCTAAATTGGTCCAACCAGGAAATGTTGCAAGTGAAGTGGGGAAGTCCAAGGAGGTTGATCCAAGCAAGATTCAAGGTGCAACAACTCTTCCATATCCCTCAAAGAAGCCGAAAGATGTTGTTGAGAACAAGTTCAAGAGGTTCCTCAAACTCTTGCAAGGTTTGAACATCTCTATCCCGTTCACCGATGCATTGAGCGAGATGCCATCCTATGCCAAGTTTTTAAAGGAGATTTTGATCAAGAAGAGGTCCATAGTTGAAATGCAAGATGAGGTCAAGACCTTGGAGTTACCGCAAAAGCTAGGAGATCCCGGTCGCTTTGCTATAACCATTGGTGTGGGGTCTCAAAACTTCCAAGCCTTATGTGACCTTGGGGCAAGTGTTTCGGTGATGCCCGCTAGTATTTGGAGAAGGGCAAATTTAGGTGAAATTGAGCCGGCCGATATGTCCCTAACTATGGCCGACGGTTCCATCATCAAGGCTAAGGGAATATTGGATGACGTGCCGGTGCGAGTTGGAAAGTACTTTGTTCCCGATGATTTCGTGATCTTGGACATGCACGAGGACCCCTTGGTCCCAATAATCTTAGGAAGACCGTTCTTAGCTACGGCGGGGGCAAGGTTTGATGTCAAAAACGGCAAGGTTTCCTTTGAGATTGGTGAAGAAAAGGTCGATTTTCACTTCAACAAGGCTTTGAATCCTCAAACTTGAAGAGAGTGCCAAGAGAAAGAGAGAAGAAGTGGAAGTCGCTAAAGAGGTCATTGTGTTGAGAAGTGATGAAGGGTTCAATAAACAAATACAAGCAAGGGAGTTGTTGGAGCAAGTTGAGGATCAAGATGAGTCAAGGATTAATGCTAGCCCAAGGAAAAATGAAGAGTATCCTTACTTATATCCTTTTGATGTTGGTGATGACCACAATTCTTTCCAAACTTTTGATTCCTACATTTGTTTAAGTGATTTGAAAGATGACTTAGGAGACTCCTACATATGCCTTAGTGACTTGAAAGATGAATTGGTAGAATCTCCTAGGAATTCTTTGGATAACTTTGGTGTAGGAAAAGAGGAACATGATGGAGCAAGTAAGGAGGAGAAATCTCATTCGTTGGAGGAGTATGATGAGAGAGGCCCGAGATCGGAGAGCCATGCCTATATAGACCATCGTTGGTGGTTTTATGGGTATGAGGGCAATGGGAATGGGCACATCAACGGCGAGCAATTCACCGTGTTTCACCCGCCATGAGATTGAGGTTAAGAAGTCAAGCTAGTGACTCTAAACGAGCGCTTCTCGGGAGGCAACCCGAGCTAGTAGCTTTCTTTTCGTAATTTTAGTTTGATTTTTCTTAGTTTAGCCTAGCTTTTCTCTAACCAATCTCTATCTAGTGTTTTGTGGATTTATGGAGTTGTGTATTTTTCAAGGTTGTGTAGGATTTGAGGTGAGAAAAATATATAAATGGAAATATGGAGAAAGAAGTTGCAAGAGGATGGAGTAAAATTGGTGACCCGAATACTCCCACATCGAGCCCAGGTAAGTCGGGCCCGACACAGGGACGTCGGTCCAAGACGTCGGTCCGATCCGATCGGACTTGGTGGAATGCCATTTTTTCCCTTGACCTAATTTGTCCCTTTCCCCCATTAAATACCATCCCCCACCTACCTACCATCTTCATATTAACCACCATTCCTAAAATACAACCCATCTCTCTCACACTCTCAAAAATCGGCTCCCCTCCCTCTCACCATACTCGATCCACCCATTCTCCCTTCCTTCATCTCGATCCAATCACAAAAAGGCCTCCCTAACCCGATTCCAAAGAGAAATTTCGAGTTCAATCTCGTTCTTCATTCCCCATCTCGATCTAGTTTGAGAAATTTTGAGTTCTAAGTAGATTATTTGTTTAAAAGTCCAATACTCTTCAAATCCGGTATGTATTACTCGATCTCTACCTATTTCCTTGGAAATTTTGTGTTTTTATTGCATAGATTGAGTAATGCCATGTTTGATTGAGAGTTTGAGCTTGAGCATCAATGGTGGATTTGCATGATTTGTGAAATTGAGCTTCAAAGTTGTTTATGCATGCTTGGATCCATTTAGAACTTTGATTAGGGATGTTTGATGGTTGAATTTGAAATTTAAGTGCATGATAGAGTGATTTGGGTTGATTTGAGGTTAGAGTCGAAGCATGAACTAGGTCGAGATCGACGTGCCTAGGTAAGTCGGGCCCGAGTTGTGGAAGTCGGTCCATCAAGTCGGACCGAGGTTGAGGAAGTGTCGGGCCCGACATAGGCTGGAAGTCGATCCATGTTGCTTTTGCTCTATTCTTGTGGTATCATGTGGATTCATGTGTTTCATTGTTAGCTATAGCTTAATCATGATGTAGTATGATCATTTGCTTAGCCATTGTTAGAAGATATCCATGATGATTCATGTTGGATTATGATGCATGTGTGTTTAGAGACTAAGTATGGGGTTCCCCTTGTGTTGAAGTGTTGATGTGTGTTGATGAGTGCTTTTGTTGAGTTGTATGGAGTTTATCTTGGACCCTTATGTTTCGTTGGATGTGTGTAGGTACCATGGAGACTAGAGCTTCATCATCTCATGCGGAAAGGCCGAAGAAGAAGTCCAAGAAGTCAAGAAAAGAGCCAAAGTTGGATGATGTTTACTTGGAGGATGATGAGCAAGTTGAGAGTTATGCAAGGTATATGGCGCTTGAGCATCACACAAGGTGGCTTGATTGGGAAACCGTGAGGAAGATGGACAAGGATCAAGCTCTTCCAAGGTGCTACTCCCACATCGGTCTCAATGGGATGCTAAGGTGGGACAACACCCACTATCCCGCCCTCACCTCGGAATTCATGGCCACTTTTGCATGCACTTATGATAATATGGAGGATGAGGAAGGGGCGATCACTTTCCAATTGGGCAATGAGGACCACAATCTCTCTCTTGGGGACTTGGCTACCTACTTCGGGTTTCCATGTCCAAGAGAAGAGATCGGCGTCGATAACGAGAAGGTGAACCAAGTGTGGCGGCATGTGGCCGGGAAGAGCGAGATGAGAAAGGGCGCCACCACAACCGAGATTGCTAGCCCTCTCTTTCGGGTCATGGTGCGAGTTTTGGGATGTGCAATCTATGCTCGTCATGAGTTGAGCAAGCCGATGAAGGAAGAGATTATGTTGCTACATGAAATGCTCTTCCACACCGAGAAGCCCATGAACCTTGCATGGGAGTGGGTCAAGATGGTGCGAGACTTCCAAAGCTCCTCTTGGATCTACTTCGGCGGGATGATAGCAAGGCTAGCCGTGCGTCTAGGAGTCGACCTTAACAAGTATTCTCCGGCTCCGAATGGTGTTGAGTATATGAACATGAAGTATTTCAAGAAGGCCAACATCATCAAGGAGAAGCTTTACATGATTTCTTTGGCCCCTCACTCGAACTATGATGGTGTGTTGATCCGGTTGGTGGCCAACCTCTATGATCTTTCTCGGTATCACAATTGGTACCAAGTGTGGGCCAGCAAGCCACACTCATTTGGTGACCCCGAAGGTGCAAGAGAGGGGCGGCGACAACAACCTCAACACATTCGGTTTACCTCCCCTCCATCTTCACCGGATTTCGACCAAGATAACTTTGTGTTTGCACCACGTGGGGAAGACATGGACGTCGATCAAGAGCAAAATGAAGAAGATGAGCGCTTCCAAGGCTTGATGGCCAACCTCCGAGCCACGCACTAAGCTCCAACACTGGCGGACCGAGGTACACATGGCGTCGGGCCCGACTTCCCTCAAAGTCGGTCCGGTTCCTTCTATGGTGATGAGGTCCCGAGGCACTATGAGCATGGAGAGGGGAGTGGTGCAAGGCGAGAACAAGCTCAAGGTGGCGGTTATGAAGGCTACGCCCAATGGTATGGTCCGGGAATGGTGTTTCTCGAGCGACAACAAACGGTGGACATGTCCTTCTTGGCCAACCAAATGGCCCATCTTCAACTTCAACAAGAGAATGTTCTTCAAGAGGTCCATCAAGTGAATCTTCAACAACAATACATGTACCAACAACAACAACAATTGCTTCAACAACAAGGTGCTTTCCAAGCTAGCCAAGAAGAGATGAACCGAGCCCTCGGCTACACTAGGCGAGAGGTGGAGGAGGTTAGAGAGGTGGAGGACCAAAGGTGGCGGGTCCAAGATAGCTTCAACACATGGATGAGCGGGAACTTCCCTTCCCGTGAGGACCAATGGACGCGCCCGGATCCTCAACTCCAACCACCACCACAAGACTTCTACCAAGAGAAAGTGTACGAGAGGGAGCGGCAAGCGAGACTCCAAAGAGGACGTAGGCGTGACAACCCCTTCGAGTGATTCTAGACATGCCATTGAAGAATAAAGAAATTGTGAGCTCTTCGTACTCTTCTCTCTTGCTTTTAAGTTTTGGTTTCCTTGTTTGATGGGGACATCAAAATTTTAAGTATGGGGTGGGGGTAAGTGTGCTCATGATTTCACTTGCTTGTGTGTGTTTGTTATTTTGAGGATATTTGATATTTGGTTTCTAGTTTGTGTTTGGGATGTTTGTTTCTTGGTTTGTGGTTTGATGAAAGACATGGATGATTAATTTGGTTTTGAATGGATGAGTCTTTGTTTTTGGTTTTAGAGAAATTTTTGCAAAAATCATAAAAATTTGAAAAATTGTGTTGAAAACAACAAAAAGATTTTGTGTTTTGTAGTTTTTGGACTAGAAATTCCCATCTTAGATTGCCAAATGAAAGCTAATGATGATGTGAGCATGTAAATTCCTTTGCATATTTTTGGATGGTTTAGCCTCTAAAAAGATGTTGCTTTTGATGTGATCATGATATCTTGCTTGTTTTATTGAACATGTGAGTTCTAGGATGAGTTCTTATGCAACTAAGTATGAGTGATCCTTGTGAGATTGATTTTTGGCCATTTTAGGGATGCTTGTTCATATTTGCATATCCCTCATGTTTCTTGTGTGATTAGCTCATGCATGCTTAGTAAAACTTGCTATTGCGGTGTTTATCTATTTTTCAAGACCGTCATGAGATTTGTCCTAGCATTGTCACATTGATTTTGAACTTTATTTTTCTAGTCACATAAATGTTCCATATCCTACCATGAAGTGAATCCTTTGTTTGTAGCCCCGTTTTAGCCTAAGCCTTTGTTTGAAACTCCTCAAAAATATTATTCCTAGCCTTATATGACTTGGCCCTTATGGGATTGGACTTTAGAAGAGAGGTCTGGATTGTATTTGAAAAGTTGAGATTCTCTTTGGTTTAAGGGCAAAGAATGGTGTTATGAACCATATGGGTAGTGCATCTTTGTTGTGCAAAAAGAAAATGAAAAGAAAGAAAGAAAGAAAGAAAATGTTGGAAATGGAAAGTGGAATGAAGGTAAAGAGCTTAAGTGAAGAAAAAAGGTCCGACCGAGTTACACACCACATCGGGCCCGATGTCATAAGAAAGTCGGTCCAGTGTAGAAAGTGTGGAAAATCCAACAAAAAGCCTAAGAGCAAAGATGAAGTGGAATGTTAAGTGAAATTTTGGGTTGAAAGGAAAAATGTTAAGTCTTTTGGGTGAGTGTGAAATTGATTGTGGAATTTTGATGAAGTTGGTGAGAGTTTAGGCTGTTCAATCCCCATTGTAAGCACCACAAGACCAAATAATTCCCACCTTGAGAAATACCAAAAGCCCCATTACAACCCGGCCGAATGGAACCTCTTTGAGGACCTACATTGAGCCAAGTTCGAATTCTTTGTGTACTTTGTATTAGGCATCTCTAGGTGGAGGATTTGGTAATATTAGCTTCAATAGTAAAGTCCTTACTTGCATGATTTTTGAGCTTGAGTGTTCATTGCTATACCCAAACACATGATGAGTGATACACATTCACATACCCCTAAAGTGAGGCTTAGTTGCATTGACTCTATTCCTTGGAACACTTAATCATGTGTGATGATGTAATATTGCTTGAATATCAATCACTTGTGCTTAAATATGTTTTCATACGAGGCTTTACTTGAAGATTATGTTTCGGTCTTGCTTACATTGTTATTGCTTGAGGACAAGCAAGTTTAAGTATGGGGTATTTTGATGTCTCTTTATTTGGTGGTGTTTTTATACATGATTTCCTTTGTAAATATGTTTCTTTTTCCCCTTTTTCTTGTGTGTTTTGTTCCGTTTTAGCTTAGTTCCCGTATTTCTATGAGATTCGGAGACTATGCGCGTTTTATGTGTTTTGTAGGTGTATTGGCATGGATCAAGGGTCGTTTTGAAGGTGAATCGAGACATGGAGCAAGGCCCGAGCTTAAGAGGGAAAGAGAGGAGCAAGCCATGAAGAAGAACAAGAGAAAAGCCAACAAGAAGAAGGTGGAACGAGGTCCGGATCGAGCTGGAACCAAGCCGGGCCCGACTTGAATTTTCGACCTCGGACCGACTTGCATAGTAAGTCGGGCCCGAGGTCCTCCGTGTTGGTCCGAGTCGGTCACTGGACTGCTTGGGCTCCAAGGCATGAAATTGTAAACTACCACTTCTGCCCCTCATCTATAAAGGCTCTCTTATCTTCTAATTTAGGGGAGGTTCCCACACTTAGCAAGGAACCAACCCTCAAAAACTCTCAAGAGGATACTTGGAGAGCAAGCAGGAAGGAGAGGAGAAGGAGAAGAGAGAGAATCGGCCATAGAGAGGGAGATTTGATAGGTTTGGTTGATAGATTAGCTTTGCCTTGTTTTGATTTTGTGGATTTGGAAACCTTTGATTGGAGTTTGTGGATTGCTTTTGATTTGTGAATGAAACTTTGCTTTGGTTTGAGATTGATGATGTTGATTGCTTTGCTTTTTGATTTGTTTGCTTTCTTTGTTTGCCATATGGAGTAGATCTCCTTGATCTTGGGTTATGGGGGAAAACTCTAGCTAGGTTGGGCTAGAAACCCCAATTCCATAGCCTTGAGTGCTTGATCTAGGAACCCACTCTACATAGAGCTACAATTCCTTACGAAAGTAAGGAATCAAGGCTTGTGATTGGCAATGTAGCGAAAGTGAACATTTGTCCATCTCAAGACCTTGCTTCGAAGGGGATTTCCCCAATGATCGATGTGTAGAAGTGGTTGGAACGAGGGCGAAAGCACTCGATCCTATTCCGATCATCACTTATTGCTTGAATTGGGGTGGAAAAGCCTTAATCTACTAGAGAAGGAACCCAAAAGCCCAAGATCTACTTTAAATCTTTGAGTTCGACAAAACCCAGCTACATCGGGCCCGACTTGCTCTACGTCGGTCCCGACTTCCTCTTTGTCGCCAACATCGGGCCCGACATGACACTTGTGTCGGTCCCGACTGTTCTCTTTGTTTTCCTTTGTTTTAAGTTCTCCTTCCCAGCTTTCTAGTGTCTAGGCACCTCAATCGAGTAGATTTCCCGAGCGTTCGACACCCACCACGTGCTACAACGGGGTCGGGTTATAAATTGTATCTCTAGACCCTCGCACACACGAGCGATCAGGACCTATGGTTTCTCCTCTTCTTCTGAGCTCGAGTAGCGGGTTTGCTTGAGCTTGCCATGGATCCTACAAAATAATCAAGACTTTTCCAAGATAAGATCCACTCAAAAAAATATAGATAGGTAGGAGACCCCATACTTGGTCTCGAATTAACTTCGGAATTATTCGTTAACTACCCAATTGGGTCGTTTAGGATTCTGGACTCGGATTGATCTATGAAGCATTGCAGGGTCGTTAACGAGCCTGGGTGGGTCGTTAACGAGCCGCCGAGAACAAAAACCAGAATTTCCGATTTTAATCTACCTTAATTTAAAGCACAAATCAAGCATGCACTCTTCTATATTTATCCATCAATCCCAAAAATGGGTATAAGAACCCCATACTTGCTCGATTACCCATCCCGACATGCTAAAATTACCCAAAATCTTGACATGCAAAGTTTCAAACTTAGGATTTAGAAGAAAAAATTCATGCTTTCCTAACTAGAATGTTCTAATAGATAATCTAACACGAATAATCCTTCCTAAAACATGAACAACTAAGCACAATCAAGAATTTTTATGAACAAAAACCAAGCATGCAAATCGACCTTTCTAAGAACACGATTCAAGAAATGAAATCTCTACCCTAAAGACAATCAATCATGCAATTTCGAGCAAGGGTTTAGAAATCATACCGGAGAATCGAGAAATTGAAGAACAAAGGGGCCGGAATCGGGGTGGTAACGAGCGTGTGTCTCGTCGGTGATCGGTTTCTGGGCTCCGGTAATGACGGCCTCTCGGTGGTCGGTGAAGTGAAGGATTCCGAAATAGTGGGGGGGGGGGGAAGGGAGAGGGAATTCGAGCTTTTTGGGTTTAGAGAAGTATGAAATTGGGAGAGTATTGGTAGATTTGTGGAAGGGGGTAAAAGGGGTTTTTATAGGAGGGGAAAAGGGTAGGTAGTGGCGGCGGCTAGGGTAGAAAATAAGATAGATTAGGGTAAAAATCTTACCTGCCCCGTTTCTTGACGAGTCGGGTCTTCGAACCGGGTCGTTAACGACCTTGGGTGGGTCGTTAACGAGCTGCCGTAGCCTTCTTGTAGTGATTTTTTCGATCCCTTCTCCTGAAATCTTATTAGCTCAAAAATTCTAATTTCTATCCTAACTAAAACTAAAAAGAAAAACCAAAGAAAGCTAAGAAATAATCTAAAAAGAAAAAGAAAAGCTAAGTCTATTCTAAAAGCGGGTTGCCTCCCGTAAGAGCTATTTTTAACGTCGTCAGCCCGACGAGTTCCCTTGCTAGTCTCATGGTGGTTCATGTGTAGCCATGTTGGGGTCTTGAGGTACCCCCCTCGTAGCCTTGCAGCCTCTGTGTGCTTGAGTTGCTAAATTAGGACCATTTTCTTCTATTAGTACCCTTGATATCCCTGGATTGTCAGTGTAGTCCGAAAGCCAGGGTGGTTTGGACTTTTATGTAATACATATAGTAGGGCCTTGGTTAAACTCTTGCACGTGGGACTCAATGATCGGCAAATGAGGCTCAGTAGGGACTGTTGTGTCAAGTTCGGTAGGGACTGTTGTGTCAAGTTCAAATTGAGTCAACTCGATTTGTGCGACTCCAACTGGGTCGTTGGCTTTTTGATCCAAGTTGAATTCCACCCGTTCTTCTCCTATATCAAAAGTGAGGAGTCCCTTCCGCACATCAACTCTTGCTCCTGTTGTGGCTAAAAATGGTCGCCCGAGAATTATGGGTACATGGGGGTCTTCAGGCATATCAAGGACGATAAAATCATTCGATATAAAGAATTTCCCGACTTGAATAGGATAGTAGTCCACCACTCCTGTGGCCTTGACACATGACCCGTCTGCCATGTACAGGTTCATGTCTACCGGCTCTAGTGGTCCCATATTGGCTTTAGACCAGATTGAGAGCGGAACAAGACTAGCACTGGCACCTAGATCGCATAAAGCCTTGAACTTGTGGTTGCCTATGCCGATCGTTATTGCAAACCGTCCTGGATCTCCTAGCTTTTCCGGTAGAGCTATCGATCTGACTTCATCTTGCAGCTCTGTAATGGACCTTTTCCTACTAAGAATATCCTTCAAAAACTTTGTGTAAGTCGGCATTTCGCTTAGGGCCTCAGCGAATGGGATGGAAATATTAATGCCCTGAAGAATTTTAACGAAACGCTTGAACTTACTCTTAGTAGAGTCCATAGACTTCTTAGTTGGGAATGGAAGAGATTTCACCATTCTCGGAACCAAGTTAGGCTCGAGAGGTGAGAGTACCGGGTCGACACTGGGGTTGTTTGGTGTCCTCGGTGGGTCGTTACCGACCCTGGTGGGGTCGTTAACTACCTTGGAATAGTGAGGAAGGCTCGGATTAATAGACTTACCTGGGCTAGGGTCGTTAGGAACCCTCGGAGCCTCGTCATCCTGGTTTGTAAGTGTTGATAGGGTTTCTCGGCCAACAAATAAATTTGTAAGTCAAGACCCCGCTGAGTACAGGGGAGTCAGGATCGTTCCACAGGAAGCAAGGTTGTTTGTCTATGAATCTAACAGAAATCAAACAAATTCAAACAAAACGCTCACGAGATGCCTTGTTAACGACCTTGTCAGGATCGTTACCGAGCCACCAAACACAAAAATATCAACTAACGACCTAATTAAATTCTAATTAAAATTCGGTACCGAGGCAAGTACTCAGCAACGAAGATTCACTAGAAATAATTCAAATTAAAGCAAAAATCTAGGACAAGGGACACCACAACATAGCCAAGCATAAGAATTCCGTAAGAAGATAAGATCATGCCTTTAAATAGATAGAGTTATTAACTTTCGTTGACTTAACAAGTAAATTAATCTACTTTCATAAACTAACTCACTCAATTGCTTGTTTTGGATCTAAAGCTTGAAACTTTCGTTTTCAAACAATATCAACCTTCAAGTTACTAACTTTCTCTTTTAATCAAGTTAAAAACCTAAATCACCTCAACTTTCGTTTCGGTATTAAGCACAACAAACAATCTCAATAAAAGATAAAAGGCAATCAACACACAATCTTACTCATCCAACATGCTCGACTACGCCGGGCTTAACCCCGACCCTAGAAAAGTAAACTACTCACTACTCATAACTAAGAAACTAAAAACTTCAATAAAAACAAACATTGAAACAAAACTCAACCTTAAATTAATAACAAAAATATCGTCTTACAGAGATTCAGAAGAAAACCCGAAAAAAGATACACCGAACCACAAACACGATCAACGAACACTCGACAACTGTCGTCTACCGAGCCTCGTCATCGACTTCCGATCCGATTCTCTCTCCTTCGGCCTTCCTCAAAACCTTCTCCAAAATCAAGCTCTCCCCTTTCTATGCTAAATAGAAGGGTATTTATACTAAAAAACCTAAAAAACTAAACAGGCTAAAAGATATAGATTTTCCTAAAAAGATAGAAACAATCTCTAAAAGATAGAAATAAAATCTAAAAAGATATTTAAACCCTAAAATACATATTCTAACAACCCCAAAAGATTCTAAAAAGATACTCAACCGACACGGAAATAAATTCCCGCTCAGGATCGGTTAATAATAAAAATAATACTCGAAATCTTTCTCTTCGTGGCCTCGTTAACGACCCTTCACAGCCTCGTTAACGAGCCTGGAGTTTGTTTCTTTCGACACTTCTTCTTGTACTCCCGAGCTTCGACTTCTTCAATCTTGCACTCCTCCGTCCTTCGCTGCAATGCTCCAAATTTAGCTCCATTTAGCTCCTTTTCTCGCTAAAACCTACAAAATTCACAAAATAGCGTAGATTCCACTCTTTTCACAGAATTATGCAAAACTAACTAAAAATACTCAAAACTAAACCTAAACTAAACAAAACTAAACCTAATAAGCAAAGAAAACCCTATCAAAAACTATACTAAAAATGCGAACATCAAAATACCCCATACTTAGACTTGCTTGTCCTCAAGCAATAAACAAAACACTAACCAAAACCAAAACAAATCATGCTCATCAAGACATAGCCATCTTCTAAAAAGCAACATCTACATATAAGAAAATTATAGCAAAAGACTATTAACATCCTCACACATATATATGCACTTAAATAGACATAAAAATAATACAATCCAACCTCCCAAGGGATATAATGTGTTTCACTCAACTCTCAAGTGTTTGGGCTTATAAATTCAATCTCTCAACTCATCTTAAATACAAAAACTCATAGAAATTGGAACTTATATCACCAATACTCTCCACCCAAGATTTGTCAAAACAAGCAAAGAATCATCAAGAGAACTTAAGGGGCTCAATGAAAAACTTCATAGAAGCTTCCATTCGGCCGGGTTGTAATGGGGCTTGGTAATAACAAATAGGGAGTGGAAATATATTTGGTCATGTGGTGCTAATAATATCCGGGAATCAAAGACTCCTAAAAACTCACACATAACATCAAAAACTCTCACAAAAGATACCAAACTCACTCTTCATTATGCATACTCATTTTCAATCACCCTTTATCATCCTAGAAAGTCTCATAATCAAAATAAAAGAATCTCTTGATATTATCTATAAACACAAATGCACTTCAACTTCTCACTTCTTTCTTCCTCTTTTTTTTTATTTTTTTTTATTTTTTCATTCGCTGCCTCGTTAACGAGCCTACATTAGGGTCGTTAACGATCCACCGTATACATTCTCCTTCCTTTTATTCACTACATCCATCAAAACTTATTGTGTGCATTTTTTTTCTATCAAGAGACCTTTCTTACATGTAATAACAAAAGACTTCCAATCTACCCTTCCCAAATACCCTTCAATTCAAGCAAACATAAACTCTTTTCTTCTCAACAAAGCACAAAACTTTACCTCTCCAATCTAAGTCCTAATTCCCGGATAGGGTCAAGCTTATCTCGGCTAGGGAATAATTTTTGTGGAGCTAAAAATAAAAGGTTTCAGGCCAGAATTGGTTATCAAAAGAAGGAATAAAGTAAAGGTAGATAAGGAATAATAGGGCTCATAAAAATAAGTTCTCTATCATATGATCTTCACAAGTAATGAACTATAAATCTTATAAGGGTCTCAAGAAATAGATAACCATCACAATTCCAAGAGATAATATGCATAAAGAGAGTAAATCACACAAGAAAAGAAGAGGGATTTATAATGTTCTCCCTATAAGGCCAAAAATTTCTCACAAGGTAGATTTTGTTGGATTGCATCATCTATGCTATAAAGTATATGTGCTCAATTTCATCAATGCTATTCTCTTCTAAAACAAACAATAATTTCAATTTTAAGAATCCGGCTATACTTTCAAAGACATGTTTGCAAGGAATTATATGATTAAGCTAGTGATTGCTATCATAGAACTTTAAGAAGGGATATCTATCAATTCTAAACTCTTTTTTGGATTTTTAAATTTTTTATATTTTTTTGGTTTTTTCGATTTTTTCAATTTAAAAGAAATAACAACTACATAGAACACAGAAAACACCTAGGACATAATTTTTCTACTTTCTCCCCACCCCATACTTAAAATTACAATGTCCCCACTGTAAGGAAAATAAGAAGAAGAGGGAAAAGAAATAGAAAAGAAAAAAAACAAAAAATTAAAAAGAAAAAGAAAGACATAAAACTTACAAAAGTGGAAACAAGGAAAGGAAACTTCATCTTGAGCTTGAATCAACGGTTCGGTGGAGGAAAATAGTGCTCAAAGTTCCCCATGAAGTCGTACATCGTCCTCCAACGCTCAGTATCCTCCGCCTCTCTCTGACGCTGCCTCTCGTCCTCCATCGACATGCGAGCGGAATAGACAGTTTCCCATCTATCCATCCTCCTATGAATGTGATCCGTCTGGAGGTGAAGCTGCTGCAACCGTGCAGAAAGATCCTCGACCCATGGTGGTGGTATACTCGATCCTGTGTACTCGGGCTGAGGAGGTGGTGGGTAGTGAGGCTGGAAATGATCTTGGTACATCACCGGGTTGTAAGGCATTAAGCCATAAGCATGAGGGTCGACAAGAGCTGGTGGTGGGTCGACAGGAGCTCTCGGCACCTCGTTAACGAAGCTGGGTACCTCGTTAACAGTGTTGGGTGGTGGCTGGAAGTGGTCGTTAACGACCCTGGTGGGCTCGTCAACGAAGATGTGGCCACCTAACACCTTCGTGTCCATGTCTTCTTCTTCAAAGTTGAGCTCCTCAGTGCCACCCTCGGTGTCGGCTTCCTCGGTGTCATTGCCTACCACCTCGGTATCCTCTTGCTCTTCTTCTTCGTCATACTCATCCACGTCGTCCCGCTCAAACCAGGTTTCACAAGGCCTAAGCGAGAGCTCGTCCTCCGGTTTTGGCTCCAATGGGTAGGGATGTCCCGTCCACGCCTCGTACCAATTCGGTACGTAGAGTAGCTCGTACATGTCGAGGGAAGGTATGACTAGTCGATCATGCACCTTCACCTTGTAGCCTCCCTCGCCTTGTGCGAAAATCCTGGAACTATACCAATAGTTCTTGTTGAGGAGTTGGGCGTGGGCCGGTGTGTAGCGGGTGAGATCAACTCCGAGATTCTTAGCCAAGAGGCTAACCAAATTGCCACACCACACCTCTTTGGACTTGGTGGACTTCTCGACATAGTAGAGCCATTCGTACCCCAAATTCAAGGGGCCGGGCTCCTCAAAGAGAATGGTGCGGAAGCAAGCGACCTCCGTCCTTGTAGACCGGTTCAACTCTCTCTTCGGCCAAAATGTTGCGGCGAGGACTCTCAAGATAATCCGGAAGATGGGGTTGACTATGGTTGCCCCGGATAGCGCCGCGGTAGAGGATTGAACCTCTCCGGTGATGTAGCTCCAAGTGCGGGTCACTCGTTAGTCCTTCAAGCTATAATCTCTTGACGGGTTTGGGAGCTCCAAGATTGCATTGAACTCCGCCATGGTGAAGTCACGGTCCTCGTTATCGAGCCGGAACCGAATACGTCCCGCCAATGTCTTCGTCGAGAAGTTGGTCTCCAAAGTGGCCAAGAACTCGGATGTAAGGGCCGGGTAATGTGGCAAGCTCTCTTGCTTCAATAGCTGAGCGGCCCCAAGGATGGTGAAGGCTCCCTTGACATCCGTGTAGATGCTTGTAGAGACGACGCTAGAATTCGAGAACCATCGGGTGTAATGGTCCTTCTCCAAAAAATCCCGGTAGCGCCGTACTTGGCTCTGACTGCTCAAAATCACATCGTCCACCCGGGGTGGAGATGGAGACCTGTGGTTCCTCCTCTTCTTTTGGGCTCGGGTAGCGGGTCTGCTTGAACTAGCCATGGATCTTACAAAATAATCGAAAATTTTCCAAGATAAGATCCACTCAAAAATAATAGGTACGAGACCCCACACTTGGTCTCAAAATTAACCTCGGAATTATTCGTAAACTGCCCAATTGGGTCGTTCATAATTCTGGGCTCGGATCGATCAATGATAAAGTGCAAGGTCGTTAACGAGCCTGGGTGGGTCGTTAACGACCTGCCGAGAGCAAAACCAGTAATTTCCGAAATTCTATCTACCTCTAATTCAGCACAAATCAAGCATGCAATCTTCTAATATTTTCCACGAATCCCCTATCGGGTATAAGCACCCCATACTTACTCAATTACCCATCCCGAACATGCTAAAAGTTTCTCGGAATTTTGACATGCAAAGTTCGAACTTTTAGATCTAGAACAAGAAAAATTCATGCTTTTCTAATTAAAGGGTTACAATAGCTAATCTAACATGAATAATCTTTTCTTAAAACATGAACAACTAAGCACAATCAAGAATTTTTAGAACGGAATTTAAGTATGCTTATTGATCTCCCTAAAAATCATGATTCAAGATATGAAATTTAACCCTATAGATAATCAATCATGCAATTTCAAGCAAGGGTTTAGAAATCATATCGGAGAACCGAGAATTTAAAGAACAAGGGTCGGAATCGGGGTAGTAACGAGCACGGCTTCGACGGTGGGAGGCTTCCGAACTCCGGTAACGATGGCGTCTCCGGTGGTCGTTAGCGTGGGAATTCCGACTCGGTGGGAGAGAAGGGAGAGGGATTGAGAGAGTTTTGGGTTTGAGAGTGAATTTTGAAGGGATTGTGGTAGAATTTTGGGAGGGGTAGAAGGGTTTTTATAGGAGGGGTAGTGTGTAGAAGGGGGCGGCGGCTAGGGTTAAAAAGATAGAGTAGGTTAGAATTACTTACCTGCCCCGTATTGTGACGAATCGGGTCTTCCGAACCGGGTCGTTAACGACCCTAGGTGGGTCGTTAACGAGCCGCCGTGGCCTTCTTGAGTGAATTTTCGATCCCTTTTTCCTGAAATCTTGTTAGCTCAAAAATCTAATTTCTATCCTATTTAAAACTAAAAAGAAAAATAAAAGAAAGCTAAGAAATAATCTAAAAAGAAAAGAAAAATAAAATAAAATAAACTAAACCTATTCTAAAAAGCGGGTTGCCTCCCGTAAGCGCTATGTTTAACGTCGTTAGCCCGACGAGCTCCCTTGCAAGACTCATGGTGGTTCATGTCTGGCCATGTTGGGGTCTTGAGATACCCTGCTTGTAGCCTTACTGCCTCTGTGTGCTTGAATTGCTAAATTAGGACCTTCTTCTTCTATCAGCAAGCTCGATATCCCTGGATTGTTATTGTAGTCCGAAAGCCGACTGTTTAATTCTTGATTGACGTGATGTATGTTTTGGATGGCTAGTACTGATTATGATTATCGTTATCAATCGATTCTGGTTCGAGGACGAACCTCTCTAAGGGGGGAAAGGTTTGTGAAAACCTCGAATATCTTTTCTTTCGTGTAAAAGTTTCGGGACGAAACTTTCTTAAGGGGGATAATATGTAATACTCGGGTTTCCGAAAATCCGATAATAAACCTTATTTTATAGCCACCTTTCTAATTCTGTTTTTGGGCCTAGACACTCGGGTTCCGGAATGTGTGAAAACTAAATTTTGTTCACAACCCGAAAATTTAGTTCCGTTCCAACTCTTGCTATTATTCTCATAGTCGAAAGCCCAACAAAGTGTATATTCTAATCCTTTTTTTTATGGTTGGGCCAAAAAGCCCAAGCCTTGGCCCGTCTTCTCCATCTGGGTTCTTCTCCTTTTAAACTTCAATTCCCCCTAATTCTTTAAACCTATCATAACAAAATATTTATCTATATCTATAAAGTCAATTTCATTATTTAGGCAAACCCTATTTACCCGAAAGTGTTGGATCAGCGGACGCCAGCAACATAGTTTCCGTGTTCGTTTTCTTTCGCCGTGGATTCTTGCACAACCATTGCACACAAGCCTATCGGTGCCAGCCCAACTGAGTATAGCATGAGCCACCAGCGTCCTTCAACCGTGTTTCATCGGGAAAGTCTTCCGCGTCTCCAGGATCGCCTAGACGGGATCGCCTCTCTGTTTTCGTTCCTTGCCCCGATCAATCGTTCATCAATTTACTAAGAGTAAAAATTTATTTTTATCTGTTTCTTTTATTGAATGTTTGTTTTTAATTCTGTGGAGAGGAGATGTTAGAATCTGAACAGGGGTAAAACGAGTGGGTTATTGTGGGTGTGGTCAGTGGCGTAGCCAGGAATTATGGCCAGTGGGGGCTAAATTCCTTCGGCTATTTTTTGTGGCTGTATAAAAATTTCTGGCGAAGGCAGAAATTTTTTTTTTTGTATTTTTTTTAAAATATTGAAAAAAATTGTATTTTTTTATATAAAAAACCATTTTAAAATATTATATGTACATAAAAAAATTTAATCTGCTTTTTTCTGACCAAATAAGCTAGTTTTGAACAAAAAAACCTAATTTTTTACTATATTTAAAAAAAATTTTTTTTTTGAAAATTCCAGTGGGGGCTACAGCCCCCGCTGGGCACCATGTTGATCCGCCCCTGGGTGTGGTTGAATCGAGACCGATTGATTAGGAAAGTTGTTCGCTAGTTCAAGCCGATGAAGGGTATGGATTATGTATGTGCGTGGATTAATGTGTCAAATTATATACTGATGAGATGGGTTCGTTGACTTGATCTGATCGGTAAAGATGGTGGCTGTCAGTTTAAGCTAATTACATTATGCTCATGGCAAAATTAAATTATTATGTTTAGGGTACTGTTTTGGCTACATTATAAAGGGTTAGATTACAGTAGTACGTGGGTTGTTGTTAATTTGATTACTTGTTTATGTTAACCAACAACTTTGGGTTAATGGAAAAAAAAGTCTTAATTTTGTGTTCGGTAATTAAGTTGGTGGATCAAGAAGTTAATACAAATGCAAGTATATATATATATAATTTGCAGTTGTAGGTTTATATTTGTAAACGTGAAGATTTGCAAGTGCAGGTGTACTTGACTTCATGTGTATTGGTTTGGTTAGTAACGTGATTAGGATTAGGTATTTAGTTAGATTATTTTAGTTAGGTTTCTAATTGGATAAATAAGTGATACGAATTAACTAGTAGAGTAGTCTAGATTATGGGCTAGTTAGGTCGACCGGTTAGTTTCGCAAATAGCGGGCTTGTGAGTTTCATTAAGTTACCATTTAAGGAAGATGTCGTATTGATTTTTTTCCCTTATTATTGTTAGGAAATCGCTCTTGTTCAGAATCCTAATTTTTGTGACCATCATACCTTCTTCACTTGAGGTAAGTCGTTTTCGACTTGCTCGGTTCTTTTCTCCCTTGTTAGATTGTGTATCGTTATTGTAGGGCGGGTTTTGGGAACTAGTCCCGAATACCTTTTAAATTATTTTGAACTCCTTGCGTGTTGTGTGCGTTAATGATTTTAAATGTGTTTTATCGGAAATTATTTTGGAACGTTTTCTCTGTGTTGATACCGTTTCCGACACGACCCATTGTAGCTGGTGTTGAGGAAGAGTTGGCTACTTTGACCCGTGTGACTGGGAAAATCGTGCCCCTTCAAATAAAAATTATTATCTGTATGTTTTTGGCAAGCGCTCCAGTGGAGGCTTAGCCAGGAGTTAGAAGGGAGATTGAGAAGTGGAGTGGGAGGGCCTGTCTCTGCACTCGGCGCGGTGATGAGCGCCTCGGAAGACGGATTGTGGACAAAGGAAGAATTGCATTGTTGTGTGACTGTGATTGTAAATGCGTTTGTGACTTGTGTGACTGATATAACTAATTTAGGTATTGGCCTCTAGAGTTATGATTGCGATTGTGGATTTGTATGCTGACTTTAGATAACGGATTTCAAAATGTTCTACAGTTCCGTATTCTTTCTAGCTTGGTAGATTAGACGCCGACCCTTCGGGGAACATTTTTCAGTTCCAGGTATGAACCAGGGAGCCGTGCAGGAACCTAGGCAAGATGGCGGGCCGGAGCGGTAAAGAGCGCGTGTCATAGTGGGATTGGTTATATTAATATATTATATTAGTTAGAATATTAATTTTAATATTTGTTAGACGGAGTTGGTATTTTGTTTCGGATATTATCTTGTGGTTCAGATAGTTCAGTTTCAGTAGGCGTTGTGACGTATTTGAATATTTATAATTTCGGGATTCATGCATGATTACGTTTTCTAAGTTTTGTTAAATAAAGGTTGGATGTTTTATTATATTTTCTCGTCATGCCCGCGTTGTAAGATCCTACAGTGTAGTTGTCAACCTAAATAATAGTAACTTGTAAGGTTTATTTCCCAGTAGCGCCTCGTCAAAAGACGGGGTGTTACAAATTGGTATCAAAGCCAGGTTGACAACAGGGCACAAGGAACTGACCAACAAAGAGTACCCGAGGTCCAACTTAAAATTAAAACCGGCCGGTGTTTTCAAATGTTTTTATTGGGGTAGGCATGTTGCATATAGGGGGGTAGGTGACACGTCGCGACTCTGCCCCATCCGCCGAAGAACCTAACGTGGAATAGTAAGAATTAGATTGAAAAATAGATTGTTTAAGTTTTGACTGTGGGACTTTCTATTATAGATGGCCCCACCAACCAGAGCTAGAGCTGCTGCAACTAACAGAAGAGGCCGCGGTAGAGGCCGAGTAGGAGGTCGTGGCAGGGGTAGAGGAGAGGCCTCTGTAGCTGCTGAGCCAGAGGTACAACATGATATCTACCAGGAGGAAGTTGCTGAGAGTCAGGATGTGGCTGCTGCTGTTCATCGAGAGGACAGTGCATCTGTCGCTGGAGGAGGTCTCCCAGCAAACGGGGCTCAGGTGGGAGGAGGAGTACCACCAGCAGGGTTGGCCCCAGAGGTGACTGCTGCGATCCAGCTGTTATTGCAGACTTTGATGGGTGTGGGAGTTGCACCGAATCTGAACGCAGTTGCGGGGCAACAAGGAGCTGAGAGGAGGGCACCAGGACCTGATTCTATTTTGGCTGCCCAGCTAGGAGACTCGGTGATCGGCAGATGTGGCTCGGTAGGGACTGTTGTGTCGAGCTCGGGTTGAGTCAACTCTATTTGTGCCACTCCAATTGGGTCGTTGGCTTTTTGATCCAAGTTGAATTCCACCCGTTCTTCTCCTATATCAAAAGTAAGGAGTCCCTTCCGCACATCAACTCTTGCTCCTGTTGTGGCTAAGAATGGTCGCCCGAGAATTATGGGGACATGAGGGTCTTCAAGCATATCAAGAACGATAAAATCATTCGGTATAAAGAATTTCCTGACTTGAATAGGGTAATCATCCACCACTCTTGTTGCTTTGACACTTGACCCATCTGCCATGTACAGATTCATGTCTACTGGCTCTAGTGGTCCCATATTGGCTTTAGACCAGATTGAGAGCGGGACAAGACTAGCACTGGCACCAAGATCGCATAAAGCTTTGAACTTGTGGTTGCCTATGCCGATTGTGATTGCAAACCTTCCGAGATCTCCAAGCTTTTCTGGTAGAGCTATTGATCTGACCTCATCCTGCAGCTCTGTAATAGACCTTTTCCTGCTGAGAATATCTTTCAAAAATTTTGTGTAAGCCGACATTTCGCTTAGGGCCTCAACGAATGGGATAGAAATATTAATGCCTTGAAGAATTTTAACGAAACGCTTGAACTTACTCTCAGTAGAGTCCATAGATTTCTTAGTTGGAAATGGAAGAGTTTTCACCATTCTCGGAACCAAGTTAGGCTCGAGAGGTGAGAGTACCGGGTCGACACTAGGGTCAACTGATGTCCTCGGCGGGTCGTTACCGACCCTGATGGGGTCGTTAACTACCCTGGGATTGAGAGGAAGGCTCGGATTAGTAGACTTACCCGGGTTAGGGTCGTTAGATACCCTCGGAGCCTCGTCATCCTGGTGTGTGGGCTCGGTAGTTGCTCTCGCTGGCTCGTTAACGAGCTAGTTGGCGAGGTCCTGTTCCTCCTTCTCTTCAGCTTGAATTCTCTCCGGTAGTGTCTTCCCACTTCGGAGGTGTACCGCTGCTATTTAGCCTCTAGGGTTCTCTTCGGGATGGCCCGGAAGTTGCCCTTGTGGTCTTGGAATCCGTGCAGCAAGGTCTCCTAGTTGGGAATCAACGCTCCTCTTCCAAATATTGAACTCTCCCCATCTTTTATCCTGGCGGTTCAGCTTGGCTTGAACGTCATCAACCTTGTTGTTCACTCCGTTGATGCTCTCTTTAATCTCTTGAACCCATGATGGTGTCTCCTGATGGCCTGGAGGTCGATATGGTGCAGGTCGTCTATCTTGTGGGGGCCGTGCATAATTGTGATTTGTATTCTGATTGCCCCAGGGTTGATAGTTGTTTGACCTGTCATTATAATTAGGCTGGTTCCTGTAGGGTCATCTCATGTAATTCATCTCATCTATTGTCTCAACGGTTCTAACCTGCTCAATGTTAGTGCAAGCAGAAGTACTATGCGCAGAAGAACCACATTCTTGACATGATTGAGAGGATTTCAGAAAACTTACCTGTTTCCTCAGACGGTTGACCTCATCTTGTAAGAATTGATTTTTAACATCGGGGTCAACTTCATCTCGGTTGGGCACATAGAGACGTTTTTGAGTTTGTGGAGCCTGTTGGGTTCCGTACATAGCATCGTAATTCGCCATCTTGTCCAACAGTTCCCACGCCTCTATCGGGTTCATCTCTATAAAACCGCACGCAGTATGCTTGTTGATGCGGTTCTTGGTCTCCGCGTTGATACCCTGGAAAAAGATTTCTTGCAATACATATAAAGGTTGCCCATGAGTAGGGCATTGTCTAAGCATTTCTTTGAATCTTTCCCATGTTTCAACAAATGTTTCATTAGGCAATTGGTGATAAGAGGTGATGCGTTTCCTTAACTCCGTTGTCTTGGCAGGAGGGAAAAACTTTGTAAGAAATTGATCGTACAAAGCTTTCCAAGTCCTGATAGACTTAGAAGGTAGGCTCTCTAACCAGTTCAGGGCCTTTCCAGTGAGTGACCATCTAAAAGCTTTTAACAGAACATATTCTAACGAGACACCTTCAGCAGCTATGGTGTCACATAAATCAAGAAAATTTCTAATATGCTCCATAGGGCACTCAGCAGGTTTCCCTTCAAACTGAGCCCGTTTAATTAAGGATATAAATTGAGACTTAATCTCAAAAGGTTTCTCTATCGCAAGAAGCACAATAGGAGATTCTGGCACCCTCAGTTCCCGGATGCATGTATTGCTTGGCATTCCTTGGATAGGCGTTTAGTTCTTCTTGAAGTCGAGCCTTGTCTGCGTCTGCGCCGTCCTTCTCGGCTTTCAGTGCCTCCATCTGGGTCCGGAGGATCTCTAACTCTCGAGCCATCTCTTTTGTTGTGGCCATGATTCGGTTTTCTCGGAGTCGACGGTGCAGGGAACGTTCTGGTTCTGAGTAATAACTTGTGTTATCAAACTGAAGCCTTCTTCGTCCTACCGGCATACACTGAGAAAACAAACAAAGAAAACAAAGATTAAAAACAAAAACGGGGTCGGGCTATTCCCGATCCCGAAGATAAACTAACAACTCGTTGCTTCCCCGGCAACGGCGCCAATTTGTTGATAGGGTTTCTCGGCCAACAAATAAATTTGTAAGTCAAGACCCCGCTGAGTACAGGGGAGTCAGGATCGTTCCACAGGAAGCAAGGTTGTTTGTCTATGAATCTAACAGAAATCAAACAAATTCAAACAAAACACTCACGAGATGCCTTGTTAACGACCTTGTCAGGATCGTTACCGAGCCACCAAACACAAAAATATCAACTAACGACCTAATTAAATTCTAATTAAAATTCGGTACCGAGGCAAGTACTCAGCAACGAAGATTCACTAGAAATAATTCAAATTAAAGCAAAAATCTAGGACAAGGGACAACACAACATAGCCAAGCATAAGAATTCCGTAAGAAGATAAGATCATGCCTTTAAATAGATAGAGTTATTAACTTTCGTTGACTTAACAAGTAAATTAATCTACTTTCATAAACTAACTCACTCAATTGCTTGTTTTGCATCTAAAGCTTGAAACTTTCGTTTTCAAACAATATCAACCTTCAAGTTACTAACTTTCTCTTTCAATCAAGTTAAAAACCTAAATCACCTCAACTTTCGTTTCGGTATTAAGCACAACAAACAATCTCAATAAAAGATAAAAGGCAATCAACACACAATCTTACTCATTCAACATGCTCGACTACGCCGGGCTTAACCCCGACCCTAGAAAAGTAAACTACTCACTACTCATAACTAAGAAACTAAAAACTTCAATAAAAACAAACATTGAAACAAAACTCAACCTTAAATTAATAACAAAAATATCGTCTTACAGAGATTCAGAAGAAAACCCGAAAAAAGATACACCGAACCACAAACACGATCAACGAACACTCGACAACTGTCGTCTACCGAGCCTCGTCATCGACTTCCGATCCGATTCTCTCTCCTTCGGCCTTCCTCAAAACCTTCTCCAAAATCAAGCTCTCCCCTTTCTATGCTAAATAGAAGGGTATTTATACTAAAAAACCTAAAAAACTAAACAGGCTAAAAGATATAGATTTTCCTAAAAAGATAGAAACAATCTCTAAAAGATAGAAATAAAATCTAAAAAGATATTTAAACCCTAAAATACATATTCTAACAACCCCAAAAGATTCTAAAAAGATACTCAACCGACACGGAAATAAATTCCCGCTCAGGATCGGTTAATAATAAAAATAATACTCGAAATCTTTCTCTTCGTGGCCTCGTTAACGACCCTTCACAGCCTCGTTAACGAGCCTGGAGTTTGTTTCTTTCGACACTTCTTCTTGTACTCCCGAGCTTCGACTTCTTCAATCTTGCACTCCTCCGTCCTTCGCTGCAATGCTCAAAATTTAGCTCCATTTAGCTCCTTTCCTCGCTAAAACCTGCAAAATTCACAAAATAGCGTAGATTCCACTCTTTTCACAGAATTATGCAAAACTAACTAAAAATACTCAAAACTAAACCTAAACTAAACAAAACTAAACCTAATAAGCAAAGAAAACCCTATCAAAAACTATACTAAAAATGCGAACATCAGTAGGCTCGGTATTTTCTCTCGCTGGCTCGTTAACGAGCCGGGTTGTGACGTCCTCTTCCTTCTCGTCCTCATCTTGGACTCTCTCCGGCAATGTCTTCCCGCTTCTGAGGTGTACCGCTGCTATTTGGCCTCTAGGGTTCTTCTCGGGGCGGCCCGGGAGTTGCCCTTGTGGTCTTGGAATCCGTAGAGCTAATTCCCCTAGTTGGGAATCAACACTCCTCTTCCAAACATCGAACTCTCCCCATCTTTTATCTTGTCGGTTCAGTTTGGCTTGAAATTCATCAACTTTGTTGTTCACTCCGTTAATGCTCTCCTTTATTTCCTGAACCCATGATGGCATCTCCTGATTGCCTGGAGGTCGATACGGTGCAGGTCGTCTATATGGTGGGGGCCCTGCGTAGTTTTGACTTGTATTCTGATTGCCCCATGATTGATAGTTTTTCGACCTGTCATTATAATTAGACTGGTTCTTGTATGGTCCTCTCATATAGTTCATCTCAGCTATTGTCTCAGCGGTTCTAACCTGCTTAATTTTAGTGCAAGCAGAAGTACTATGTGCAGAAGAACCACATTCTTGACATGATTGAGAGGATTTCAGAAAACTTACCTGTTTCTTCAGACGGTTGACCTTGTCTTGTAAGAATTGATTTTTAACATCTGGGTCAACTTCTTCTCGATTAGGTATGTAGAGCCGTTTTTAAGTTTGTGGAGTTTGCTGGGTTCCGTACATAGCATCGTAATTAGCCAGCTTATCCAACAGTTCCCACGCCTCTATCGGGTTCATCTCTATAAAACCGCACGCAGTATGCGGGTTGATGCGGTTCTTGGTCTCAACGTTGATACCTTGGAAAAAGATTTCTTGCAAAACATATAAAGGTTGCCCATGAGTAGGGCACTGTCTAAGCATCTCCTTGAATCTTTCCCATGTTTCAACGAATGTTTCATTAGGCAACTGGTGATAGGAGGTGATTCGTTTCCTCAACTTCGTTGTCTTAGCAGGGGGAAAAACTTTGTAAGAAATTGATCATACAAAGCTTTCTAAGTCCTGATAGACTTAGAAGGTAGGCTCTCCAACCAGTTTAGGGCCTTTCCAGTAAGAGACCATCTAAAAGCTTTTAACAGAACATATTCTAATGAGACACCTTCAGCAACTATGGTGTCACATAAATCAAGAAAGTTTCTAATATGCTCCATAGAGCACTCAGCAGGTTTCCCTTCAAACTGAGCCCGTTTGATTAAGGATATAAATTGAGACTTGATCTCACAAGGTTTCTCTATCGCTAGAAGCACAATAGGAGATTCTGGCACCCTCAGTTCCGGATGCATGTATTGTTTGGCATTCCTTGGATAGGCATCAAGCTCTTCTTGTAGTCCAGCCTTGTCAGCTCGTTGACGCTCAGCTTCGGCATCTACGCCGTCCTTCTCGGCCTTAAGTGCCTCCATCTGGGTCCGGAGGATTTCTAACTCTCGAGCCATCTCTTCTGCTGTGGCCATGGCTCGATTTTCTCGGAGTCGACGGTGCAGGGAACGTTCGGGTTCTGAGTAATAACCAGTGTTATCAAACTAAAGCCTTTGTTGTCCTACCGACATACACTGAGAAAAACAGACAAAGAAAACAAAAATTAAAAATAAAAACGGGGCCGGGCTATTCCCGAACCCAAAGATAAACTAACAAACTCGTTGCTTCCCCGGCAACTGCGCCAATTTGTTGAGAGGGTTTCTTGACAACAAATAAATTTATAAACAAGACCCCGTTGTGTATAGGGAGGTCAGGATCGTTCCACAGGAAGCAAGGTTGTTTGTTTATCAATCTACTAAAAAGCAAACAAAACAAGTAAAAACAATCACAAGTAGCCTCGTTAACGACGTTGTTAGGGTCGTTAACGAACCACCGAACACAAAAACACTTCAAATAACGATCTAATTAAATTCTAATTAAATTCGGTACCGAGGCAAGTACTCAGCAACGAAAATTAACTAGAAATAATTCAAATAAAACAAAGATCTAGGACTAGGGACACCACAACATAGCTAAGCAGAAAGACTCGTAAGAAGATAAGATCATGCCTTTAAACAGATAGAGTCATCAACTTTCGTTGACTTAGCAAGTAAATTAACAAACTTTCGTATCCTAATTCACTCAATTGCTTGTTTTGGATCTAAAGCTTGAAACTTTCGTATTCAAACAATATCAACCTTCAAGTTACTAACTTTCTCTTTCAATCAAGTTAGAAAACTCAAATTACCTCAACTTTCGTTTTGGTATAAGCACAACAAACAATTCTCAATAAAAGATAAAAGGCATTCAACACACAATCTGACTCATCAAACATGCTCAACTATGTCGGGCTTAACCCCGATCCTAGAAAAGAAAACTACTCACTACTCATGACTAAGAAACTAATAATTTCAATCAAAGGAAACATTGAAAACAAAACAATACTCAAATTAATAAGAAAATATCGTCTTACAGAGATTTAGATGAAACCGAAAACATCAAAATACCGAATCAAAATCACGACTAACGATCCAGGTGACTGTCGTCTACCGAGCCTCCTCCGATCCGACTCCGATCCGACTTCTCTCTCTCTCGGCTCTTCGAAATTCTCTTTTCTCCAAAAACTCTCTTCTAAAAGCTTCCCCCTTTCTATGCTAGATAGAAGGGTATTTATACTAAAAAGGCTAAAAACTAAAAAGGGCTAAAAGATATAAACTTCCCTAAAAAGATAGAAACAAACCCTAAAAGATGGAAATAAAATCTAATAGGATAATAAAACCTAAAATACATATTCTAATAAGCAAGCGAGTAAGCGCATCCCGAAGGGTGAATAACCCCCAAAAGATTCTAAAAAGATACTCAACCGACACAGAAATAAATTTCCGCTCAGGATCGGTGAGTTATAAAATAAATCTTCAATTCTTCTCCTTCGTGGCCTCGTTAACGAGCCCTCACAGCCTCGTTAACGAGCCCTCACAGCCTCGTTAACGATCCCTCACAGCCTCGTTAACGAGCCTGGACTTTGTTTTCTTCCACACTTCCTCTCGTAATCTTGAGCTCTGACTTCTTCAATCTCGTATTCCTCCGTCTTTCACTGTAATGCTCCAGATTCAGCTCCATATAGCTCTTTTCCTCGCTAAAACCTACAAAATACACAAAATAGCGTAGCTTCCACTCTTTTCATAGAAATATGCAAAACTATCTAAAACACTCAAAACTAAACCTAAACTTAACAAAACTAAACCTAATAAGCAAAGAAAACCTCCTGAAAACTATACTAGAAATGCGAACATCATGGGGCACGAAGCATCGACCAACGACTCGTCAACGAAGAGGCAGGCTCGGGATCCCATGCAAATCTCGAGGTCTCACTCGCGATGTTCCCGGACGCAATGTCCGAAACCGCGGGGAATGTGGTGCATACCTTGAAGTCGTGCTTGCGACGCCGTCCCATTGAGATTCTATGACGGGGTGGCAGATCCCGAGGAACACGTGAAGCACTTCGTTGTCCGGATGAATGCCAATTCATACAACGACGCGATTTTCTGCCGCGTTTTCCCAACCATCCTAGAGAAGACCGCGATGACCTGGTTCATAAGTTTCAAGACCGGGTTTGTTTCCTCGTTTGCCCAATTGTGCGATGCATTCATGGCACACTTTAGTGACTCAAAGAAGCGCAAGAAGAACATACGCGATCTTCGCGGTTTTGAGCAGGGGGAAGACGAGGCGATAGGTTCCTTTTTCACGAGGTTCATAACCGCAGTTGCGGAAATTGCGCACATCGACGAGGCATCGGTGGAAGACACTCTCATGGGCAACCTATGTCACGGAGCATTCAAGAATTATATTTTCCTAAAATGCCTAGAGACATACGACAGCCTGTGTGCCCGGATTACCACTCAAGCGTATGCCGAGGATGCCGCCAACCAAAGCTCCCGGCCGAGGATCAATAAGGAAATCGTAGTCGATGCTAAGGGAAAGGCGAAGGTGGGCGTGCCCGCCGCCAAGGATGCGTATGTAATGCAGACCCAAAACCCCGTGAAATCCCAACCATAGGCCAAGCAAAAAAACATGAAGAATAACAATACACACAACAACAACACAAGGGGAAACAATGGCAGCGGGGGTTGGAACAATTTTGAAGGGAAGTAGTTAGGGTACAGGGAGAAGGTCGGCCCCATGTACAAACCAAAGGACAACGGCAGTGGAAAATCCACCTCGAGGGCAAACAATGTGTCGCATGGCCAAAACCAAGTAAGGACCAGCAACATCGAGCAGTAGGCTCCCGCCAAGAAAGCACGCTCCGGTCATGCCGCGACGCCCGATGGTTTCGTTTACACCATCTTGTGGACCCTTATTGGCAGGCTCCAGCTAATCAAAGCGAAAGAGGTACGCAAGGGCCAACCATCACGAGCCTTCGATATTTAGCGTCGAGAAGTCCTCAAGGTCCCACGCGTTGTTGACCTTCACATCCGAGGATGCTGAGGGTTTACATATGCCTCACTCTGACCCTTTGATGGTGCACGCCCAACTAGGCTAAAAAATGGTCAAGCGAGTCTTGGTGGACACGAGATCTTCCATGGACATCATGTACTACGACGCCTTCAAACTGTTGGGCATCTTAGCCACATCTCCAAAGCCTTATGCTGGAAAACTAACGTCCTTTTTGGGCAACGAGGTCGATGTGGCGGGCCTCATTGACCTCTGGATGACGCTGGGAACAGGTTCGACGAGGCGAACCAAAATGATAGAGTTCATCGTGGTGCGCTTGCCCTCGGCATATAACGCAATCATCGAGAGAGTCTCCTTGATGAAATTTTAAGCCGTGGTGTTCATCTATCACCTGAAGATGAAATTCCCAGTTGAAGGTGTAGTCGGCGAGGTCAAGGGCAACCAAGAGGAGGGTCGTGTGTGTTACGTGACCTCCGCGAAGCACAAGTGTCTGGTGTTTGTAGTAGACGCTCCCGAGAGTGCCGATCTTGAGCTTCGGGATTTTGCGGTCCAAGCCCTAGAAACCGAGAAGAGGGTCGTCGTCACTCCCTTTAACACCGAGGTAGAGAAGCTCTACCTAGTCTCTTTGGGGAATCGACACTATTGTTGGAATCCTTGCTGGCCAACTCCCGTGACATGTTCGCATGGACCGCGAAAGATCTCTGTAGGGTCCCGCGGACTGTGGCCCATGATTCCTTAAACTTCTACAGCGCCACTCGGCCCGTGGTGCAAAGGCGAAGAAAAATGAATGAGGAAAGGGCAAGCACCGCAAATGCAGAAGTGGGGAAATTGTTGGCCGCGGGGTTTGTCCGCGAGGTCTAGTATCCGAAGTGGTTGTCTAATGTCGTGCTGGTCAAGAAGGCCAATGGGAAGTGGCGCATGTGCGTTGACTTCAAGGATATAAACAAAGTCTGCCCCAAGGATAGCTATCCCCTACCATCAATCGACGAGCTGGTCGACTCCACAGCCGGCCACGGGGTCCTGAGCTTCCTCGATGCGTATTCAGGGTATAACCAAGTCCTAATGAACCCATGAGATGAGGAGGAGACATCCTTCCTCACGTAGTGGGGAACCTATTGCTATAAGGTCATGCCTTTTGGCCTGAAGAATGCGGGAGCCACTTTTCAGCGGCTCGTGGACTAAATCTTCAAAATCCATCTAGCTGGAATGTGTCGGCTTATGGTGACGACATCGTGGTCCGGAGCAAGACCCAGGAGGAGCATCTGTAAAAAGGTCAAAGCCTTGGTGTCTTGCTTCGAGACATTTACCGTAGAGTCCATTCTGCGTGCTGCCAACACAAAGGTCGACGCCCTAGCAAGGCTAGGGTCGGCTCTCCCTTTAGAGGTGGGCAATCGCGTTATGGTGGAAAGAAAACTTTCGCGGAGTGTGAAAAACGGGGTTTTTTCTGGCACAGTCGAAGACTGGATGGCTCATATTATCCGGTACATTGAAAGTGGGGTTCTTCCTGAGGATCCCGCAGAGGCAAGAAAGCTCAAGATGCGAGCCGCTCGCTACTTCGTTGTTGGAGGGCGTCTCTACCGTCGTGGCTTCACATAGCCCAATTTGTTGTGTGTGCCAAGCAAGGGCAAGGAGCACATTTTATTCGAGGTAGACGAGGGAGTATGCAGAGGGCACCCCGGATGGTGTGCCTTTTCGCATAAGATCATCCGACTGGGGTATTTTTGGCCCACCCTCAGACAAGACGTGAGGTCCTATGTCCAGGCTTTGATGTCCGCCTTTTTAGTCATGTTTTTAGGGTGTGTTTTTAGTGTCTTTGAGTCTTTTTTTTTAGTTTTGTGTTTTGTTTTGAGTCGTTTGTGTAGGTTTTCGTATTTTCATGAGATATGGAGTCTACATAAGCTTTGGTGGTGTTTTCTAGGTTTTTTGAAGCTTTTTGGAGCAATTTTGAAGAAAAGAGCAAAATCGAGGAGAAGCACTTAAGGAAAAGCTCAAGGAATGAAGTTAAGAAGTCATTTAAGATCAAGTTTGAGCTTGTAAAGAGATAGATAATTTCGTTACAAGAACATAGGAAAAAGAATCGAGTCAAACGGAGTTGTAACGAATCTTCTACGCAATTTTTACTCAAGGTTGTTCGTAGTGCTTAACAGGGTCGGTGACGACCCACGTTGGGTCGGTACCGAGCCACCCCGAGAGTAGCGGAGATCCGAGTCGGTGCATTTAATGGGCTTTTATCCTATTTCCTTTTATGTTATTAGATACATAGAAGGGGTATATCTTATTAAAAGATTTATTTCGCAGTGTACCACGACAAGAAGGTTAGACCCTGGAGTTTAACCTCGGAAAGCTAGACCCTAATTGGGAGGGACCATATCTCCTCGGAGAAGAGGTCGCACTTGGCACCTTTAAATTAAAAGATTGTGAGGGGCGCACTCTAAGTAAAACTTGGAACGTAGCTCGGCTCAAAAGGTACTATGTTTAAATTTCCTAAATTCTCATTGTCACTACATTTTGTGTATAAAGGGTGACAAATTATTTCAAATCTTTGTCTCGGTTTGGTACACAGGCCGTCCCTCTCCAAGCTTCCCATTTAGGGTTGAAAACCCTCTTTTAAAATATTGCAATCACTGGGACCAATCTTGAGTGATTGCCACAAGCTAACCATCCCCAAGCTCCCTGCTTGGGGTTGGAAACCTCGCCCCCAAGATTCTCGCTTGGGGTTGGAAACCTCGCCCCCAAGCTCCCCACTTGGGGTTGAAAAAAAACAATGCACGATCCTAGCGAGGCTCGGGATCGTTGCATACAATAAAAAATAATCGATGCACGATCCGAATGAGGTTCGGGATCATTGCATACAATAAAAAATAATCCATGCACGTTCCGAGCGAGGCTCGGGATTGTTGCATACAATCAAAAATAATCCATGCATTATCCGAGCGAGGCTCGGGATCGTTTTATACAATCAGACAATAATCAATGCACGATCCGAGCGAGGCTCAAGATCGTTGCATAAAATAAAAAATAATCAATGCACGATCTGAGCAAGGATCGGGATTGTTGCATACAATCAAACAATAATCAATGCACGATCCAAGCGAGGCTCGGGATCGTTGCATACAATCAAAAATAATCAATGCACGATCTGAGCGAGGCTCGGGATTGTTGCATACAATAAAAAAATAATCAATTCATGATTCAAGCGAGGCTCGGGATCGTTGTATACAATCAAAAATAATCAATGCACGTACCGAGCGAGGCTCGAGATCGTTGCATATAATAAAAAATAATCCATGCATGATCCGAGCGAGGCTCGGGACCGTCGCATATAATCAAACAATAATCAAGGCACGATCCAAGCGTGGCTCGGGATAGTTGCATAGAATCAATGATAATCGGTGAACGATCCAAGCGAAGCTCGGGACCATTGTGAAGGCAACCTCGGATGTTAACAATCAAGGACCGATGTGGCCCGAGTAGTCTACAAGCTTTGCAGCACTCGCTCCATGGGTTGGATCGGGATGGAATGATCCGTTGGAGCTCTAAAAAACGAAGGGCTTCATACAATCGTAGCAATTACACAAGCAAGAAGTAAAAAGGAAAATGCATGAAGTAAGGCCACAAGGGCTAGAAAGTTTTATTACAAGCTCCAATGAAGCCACCAAAAGTCAGTCTTAAAACCATGCCAGCAAAAAAAAACTACAACACAACTTTTATTCCTTGGTCCCCTTTGGCACGTCGGCTGGCAGGGCCGTGGGGTGCTGGCGAATGGGCGAGGCATGGATTATTTTGAGGTCGGCCTGGGCAGGGTTCTTGTTCTCCTGGTCCACGAGATTCATGGCAGGAGGTTCATCCTCGTTCGCTATAAGCCTGCCCTCGTCATCGAGGAAAAAACCACATTCCCCTTCGAGCTCCTCCTCAGTCTCCCCCATGGTCAACGTATAGTTGGGTTTGAAAAAGATGATGCGAGGATCGATGTGTTTGTACTTCTCGATCGCTTGCTTCACCCCCACGCGAATGGCCTGCCGATACATCGCGTCCACAACACTCGGTGCCGCCTCTTTGTACTTGGCAGTCTTGACATACGCAGGCCCCACAACCATAACCTCCGCGTTGAGCTCCTTGACGCGATTTCGAAGACTACTATCATCCTCCTCCACCTTTTGGAGATCCGCCTCTTTCTCCTTCGAATACGTGCGCTCCTCGGAGAGTTTAACTTGTAGATCCTCGAGCGAGATGCAACAGCAGTCGTAATTGTTAAGGAAATTATGCTGCAAAAGTAGTGGCACGTGAGGAGAAAGCGAGCAAAACAAAAAAGAGGGAAAAACACAAAACGCGCGAGACAGTAAACACTCACCATCGCTGAGTAGCGGAGGGTCTCCTCGATAAGTGCTTGTTCGGAGAGATCGTTCGCCTAGTAAATCTCCTCCCTGAAATCGTCCCTCTTCCAGCTCTTAAGCGAACTCCGGGACGGCCCAGGGCAATGAAACCGTGTGGTGCGCGAGGCCACCTCCACGGGCGGTACCCCCTCGAGGTTAGAGCCAAAGCAAGCTCCCTCTTCTCCCGGCCATATTTGTCATCCCCCTTATGTTTTTTTCTTCTCCCCCTTTAAAGACAGGCCCAAATCCTTTCTTTTGGAGCCAGCCTTGTCGTCGTGCCCCTGAGGGGCCTTAGAGGACGTCTTCACGACGTTCCCCTTCAAATGAGCGACAATGGTTTGCCCCTCTGGGGCCTTCGCAAGTGGTAGGATCTTCGAGGTCCCATAACCTTGCGCGGAAGGGCCCACGAGTGTCTTCTTCTTCTTCATCCTCTGAGCCAAATCCTCCAGGAGGGTCACTGAAAAAGGAAAAAAGCAAGGGGTCAGTAAAAGAAAAAGCAATAAGGCGACAAGTAATCTAATTTCAAAATGCGCGGTCTGAGCGAGGCTCGGATCGTTGCAAACAATCTAAGTGATAACTTGCATTTAGAACATGTTTAGGGTGCATATTAGATCATGTTTAGTTATGTTTTTAGCTTGCATCTCGTGTTTCTTGCTTGTTTTTAGTTGTTTTGGTGAGACTTGTTGTTCGGTGTCTACGCTTTGCAATTTTGGTATTTTAGGAAACCAAGTCCAATCGAGCTATTCAAGGAAACCGAGCTATTCAAGGAAGGTTGGGATGTCAAGGATCTAGAAGAGGAGTCAAGACAAGATGTTCAAGGACAAACAAGTCAGGATTTTTGGCCAAGAAAGAAGTCGAGTCAAAGAGCAAGTCAAATAAGAGTTACCCTACCAAAACCACCCAGGGTAGTACCAGGGGTAATAGCCAGAGTAATCTCATCTGAGGGTTACCCAACCAAGTAGTTGGTGGGGTAGTTTGTTGGGTAGTCTCCCGTTTTGGATTTGGACGAGAATCTCTTTTTATTTGTTTCCAAAAATACTTTAAGCCTAGTTATCTATCTTAGGAGATCTTTGGATTGGAGAACAAGTTTTAGATTGTAATTTTCTCCCTACTCTCTCTCTCTCTCTCTGTTAAAACCCTAGTTGGAGATTGAAGACTCTTGTTTGATTTGGAGTTTGAATTTGTTGGATTTTAATCAAGTTTGTTTGTTTATTCAATCCGGTATGTTTATTCTTATTATTGAATTGATTTCTCCTCTCTCCATGTCTAGCTAAACCCTAAATTGTAATATTGAGGTGAACACAATGATGTGTAGGTAGACAAATCTATTAAATTGCATAATCTATTGTTTGAAGCTTTGTTTGATTCAATCCTAGATGCTTTATGCCTTATTAACTTTTGTGATGGGAACTTGCCAAAGTTTGAGACTGAAAGGTAATAACTTTGATAAGTAGTCAGACAAGGAATTGAGTCTGAAAGGTACTTTTTCCTGTTGGAACCCTAGGATTTGAACCTGAGTTTTCTCTATTATAAAAGTATTTTGAATTCTCTTGTGGAATAACAATTGTCTTAGAAACCTTAAGGTTTGGTTGAGTTAGAAAGTCGCGAAAGCGGATGTTAATTCAATTTAATCTTAAATTCTAAGTGCATAAAGGTCTAGATTTTAATTTGCAACTCACGAACGTGGATTTTTAATTAAGTCTAGATATGTTTGTTAAAATTCGAAAGAATTTAGTGGATACATTAGACAATTGCCTTCAAACAAAGTCAGAATTAAGATTGTGCAATCATCCTTTATAGTCTACCAAAGCATTGTTGTGGGAATCCTTGATCTTAGAAGCTTTTCTCCCATTGATTTTCTCATATTTACTTGTCATAATTAGTTCGTAGCTAAAATCACATCTCAATATTGTCTTAATTTTACGACTTAGTCTACTAATTTGACCGCAATTAATACTACTTAGTCCCAGAGTTTGACACCTTGGTATTACAACTGATCCCGTACACTTGCGGGTTAGGATTTGGCCTATCAAGTTTTTGGCGTTGTTGCCGGGGACTATAGTTAGTATTGGTTAATTCTCACAACCAGTAGACTAGGTCTGTTTTTCTTTTTAATTTTGTATCTTTTGTCAGTGATTTCAAGTTTGTTATCTAGTTCATGCAAAGAGCCTTGAATGCTCAACAACACAATGATTTTGACCATGAAATTGAGCGTACTTTTCGTAGAAGACTAAAAGAGCAACACGCAATCCAAGTTATGGGTGATCAAGACCAAGATGCCCAAGCTTTGCATAGAGCATATGTTGCTGATCTAGAAGCCCAACTGGCGGCTGCCACAAATCAATTGGTCGTGTTGAACCAAAACCAAGCACTCCAAGAGCAAGAAGAACGCCCACAAACTCTAGCTAAATACATGATGCCTGCTCAACATGGACCTATTTCTAGTGTGGTCTATCTTGAGGTGCAAGCTCGTTACTTTGAATTGAAGCACCTCACTACTTTTATTGAGCTCTTGGAAATTGTCAAAATCCATGATGTCTCTGATGACACACTCAGGATGAGAGCCTTCTCATTCTCTTTAAGGGACAAGGCCAATACATGGTCAAGATTCTTCCTCAGAATTCCTTCCGAACATGGGATGAGTTAGCCTCAGCCTTCTTGAACAAATACTTCCCACCTAAGATGACTTTGAGATGAGGCAACAAATTAGCAATTTCAAGATGAAAGAGAGAGAGTCTTACTTTGAAGCTTGGGAGAGATTCAAGGAGCTTCTTGTGTTGTGCCCTCATCATCGGCAATCTAAGGTGGTGCTCTTGATATCTTTTATATTGCAATTGATAGTGCACCTCATCTTCTAATTGACTCCTCATTTGGAGGTGGCTTGTCTAATCTACAAATAGACAAGGCATGTGATTTGATTGAAAGAACTGCATTGTACTGCCACAACTATTCTGATGTTCATTCCACATCTAGTGCCAAGAAAGCCTCTGGGATGTATGAAGTTGATGTCAATACTCAATTGAGAGCTCAGGTTGATTTTCTTACTTAGAGGGTGAAGCAACTGGAAAGAACTACAACAGCAGGAAAGCCCATTGGTCCTACACCATCCAGCTCAGTGGTAAATTGTCAATTTTGTGGAGCAGGTGATCACACAATATTAGCTTGTCATTTGTATGCTTCTCAACGTCAAACATAGGAAGGAGAAGTGAACTACATGAATAACTACAATCGGGATGTAAGGAATGACCCATACTCCAATACTAACAACCCTGGTTGGAGGAATCACCCAAACTTCTCCTAAGGAAATAGTCAAGCACAACAAAGACAACCACCTGAATTTCAAGCAAAAGCTCCTTAACCACAAACTGCTCCTCTTGTTCCACAACCTCAACAATCAACAATGGAGCTTCTACTTGAGCAACTTGTGGTGGGTCAAAAAGCAAGCCAGTCCTTTCAATAGGAGGTGATCTCAGAGCTACAAGAGATGAAAAGCAACAAAAGTTATTTGATCAACAATTGGCTCAATAAGCCTTGAATGCTCCACGACCCAGTGGTCAATTGCCTGGTCAACCTGAAGCTAATCCAAAAGGCCAAGTGAATGATGTGTCGACTCCAAGGAGTGAAAGAGAACTTAACACTCCGCTAATGACTAAAAAGGTGAAGGAGAATGAGTTATAGGAGAAAGAGGTCCCTAAGGAGTCAAAAGAAGATGAGAAGGAGCCTCCATATGTTCCTCCACCACCATACAAGCCACCTCTACCATTCCCTCAAAGAAAAGCTCAATCCCAATTGGATCCACAATTTCTAAATTTGTGGATGTGTTGAAGAAGCTCCACATCAACATTCCTTTCACGGATGCCTTGAAGCAATTCGTGCCTTGAAAGAGATACTATCCAACAAGAGGAAGATTGATGAATGTCAATCCGTGTCTCTAAGCAAGGAGTGTAGTGCCCTTATCCAAAACAAGCTCCCTCCAAAACTTGAAGACCCATGTAACTTTTTTGTCCCTATTATCTTTGGTAATACTGTTTATGATGCTTTATGTGATCTAGGAATTAGTGTTAGTATTATTCCCTTGTCTATCTACAAGAGTTGGGTTCGGGAGAACCTAGACCTATAGGGATGACACTTTATACGGCAGATAGATCATCGGTTCGCCCTATAGGAATCATTGAATTTATACCTATTCGTATAGGTAAGTTTTTTATTCCTGTGGATTTTATTGTGCTTGATATTGATGCTGATATGCCTATCCCACTCATCTTGGGAAGACCCTTTTTAGCTACTGTAGGTATCATGATTGATGTTATGCAGGGGGTCCTCTCCTGCATAATAGGTGACGAGAAATTGAATTTAGTCTTTCTAAAGCTATTAAACAACCTTCTTGTGAGGATGATGATTGGAGGATAGGTGTCATAGATAGGGAAGTTCATGGATCATTGATGTTTGTGGTCTCCAAGGACCCATTGGAGCTTAGTGTGACTGTTATTGAGGATCAGGTGGAGAAAGGAGAGCTACTTGATGATGTTGCTCAATCTTCTCCACAAGTTGTGGAGGCTAAAAGCCTAATTGTGGGAGATCCTACTAAAGACATGAAGGGTAGAATTCCAAAGAAAAAGAAGAAGGATAAAGCACAAGTTGAGGTCAGGAGTGGAGACAGAGTGATGCTTTTTCATGAGAGATACAACATGTTTCCAGGGAGCAAAGGAACAAGGTGGTCTAGGCCATACATAGTGACTCGATGTTGAGAGGGATTTTCTTGACAACAAATAAATTTATAGTCAAGACCCTGATGAGTATAGCAGAGTTAGAATCGTCCACGGGAAACGAGGTTGTGTCTAATTACTAAGCTAAAAAACAAAAAAAAGCAAAGAACAAAGCAAAGTAACCAAACAAGAACACTAGAAAGGGGTCGATATCGACCTTGTTAGGGTCGATATCGAGGTGCAAACTAAGCAGAAAAACTAAGTAAACAATAAAAACAATTGGGGAAATTGCAGTTCGGTATCGACCTGGGCAGGGTCGATTCGAGGCACATGGGTTTGAATTTCAACTCAAAGAAATAAGGGAAAAATCTCACGCCTCCTTTCTTCTCTCTTCTCCAACCTAAATCTAACTTGAATAATTCCCCCTGCTGATCATCCCCCAAAAGATCACGATAGAAAAACTAGAGCTAAAGAAGAGTATTTATAGAGAAAACTAATCTATCTCTAAGGAAATAAATCTTCTAAAAGGTATAATCAAACACTAAAAGATATATCCCCTTAAGGAAACTAATAAAAGGGATAAAATAACATTAATTGTGCCGACTCTGACACGGAGCACCTCGTTATCGATCCCCACAGGGTCGTTATCGACCCCGTTCAGCCTTGAAAACTGCCTTGTATCTGAGATATCTCCTTCGTTAGGGGGTCGTTTGCCTTCGTTTTTGTTTTGATTCTTCATCCTAAGGCTTGATAATGGGTCTATTAACTTCTTTCATGGCTCAAACTTGACCTTCATGTCTTTCTTGAATGCTTTATTTATTCGGTTTCTCATCTTCTCCAAAAATATGCTCCAAACAACTCCAAAACCTATAAAAACACCACCAAAGCTTATGTAGACTCCATATCTTAAGAAAATACGAAAACCTAAACAAATAACTCAAAACAAAACACAAAATGAAAGAAATAGACTCAAAGACATAAAAACATACCATAAAAACACAACTAAAAACACGGATATGACTCGAGTTTTACAAGGAGGAGGAGCTAAACTTTGGCATATAAACTCGGGAAAATTCAAAGTACAAAGGCATAGGATGAAGCTTGTAGTTGATCTTAATCCGGTTTAGGGTGGGTACCAGAGACCTTCCTAACACGAGTGCTTAAAAAAGAAGATGGAAGGTCAAGCTAATGACCTTAAATAAGCGCTACTTGGGAGGCAACCCAAGGTTAGTGTTTTCTTCTCTTTCTTTAATTCTCTACATTGGGGACAATGTAGATTTTAAGTTTGGAGGAGGAAAACAAGTTTTATGTTAGTTTAGATTGCATATAGTTGCATGGTAGATTGCATTTTCATGTTTAAATTTTTTGTATTTGTCTTTGCATAAAAAAACAAAAAAATATCAAAAAATATCAAAGATACAAAAAAAATCATGCATTTTAGGTGTTGTTGATTCCCTTTTAATGGAAAACCCCTTGTCCTTAATTATTCTTTGCATAACTCTAAAACCCCATGACATGCTTGAATTGTTAAAACCACTATATATTAGCATGATTGTGGATTTCTATGTTTTGCATATAATTGAATGAGCATATGTTATCTATTGAGATTTGAGATTTTGCTGTAGTTCTAGACATGTTTAACCTTGTGAGATGCATTGCCTTGACCTTGATTGTAACTTCCCCATGCGGGGTAGTTTTTGTTCCTGTCATAGTTAATAGGCGGATTTCGGTATTGACCTCTCATATAATTAGCATCAGCATAGGTCTCAGCGGCTCTAACCTGCTCAATGTTCGTGCAAGCAGAAGTACTATGGGCTTGAGAGCCATGTTCCTGACAAGGTTGAGAGGTTTTGAGGAAACTTACCTGTTTCTTAAGCCGATTGATCTCATCTTACATGAATTGGACTTTAACATCTGGATCAATATCGATATTTAGATTATATATAGAGCCTCTTTTGTGGTTGGGGGTGTCTACTACGTCCCATACATGGCGTCATAATTGGTAAGTTTGTCAAGCAATGCCCATGCATCTTCGGGATCCATCTCAATAAAACCGCAATCGGTGTGCAAGTTGATGCGGTTCTTTGTGTCAGTACTGATCCCTTGAAGAAGATCTCTTGGAGTACATATTGTGATTGCCCATGATTAGGGCATTGTCTCAGCATCTCCTTGAATCTCTCTCATGTCTCCACAAAGGTTTCATTAGGCAGTTGGTGGTAGGAGGTGATGCGCTTCCTTAACTTCGTAGTTTTGGCAGGTGGGAAGAACTTTGTCACGAACAAGTCATGAAAAGCCTTCCAAGTCCTTATTGACCTTAGAGGTAGGCTCTCTAACCAGCTCAGGCCTTTCCTGTAAGGGACCACTTAAGAGCTTTCAACAGAACATATTTCAAAGAGACACCGTCAGCAAAAATAGTGTCACATAAATCAATGAAATTTCTAATATATGCTCTATTGGGCACTCAGTGGGTTTCCTTTCAAACTGAGCCCTTTTTATCAAGGATATAAATTGGGATTTGATCTCAAAGGCTTTCTCTATCTTTGGGACAACAATTGCTGATTCTAGCACACTCAGTTCTGGGTGCATGTACTGCTTAGCGTTCCTAGGGAAGGCATTCAACTGCTCTTGTAGACGAGCAACATTCTCTTGTTCGCGTGCAACCAGAGCAGCTGCATTGTCTCTTTCAACTTGGAGCCGCTCCATGAGAGGAGGTCGGCTATCTGTTGTTCATTAGTTGCCATTGCTTGGTGCTCTCTCCTTCTATGATGAAGAGTACGCTCGGGCTCAGAACAGTATAAAGGAGCTTCAAGGGCATCTACGTCCTGCCGGTTGCATAAAACTTGAAAAGACAAACAAAAGGAAACAAATTAAAACAAAACACAAGACCGAGCTATTCCCAAACCCCAAAAGCAACTAAACACAGCGCTATTGCTTCCCCGGCAATGACGCCAATTTGTTGAGAGAGATTTTCTTGACGAAAAATAAATCTATAGTCAAGACCCCGCTGAGTATAGAAGAGTCAGGATCGTCCATGGGAAACGAGGTTTTGTCTAAGTACTAAACTAATAAAACAAAACAAAGCAAAGAATAAAGAAAAACAAAGCAAAGTAACCAAACAAGCACACTCGAAAGGGGTCGGTATCGACCTTGTCAAGGTCGATATCGAGGTGCAAACTAGGCAGAAAAACAAAGTAAACAACAAAACAAAGGGAAAAATTGCAAGTCGGTATTGTTCAAGAAACAATCGTTCCCATGTTTCCACAAGCGTCTCGTTTGGAAGTTGATGGTAAGAGGTGATGCACTTCCTAAGCGCCGTTGTTTTTGCCGGTGGAAAGAACTTGGTCATGAATAAATTATGCAACTCTCTCTACGTTGTAATAGCCGTCACGCAGTGAAAGAGCAGACCCTTATCATGGCGAGTAAACTAACCGTGCTTTGGTTGCTTTAGTGATAAGGGGCCCCCGCCAAGCGGGCGGCAGGAGCAGCGGGCAAGTGCTTGGTAGGCAAAGAGCCCAGTGAACCGGGCAAAGCACTCGACGAAAGGAACTGAGCAAGTACGAGAAATTGGCCCCGCTCTGCAAGCTCTCCAACAAACTTAATGCTTTTCCTGTAAGAGACCACTTAAAAGCCTTCAAGAGTACATATTAAAGTGCGACATTGTCGGCAACAATGGTGTCGCATAAATCAATAAAGTTCTTAATATGCTCCATGGGACATTCAGTGGTTTTCCCTTCAAATTGAGAACGCTTGATTAAGGATATGAAATGAGAGTTAATCTCAAAAGTGCGGTCTATCTCCGGGAGCACTATCGCCGATCCGGGCACCCTTAGTTCTGGGTGCATGTATTGCTTGGCATTCCTTGGGATAGCGTTTAGTTGCTCCTGGAATCGCTGCACAGCTGCAGCCGAAGCGTCTCGTTCTTCTTGCATGTGCTGCATCTAAGCGCGGAGTTCCTCCATTTGTTGAGCAAGAGTCTCAACGTCGTCCATTGCTCGTTGTTCTCTCAAACGTCGATGGAAGGATCTTTCGGGTTCGTTGTCGTAGTCAATCCCAAAAGTTCTCCGGGAGAAACGAGATGGCATACACTGCGACCAAAGACAAAGAAAACAAAATTAAAAAACAACAAAAGGGTAAGGGCTAGTCTCAAACCCAAATATCAACTAAACCAGGCACTATTGCACACTCCCCGTCAACGGCGCCAATTTGTTGAAGGGTTTCTTGAAAAAATAAATTTATATTCAAGACCCCGCTGAGTATAGCGGAGTCAGGTTCGTCCACGAGAATGAGAATAGTGCTAAAGATTAGTTGATAAACTACAAAAAGCAAAGAAATCACGAGCAAACCAAGCCAGGACCGAACCGAAGTGGGTCGTGCACGACCTTAAGAGGGTCGGTCCCGAGCATAGAAGAACACGAAAACACACAAACACGAGCAAGGCTTCGAGCACAACTTTATTGGTCGAGATCAAAGCAAAGACGAGATTTAATCAATATAAAAGACAAATCCTAGGGATAGGGCTACAATAACAACAATCATACATGCTTCCAACAAGAACTCACAACTATCATGCAAATTAGATCATAGAAGAGTCAACTTTCGCAAACAATTCAAGTTATTCAATCAAATTTCACAAATTAAACAACTTTCTATCTATCCTTCAACCTAGGAATATCAACTTTCACAAATAATCCTATTAGAACTAATCAAGCAATCAAGTTTACACTTTCTGTTTTGGGTTAATCGCAAGATATGCCTCAACTGTCGCAAAGGAATTTAGCACAAGATAGATAAATATGATCATCAAGCATTCAAATTATGAACTCATGCTTTTAGACATGCATGATTGTTTTGGGTTTTCACCCAACCCTAGAATCTAAGAAAAACTACTCACTCATGGCAAAGAGAGACAAGAAAAAGGAAGAAGAAGACATGATCAATCCAAATCGAAATTCAAATTAAACCAAGAAGAAATCTTACAAAAGTCTCCAACTTGTTCTCCCAGTCTCCCTTCAAACAACCAAAAAGCGGAACAAAAATCAAACTAAAACCGGAACCCCCAAACTAAAGGGTTTAACCTCCTTTTATAGAGGAGAAGGAGTCCTAATTCAACTAGGAAACAAGATAAAACAACCTTCCTAAAATACGAAAGATAGAATATATCACAAAGATCACGGGATAAGAGAAAGTCGACGCCACGCTCGACCCAACTTGGGTCGTGCACGACCCTATGAAGGTCGGTCCTGAGAGCATAATTTCTGGTTTGGCTCGTGCACGACCCTGATAGGGTCGTTCCTGAGGGCTTGTTCTCTGGTTGGGTCGAGCACGACCCTGATAGGCACTACGAACAACCTTGAGTAAAACTTGCGTCGCGAATTCGTTACAACTCCGTTTGACACCATTCTTTTTCCTATGTTCTTGTAACAAAGTTCTCTATATCTTTCTAATCTCAAACTTGATCTTCAATGACTTTACTTGAGCGCTTAATCTTCATCTTCTCTTCAATCTTGAGTGCTATCTTCCACCGGTTTTGCTCTTTTCCTCAAAAGTGCTCCAAATAGCTTCTAAAAACCTACAAAACACCACCAAAGCTGATGTAGACTCCATATATCATGAAAATATGAAAACCTACACAAACGACTCAAAACAAAACACAAAACTAAAGAAAAAGACTCAAACACACAAAAACACACCCTTAAACATGACTAAAAAGGCGGACATCAGGTATCGACCTGGGCAGGGTTGATATTGAGGCACCTGGGTTTGATTTTCGACTAAAAAAATAAGGCAAAAATCTAGGATAAGGGTCCACCACAACATAATCATGCAAATTCAAACAATATGAATCATAAATATAATGCCTTTAACATAAAGCTATTAACTTTCGTTGCATAAACATGCAAAAAAATCAATCAACTTTCATAAATCACTTCACTTAATCTACTTATTTTGATCTAAAGTTCTCAACTTTCGTCTCAAACTTTATCTTTATTCAAATTCACAACTTTCTATTTCAAGCAAGTCATAAACATGAAGTACTTCAACTTTTGTCAAAGCTTTTGCACAAACAAGTAGAATAATAGATAAAAGGCATTCAATTCATTCATCACATCATCATTCATGCACAATCATGGTGGGTTTCTAACCCCAACGCTAGAATAAAAGAATACTCACTCATCATAATTGAAGACAACTTAATTAAATTAAGAAGAAAAGAGAAGCTTACAACCGAATCCAAACAAAACTTGTCCTCCAAGCAAACTCCACAAAATCGTCCTCCACTTATTCTCTCTCTCTCTCACGCCTCCTCTCTTCTCTCTTCTCTACCCTAAATCTAACTTGAATGATTCCCCCTCCAGATCATCCCCTAGAAGATCATGATAGAAAAACTAGACCTAAACAAGAGTATTTATAGAGAAAACTAATATATCTCTGAGGAAATAAATCTTCTAAAAGGTACAATGAATCTCTAAAAGATATATCCCCTTAAGGAAACTAATAAAAGGGATAAAATAATATTAATTGCGCCGACTCTGACACGGAGCACCTCGTTATCGATCCCCACATGGTCGTTATCGACCGCATTCAGCCTTGAAAACTGCCTTGTAACTGAGATATCTCCTTCGTTAGGGGGTCGTTTGCCTTCGTTTTTGTTTTGATTCTTCATCCTAAGGCTTGATAACGAGTCTCTTAACTTCTTTCATGACTCAAAATTGATCTTCATGTCTTTCTTGGATGCTTTATTCCTTTGGTTTCTCATCTTCTCCTAAAATATGCTCCAAACAGTTCCAAAACCTATAAAACACCACCAAAGCTTATGTAGACTCCATATCTTAAGAAAATACGAAAACTAACAAAAACTCAAAACAAAACACAACAATATAGAAAAAGACTCAAAGACATAAAAACACACCCTAAAAATACAACTAAAAACGCGGATATCACTCGAGTTTTACAAGGAGGAGGAGCTAAACTTTAGCATAAAAACTCGGGAAAATTCAAAGTACAAAGGCATAGGCTGAAGCTTGTAGTTGATCCTGATCTGGTTAGGGTAGGTACCAAAGACCCTCCTGACACGAGTGCTTAAAAAGAAGATGGAAGGTCAAGATAATGACCTTAAACAAGTGCTGCTTGGGAGGCCACCCAATGTTAGTGTTTTCTTCTCTTTCTTTTATTCTCTACATTGGGGACAATGTAGATTTTAAGTTTGGAGGAGGAAAACAAGTTTTATGTTAGCTTAGATTGCATATAGTTGCATGGTAGATTGTATTTTCATGTTTAAGTTTTGGCAAAATTGATTAAAATAACACAAACTTTCAAACAATTCAAAATAAACATAAACTAAGAAAATATTATAAAAAAAAGCATAATATAGATTTGCTATCATGGTAGCCGGTAAAAACTAAAAAAATCAAAGAAAATTACTCATTAAAAGAAATTAAAAAAAAAACAAATCGTTAGAAATTGATAGTGTAAACCCTAGACATTCCAAGTAGGAGGAAAAAAGAGAGAATCAGGACGAGACGACAAACTCGGGAGAAACTCCTTCACCGCCGGCATATCTTTTCGGCCTTCGTAGTTCATTCATCTGATAAACCCTAGGAAGGAACAGAGAGAGAATCAGGACGAAACGACGGACTCGGGGAGAAAGAATCCCTCACTGCCGGCATATCTTCTCTGCCTTGTGAACAAAGTCTGCACAAATTCGTCTCCAAAATTGAGCGGTTTGAACTTGTCCTTCCCAATTGAAGGAATAGAGAGAGAATTAGGATGGAAAGATGGACTCGGGAAAAAGAATCCGCCATCCCGGCATATCTTCCGTGCTCGTCAAAATCTGCTACTTCGTCTTCAAAATTGAACGGTTTGAACTTGAATTGTCCTTCCCAATTGAAGGAACAGAGAGAGAATCCGGACAAAATGATGGACTCGGGAAAAAGAATCCGTCATCCCGGCATATCTTCTCTGGCGGTGTTTCCCTAAGTTCCCGACACAATAGTACGGAACGATGAACTTGGTTTTAATCCTTTTATTTTTTTTAGTTTTTACCGGTTACAATGGTAACCCATCCTATTGTGCTATTTTAGGCATAAAAAATAGTTTATGTTTATTTTAAATTGTTTAAAAGTTTGTGTTATTTTCAGCAACTAAGATGAAAGTTTATGTTATTTTAAGCAATTTTGCATTAAGTTTTTTGCATTTGTCTTTGCATAAAAAAACAAAAAAATATCAGAAAAATATCAAAAGTACAAAAACAAATTCATGCATTTTAGGTGTTCATGATTCCTTTTTAATGGAAAACCCCTTGTCCTTAATTATTCTTTGCATAACTCTAAAACCCCATGACATGCTTGAATTGTTGAAACCTCTATATATTAGCATGATTGTGGATGTGTATGTTTTGCATATAATTGAATGAGCATATGTTATCGATTGAGATATGAGATTTTGCTGAAATTCTAGAGATGTTTAACCTTGTGAGATCATATTTTTAGCCTTTCTAGGACTAATTGTCCTCTCTTATCTTTCTTGAGTGTCTCACTATGACTTGCTACTCTAGAACTTGCGTTTAGATATCTGTTTTGAGGCTGCTTACATGAGTCTTTCATATGGTATTAAAGTGATAGAGGCATTATTTTTCATTAGCCTATATGTTTCCCTATCCACCTTACATATTAATCCTTCTTTTTAAAGCCCCTGTTAGCCTTAATAGCCTATCTTTTTGAGCTCTACAAAACTAAATCCCGTGCCTATTGAGCCTGACCTTTCTAGAGAATAGGAATTTTTACTGGATTTTTTTGTGAAGGTTGAGTGAGTTGGGGAGTTGAGAAGAAGAATGAGATTGGTGGATGAGTTGTAAATAAATATGTGAAGTAAAGGGAATAAAGGTTAAGAATGAAGAATTGTTTGAGCTTAATAAAAGTATGCATATGATGAAAAAGTTGCAAAAACCATGAAAAGAATGGGTTGAAAAAAAAGAAATGCAAAAAAAAGTGTGAGAAGAAAAAGGAAGAAGTTGAAGTATGAGTGAAAGGTTTGAAAAGATAATGAGCAAAAGAGTTGGTTTGTTGGTGTTGATGAAGCTTGATTCCTATTTTCCAGATTTAGCACCACATAGCCAAATTTATTCCCTACCTTACTCTTCTCACCTTGGCTGCATTACAACCTGTTAAAAGTCTTCTTGATTTTTGTTCTATGTAATGTCCATAGTGGTGGAGATTTAGAACATTGATGTAAGAATATGGTAGTTTAGTAGTCTTAGTTGAGAATTGAGCGAAAACACTGTACCTAAAACACTTGAGTGAACGAGACAAACACATTTACCTAGTGAAGTTTAGAATGAATACATTGTCTTAGTCACTTTGATATCCTAAAGCATGTGCAATGATTTCAATATGTGAACTACGAGTCTATTGATTATTGCTTGTCAAAAAGTTGAGGTGGATACATTGATTGCATTGTCTTGTGGGGCATTGACTTTTATTTCTTTCTTGAGGACAAGCAAGGTTCAAGTTTGGGGGATTTTGATAACTTGCATTGAGAACATGTTTAGGGTGCATATTAGATCATGTTTAGTTATGTTTTTAGCTTGCATCTCGTGTTTCTAGGTTGTTTTTAGTTGTTTTGGTGAGACTTGTTGTTCGGTGTCTACGCTTTGCAACTTTGGTATTTCAGGTCTAATAGGAGAAGGAAACCGAGCTATTCAAGGAAGGTTGGGATGTCAAGGATCTAGAAGAGGAGTCAAGAAAAGAGGTTCAAGGACAAACAAGTCGGGATTTTTGCCCAAGAAAGAAGCTGAGTCAAAGAGCAGGTCAAATAAGGGTTACCCTACCAAAACCACCCAGGGTAGTACCATGGGTAACAGCCAGGGTAATCTCATCTAGGGGTTACCCGACCAAGTAGTTGGTGGGGTAGTTGGTTGGGTAATCTCCCGTCTTGGATTCGGACGAGAATCTCTTAATTTATTTGTTTCCAAAAACATTTTTAGCTTAGTTATCTATCTTAGAAGATCTTTGGATTGGAGAACAAGTTTTAGATTGTAATTTTCTCCCTACTCTCTCTCTCTCTCTCTCTCTCTCTTAGAACCCGAGTTGGAAATTGAAGACTCTTGTTTTATTTTGAGTTTGAATTTGCTGGATTTTAATCAAGTTTGTTTGTTTATTCAATTCGATATGTTTATTCTCATTATTCAATTGATTTCTCCTCTCTCCATGTCTAGCTAAACCCTAAATTCTAAGATTGAGGTGAACACAATGACGTGTAGGTAAACAAATCTATTAAATTGCATAATCTATTGTTTGAAGCTTTGTTTGATTCAATCCTAGATGCTTTATGCCTTATTAACTTTTGTGAATGGGAACTTGCCAAAGTTTGAGACTGAAAAAAGTTAATAACTTTGATAAGTAGTTAGACAAGGAATTGAGACTGAAAGATACTTTTTCCTGTTGGAACCCTAGGATTTGAACCTGAGTTTTCTCTATTATGAAAGTATTTTGAATTCTCTTGTGGAATAATAATTGTCATAGAAACCTTAAGGTTGGGTTGAGTTAGCAAGTCGCGAAAGCGGATGTTGATTCAATTTAATCTTAAATTCTAAGTGCTTAAAGGTCTAGATTTTAATTTGCATGTCACGAAAGTGGATGTTTAATTGAGTCTACATACGTCTGTTAACATCCGAAAGAATTTAGTGGATATATTAGACAAGTGCCTTCAAACAAAGTCAAAATTAAGATTGTACAATCATCCTTTGTAGTCTACCCAAGCATTGTTGTGGGGATCCTTGACCTTAGAAGCTTTTCTCCCATTGATTTTCTCATATTTACTTGTCATAATTAGTTCGTAGCTAAAATCACATCTCAGTATTTTCTTAACTTTTACGACTTAGTCTACTGATTTGACAACAGTTAATACTACTTAGTCCTAGAGTTCGACACCTTGTTTCGATCCTGTACACTTGCGGGGTAGGATTTGGCCAATCACTAAGATCAAAATGCGTCGTCCGGCCATGGCTCGGATTGTCGCAAACAATCTAAGTTCAAAATGCGTAGTCTTGAGCGAGGCTCTGATCGTCGCGAGTAATCTAAGTTGAAAATGCGCGGTCCGAGCAAGGCTAGGATCGTAACAACCAATCTAAGTTCAAAATGCGCGGTCCGAGCGAGGCTCGGATCGTCGCAAGAAATCTAAGTTCAAAATACGCGGTCCGAGCATGGCTCGGGATCACCACATATAATCTAAATTTGAGGTGCAACGATTAAGCAAAAAGCAAAATAAAACCAAGAAAGCACCAGCAAGCAAATACCCTTTGTACCCTCACGTTTTGGAAAGGGAAGATTTAGGCTCACTCGCTCAAGACGGTCCTGGGCCAAGTACAATTTTTGAGGTGTCGCAGCCGACGTTGCAAATCATTTCTTGGCTTTGGCGACCTCTTCCGCCTGCGACTTCTCGGGTCGTTGGAAGTTACACAGTGCCGAGGGGAAGTTGATATACCTCCCAGAGCGGTCGCGAACCAAGAACCACATGTCCTTCCACTCTCCGACGTTAGAAAGAGTGGTGGTAATCTTGAGCCCAGGCAGACTGAGGTTCACAAGGCACTACGTTTGCTCACGTCTCGCCAAAAACAAATCTGCCATGGTGGCGACATCAAGTCCTTCCCCGAGTTCGTAACTCCAAATGGTGTACGCGCACATATGCCTCCACGCGTTGGGGAAAAGCTGCACGGGGCAGACGTTTATCGCTCATAAATAATCAACTATGTGTTGGGCAAGCGACAATCGGAAGCCGGCTTGAAGGCTGTGCATATGGGCAACCATGCAATTATCGTACGATGCCAATGAGCAGCCTTCCCCCAAGGGGAGTGCCGGCTCAACTCCCTCAGGCCAGAGAAAGTTAGAGGCGGTGTCCGCAAGTATCTCTCTAGTAAGAACGATCAGAGCCCCCTCATCCAAAAATAGCCCAGCCACCGGGTTTGGGGTCATCAGGATTCGATCCTCGATGACTAACGGGCCATGAGTCATGCAGTCGGTGATATGCCGCGGATAAAAGCTTGGTTGCTTGTTAGAGTCTGATGATCGCACGTCGGAGCTGAAAGGTTCTTCGTCTAAAATCAAGGACGAGGCCATCTCAACCCTTGGAGACATGTGTACTCGGGAAAAGTGCGAGGTAACAGTAAATTCAGAAGTGCTAGGCGAAGGATCGCTGAAAACAAGTGAAGGGGACCTCAATTTCTAAGAATCGCTAGTCTCACTAGTCACTACAGTTTTGGAAGGTTCTTTGTGTTACATTTCCCAAAGGTTGGACGCGAAGCTTGGTGGAGGGCTTGAAGAAGCGCCTCTAGGCATGAAATACGAAGTCCGGGTCATGAGAGGCGAACACCTGGAAAAGAAAAAAGTTGCAAGGAGAGAGTAGACCAAAAAGCGAGGCACTATGGCATAGGATAAGCACGACCCTAGGGCTATTCTGACGGATAGACCGCCTAGGAAGAATGCGAAGGGGAACAAACAGAGTTGCATGCCAAAAAGAAGATTTTAGAAGATCGAAGGGACAGACGTCCCGTAATCCAGCGGCGAAACGCTTGAACTTCCTAAGAGTGTTCAAAATTCAAAAATCGGGAGCGATGAACTCAACTGTCAGGCAAGCACCGAAAAGGTTGAGCGGATCACTAGAACCCTAGGGCACCTCCCCACTTCCCCCTTTCCGCCACCATGATGCCGGCGCAGAACTCGGAAAAAACCACCGCCTCCGCCTAGGGCAAAAGACGAAAAAAAGATTGAAGGCACCAAAAATGCAGGCGAAGGAAAGAAATGGTACTTACTTGTCGAAAGTCGTTGTAGAAAGGGCGGTTGCGTATCTTGTTTGGAGGTGTCGCCTGTCCTTGGTTGCCGAAAACCAAAAGGTCGTAGAGAGAGAGAGAGAGAGAGAGAGAGAGAGAGAGAGAGAGTTTGCTTAGTGAAGAAGATGAAACGAGAAGGGAAGAAAGGAAGGGGTATGCATGGCATTTATAAAGAGTGTATTGGGCCTTTCCCCGCTTAGTGCCTTAATGGGCCTAACTCCCTCGTATGCCCATTAATGAAAAGAGGGAAGAAGGCCCAAGGCCCGCCAGCGCACAACAACAGAAAGAAAGAAAAACTTCCAGAAAATTTTTAAGGGTGAATGATCCCGTTGGAAGTTCAAAAAAAAATCTCATGCCTCATTGACCTAAACCCTGAATCTCGACAAGGAGAAATCCTCAACCTAGACCTCGCATCCTGCTTTGGGAGTTTGCAGTCGGCCTCTCAAGAAGGAATCTAAGAAATCACACACATCGTGCATATATGCCTTGCGGCCTTCGGACCGCGGACCACAAGCCATGGGGTTGTAATGGTGTGCAAATAATGATGTGTGAACTGTAGGCACGGATAATGAGGTAAAAGTAATAAAAGCAGGATTCAAAGGAGTTCCCCGAGGGTTTTTTCTGTACTCATCCAACAAATGAGATACCCAATCTGGCAAGTCTCAAGTCGGAGGAAGGGCGAAGACCAAACATCGCATGTTCCCCATAGGAACGTGGTCGAAATATCGCAACCCCTCAAAATATAGATATCGATAAGACAATGCGCTTCTAGAAGCAACGAGGACGAACCTCGCATACTCAAAAGCCGACACACTCTCCCCGCTCAATCATTCAAAAGCCACCTTATTCTCAACTAATGATTGGCCACGCCTCTCTCAACCAATCATATGGCCGTATCCCGAATGTCCCACATCGGATATTGATGAAATCCATGCTACTCAAACATTTATAAATAGAGAAGAACCCCGAAGGTTGCAAGGGGCAAAAACATCTCTTACTCAAGAACTATCTTGCTTGTTTAATATTGACCTGTTGGAATCATCGTAAAGACCATGCTACAATCAAGAGAACATCAATAAAAAGGCTTCAAGTTGCTCAAAGAAACCTCAAGTCCCAAAAGATTCCGCGAGACGCTTTCCAAGCTACAATCCCGGCATCGTCAAAAAGATTCTGGCCTCGCTTAGTAGATATCACTTCTCAAAGCTTGTAATAGAAAAATATCTCCCTAGCAGTTTGTAAGCGGTAATCTCGCTGTAATAAAGAGGTCTTGAACCTCGTTAGGCAGAAACCTCGAATCTTGTAAAAGAAGATCTTGGGTAGAATCCCATTTTGTAACCTTGTTTGGGAATCAATAATAGAAGCAAGGGTTTGTCTCGTCAAATATATAATCTCGTTTGTTATCTTTAGCGTCGATTTATTTCGGGTTTCATCACGAGGGATTTGCTCAATGAACATTGTGAATGGCACGACCTCCTCAACTACCTCTTGGTTTGACATAAGAGCCATTGCATACACGAGCAGCTCTACCTTTCATTGTTCTAACACAGTTCTGAATGCATCCACTCTCTTTCGTCTTCCTTCTTGTAGCCTTTCCTACAACCATTGGTTTTTCTGTTAGAACAATGGAACTCATCCGAAAGGCTCAAGATTTTTCTGTTTTTGAGTTTCCAAGTGTTTGGAACTCATCCTATAATAAGCCCAACATGATTTTATTTTTGAGTTTCTAGGTTTTTAGAACTCATCCTATAAGGCTCAAGATTTGTTTCAATTTCTTGCATTAATTCAATGGGGACAAAATTCGAATCCTTGGCTCAAAAGCGACATTAGTGTTGTAAGGATCATTCAAAGATCAGTGAAAATGGGACAATTGGAAGAATTTTATTTTCTTTATTTTTAAAGAAAATTAGTAAAAATGGATGGAAAATGAGTTTGTGTGGACTTTAGGCTATGGAACAAGTGTGTACGAAGTTGAAGGGTAGCAAAAGGAATTAAAATTTCTTAGGACACCAAAAGGAAAAGTTGAAAGTTAAAGGGTTGATGTCCACCTTTTTAGTCATATTTTTAGGGTGTGTTTTTGGTGTGTTTGAGTCTTTTTCTTGAGTTTTGTGTTTTGTTTTGAGTCGTTTATGTAGGTTTTCGTATTTCCTTAAGATATGGGGTTTACATAAGCTTTGGTGTTGTTTTTATAGGTTTTGAAGATGTTTGGAGCAACTTTTGAGGAAAGGAGCAAAGTCGAGGAAAATCTTAAAGAATGAAGTCCATAAAGAGGTGAAGAATCAAGTTCGAGCTAGGAAAAAAGTAGAGAAACTCATTACCGAGCTTACGGAGAAAGAATCGAGTCAAACCGAGGTGTAACGAACCCTCTACCAAAGTTTTACTCTCAGTTACAACACTGTTTTCAATAGGGTTGTTCATCGGGCCATTAGACCCGTAACTCAACCCGACCCACAAGTAAATTTACAGGTCGGGTGCCCGACCCGTAATTTATGGATCGGGTAACGAGTCAAAATATTTACACTTACGGGTCGGGTTACAAGTCAACCCGTAAGACCCGTAATATACAAATAATAAGTTAATTACATAGATTATATGGATCTATAAGCTCACATTCCCTCTACAATTTAAAAAAAATTCGATGTGGGAAGGAGGGCAATTGTCCCACATCGAAAATTTGGAGGATGGAGAAGGAATTTTGAGCTTATAAAAGCACTAGTGAAAGCCCATAATTGTTCAAGTCTTCTCTTATGCCCAATTACACATATGGGCTTTTGAGGATTTCAAACATTATTTCGGCCTAACCAATAAGGTAGGCCTGGTGTGTTTTTATAAGCTTCACTTCCCTTCATATTTCTCCAAATTTTTGATGTGGGAAGAGTGTATTTGTCCCACATCAGAAATTTGGTAGAATGAAAATAAAGTATGAGCTTATAAAATGCAAGTGGAAAGCTAATATTGTGTTAAGCGTTTGTAGTCCGATTTTATATATGGGCTTAATAAATATTAGTCTAAAATTAACTTTGTTGTGAGACGGGAGAAACAGGTTGACCCGTGACCCGATTCGTAAAACACGTAATCCGGGTTATAGGTCGTGTCACGGGTTAAATAATTTTTTTACAGGTCAACGGGTTGGCCCGTTACCCGCTTTACGGGTTACGGGTCTGGTCGGGTTGACCCGTTGAGCAACCCTAGTTTTCAATGCTGAAGGGGGTCGATAACGACTCTATGAGGGTCGATACCGAGGTTGCAGGGGTTGATACCAAGGTACACAGGGTCGGTAACGAGGTGTTCGACAAAAGAAGTTTGAAGAATTCAGCCAAGAGTCCTACCGACCCTGACGAGGTCGGTACCCAGGGTCTCGTGTTAGTAGAGACACCCTAGTCGGCGCATTTAATGCACTTTTATCCTATATCTTTTATGTCTTTAGATAGTTTTAAGGGATATATCTTTTAGAGATATTATTTCCTTAGAGATAGCTTTAGTTTCTCTATAAATATTCTTGTTCTAGCTTTAGTTTTCTTATCCCACAATTAACCTAGTATAGGGGAGAAAGAGAGAGAGAGAGGAGGCGTGAGGAGAGAGGGGGACGAGATTGAGGATTGCTTGGAAGAGAAGTTTGTTTGGATTTGGTTGTAAGTTTTCCTTAATTTAATTTAGTTGTTTTTAATTATGAATTATGAGTAGTCTCTCCTTCTAAACGCAACAATAGTTGTGCATGCTTGTTTGTGATCATGAATTGATTGTCTTTATTGCATGATTCTATTCTCTTATTCTTAATCCTTGAAACGAAAGTGGAAAGGGAATTTCTCATTCATTGTTGAAGCGAAAGCGGAAACTTTGAATCAGAATAGTCAATTTAGGGTTTTGAAACGAAAGCGGATCACCTAGTTGAAGTAGAAGAGATAGATGTAGTAAGTTTATTGATAGGATGAAAGTTGATTGATTTACTTACTTAGTTGACGACTTTATGTGTAAAAGGCATGATCTTTATGTTTCATTAAACATTTGTATGCATGATTGTTGTTGTGGGGACATCTAAACCTTATATTTTCTCCTTTTATTGATAAAAACAGAACTTTCTCTCTTACTTGCACCTTAAGTAAGAACAAAACTTGATACTGACTTTCTCCCGTGGACGAACCTGACTCCCCTGTACTAAGCGCGGTCTTGATTATAAATTTATTTGTTGTCAAGAAACCCTATCAACAAATTGGCGCCGTTGTCGGGGAGATTTCAATAGTGCCAAGTTTTGCTCTTTAAGCATTTTTCGGGACTGTAGAGTCGGTAACGACCCCCCTAAGGTCGGTACCGACCCTGCCCACAAACCCAATTTTCTTTTTTTTCTGTTTGTTTTTGTGACTACTGTCGAGTCGGTAACGACCCTACCCAGGTATGTACCGACCCTGTCGACAGATCTGTGTTTTTCCTTTAATTTTTTATTTTACGGGATCACTGCAAGCTTGCTACCGACCCTCTAGGCCTCGATACCGACCCTCCTCTGAGAACCCGTTTTGCTTTTGATTTTGTTTCTGTTTTCGTTTTTTATTACAGTGTATGCCAGCAGAAGGGCGTCGGGTTGTCTCTAATCTAGTAGTTGACCCTTGACCCGAGCGATCCTTCCACCGTCGATTATGAGAACGCAAAGCAATGGCTACACCTGAAGGGATGACACAACAGATAGCCGACCTCAAGGACAACAAACGGAGCGGCTCCAGGTTGATAGAGATCATGAGTGAGAGAACATTGCTCGTCAACTTGATCAATTAAATTCATTCCCTAAGAAGAATATATGTATCCAGAACTAAGAGTGCCAAACTCCGCAATTGAGCTTCTTGAGATTGAGAAGACCTTTGAGATTAAATCTCAATTCATATCCTTGATCAAAAGGGCTCAGTTTGAGGGAAAACCCACTGAGTGCCCAATAGAACATATTAGAAATTTCCTTGATTTATGTGACACTATTGCTGCTAATGATGTCTCTTTAGAATATTTTCTGTTGAAAACTTCCAAGTGGTCTCTTGCAGGAAAGGCCCTGAGCGGGTTAGAGAGCCTACCTCCCAAATCAATAAAGAAGTGGGAAACTCTGCATGACTTGTTCATGAAAAAGTTCTTCCCACCTGCCAACACTAAGGAATTAAGGAAACGCATCACCTCCTACCACTAGCTGCCTAATGAGACCTTTGTGGAGACATGGGAGAAATTCAAGGCGATGCTTAGACAAGGCCCTACCCATGGGCAACCACAATATGTACTCTAAGAAATCTTCTTCCAAGAGATCGATGCTGAAACGAAGAACCGCATAAACCTGCACATTGCTTGCGGTTTCCTAGAGATGGATCCCGATAAGGCGTGGGCATTGCTTGACAAATTGACCAACTACGATGCAATGTAAGCAACACAGCAAGCCCAACAACCTCAAAGAAGGCTTTATAATCCAAACAAGGATGAAGTCGACCCTGAAGTAAAGCACCAATTCTTGCAAGACGAGATCGACCGACTGAAAAAGCAGGTAAATTTTCTTAAATCATCTCCATCTTGTCAAGAATGCGAGTCTCAAGCCCATGCTACTTCTGCATGCACTAACTTGCAACAGGTACGTGCTACTGAGGCATATGAAGAAGCTAACTACATGAGGGGTCCATATATGAACCAAGGTAATATTTTTATGTAGGGAGGAATAACAATCAGCTCACCTGGGGCAATCGTGCATATGGCCAAGGGAGCCAACCTCCTCAACAAGAACAAAGGGTTCCTCTTTATAGGCTTCCATGCTATCAAGAGCCGTCGTCATGGGTACATGGGCTGCAAGAAGGTATAAATGGAGTCCACAACAAGATTGATGGAGTCTGAGATGACTTAAAAGGTGTACAGGTACAATTGGGACATATTGAAACCTAGAGAAAAAGTGTAAATTCTCAACTAGGCCACCTTGCTGCACGGATTCCCCGACCTCAAGGGCAATTACCGGGTCATCCTAAAGAGAACCCGAGAGGACATATTGCATCCATAAACCTAAGGAGCGGGAAGGAATTTCAAGATCGAGCCAAGCCTACAAATACTGAGCACGACGATGAAGAGGATGCCTCAGTCAAGCCTGTTATCGAACCTAACACGATCGATATCGAGCCACAATAGATCGTTACCGACCCCTATAAGGTCGTTAACGAGGGCTCCAACCAAGGTAAGTCTTCTGAACTAAACTCTTATCTCATAATCGAACCACTTATGGTCGGTACCGACCCTTCTCCAAAACCAGTCGACCCTCTTATCGACTCGGTAGAGCTTTGATCTAGCCTTCTTTTGGTTTCGAGCCCGTCTAAAACTCTTCCTTTCGCGACTAAGAAAGCTAATGATGTTTTTATACGATTTGTCAAAATTCCCCAAGGCTTAAATATTTCTATACCTTTTACTGAAGCCCTTAATGAAATGCTTGCCTATACCAAATTTTTGAAAGACATCTTAAGCAGGAAAAGGTCCATATCAGAGCTAAATAATGAGGTTCGATACCGAGGCTGCAAGGGTCGATACCGAGGTACATAGGGTCAGTAACGAGGTGTTCAGCAAAAGAAGTTTTAAGAATTCAGCAAAGAGTCCTACCGACCCTGACGGGGTTGGTATCGAGGGTCCCGTGTCGGTATAGACACCCGAGTTGGCGCATTATTGCACTTTTATCCTATATCTTTTATGTCTTTAGATAGTCTTAAGGGATATGTCTTTAGATAGTTTTAAGGGATATATCTTTTAGAGATATTATTTCCTTATAGATAGCTTTAGTTTCTCTATAAATACTCTTGTTCTAGCTTTAGTTTTCTTATCCCACAATTAACCTAGTGTAGGGGAGAAAGAGAGAGAGAGAGAGAGAGAGAGAGAGAGAGGAGGCGTGAGGAGAGAGGGGGATGAGCTTGAGGATTTCTTGGAAGACAAGTTTGTTTGGATTTGGTTGTAAGTTTTCCTTAATTTAATTTAGTTGTTTTTAATTATGAATTGTGAGTAGTCTCTCCTTCTAAGGTTGGGGTTAAACCCAACAATGGTTGTGCATGCTTGTTTGTGATCATGATTTGATTGTCTTTATTGCATGATTCTATTCTCTTGTTCTTAATCCTTGAAACGAAAGTTGAAAGGGAATTTCTCATTCATTGTTGAAGCGAAAGTGGAACATTGAATCGGAATAGTCAATTTAGGGTTTTGAAGCGAAAGCGGATCAATCCTAGTTGAAGTAGAAGAGATGGATAGTAAGTTTATTGATAGATTTGGAACTTAATTTGAAAGCCATATTTCGACATTGATTTAATTGCTTAGTTGACTAAAGTTGACGACTTTATGTGATAACGGCATGATCATTATGTTTCATTAAACGTTTGTATGCATGATTGTTGTTGTGGCGGTGATGTTCATGTTTTTAGTATAGTTTTTAGGTGTTTTTCTTAGTTGTTTAGCTTAGTTTAGTTAAGTTTTAGAGTTTGTTTTGTGTGTTTTTAGATAAGTTTACATATTTTGTGAAATGTATGGAAGCTACTCCGTTTTTGTTTTTTTGTAGGTTTAAGAAGCGAAAAGGGAGCATTCCAAGGTAGTTGAGATCGAGAGGTTGATGGTGGAGTGTGCTGAAAGAGAAGAAGACGCTTTGAAGATCTCGTAAAATCGAAAAGGAACTATGGAAAATGTACAAAGAATCAAGAACGAAGACCTCGATATCGATCTGTGAGGGTCATTACCGAGCTGTGCAATAGAGTTTTAGTTGGAGAGATCAACAAGAGTCCTACCGACCCTGTGCAGGTCGACACCGAGGTGGCCTGTGTCGGAAGGCGGCGCCGACTTTCAGTTTTTATATCTTTTATCTCTCAATTTTGTAAGTTAGGAAAGTTTTATCTTTTAAGAAACCTTTTAGATAGTTTCTCTTAGTATAAATACCCTGTTTTAAGTCTAGTTAAAGAGGGAGATTTTCAGATGGAATTTTCGGACGAGTTTTGGAGGCACGAAAGAGAGAGACAAGCTTTTGTTTCTCTGTTTTCGAGTTCACATTGTATTAATTCAAGTAAGATTTTGTTTTGATTTCATTTTTAATTCAAGTAAAGCTTACTTGAATTAAAAATCGAAATCTCGTCTTCAAACACAATGTAAACTCAAAAACAGAGAAACAAAAGCTCATCTCTCTCTTTTGTGCCTCCAAAACTCTTCTGAAAATTCCATCTGAAAATCTCCCTCTCTAACTAGACTTAAAACAGGGTATTTATACTAAGAGAAACTATCTAACATGGTTCTTAAAAGATAAAACTTTCCTAACTTAAAAAATTGCGAGATAAAAGATATAAAAACTGAAAGTCGGCGCCGCCTACCGACATGGGCCACCTCGGTGCGACCTGCACAGGGTCGGTAGGACTCCTGTTGATCTCTCCAACTAAAACTCTGTTGCACAGCTCGTTACCGTCCCTCATTGATCGATATCGAGGTCTTCGTTCTTGATTCTTTGTACATTTTGCATAGCTCCTTTTTTATTTTACGGGATCTTCAAAGCGTCTTCTTCTCTTTCACCACACTCCACCATCAACCTCTCGATCTCAACTCCCTCAGAATGCTCCCTTTTTGCTTCGAAAACCTACAAAACAAAAACAAAAACGGAGTTGCTTCCATACTTTTTACAAAATATGTAAACTTATCCAAAACTTATCCAAAACACATAAAACAAAGTCTAAAACTTAACTAAACTAAGCTAAACAACTAAGAAAACAACCTAAAAACTATACTAAGAACATGAACTTCAAAATACCCTATGCTTAAGCTTGCTTGTCCTCAAGCAATAAACTAGGCATAAACCAAAACCAAACATCATGCTCATCAAGTAATAGACTTTATCTAAAAAGCAACTTCAAAGCATAGCAAAAATAGCATAATGACACTTAACATCATTACACATATATATACACTAATAGACATAAGCAACCACAATCCAACCTGACCAAGGGTAATGTGTTTCACTCGTCTCTCATGTGTTTGGGCTTATAAATTCGTCTCTCAACTCGATCTTATATGTAAAAACTCATAGAAATTGGAACTTATATCACCAAACTCTCCACCAAAGATTTGTCAAAACAAGCAAAAATCATCAAGAGAACTTAGGCTCAATGAAAAACTTCACAGAAGCTTCCATTTGGTCGGGTTGTAATGGGGCTTGGTAAAGACAAAAAGGCGTGGAAATATTTTGGCTATGTGGTAATAATAATATCCGGGAATAAAGACTCCTAAAAACTCACACTTCACCAAAACTCTCATGAAAACATACCAAACTCACGTTTCTTCATGCACATTCTCTTCACTCACCCATTAAATCCTAGAAAGCCTCATAAAAACATAAAGAAACTCTTGGTTTTAAACTTTGAACACTTGCACATCTTCTCCTTTTTTCCCCTTCATTTTCTGCAAAATTTTCCTTCTTATTTTCTTCATGGCATGCCTCGGTACCGACATGAGAGGGTCGGTATCGAGCTGTACTTTTCTTCTTTTGACTTCCTTTGAAAACTTCGGTACCGAGCCCACATAGGCCGGTGTCGAGCTTTGAAATTCCTCTCTTCCTTTGTGCTTTCTTCTAACCAAGAGATCTTTTTACATAATTGAAACAAGAGACTTACAATCTACCCCAACCAAACCTTAATTTTTGAACCAACAAATATCTTTGCACTTCAAAAACAATTCCCTGGATAGGGTCAAGCTTATCGCGGCTAGGGATAATTTTGTGGAGGAACAAATAAAAGGCTTAAGCTCAAATTGGCTATAAAAAAACAGGGATAATGTAAGGGTGGATACGGATTAATAAGGCTTATGAAAAATAAGTTCTCTATCGTATGATTTTCACAAGTAATGAACTAAAAATCTTATATAGGTCTTGAGAAATAGATAACCATCACAATTCCAAGAGATAATATACATATAGAGAGCAATTAACACATGAAAAATCAAGGCTAAAAATAAAGCTCACAAGATCATTTTTTTGTTGGATTGCAACTACTCATGCTAACAATCATACATGCTCAATTTCATCATATGCTATTTCACCATAAAAACAATTAATTTCATCATGAGACTCAGGTTATACTATCAAAAACATGCTAAAAGGAAATTACATGGTTATGCAAAGTGAAAGCAATCATAGAACCATAAGATTAAGGGTACTCATCTATTATAAAATATTTTTAGATTTTTTCAATTTTTTCAATTTTTTTGTGATTTTTTTAAAACAACTAAAACAAATAAAAAAAACTGAAGCAAGAACATAAAAGCAAACAAGTTTTCTTTTCCTCCCTACCCCATACTTAAACATTACAGTGTCCCCATTGTAAAAATAAAGCAAAGCATAATAAAAGATAGGGAAAAGAAAAGAAACTTACAAAGCAATTGCCGAAGCAAAGGAAACATCCTTGAAAGCGAGATCCTCATTGGTCTGGTGGTGGGAAGTAGCGCTCAAAGTTGCCCATGAACTGATACATTGTCCGCCAGCGTTCCTCATCAATTGTTACGTGCTGCTCCATCATCCTCCAGCGAGCGTCAACTCTTTGCTACCGTGAATCCTCAAGCGCCATGCGAGCTGAATAGATATCTTGCGAATGATTCATCAGTTGGTGGAGTTGGGAATGCTGTAAATTCAGTTGTTGCATCTGGGAAGACAAATCTTGTGCCCACTAAGGAGGAGCATCTGAACCAGAGTAGTCGGTATGGAGCGGCTGCTGGTAGAGGTTGTGCTAGACAAAGGGGACGTAAGGCACTACACCGAATGATGGTGGCTCGGTGGGATGATGAGCAGGCTCGGTGTCGAAGTGAAAAGCCTTAGTGCTAGCCTCGAAGTAATCGGTACCGACGCCAGGATGCTCAGTACCGAGGTTGTTAGTATGTGCAGGGCCTCGATACCGACCTGTGGGTCCTCGGTATTGAGCCCTTCCGCAGGGACTGGCTCGTCCTATTCCATAGCAGCCTCCTCACGCTCGTACCTCGTCTCGAATTCCTACAATGTTGGATCGTCTTGAGGCTTCTTAGCCAAGGGGAATGGTTGAGACATCCATGCTTCATACCAGTTGGGGACATGCAACAACTCCAACTTGTCCCAGTGATTACCACGGTCTGTCCAAGAACTGAGGTGGCGACTCCCCTCTTGTGTCTTTGAAAAATGCCAGAAGCTAACCAGTAGCTCAAGTTCAGCTTCTATGGTCGATGTACGTTGTAGCGTGAGAGGTCGACGTTGAGATCCATTGCCAAGAGGCTCACCAAGTTACCACAATAAACTCCTTGTGAAATGGCCCCGTGCTTCTCTACATATTTCAACCATTCAACCCCCAAGTTAATGGGGGCGGGATCTTCAAAGAGAATGGTACGGAAGCATCACACCTCCGTCCTTATCGGCTTGGAAAGCTCCTTTTTGGGCCAAATGGTTGCACCCAAAACTCTGAGATGATCCGGAAAATGGGGTTGATGATATGTGCCCCCGGAAGTGCAGGTGCGGTAGGATTGACTTCTCCAGAGATGTTGCTCCAAGTGTTTGTGACCTTGATTTCATCAGGTGCTTTGTAATTTCGGGAGTGGTTAGGAAAGTCGAGGAGTAGGTTGAACTCTTCCATAATCAACGTTGCCTAATCGGAACTTGATCCTCATTGCAGATGTCTTGGACTTAAAGCTGATGCGGAGAGTGGCTATAAACTCTGAGGTGAGAGCCGGATAATGAGGGACGTCTTCCTTTTTAAGGAGATGTGGCACACCAAGAATAACGAATGCATGCTTCACATCCTCATCGATGCTTGAGAACTTTGCACTTGACCTTGAAAACCATCTTGTGAGATGGTTCTTTTCAATGACTGAATTGAAGACTGCTAGTTGATCTCTAGTCGACAAGATGACCTCGTCCATTCTCAGAGGAGATGGAGATCTTTGGGTCCTCCTTTTCTTGCCCGCCCTTGAGTTGGCCCTGCTTGAGCTTGCCATTTAGTACTTGAAATGCCATCAATAACCAAGGTAAAATGAACTCAAACCAACAAGAAACCCCATACATGCATTACAAAATAGCCTCGACAAACCTTGATACCGAGCCTTCAAGGTCGGTATGGAGGTCTCTGGGTACAGTTTTTGTTCTAGCCGATCACAAGTCGGTACCGACCCTCACAGGTCGGTACCGAGCTTGGTGCGAGAACATTACGCAAGGAATCCCAAATCTCTAACCCCCAAAATTTTGACAATAAGCACAATTCATTCAAGATTACACATAAAAACCACACAATCAAGTACTTGGAAACCTATACTTACTCAAAGCCCTATCCAATCATGCTAAAATTGCCAAATTCATGGTGAAAATCATTCAATTCAAGAACAAGTTACTTCATGCTTCTCTAATAATCGAAATACATTATAAATCAAGCATGAGGAAACGAAAATCAAACAAGATTAAGCACCAATATGAAGGCAGAGAGGCACAATGGTAATAAGCACATGCAATCTCGGATCTGCACATAGATCTAGATATGGAAACTACCCAAAATTTCCATGAATCTTCAAGAATAGAGTTTAGGGTCAAGAAATCATACCGTAGACTTGTGAATTTGAAGAACGAAAATTGGATTGTAAGAGGAACGAGGGCGTGAGGCTTCGGTAACGAACAAAAGGAAGCTTTGCTCGGTATCAAATGTGGGTGCGAGTTTTGAGTTGTATGGATTGAGTGCGGTGCAGGGAAGAAGGGGTGAGTTGGCTAGATTTTGAGGAATTTTGTGAGGATTTTGTTTTGCTTGGGAGTGTTTTGGGAGTTTGAGAAGGGCGGCGTGGAAAAGAAGGGCAAGGAAAGGAAGAGTTTTTAGGTTAAGAACACTTACCTATGCCGCGCGTTTTGAATCTGGGTTTTATCGTAGGTCGGTATCGACCCTCACAGCTCGGTACCGAGCCTGACGCGACTCTTTTCCAGCATCGTTATCGACCCGACTTCTGTGACATGTTAGCCAAAAAATATTCTATTCCGCAAACTTCTATTCTAATAAAAAAACTCAAAAGAAAAATAACAAAAAGAACTATAAAAAGAAAAGAAAACTAAACCGGGTTGCCTCCCATAAGTGCTACTTTTAAAGTCGTTAGCCCGACGAACTTACCTTAGCTAATCCGATGATGTGAGAGCCAAAGTGGCTCTGATCTCCTCTTTTGGGTCGAGTTTCTCATAGAACTTCTTCAATATGTGTCCATTGACTTTGAAGATGGCTCCATTGTTATCGACTAGCTTCACTGCTCCATGAGGATAGATGTGGTGAACCACAAATGGCCCACTCCATCTCGTTCTTAGCTTGCCTGAAAATAAGCGGAGTCTAGATTTGAAGAGAAGTACCTTGTTACCAACTTTATAAGTTTTGGGCACCAATTTCTGATCATGACACCGTTTGGTACGCTCTTTGTAGATCTTGGCGTTCTCGTACGCCTTTAGCCTCAACTACTCTAGTGTTTGCAAATCCATGAATATTTTTGCTCCAGCCGCGTTGAGGTCCATATTGAGCTCTTTGAGAGCCCATAACGCCTTGAGCTCCATCTCGACGGGCAAATGACACACCTTGCCATACACTAGATTGTAGGGAGTGGTGCGCGGGGTGTCTTGTACACTGTTCTATACGCCCACAGAGCGTCATCTAGCTTAGATGACCAATCCTTCCTTGAGCGGGAAACTGTCTTTTTTAGTATGCTCTTGATTTGCCTGTTTGAAACTTCAACTTGGCTACTAGTTTGGGGATGATATGGTGTTGCCACCTGATGTGATACCCCATACTTAGCCAGAAGTGTTTCAAAACTCCGCTCTATGAAATGTGATCCACCAACACTAATGAGGACTCTTGGTACGCCAAACCTGGGAAAATTTTTAGTCTTAATAAACTTAGCCACAGTTCAAGCATCATTGGTCCTTGTAGCAATGGCCTCCACCCACTTAGAGACATAATCAACTGCTAGCAGGATATACTTGTAGGGGGCCGATGAAGGGAAAGGTCCCATGAAGTCTATGCCCCACACGTCGAGTAATTCGACCTTTAGTATCCTTGTCAGCGGGTTCCCATGTCTCCGAGTGATGTTGCCAGAGCATTGGCATTCACCACATGAAGTCATAAAGTCCTGTACGTCCCTGAAAATAGTTGGCCAATAGAGACCACTTTGAAGAATCTTCTCCGTGGTTTTGAATCCTTTTGCATGGCCATCGGTGGGAAGTGTGTGACATTGACGGATCACACTCTCTATCTCCTCTTTTAGGATACAGAGCCTAAAGAGGTGATCACTTCCTTGCTTGAAAAAGTAAGGATCATCCCAATAGTATTGTTTAACATCATAGAGAAACTTCTTTTTTCTTTTGCGGTGTCAATCCCTCGGGAATTACGCCTCCTACAATGTAGTTAGCGAAATACGCAAACCGAGGGGCTTTTGACCTCTTAATAGCATGAATTGAATGAAAAGAGGTAGAAGCATGAGATGAAGAAGGAATTGAAATAAAATCAAAGAGTTCAGGTTGAGAAAACGTACGTGGTTGGGTCGTTACCGAGTCTGGTTGGGTCGGTATCGACCCTAAATCTTCTATATTCCCATCTTTAATGACCTCTTGTGGCTCAATATCGAGCTCTTCGATTATGGTATCAATGCGCCCTGATTCGGTGCCGATGTGATCGACGCCCTCCGGCTTCAGTGATGGCTCGGTACCAACCCTATGACGGTCGGTAATGAGGGTTTTGCCATTTTCTAACTCGTTCAGCATGAGGTGTTCTTCTGGTCTGGAGTCGTTGATTGGCACTGCATTGTTGGATTTGGTCATGTGTTCAACTGGAAACCTAGATAAGTGATCCGCCACCAAGTTTTCTGCTCCTTTTTTTATCTCTGATCTCATTATCAAATTCCTACAATAAGAGCATCCAACGGAGTAGCCTAGGCTTGGCATCCTTTTTGGCCATTAGATATCTAACTGCCTTATGGTCAGCATAAACTATCACTTTTGAACCAACAAGATAGGAAGGGAATTTTTTTGAAAGCAAATACCACGGCGAGGAATTTCTTCTCCGTCGTAATATACTTACTCTGCGCCTCATCAAGCGTCTTACTTGCATAATAGATGGCGTGGAGCTTTTTGTCCTTCCGTTGTCCTAGAACTGCTCCAACAGCATAGTCACTGGTGTCACACATAATCTCAAAGGGCAAGGTCCAATCTGGGGATTGTATGATAGGTGCGGAAACAAGGGCTTCTCTTAACCTGTAAAACGCTTCAAGACAATCTAGAGACAGCTCAAACACTACATCTTTCATCAGTAGGCTATTCAATTGTTTAGCTATCTTAGAAAAATCTTGGATAAAACGTCTATAGAAGCCATCATGTCATAGAAAACTCCTAACGTCTTTGACATGTAAAGGTTGTCTTCTCCTGATCATCAGGATGAATGGGAATCTGCCAAAATCCGCTATAGCCATCTAAGTAAAAGAAATAATCATGCTGGGCTAAGCGTTCCAACACTTGATCAATAAAAGGAAACGGAAAATGATCTTTCCTAGTAGCACTATTGAGCTTCCTATAATCAATGCACATCCTCCAACTAGTTGTGGTCCTAGTGGGGATTAGCTCTCCCTTTTCGTTTTCAATGACGATCATTCCCCCTTTTTTAGGGACTACATGCACCGGACTAACCCATTGGTTGTTCGATATAGGAAATATGATCCCATCATCAATTAGTGTAATGATTTCCTTTTTAACCACCTCTTTCATATTAGGGTTTTGTAATATCCGTGTGTTTTCTGGATATTTTTGGAAATTTCCGGTTTCCTTTCCAATACATGTTCAATCCGTTTCGTTACGCGTTATACTCACTTCCATGAAAGAAGTATCTCGATCGTGTGAGATCCGCTTAATTAATTATGTACTCGTTAAGATTATACTCTGAAATGTAAGCCTTAAAATTAAAAGTAGCAAGATAAAATCACCTGACTTGATTTTATTAGTCTACATAATTTTAAGGACCTTTTCATAAAGAAATATTATATTCAGGAGTATATATTTTTACCACCCTATCTCAAGTCTCGATCAAAGATACGTATCAATTCTTACCGCCTTTAAAGAGAGCCTATCCAACTTTTTATACTTGCTGGTTAAGCATCCATGTCAAGCTGTACAAATATATATATCCATTTGTACTACTTGCATCATTACTTATCTTATTATTATTTTTTTATGTAGTTTATCTTTCCCTGCCTTATAAATAAGGCCTTCGCCCTTTCTCTTTCGGGTTCACCAAATTCAATTTCATGAGAGACACACCTTACGTATACAATTTATGAGATAAACTACTAAATCCCCACCTCCTGTAATTTATAAATCCCCTCCGTTCAAACTCTTTCATTTTTAATTCACATCCTAGACTACCTCCGTTCAATACTAGCACCACCGTATCTTCTCTAACTCGTCTGGTTCAAATCAGCCTCGTCGTCTAGGAAAGCTCTAAGAAATTTTACTTTGAATTCCCGCCTTAATCAAAGTTAGATGTGAGGCAAGTGAACGGTTCTCTCTTACCCTTTTTATTAAATGTGAATTTTTATTCCGTTTAATATCTCTTAATTGTTGGGAACACTTGTTTGCTAAATAACCAGAATTAGGTTTATTTACTGTTTAGATTTAACGATTGTTCGTTATTTCATAATATTATTCGTATTGCTAGTACTGTTTAGGGTAGTTGATTGTGCTCTTATGTGTTTCAAGAGTCTCCTTTGAGATCTCTTTATTGTGGTTAATTATAGAACAAGGATAGCGGGTTTTGGCTCGTATATCTCTTTATAACTTGTTAGGAGGTATACTTAGTATCGGCTCCTAACCTCTGTATTATGTGTAGAAAGTAGTGACGCGCAATGTGCCTACTGTTCTCCTTAATACCTCGGGTCATGACTCTGCCTACTCCATCTATAAGAGAGGTGTTTGCACTCTAGCTAAGTGCACTAATATACGAGGTCTGAAATATTGTCCTTCGTATCTCGGCTAGGTGCGAGCCAACTTAAAAGTCTTTAACTGAAGTGAATAGTTTTATGACTTATGAGAAGATAAAGTGTCCAATGCACTATAATTAAATGAACTTAGTTGTGGTCCGGATAAGAGCCGGATGTTTTTTTTTTACTATTGTATGTGTGGTAATATAGTTCCCAACAAGTTTCATAAATTCCGTAGGAGCCACTTATTTGGGGTCCTATCTTAATATTGATTCGATTAATTATGTAAACATCTTCCTGGAAACGCCAGTTGTTGGATCATCGACCGACTGTTATTCGGATTCTGATGCCACATGTCTAGTCCTTTGCATAAGAACCAAGCCCTATTCTTTCACTTGTTTAGTCTCTTGTAGACTAACCGACATTTCTTTATTTCCCGGTTCGTTCGGATGGTATTTCTATCTTCTATGGAAATATCAGACTTTGAAAACAAGACTATGGCAGAATTGGAAGACGAAGCCTTGACGGCCGAAAGTAAGGAAGATCTTTTGACTGTTCTAAATATATTTTGAGTTCCACATGCTTTTGTACAATTATGGCCTATAACATGTCTGTATTTTGCTGCTAGTTACTTATGTTATATTTCCTTTTCAAAACAACAAAAAAATATAATAATAGGATTGTTTTCCTTTAGTTTAATCATGTAATAAACAAGATTATTATTATGTCTGTATTTTGTTTTAGTTGCAATGTGTTGTGTTACCTAGCCTCAGGTAGCTTTGGATGGTAAAATTTGAGGCCACTGGCGGTAGCACCCTTGGTTTAAAAATAGGGGTGTTACAGGTTTAACCTACGTTGATGCTCTATGGTGGGTTTAGGATTATCCTCCATGTAAATCCGATGCATGAAAAGTGAGGGGGATATGCCGGTTATATCATCCAAGGAATAGCCTATGGCTTTTCTATATGTCCTAAGAATAGTAAGAAGCTTCTCTACTTCCTCATTTTTGAGTTTAGCATTTACGATGATGGGAAAAGTAGAGTTAGGACTAAGAAATTCAGACTTGAGGGAGTCTGGAAGGGGCTTGAGCGTTGGAGTAGGCTCAGCCAGGACAACAATGGGCTCTTCGGTTTCCGTCTCCAAGATTTCCTTCAGGTAATCAAATGCCGAGATTTGTTCATCCTCGGTCAAAAGGCTCGATACCGATGAAGACGAGGTCGATATCGAGTTGTTTTTACCTGCTAGGAGACTCGGTATCGAGGTTGAGATGCTCGGTACCGAGACTGCAGTATTTATCTCGGCCCATCTTCGTCCCAAGAATGTATTGCTTGTCATAAGCCTTCTGATAGGATCCTCACATTCAATGAAATCGTTGTGGGTAATAGCATTTTAACTTCGGCTTTGTTTGTCTCCTTCATTGTAGGGTTGAACCGAAATTCCACTACCTCATCCCCAATTTCAAAAGTTAAGAGTCCCCTCCTAACGTCAATTATGGGACCGGTTGTGGCAAGGAATGGTCTCCGTAAGCTGATAGGCACCACTGGATCTTCGGGCATTTCCATGACTATAAAATCATTATGAACAAAGAATTTGCCCACTTGTACCGGAAAGTCATCCACAACTCCCGTTGGCTTGACGCATGATCCATCCGCCATGTACAACCTCATGTTGATTGGCTCCAATGGTCCCATGTTGGCTTTGGACTAAATCGACAATGGTAGGAGAGTTGCACTAGCACCTAAATCACATAAAGCTTTGAATCTGTGGGTACCAATGCCAATGGTGATTGTAATTTTTCCTGGGTCCTCTAGCTTCTCCGGGAGCTCTAAAGATCAGACCTTATTTGTCAGCTCTAACATAGACCTTTTCCTGGTAAGAATGTCATTCAAGAATTTGGTGTAAGCCGACATTTCTCTTAGGGCCTCAGCTAATAGTATAGAAATATTTAAGCCCTGAAGAATCTTAACGAAACGCTTAAACTTGCCTTCTGTTGAGTCCTTAGACTTCTTAGTAGGGAAGGGGAGAGACTTCACCAATCTGGGAAGCAAAGCGGGCTCGAGAGGTGGAGCTACCGAATCGACAATCGGGACGATTGGTGCTGCAAAAGGTTAGGTACCGACCCTAATTGGGTCGGTATCGAGTCTGGGATTAAAGGAGTGGCTCAGTGTCGAATATTTTCCTGGATCGGGGTCGGTAACGAGCTTTGGAGCATCGGTACCGAGGGTTTTAGGCCCAGTAACGACCCTTTTCGACGCGTTATCGATCTTGGTCGGAGTATCTTCTTCGGTATCGGGGTCTTTTTCCTTGGCCTCAGCACGATCTGGTAGTGTCTTTCCGCTCCGGAGGTGTACAACTGCTATCTGTCCTCTTGGGTTCTCTTCGAGACGGCCCGGAAGTTGCCCTTCAGGTCTTGGAATTTGTGCAGCTAGGTTGCCTATGTAACACCCCCGTTTTTCCCTTGGAGATATTACCGCCAGTGACCTCGGAATTTACTTCTCGAAGCCACCCTAGGCTTTCATAGTATACCAACTCAAATACAAATAATAATTCATAAATCATTTATCAAATTAATGTGACCTTCAAACAATAAATTCTTGCTGAAATACAAAATACAATCTACTAATGGTTGCGGAAATATTCAAGACGGTCCTCACAAACCAAGGATCTCGACCTTTATTTTAAATGAAAACTTAAATATAATTCTTCAACTTCTTCAGTCTTGAAACTCTACTCCTCTACTTCCTGATGTGTCGTATAGGGACGGTGCACACCAGCGGTCGGGTTAGTCTTGTGACAGACTAAGCAAGTGGAATTTATGTGAGGGTTCTTGTGGCTTGTTTTAATTAGACCACCGAATTCCGAATGAAAGTCGGTCGATGATAGCTAACCAAAATAGTTCCACGAAAAGGAAATATGTCAAAAAGGAAGAAAGATTTGTTGGGAACTTTAATAATCATACATGTTTTCGAAAAAACTCCCGTCAACTAATCGGGCCTATAACCAACCTCACCGAATGCGTGTTGTCCGAATTCAGATTGGAAAATAGACCTTTCAAAGCCGGGAGCAAGAGTGGCTTTCCAAGTTGTAGTCACCACCCGTGTTCATTTAATATGTGCATTGGCACTTATCTTACATTAAAGACAAAAAATTGCATTTAAGTTGGTAGCTTTTAAGATGGCAACGCAGTATGCCGAAGATATTGGGTTTGAGGTCCCCAAGAGAAAGAGTAACGGATTCCTAAGTTCCGATACGAAGCACTAGCTAGGTGCGACCCCCCTCAGAACGATTGAGCAGGTATGGTCATGACCAACACTAGGGTCTAGGTCCATCCTAATGCAACTGTTATAAAGAGGTGTTCAGGAATTTAGAACTCCCACCCCTAATTCTACGCTAGAAGCACAACAACGACTCACATAGGAAATCGTGAAACAAACAAAGTTCAAGTAGCAACTTAAGTATAAATTCTAGCACAAACGAATAATACTACTAATAACAAGCTAGCTTGCACATGGGTCATTATTTCTAAACAACCTAGATTCATTTTATACAAACAAGCGTTCCCAACAAACAGGCAACATGAATAACAATATCCATGACAAAGTATGAAAGCGAACCACCACTTGCCTTGATTCGAAAGCGAAGGAACGAATTGACTTAACGGGACTGAGATCCAAATATTGAGTTCTCCTTCCTGTTTTAATCATAAAAGTAATAAAATAAATTATTATTTATTTTGTGTTACTTTATTAAAATTGCATCTTTCCTCCCTAAGGTTTGTTTAAGTTTATAAGTTCATATAAACTTGTATCTCTTACATTAACAACTTCCAAATATTAATGTAAGCTATCATAGGTTGACATAATGTATCTCATGTCAACCTATTAGTTCATATAAACACTTATAATATATGCATAAGCACAACTATGTATTTATACAAAAATATTACCCAAATAGTATAAGTCTTGTAAATTATTTTCTATAATTTATACACAACTCATTAATTATTTATAAAATATTAAAATAATATGTAAATGAGAAAACGACTAATATTCTGATTTTTATTACTTATAAGTCAATTATTATATTATTTCTATATTTATCATAATTTCCATCCCTTTATATAAACATGAACTAATTCACTTATAAAATCATACTTTGAAATTATAAACTATTTATAACTTTTATAAATCTGTAAAAATGCATTAAAAAAACCCATATTAATGTTAATTTCAATTAGGAGTAATTTATTTTTACTAAAATCAAAGTTAAATCCCATAAAATAATCAAAAATAAAAATTATAAAGAAATAAATAAAAGCTGAAAACAAGGGGGAAGAAAGGGTCGAACAGCGGTTTTGGGACGGCGGCTCGGGCTGCGGAATGGTTGGGAGGCGGCGACAGTTGAGAGTACGACACACCAGCTTTCTGCTGTTGGCACTTACGGCGCCGGAGGTGGTCAGGTGGTCGCGGAAAACGTGGCGAACAGGGCTTCCCGAGCAGCCTATTCTCTGTTTTCGTTGAGCAGTTCGGGTAGCTTCAATCGAGTTTTTGGATGGGGAAAAGTAATGGGTCTTCGTATCTATTTATAGGGGAGGACTAGGGGATCTCATATCTTCGTTTCCCACAAAAATCTCGGCCAAAACGATCTTCAAATCGGATAAATATCAGATCTTTACTCCGAAATGCGTTTTACTAACTTCTCATCTTTAACCGTAGATTTGGATAAGATTTTCTGAGAATTATACCGAGTTTGTTGAGGGCTTTCGTAGGTAACAACTAGGAGAGTATGCCGGTTCTTTCGGAATTGAATTTGGTTAAGAAACGAGTCTGAATCAGCCCTTACAAGATCGAATCACAACAACCCAATTTGTTGTGTAAAAATCGTAATTACGCTCGGGTACCCGCACTTTAAGGGTAATTACGAAAAGTTCCCAACCTTTTTAATTTCATCCATTTTCCGCCCTTTTTTCAACTATAATGTTATTTAAATTATGATTATTCTTTCCTATCTTATTTCCTAAATTTATTATTTGGATTATATAAATTATTAAGTGAATTTTTACTTGTTTACAAATATTTATTGAATTATTTTTGCTACAAGTTATACTTATTTCATGCTCTTCTTATACAGAGAGAACAAAATAAATTATATGATCCCATATATAATTAGGAGAATAATATCATAATGTTATTCTTTGTTTTTATGAAAAAGAGTAGCATCAAAATAACACCCTCTTATAATCAAGTCTATTTGGGTAAGGTTTAAAATAACCTAATAACCATTATAATTTATTATTTATATTTCTTATCCTTTTAAGAAAATAAACTTATCCTTTATTGAAATCAAATAAAGAAATAAAATATTGCAATAATATCCCTCCTAAAAGAGAGGGTTATTACATTAGTTCCCCCTTAAAAATAGTTTCGTCCCCGAAACTAAGAAAAGAAAAGATAACAACTTAACTAACCTCTGTTAGAAAAAAGAGGGTTCTTACAATAGTACCCCCTTAAAAATAGTTTCGTCCTCGAAACTAGTTTGAAAACAAATCCGGAAATTTATTCTGCATATCCTGCTCTGTCTCCCATGTTTCCCACGTCACCTCTTCTCCACCATTTCTTGACCATAAGATTCGCACTAATGCCACATTCTTATTGCGTAAACTTTTTACGCGTCGTTCCAGCACGCGAACGGGTCTCTCCTCATAAGTTCCATTAGATTGGATCTCGATGTCATCATAGTTAAGAACATGAGACTCATCCGGCACATACTTGCGCAACAGTGACACATGGAAAACGTTGTGGATCGGATGTGCAGATGGGGGTAGTGATGTCTCTTTATTTGGTGGTGTTTTTATATATGATACCCTTTGTAAATATGTTTCTTTTTCCCCTTTTCTTGTGTGTTTTGTTCCTTTTTAGCTTAGTTACCGTATTTCTATGAGATTCGGAGACTATGCGCGTTTTATGTGTTTTGTAGGCGTTTTGGCGTGGATCAAGGATCGTTTTGAAGGAGAATCGGAACATGGAGCAAGGCCCGAGCTTAAGAGGGAAAGAGAGGAGCAAGCCATGAAGAAGAACAAGAGAAAAGCCAACAAGAAGAAGGTGGAACGAGGTCCGGATCGAGTTAGAACCAACGCCGGACCCGAGATGATTTTTCGACCTCGGACCGACTTGCCCAGTAAGTCGGGCCCGAGGTGCTCCGTGTCGGTCCGAGTCGGTCGCTGGCTGGATTGGGCTCCAAGGTACGAAATTGTAAACTACCACTTTTGCCCCTCATCTATAAAGGCTCTCTTATCTTCTGATTGGAGGAGGTTCCCACACACTTAGCAAGGGACCAACTCTCAAAAACTCTCAAGAGGATACTTGGAGAGCAAGGAGGAAGGAGAGGAGAAGGAGAAGAGAGGGAATCGGCCTAGGAGAGGAGATTTCTAGGAGATTTGATAGGTTTGGTTGATAGATTAGCTTTGTCTTGTTTTGATTTTGTGGATTTGGAAACCTTGGATTGGATTTTGTGGATTGCTTTTGACTTGTGAATGAAATTTGGCTTTGATTTGAGATTGATGATGTTGATTGCTTTGCTTTGTGATTTGTTTGCTTTCTTTGTTTGCCATATGGAGTAGATCTCCTTGATCTTGGGTTATGGGGGAAAAACAATTCCATAAGCCTTGAGTGCTTGATCTAGGAACCCACTCTACATAGAGCTACAATTCCTTATGAAAGTAAGGAATCAAGGCTTGTGATTGGCAAAGTAACGAAAGTGAACATTTGTCCATCTCAAGACCTTGCTTCGAAGGGGATTTCCCCAATGATCGATGTGTAGAAGTGGTTGGAACGAGGGTGAAAGCACTCGATCCTATTCCGATCATCACTTATTGCTTGAATTGGGGTGGAAAAGCCTTAATCTACTAGAGAAGGAACCCAAAAGCCCAAGATCTACTTTCAATCTTTGAGTTCGACAAACCCAGCTACATCGGGCCCGACTTGCTCTACGTCGGTCCCGACTTCCCTCTTTGTCGCCAACATCGGGCCCGACGTGACACTTGTGTCGGTCCCGACTGTTCTCTTTGTTTTCCTTTGTTTTAAGTTCTCCTTTCCAGATTTCTAGTGTTTAGGCACCTCAATCGAGTAGATTTCCCGAGTGTTCGACACCCACCACGTGCTACAACGGGGTCGGGTTATAAATTGTATCTCTAGACCCTCGCATTCGTGAACGATCAGGTAGTGCAAGTCGATAAGCAAGCTTGCCAACTCTCTCAAAAATCTCGAAGGGTCCAACATATCGAGGGTTGAGCTTCCCTCGTTTCCCAAAACGAAACATACCCTTCGATGGGGATACCCGAACAAACACTTTGTCTCCAACTTCAAACTCAACCTCTCTTCTTTTCAGATCAGCATATGATTTCTGACGACTTTGAGCTGTCAACATCCTCTGTCGGATTATTGCAACGTCTGCAGCTGTTCTTTCAACCAACTCTGGGCCGAGAATAATTTTGTCGGCATTTTCATCCCAACAAATTGGTGAGCGACATTTTCGACCATACAATGCCTCGAATGGTGCCATCTTAATAGTTGAATGCCAACTATTGTTGTAGGTGAACTCTATCAGGCTTAAACTAGCATCCCAGCTAGTAGATCGATCTAACACACAGGCCCGGAGCATGTATTCTAGTGTTTGAATGGTCCTCTCAGATTGACCATCTGTTTGAGGATGAAAAGCAGTACTAAAACATAACTCTGTTCCCATGGCCTTGTGCAACTCCTTCCAAAAACGTGACATGAATCGACCATCCCGATCTAACACTATAGATTTCGGAGTGCCATGTAATCGAACGATCTCATGTATGAATATTTCTGCTAACTTCTTCACTTCCTAATTCATCTTTATCGCGATGAAGTGAGCACTCTTTGTGATTCTATCAATGACTACCCAGATAGCATCCTTCTGTCCTTGAGTCTTAGGAAGCCCAAACACAAAATCCATAGCAATATCCTCCCATTTCCATTCTGGTACTGGTAGAGGTTGCAACTCACCTCCTGGTCTTTTATGCTCAATCTTTACTTTCTGGCAAACCAAACATCTCTCTACAAATTCTGCCACATCATGTTTCATGTTTGGCCACCATAAATTCTTGCGCAAATCCTTGTACATCTTGCTCGATCCAGGGTGGACCGAGTAAGCAGAGGAATGCGCTTCCCTTAAGATCAGAAGACGAAGCTCTTCAACAGCAGGAACGCAAAGTCTATTTTGAAACCAAAGCGAGCCATCATCTTGAATGACAAACCCAGGTGCCTTTCCTTCCTGCACCTCACGACTTATCTTTATTAACATGACATCATCCGCTTGCTTCTCCTTAATCTGATCCAATAGAGTAGCTTGAATCTCTATCATATTCAAACTACCATGTTGACGTCCAAACCACTCCTCGATCCCACATCGAATCAACTCTTGCTGGAGCATTGGTTGAGCAGTGAGCACAACCACCATGGATTCCTGAGAGGTCTTGCGACTCAATGCGTCGACTACAACATTGGCCTTTCCGGGATGGTACAATAGTTCAATGTCATAATCCTTGAGCAGTTCTAACCACCTTCGTTGCCTCATGTTCAACTCTTTCTGCGTGAAGACATATTTCAGACTCTTATGATCGGTAAATATCTGACACTTCACACCATATAAGTAATGCCGCCAGATCTTCAAAGCAAACACTACTGCTGCTAGTTCTAAATCATGAGTCGGATAGTTCACCTCATATGTCTTGAGCTGGCGGGAAGCATAGGCAATCACTTTTCCATGTTGCATCAGCACATATCCCAAACCCTGTTTGGATGCATCACTGTACACCACATACCCAACGTGTCCATTAGGCAAGGTCAAGATTGGAGCACTAGTCAAACACTTTTTGAGTTCTTGGAAACTCGCCTCACATTTATCATTCCAGACGAATTTCTTGTGTACCTTGCGGAGTAAATTGGTCATAGGCAGAGCTATCTTAGAGAATCCCTCCACGAACCTTCTATAATAACCCGCAAGGCTAAGAAAACTACGGACCTCTTTCACATTCTGAGGATGCTTCCAATCTGCAACTGCTTGGATCTTTTGAGGGTCTACCATCACTCCCTCCTAATTGATGATGTGCCCTATAAATGCAACTTCTTTCAGCCAGAAATCACATTTTAACATCTTAGCATATAGCTCATTCTGCCTGAGTATTTGCAATATAATTCTGAGATGCTCCTCATGAGCTGCTTCATTAGGAGAGTAGATGAGAATGTCATCGATAAAGACAACCACAAATTTGTCTAAGTATTCCCGGAAACACCGATGCATTAGATCCATAAACACGGCTGGAGCATTCGTAAGACCAAAAGGCATGACAACGAATTCATAGTGTCCATACCGCGTGCGGAATGCCGTTTTACGAATATCTTCCTCACGAATTCGAAGTTGGTGATACCCCGACCTCAAATCAATTTTGGAAAACTCCTTCGCCCCCTTTAGCTGGTCTAACAGGTCATCAATTCTTGGTAACGGGTACTTGTTCTTGATGGTAACTTTATTCAATTCTCGATAGTCAATGAATAACCGGAAAGTTCCATCTTTCTTCTTCACAAACAAAACCGGTGCACCCCAAGGTGAAGCGCTTGGTCTGACGTACCCCTTCTCTAGCAATTTTTCCAACTACTTCTTTAGTTCCTTCATCTCAATCGGATCCATTCTGTAAGGTGCTTTAGAGATGGGTCGGGTTCCAAGCTCTAACTCAATGGTGTACTCCACTTCACGGTGTGGTGGCAACCCTGGAATTTCATCCGGAAAAAAAATCAGGAAACTCTCTAGCGATGGGAATGTCTTGCAACTTAACTTCCTCCTTCTCAATTGATTCCATGTAGCACAAAAATCCAATACATCCTTGACGGAGCATTTTCATTGCTTTCATGGCATTGACCATCTTCCCATTCTCAGACTCACGTCGACCCTTAAACTTGCAAACATATTTGCCTCCTGGGGTGATAGTCACTGTTCTAGTGCTGAAGTCTATCACTGCTCCATGTCGAGTTAACCAATCCATTCCTAGGATTATATCGTAAGGAGCCATCGGTATGCAAATCAAGTCGGCATCAAACTTCCGACCTTGAATTGTGATCGAAAAATCCGTGAGCTGCTTCGATCCCACGATCTTTTCCCCGTTGGGAAGGTTCACAATAAAAGGTTCACATGTGTCATTACATTCAAGACCTATTTTCTCTACACAACTTTCGGATATAAAAGAATGCGTGGCACCAGAATCAAAAAGCATAAAAGCAGGAGTGGAGCGAACGTATAGTGTACCTTGAGCAACCGGGGCGTTTGGCTCATCAGCACGACGCATCTCATACAATCGTTGCCCTTGGCTAGCTGATGCTACTTGGGTCTTTCCCTTGTTGTGAGTTGTGGACTGAGCAGAAGCCGATTTCCCAGATGCAGATGGAACTTGATTGTTGTAAGACATCGACCCCTGTTGTGACTGAGTTGGGTCATTCTTCTTTTGAGGACAATATGTCTGCATATGCCCCTCCTTCCCACAAAAGTAGCATTTTCTTTTCTTCTTGGTGCGCGCTTTGCTAGTATGCCCTGGCTCACCACAATTATAGCACACTATTGGTCCCTTTGGATGCCTGGAAGACTGAGTTGTGCCTGATTGTGTTGACCCAGATTTGTTTCGGTTAGACCGCTCAAATTGTTTTGGTAAAGCTGGTCGTTTGAAGCCACTGTATTGAGATCCAAACTGAGGTGGCTTTCCCCAACTCTTCATCTTGGTAGCAGATTCCTCCAAAGTCATTTCCAACTTGTATGCCTTATTGACATAATCTTCCAGGGTAGTACAAGTGTGGTGTACCATCAACGGTTTGACTTTTGGATTCATCCACTCATGGAAACGCTTAATCTTCTCCTCTTCAAAGGAGACTTCAGGTCCAACATACTGCAGTAGATGGTTGAATTTGGTGGCCATCTCAGGAATTTTCATCCCATCAACCTTCGGGTCCAAAAACTCTTTCATCTTCTCATCTCTCATAGCAGTCGAGAAGAACCTATCCATCATCTTATTTTTGAACATGGTCCAACTCAATAGAGGATAATTTGTTAGCCCTGAATTCTCCCACCATTCACTAGCTCCTTCTTTCAACTGCAAGGAGGCAATGTGCACTCTCTCAGCTTCAGTGCAGGCTACATTACGGAGCAACCGCTCCATGTGAGTGAACCAATAAGTTATCTTCACTGGTTCTCCAGTTCCATCGTAGCTATCAGGTCCCATAGAGGTGAAGGTTTTTAAAGCACGGGCAAAATTTGAGCCGTTGTTGTTGTGAGGTATATTCGGCACTTGATGGCCTCTAGTGCTAGCAGAATGCTCCCCCAATTATTCTCCGGGACTGGAGGAAAAGTTTGATTATTCTCTTGCATAACTTGAGTCACAACCGCTCGTATTGCTTCTAGAGTGGCAGCAATCAAGTTCACATTGCCCCTAGGGTTGAGGTTTTGGCGTTTATGTTGGGTCCCCTGGTTGTGAGACTCTGTACCCTCCGCGTTGCCTTGATTTAGGGCACTCCTTAGTGGAATTCGGTTTGTGTTGTGAGTGTTAACCATCTGAACATTTATACATGCAACTTTATCCATTTAGACATTCGTTCATTACTTCTCAACTCATATAAAACAAAACACAGTTGCTTTATTCATACTGAAATAAGTAAAACATAATGTCAACCAGGTTCAACACAAACAACCAAACGATAATAGAATTCTTGACAAGGAAAAACACTAGCAACTGAAAGGTCTAAGTACTAAACATTCACTTGCTCCGGAAAAGGTTTCTGTAGGCTTGGCCCTTGATAATCTTCTTGGGAGGAGGCGGAGGTGGGGGAACGCTGTAGGTGTCCAGGAACCCTTCATCAAACCATCCCTCATCCATGATCTTACCCTCATTACTCAGCAGAAGGTTAGCTTGATCGATCTGTCGGTGTAGTGCACCAACATAGCCAGCCTGGGTCTCGAAGCAATTTTTATGGTAGGTCATTTTACTTTGATAGTGCATCGTATTGATGACCCAACCATTCCTCTGTTGCTCGAGCGTGTCAAGATCCATTTGACGATGCTTGACTGAGCTAGGGTCAATATTTGCAGTGAGGTTCCAAGGCTGTGGTGTCTCCTGATGAAGCGCTGCCTCCCCATAGTCAGTCATCAAGTCGTCCTCCCAGGGAAAATCCTGTAGGGATCCTGTTTGTTCCACAGGGTAGGGTAAAGGTGAGAGCATCTCCTGTTTTGGAATCAACATTGGAGGCTGCTCCAAGTTCTCAACTTCGGGGTTTTCCATCTCAAGATCCTCCTCAGGGTCTTCCTCCGGATCTTCCTCAAGCTCTTCTCCCTTGACCTCATACACTGGAAGTTCCTCCATAGGCTCATGCATTGGAGGGTCCTTAGGCTCGTACACAGGAGGTTCCATAGGCTCGTTCATAGGATGTTCCTCTGGATCGTACACAGGAGGTTCCACCTCAGCCATATAGTCAAGAACAATGTTGTCCCTCTTGCGAGCCATACTCCTCGTGATCACCACCATTGTCTGTCATGGTAGACAAGATAACACGGTCAGTAACTCATAGAACATCCATAATGCTATAGTTGTAGAGAGCAAGAATCAAGTTGTTGAAGAGAAGGAAAAAAAATCAACTCCTAATTTTCAAAAATTGTAGACATCTTTTGAAAACTAGTAATGAATCGATTATAAAAAGTTTTTAGCTCTGATACCATAATTGTAACACCCCCGTTTTTCCCTCGGAGATATTACCGCCAGTGACCTCGGAATTTACTTCCCGAAGCAACCCTAGGCTTTCATAGTATACCAACTCAAATACAAATAATAATTCATAAATCATTTATCAAATTAATGTGACCTTCAAACAATAAATTCTTGCGGAAATACGATATACAATCTACTAATGGTTGCGGAAATATTCAAGACGGTCCTCACAAACCAAGGATCTCGACCTTTATTTTAAACGAAAACTTAAATATAATTCTTCAACTTCTTCAGTGTTGAAACTCTTCTCCTCTACTTCCTGATATGCCGTATAGGGACGGTGCACACCAGCCGGCCATGCAAAAGAAATAAAGCGGTCGGGTTAGTCTTGTGACAGACTAAGCAAGTGGAATTTATGTGAGGGTTCTTGTGGTTTGTTTTAATTAGACCATCGAATTCCGAATGAAAGTCGGTCGATGATAGATAACCAAAATAGTTCCACGAAAAGGAAATATGCCGAAAAGATAAGGACACCACAAGAATATGGTTCCTATAAGGAAGAAAGATTTGTTGGGAACTTTAATAATCATACAAGTTTTCGAAAAAACTCCCATCAACTAATCGGGCCTATAACCAAACTCACTGAATGCGTGTTGTCCGAATTCAGTTGGAAAATAGACCTTTCAAAGCCGGGAGCAAGAGTGGCTTTCCAAGTTGTAGTCACCACCCGTGTTCATTTATTATGTGCATTGGCACTTATCTTACATTAATGACAATTGCATTTAAGTTGGTAGCTTTTAAGATGGCAACGCATTATGCCGAAGATATTGGGTTTGAGGTCCCCAAGAGAAAGAGTAACGGATTCCTAAGTTCCGATACGAAGCACTAGCTAGGTGCGACACCCCTCAGAACGATTGAGCGGGTATGGTCATGACCACCACTAGGGTCTAGGTCCATCCTAATGCAACTGTTATAAAGAGGTGTTCAGGAATTTAGAACTCCCACCCCTAATTCTACGCTAGAAGCACAACAACGACTCACATAGGAGATCGTGAAACAAACAAAGTTCAAGTAGCAACTTAAGTATAAACGAATAATACTACTAATAACAAGCTAGCTTGCACATGGGTCATTATTTCTAAACAACCTAGATTCATTTTATACAAACAAGCGTTCCCAACAAACATGCAACATGAATAACAATATCCATGACAAAGTATGAAAGCGAACCACCACTTGCATTGATTCGAAACCGAAGGAACGAATTGACTTAACGGGACTGAGATCCAAATATTGAGTTATCCTTCCTATTTTAATCATAAAAGTAACAAAATAAATTATTATTTATTTTGTGTTACTTTATAAAAATTGGATCTTTCCTCCCTAAGGTTTTTTTAAGGTTATAAGTTCATATAAACTTGTATCTTTTACATTAACAACTTCCAAATATTAATGTAAGCTATCTTAGGTTGTCATAATGTATCTCATGTCAACCTATTAGTTCATATAAACACTTATAATATATGCATAAGCACAACTATGTATTTATACAAAAATATTACCCAAATAGTATAATTCTTGTAAATTATTTTCTATAATTTATACACAACTCATTAATTATTTATAAAATATTAAAATAATATGTAAATGAGAAAACGACTAATACTCTGATTTTTATTACTTATAAGTCAATTATTATATTATTTCTATATTTATCATAATTTCCAACCCTTTATATAAACATGAACTAATTCACTTATAAAATCATACTTTGATATTATAAACTATTTATAACTTTTATAAATCTGTAAAAATGCATTAAAAAACCCATATTAATGTTAATTTCAATTAGGAGTAATTTATTTTTACTAAAATCTTAAATCCCATAAAATAATCAAGAATAAAAATTATAAAGAAATAAATAAAAGCTGAAAACAGGGGAAAGAAAGGGTCGAACAGCGGTTTTGGGACGGCTTGGGACGGCGGCTCAGGCGGCGGAACGGCTGGGGGGCGGCGACAGTTGAGAGTACGACACACCAGCTTTCTGCTGTTGGCACTTGCGGCACCGGAGGTGGTCAGGTGGTGGCGGAAAACGCCGGCGAACAGGGCTTCCCGAGCAGCCTATGCTTTGTTTTCGCTGGGCAGTTCGGGTAGCTTCAATCGAGTTTTTGGATGGGGAAAAGTAATGGGTCTGCGTATCTATTTATGGGGGAGGACTAGGGGATCTCATATCTTCGTTTCCCATAAAAATCTCGGCCAAAACGATCTTCAAATCGGATAAATATCATATCTTTACTCCGAAACGCGTTTTACTAACTTCTCATCTTTAACCGTAGATTTGGATAAGATTTTATGAGAATTATACCGAGTTTGTTTAGGGCTTTCGTAGGTAACAACTAGGAGAGTATGCCGGTTCTTTCGGAATTGAATTTGGTTAAGAAACGAGTCCGAATCAGCCCTTACAAGATCGAATCACAACAACCCAATCTGCTGTGCAAAAATCCGTAATTACGCTCGGGTACCCGCACTTTAAGGGTAATTACGAAAAGTTCCCAACTTTTCTAATTTCATCCATTTTCCTCCCTTTCTTCAACTATAATGTTATTTAAATTATGATTATTCTTTCCTATCTTATTTCCTAAATTTATTATTTGGATTATATAAATTATTAAGTCAATTTTTACTTGTTTACAAATATTTATTGAATTATTTTTGCTACAAGTTATACTTATTTCATGATCTTCTTATACAAGAGAGAACAAAATAAATTATATTATCCCATATATAATTAGGAGAATAATATCATAATGTTATTCTTTGTTTTTATGAAAAAGAGTAGCATCAAAATAGCACCCTCTTATAATCAAGACTATTTGGGTAAGGTTTAAAATAACCTAATAACCATTATAAGTTATTATTTATATTTCTTATCCTTATAAGAAAATAAACTTATCCTTTATTGAAATCAAATAAAGAAATAAAATATTGCAATAATATCCTTCCTAAAAGAGAGGGTTATTACATTAGTACCCCCTTAACTAACCTCCGTTAGAAAAAAGAGGGTTCTTATAGCCTAGTTGGGAGTTGACATTCTTTCTCCATGTCTCAATCTTTCCCAATTGTGCTTGTACACCTTTTAGGTCTGAACGAACTCCACTGATTTCATTTTTCACTCCATTGATCCCTTCATGGAGTCCATTCACCCATGATGGCGTTTCTTGATAACCTGGGGTCTGTAGGGAGGAGCTTTCCTTTCTTGTGGTGGAGGTGCTTGGTTTTGATTTTGATTTTAACCTCCCAAACTAGGCTAGTTGGTTGGTCTCTCATAATTGTTAGGTGGGTTTGTGTACTGCCCTCTCAGATAATTCATTTCAACATATGTCTCAACGGCTCAAACCTGCACAATGTTAGTGCAGGCAGAAGTTCTATAGGCATAAGAGCCACGCGCTTGACAAGTTTGAGAGGTTTTCAGAAAACTTACCTGTTTCTTCAGACGGTTGATCTCATCTTATAAGAATTGATTTTTAACGTCAGGATCAACTTCATCTTTATTTGGAATGTAGAGACGTTTTTGAGGCTGGGGTGACTGATGGGTCCCATACATGGCATCGTAATTGGTCAATTTGTCCAGCAACTCCCATGCAGCAGTAGGATCCATCTCAATAAAACCGCAAGCAGTGCATGTTGATGTGGTTCTTTGTGTCAACGTTAATCTTTTGAAAGAAGATCTATTGGAGCACATTTGGTGGTTGCCCATGAGTAGGACATTGTCTAAGTATCTCCTTGAATCTCTCCCACGTCTCCACAGAGGTCTCGTTAGACAGCTGGTGGTAGGAGCTGATATGTTTTCTTAACTCTATTGTCTTAGCAAGAGGGAAGAACTTTGTTAAAAATTGATCATACAAAGCCTTCCAAGTCTTGATAGACTTAGGAGGTAAGCTCTCTAACCAGCTCAAGGCCTTTCATGTAAAAGACCACCTGAAAGCTTTTAATAGAACATATTCTAAAGAGACACCTTCAGTAGCACTAGTGTAACATAAATCAAGAAATTTTGTAATATGTTCCATAGGGCACTCAGTAGGTTTCCCTTCAAACATAGCACGTTTTATTAAGGATATGAATTGATACTTAATCTTAAAATTCTTCTCTATCTCCGGAAGAACAATTGCAGACTCAGGCACCCTCAGTTCTGGATGCATATACTGTTTAGCATTCCTTGGATAGGCATTGAGTTGTTCTTGTAGAGCGGTTTTTTCAAGTTGTGTGGCTTCGAGCTGCCTAGTTAAGCCTCCACTGGAGCACTCGCCAAAACATTTTATTATGATTTTAAAGGGGCTCTCCTTTCCATACAACTAAAAAATGGATGTCTCCCTCCTTACCGATCATCCCATAGGCATCGTCGCATCAGTAGATGCCAAGTTTCATAAATCGAATAACATACGCCATATTAATCATCTAGTAGTATATCTTTAAAAATAACGATTTACTCACACATAGATGTATAACAAGATACGGGAACGAATCCCAAAATAAACTCTTGAATAGAACATGGACTTGTCTGAATGATTTAAAGATGAAAGGGGTGTTCCTTTAATGGCTTAAGCACCAAAAGACCACCACTTAGAGAACGGTTTGCTCCAACACTCGAAAGGCACGTTGGTGGTTCCAAATCAAGACTTCTCACCAATTTTAAGAAGAAGAAAGAGAAGATGGTGATGGTGGATGAAAATAAAGAGAGGAAGAAAAGGAAGAGGGTGAAAATGAGAGGAAGGGAGGAATGATCAAATATGGAAGGGACGGGTCGCTTTATATAGAAGAAATGGAAGAAGACAAATTCAATTCAGCTTGTATAAGAGATAAAAGATCATGGCACACAAATCTAGAAAATATAGCATGAATACTGAGGAAGAAAGATAAGCATGACACATAATTCTAGAATATAAGATAACATGACACGAATATTGAGAAAGAAAGATAAGCATATCACACAAATCTATAAGATAAGATAACTCGACACGAATATCTAAGAAAACGGATAAGATCAAAACTTTTGCAAGTCTATCTTCATTTGCATTAAGAAACGAGATTACTTAACGACTAGAAATGAACTAATAGATAACTTTGGTGAATAGATAATTCTTAATACAAAAAATCTTGGCAAAAGCGAGGTTATCCCAGATTAGTTAATAGCTAAGCAATCCCGACACGAATTTCGAGAAACATTAAAGTATGAAAATATTCCCGAATATTACAATAAGCTGTCTTGCCCACTCTTTTTAGTATCTCGAAAGATCCAACATAGAGAGAATTTAGCTTTACTCTTTTCCCAAGGGTGAAAACGCCTTTTGATGTGATCAAGCCCACCTGAACCCACCTTCCCGGCCTGCCTCGAGTCGGCGTTCTGACCAGTGGGCCAGCCTCTACTCTGCCTCGGTCGGCGATCTGACTAGTGGCGCTCAATCACATGTCATGGGTTGCAGCCCATGCACCCCAACCTGCAGGAGGTTTCACACCTTTTTATCATGCAGGATGTTGGAGGGGGGATTTGATCCCTTGACCTCCCTTTATCAAGGTGGGATCCTTCACCTTGACAACCAACTCTACTGCACTTTTTTGATGTGATCAAGCCCACCTGAACCCACCTTCCCGGCCTGCCTCGAGTCGGCGTTCTGACCAGTGGGCCAGCCTCTAGTCTGCCTCGGTCGGCGATCTGACTAGTGGCGATCAATCACATGTCATGGGCTGCAGCCCATGCACCCCAACCTGCAGGAGGTTTCACACCTTTTATCCTGCAGGATGTTGGAGAGGGGATTCGATCCCCTGACCTCCCTTTATCAAGGTGGGATCCTTCACCTTGACAACCAACTCCACTGCAGTAGAGTTGGTTGTGAAGGTGAAGGATCCCACCTTGATAATGGTGTGAAACCTCCTGCAGGTTGGGGTGCATGGGCTGCAGCCCATGACATGTGATTGATCGCCACTAGTCAGATCGCCGACCGAGGCAGACTAGAGGCTGGCCCACTGGTCAGAACGCCGACTCGAGGCAGGCCGGGAAGGTGGGTTCAGGTGGGCTTGATCGCATCACCTTTTGAGGGATACAAGACCTTAATACCCATAGTGAACTCTAGCATCTTCTTATCAACTCAACTTAAAGTTTTTGTACCAAAAAAGCTTAAAGTTTTTGTCGTACCTAAGCACTCAACAACCTTCCATTGGGTTCGTGCAAAGTCCACATGACTAACTCAAGTTCTAGAAGAATGTTATCAGTTACTAGTGGAACAAGGTCCTTTGCTTTCCAAAAGTTTGGGAATGAATCAGAAAAGAACGAATAAAATAATTATTGTTGCACCTTTTTCTTAAGGATCCATTGAATTAGTACCTTGGAAAGATTCTCACATGTGTACTTATGTGATTTAAACGAATCCAATGAAAAGGATTTTGTTTCTTTGAAAATCCAATTGGACTTATTTGCGAAGTAGGTGGTTGGTCAAGCGGTCTCATCCATTATCTTAGGTCAAACCGGCGGGAATTCTTGGATATCCTTCCCAAATATAAAAACAGTGCACAAGCATGATTCCACCTCACTCGCAAAGCGTGGTCGCTCTTCGCTCGAGCCAGCAAAAGTTCGGATCAAGCGACGGAATCGATGGTTGTAGCGCTACACAATTTGATGGAATCAATCATCTCTAGGAATCATAAATGCGCGTCGTTGAACCCGAAAGCAACCAAGGTTGTAGGCAATCGCACGGACTAGGATGAGCAACCACGATCAAGCAACTGTGACCTGGAAAGCCGTGACCGAAGCCTTGAGAACCGTTGCCTCAGTCGGGCACAATTGCGCACCTCGGAACTCATGCTGATCTTAACTTAAGAACGAATTCTTATTCCACTAGCCCGACCAGCCCTAGATTTGATCAAAGCCAATTGAGCCACTGTAATAGCCCTCTCTTTTAGGAGGGGTATTATTAAAATTTACCGTTCCTTTATTTTACTATAATAAAGGATATGTTTATTTTCTTAATAGGATAAGAAAATATAAATAGTAACTTATAATGGTTATTATGTCATTTTAAAAACCTTACTCAAAATAGTCATGGTTATAAGATGGTACTATTGTAATGCTACTCTCTTTCCAAAATAAGGAAGAATATTATTATTATTATATTTTTTTTTCTAGTTATATATGAATCGTTATAGTTTATTTTGTTCTCTCTTGTATAAGAAGAACATGAAATAAATATAACTTATAAGGGAAAAAAAGAATTCAATAAATGTGTTGAGCAATTAAAATTGACTTAATAATGTATATAATTCAAATAATAAATTTGGCATACGTACTATGGAAGAATAATCATAATTAAAATAACTTTATAGTTCGAAAAGGGGCGGAAATTGCTGAGATTAGAAAAGTTGGGCAATTATCGTAATTACCCTTAAATTCTGGGTATCCGAGCGCAATTAACCAGAAAATATATAGCCCATTCAATTTTTCTTGTTCAAGAGAATCCGATCTTGTGCAGGCTAATTAAGACCCATTTCTTAACCAAATGCAATTCCGAAAGAACCGGGATACTCTTCTAGGAGTTATATACAAAATACCTCAACAAACTAGGCGGGATTTATAGAAAATCCTATCTAAATCGAAGCTAAAAGATAAGATGTTCGGTTAAACGTGTTTTCGGGTTAAGATATAATTTTGTCCAATTTGAGGATCGTTTTGGTCGGGATTTTACTTGGAGAAGAAGATATGAGAACCCTTAATCCTCCCCTATAAATAGATACGAACACCCATTGCTTCTCCCCATCCAAAAACCCGATCGAAGCTAGCCATCATGCCAGCAAAAACAGAGCATTGGCTGCTTGTGTTCCGCGGTTCACCGTCGTCTTGTGCCTCCATATGACCACCTCCGCCATGTCCATTGCCGACGGCAGAAATTTGGTGATGCGGTCTTCCAACTGTCGCCGCCATCGTGCTCATTCGTCGCCGGAGACGCCCGTACCGAGCCGCCAAACTCCCTTGTTCCAATCCAATGTTATACGATCTCGACTATAACCTTTCCGAGTTCCTGAGGATCTAGCGCAATCCAAAAGCATTCAAGGTGATGATAAATGGAGCCCATGTGATGTGATTCCTACCGAGTCATGGCCCCACGGTACCGTGCCAATCGGGGCGCCGTTGCACACACTGATTTCCGACCTTAGCACGCCTTGTCCTTTGATGGATGGTACCACTTCTTCGGGCACTTTTAAAGGCACTATGCTCCATGACTTGAGTGAAGATCTCAACCCTAAGGACAAGTTCATTTTGAACGACAAAGGAGGGTCTTCACATGGCCAAAAATCCAAGCCGGTGTCCGAGTCGCTAAGAAGCCAAGTCAAGGTACTACGCCCTATTTTGGACGCATCACGCGAGCCCAAGATAAAGCAATGCTTGACAAGATCAAGGAGGAGTTCATGGCTCATAAGTTGGATTTTGGCTAACAATGAAGAAGGGTGGAGTATTATTGTGACTTTTGGAGAAACTAGTGCACAAACTTGACTTATGATTCATTAAGGGCTTTAAGTTAGTTTCTTTAAACTTTTTGGTTGTTTTATGTAATAAGGAGAGGAGTTATGGCTGAAATGAGTGAGAGAGAGAGAGAGAGAGAGAGAGAGAGAGAGAGACTTCAACGAAATTGTGTTGCTTTCTTTTTCTTGTTTTCAATTCAAAGTTCTTGCTTGTTTTTCCTTCGTTCAATCTCTTGTTAGGGTGTTGGTGCATAATATCCGACGTTCTTGAAATCTAGTTTGTTGTTCTTGGTGAGTCATATCCAAGGGCAACATCCATATCCATCACTCCGTCATTCCATTTGCAATCGCTCCATTTCCATCTCGGTGGTTTCTGCACCACTTAAGTATAATTGACATATCTTTCAATCTTCACATTATCTGACTCTCAAATTTTTAGGGGTTAAACTTGACTCACAGATCTAACTCTTGGCTTTGGAATCACCCAATTCCGATTCGGAACGAGGGATATCTACCCTATTTATCCCAGACGAAATTCAGCCACCGAGCTCCACCACCTACGAACCAAGTGAAGAGTTTCCGAGTTCTCTTGGCGATCTCTTTGCAACATCATCTACACCATCGATCCTCAGAGCCACGCGAAGGTATCGCCATATAAACCTTGTTTCGAATTTGAAAGACCACTCGTTGCAAGTAGCCACTTGGCCGAAAACCCTCTTGTGTTTATGCGTGAGGCTTGTGTTGATTGTTGTCTTGTGTTGTGTGGGATTTGTGTCCTTGTTTGTTGTTGTTCTTGGCTGAGTATGGTGAAGATCCATGGCTGTTTTCAGGTCGGAAATGTGCAAGAAAAGAAGACCAAAGGTTCTTAAAATATTAGTAGTTGAAGTGTTGTTTCTCTATCTTGATTAATGCCTTCAATTAATAGTTGATTTGAATGAGCCTTTGCTGAATTTTTTTGGCTGAAAAAAATGTGGGGTTGTGCGTCCAAACCAGCCTTATTCCGTTTCATTACATGCTTGTTGAATTGTTCGGTGCTAGGATACGGGAACGACACCAAGACGGAACATCTTGTGTTGTTGTCTAAGTGTCTTTGGAATCTATTGCTGAAATCAGAAAAACCTTGCCGGCGGCATAAAGCTAATAAGGGGCCAGGCACAGAAAAATAGATTAAGACTAGAAAAATCTTGCCCGGCGGCGTAAAGCTAATAAGGGGTCGGGCACGGAAAGAGTAGTCAAATCGTAGAGCCTAGCAAAGGCCTAAAAATTTTCTATACTTGATGCTTCTTGTTCTTGGTGGTTTAGTAGCTTCCTAGCATTGTATCTTAGACAAGTGTGTGGTGAGTCTTTTCTTTGTTTATCCTTTGTTGTCCTTTGTATACTTGCAACTTGTCGGATTTTCATCTCGCGCAAGTCTTGGTGGTTATTTCAAGTGCACTCTATACCTATATTTTTTCCGTGGTTGTAAGATGACAATTGTAGGTGACGAGAAGGATAAGCAATAGGTTGAAGAGACGTCCACTAGTCCGGTGGCAGCCATGATCCAATACATGCAACAATCTTTGGTATCTATGGAGACTCGATTTGCTGATCAATTTGCTGATTTGTAGAGTCAAGTACAAGGCCGAGATGATTGAGCACGTGTGCCTCAAATGGGAGCTCCACCAAGTGTGTTACAAAGTGCTAATCAGGTGGAGTTGTTTCACGAAGAGGCCTCGACATCTGACTTGCCAAATACGAAGGCTCTAGCATCACTCGGTGTGAGTACTTCCATGGGAGCTATTCCTGCTTATGTTCCTCCTACGAGCTTTCACAATCCACACTTTGTGGCCAATTCCGGGGTAAGACTTTCTTTTGCTACATTTCCGAATAATATTCCTATTGGTTTTACTAACGTTTCAGGTTATGGAGCTCCAAACTATCAAGAGGCCAATACTACCATGGCCACCAATCTTACCCCACTAGCCATGCACCTTCCAAGGCGAGGCCAACCTCCACGAGGACCGACCTATGGAGCCGCCGGGCAGCCTTGGCAAGGCGCGCCGGTGCATCATGAGGAGCGGCCTCGAGATCTCCATCATGGCATAAAGCTAAATGCGCCAAGCTTTGCAGGAACATCCGACGCCGATGTATGCCTTGATTGGCTTGCCAAGGTGGAGTCCATCTTTGATTTCTACGGATATGACGATGCTCGGCGCGTGGCAATGGCTTCCATCCACTTCACCGATTTTTCTTATCAATGGTGGCTTGAGGACAAGGCCTTAAGGAGAACACGTCGGATGCCACAAATCAATACTTGGCAAGATCTAAGAGAGGCTTTAGAGGAGCGGTTCGTGCCTCAAGACTACACGGAACGCATCCATGTAAAGTTGGAGCAAGTGCACCAAGGAAACCGGTCTCCTGACGAGTTCTACAATAAGCTGCATATGCTCCTCTTTCGTTTTGGAATGCAATTTTCCGACGGGTATGTGATTTCTAAATTTGTCAATGGGTTAAATTTGGAACTAAAAATATTGTGAGTATGCAGCATTTCAGTGGAGGAACCGATGTTGAGCAAGTGCTTCACTACACCAACCACATCTACAAGCATCTCGCTCAATGGCGCTCAAGTTCTACCACTTCCTAGGCATGGCAACCATCCTCCACGGCTCCTAGGGTGCCACCGATCAGTTCAAGAAGACATGAGAAGAGGTTGTTCACACTTTCAAGGGACGCGACGACCATGAGGTATTTAGCGTTTCTAACCTTGTTCCTTCTTTTTCGAATAATTATGTTGAGGATGTTCAGGATCAAGGATCAAGGACGAACCGTTTTGAAGGGGAGAAGACTTCCTTCCAACAAAGATTGATGAGTGACATAGAACAACCAAAAAGAGAGACTCTTTTCCATGAATTCGAACAACTCATCACCATCAAGTGTCCAATGCAACTGATGCACATATTGCAAGAAGAGGAGGAAGTTGTGGAATCATCTCCCACAATCAAGCGTCGTCCTACCATCACTCCTAGCTCCATGAACTCGTTGGCTACACCATGGATGGATGCATATCCTATGATTCCTTCAAGTTTTCCCTTCTTGCTCCATGAGGAGGACGAGGCTATTTTAGTCACTCCATGCGGTGATTACATTCCTTTTCTTGTGGAGGCCAAGAAAGATGTCTTTGTCATGGAGAATGACACACCAAGGGAGCTAGAAGCCCTACCTCCATTGTTGAGCTCACAGGGTGATACGAGTGCACATTTCAGGGAAGTTTCTTGCACTCCTCTGTTCTATATTTATGACTATGTGTTGGTTGTGTCACATGCATTTGATCAAATAATTTCACTTTTCTTTCATGCATTTGTGACATCTTAGACTAAGTACTCTTGCTTCCATTTTAGTTCTCTTGCCCAATACATGTCATCTAGGATGCATATAGGTCATTGAATTCCATTGATGCCTACTTACACTCAATCTCTTCATTTCTTTATTATGAGATGTACCCGTAAGAATAGGAAGAGAAGTGGTGTAGCTAGTGCGTACTTTCTGGCCTATCATATTGAGATTGGAAATGTTATTCTTAACTTGACTTCAATAGATTGTACTTGCTTGTGCTTCCCTCGATGTGTCCTTTGTTTTACATGCTGGACGAATCCTTTTAAAGGAGAGGAGGAGGATGTGATTCCATCTACCGAGTCATGGCCCCACGGTACCGTGCCAATCGGGGCGCTGTTGCACACGTTGATTTCCGACATTGGCGTGCCTTGGCCTTTGATGGATGGTACCACTTCTTTGGGCACTTTTAAAGGCACTATGCTCCATTATTTGAGTGAAGATCTCATCCCTAATGAAAAGTTCATTTTGCACGAAATAGGAGGGTCTTCACTTGGCCAAAAATCCAAGGCCGGTGTTCGAGTCGCTAAGAAGCCAAGTCAAGGTACTACGCCCTATTTTGGACGCATCACGCGAGCCCAAGATATAGTAATTCTTGACAAGATCAAGGAGGAGTTCATGGCTCATATGTTGGATTTTGGATAACAATGGAGAAGGGGTGGAGTATTATTGTGACTTTTAGAGAAACTAGTGCCCAAACTTGACTTATGTTTCGTTAAGTGCTTTATGTTAGTTTCTATAAACTTTTGGGTTGATTTATGTAATAATGAGATGAGTTATGGCTGAAATGAGAGAGAGAGGTGTGGCCTAGGGTATTAAGTCTCATTTGTGGCCTCCTTTAAAGGCACTATATCTTTCAATCTATACATCATCATTATATGCACTTTTGAGGGGTCAAACTAGACTCACAGATCTAACTCTTGGCTTTGGAATCATCCAATTCCGAGTCCGAACAAGGGAGATCTGCCCTTTTTATCCCAAACAAAATTCAGCCACCGAGCCCCACCACCTACGAACCAAGTGAAGAGTTTACGAGTTCTCTTGGCAATCTCTTTGCAACGTCATCTACACCATCGATCCTCCCATCACCATGTTACTAAAAGAGAAGGTTTCACTAGTAGATTTCGTTTTACTCCATTAAGGAAAGTTGATTGGTTATACAAGAAGGTTTTCCGCTGAGTTTGCCATATTGTTAATAAGATTGTTATTTGTAAGAGAAATTTTGAATTCAAATCCAGTTATTTAAAAAAAAAATCTCCGCTATTGGTTACTTATATGATTTAGTGCATGTTCTTACAAAAATCAAAATGATGTAAAGACTTGGGTGACTTCAGACATTAAAATCCGAGGTCACTGGCGTGTGACATTTCCGAGATAAATTGGGGGTGTTACAGCCACATCAGGAATGAACCCGTTCATGTCGGCACACATATATCTAGGAAATTGGTGTCAAGAGGCGGAAATAGGGCATTGGCCACTGCCAAGAATGAAGACGAGATTGTACTTACACACACCCTAGCTTCTGCTTTGAGAGAGAACAAGCGGATTCAAAGAAAGCATGATCAGATGGAATCACTCCGCGATCAAGCCTCGGAAGATATCACTAGACCGAAGCATTCTTTTGTAAAGATCCAAGGGAAAAGCCCCACCACCGAATCGGTGATCGACGGCTCGCAAGCATTTTCGAATTCACTAATAGCCGTCACGCTCCCAAGCCGGTAATCACTGATGAAAAGTCTTATGGGATGCAAGTTGACTATGAGAAGCAATTACTGAGATCGCGAAATTCCTTGAGTAATGAATTCCTTGAGTAACCAGATGTACATGTACTAGTGAGCTGTCGCGCTTTTCAAAAACGCGGTCGTCGTTGAGACCTGCGCCCGCATGTACTGTTCATGCAAGAAAAAAAATTTAGAAAAAATAAGTTCTGACGAGATTGAGTGGGTTTTCTTTCCGCAGGCTTTACCCCCTCTACACTCCATTTCTTTTATCTTCTGCCTCTCCTCTTCTACTATTTCTCAAACCTCCGTTGAACAACTTTTCTACCCTTCACTCCCATTCACAACCCACCAAGTTTTTCCATACACACCTCAAAATTCCGATCTTCTACATCTCCATCAAACCCACAATACTCTCTCCACACCCTCACTTTTCCCACAAATACCTTCATGACCAAGATCACCATTGATCTGTTCCAATGGATTATCATTGTTTTGGTTGAGATTTTTGGAGCCTCTTATGAGAGAAATAGTTGATGATGTCAGCAAGGATTTGAGGGACATGACACTTTCTAGTGATGAGATGAGATAGTGGCAGGTTGAGTTCTACATAGGAGGTTGGCATGACTATTCCCACTTTCACCTAGGATCAACATAGTGAGTCTTCTGATTTCCTTTTTCCTTTACTTTATTCCTTTGTCTTTAGTTTCATTGAGGACAATGAAAGGTTTAAGTATGGGGGATGGAGTACTCACTACTTATCTTAGTTAGTTGCTTTCAATTGCATTCAGTTTTGTACAAAAACAAGAAAAAAAAGAGTAAGAAATTCAAAACAGACATAAATCTTGTGCTGAGTTGAAAAACGAAGGGGCGGCTCAGGCAAAATTCAAAGGCCCAGACCGGCATTAGGCTGGGGTAATAAGAGGTTAAAAAGAGTGAAAGTGAGCAAAATGAAATGAGCGGTTAGGTAAAAACCCGAAAGGGCGCCTAAGCAGGATGAGTGAAAAAAACGTGTCTAGGATCATTCTTGCTAGGGCTTGGGGTTCATTGTTATGGGTTTTTTTCACTATGAGCTTTGATGTACTATTGTTATGAGTGATAGATTGTGTTAGGAATTCATTATATGCACTTTCATTCTTTACTTGGGTTCGGGTTGTGAGCTTATTTTGAGTGCTTTTGAGTTTTAGATCATCTTTCCTACTAATGTCTGTAGACCTTTGTTGCATTATCTTGTTTGATTTTATTTTGAGCTTACTCGAGGACGAGCAATCTCTCACTACTAGAAAACGCGTCTGTAGCCAAGAAAATAGCCACAACTTCAGCCACAAAAATAACCACGAAATCACGTTAGCCACAACATCCCCCACGGATTGCCCTACTTTGCCCTAGGGCTAAAACAGTTGAGGCTAAATATCTCTCTGGTAAAGAACCACAGAATTCTAGTTTTGTGGCTATATAGATGCAAATAATAGCCGCGAACTAGTTCATTGCTAAATGTGTAGCTATTTGCCACGAAACTCACGTTCAACCATATTAGCTAGAATTGAATTTCGTGGTTGATTTTGAGTGCATCACCCTCAAATTTTAGCTACAAATGTATTTTCTATCAAAATTCGAGTCGAATTTGAACTCATTTTTGCCCCTGATTTGTGGCCATTAGCCTTAAAATTTGCAATGAATTTACTTTGTTTCAACTTTTGTGGTTAATAATTACTCATTTAAAAAAAGAAAAAAAATATTATAGAAAAATATATTTGCTAATTTCTCTCTAATGCTCTCTAGTTAAGTCAAAACAATAGTAAATTATACAGAAAGTTGGACATCAAAAGCACCAAAAAATGCAAAGGATACAAGAAGCAATTGAAAATGACATAACACTTCATTATATGTCATAACACATTTCGTATATTTGATACAATTATACAAACATTTTCTGAAACTAAAGCTAAGCATCATGAGTCTTGAAAATCCAACTTTTAACACATCTTTAGGCTCCTTGATATCCTTCTGAAGAAAAGAATATAACCTGCAATTATAAAAGCAAATGAAAAGAAGTAGGCGGTTACATGGTCTATAAATCAATCAACTAAGTTAACCAAAACAAAAAGAAGCACCCTTTGCATTTCTTAGAACCTGGAAGAGCAAGCGAACATATATTAGCCTTATATTCTTCAAACAAGACAACAACCAAATCTAATATAATGAATACAAACTCATGAGAAGGTGATGATAAATCTAATACCATTTCTAGCAACCTAACTCCTAAAAAAACAAGAATTATGTATTCAATTGTAACAAAAAGCACCTTCATTGGCTTATCTATCATTACTATAGTGTATACACAACGTGTTGAATAAATCATGCATAGTGGTTAGAACCGGATTCTTCTTTGTTCATGTAATTCTAAGAAAAAACAATTACTACAACTGGTTAAAACTTCTCAAAGTGTATTATGAGATTACATAGTAGTGAACAGACCCAACTACTTGTACTTGGTATTTTGTTTCAATGCATTAGAGAAAAACAAAAACAGAAACGAGAAATTATGAGTAGGTGTTAATTGAATAGCAGAAAAGCTAGATTTTTTGTTTGCATGTCGTACAAGGATGTGGTTTTGAGGACTGGTAAAGACGACAATGCACTTAATACAAACAACAACAGATCAATGGTCATTCAACTTGGACAGTCCTTTACTCCGTAATAAACAAATTGATTGAAACTTGATAGATACACTAGCATTTCTAGAGTTCCTATTTAAAAGTCAAATGCCACACACACAAGTTGAAGTTATATGAATGGGAGAAATCTAGAGTCTGAAAAAGCCACAATTTTTGCATTTAGAGTGGAATGAGGTTAATCTAATATAGAGTCAGGAACTCAATAGAGAAAACTCATAGAAGTATAACAGATGTAAGGGAAGAGAAAAGGAACTTACTCAATCAGGTTAGTGTCAAATGAAGGGTTCCTTCTGCTAACTAACTCAAGAATCAACACTCCAAAGCTATATACATCAAGCTTCACATATAAATCTCCATGCACCATAGATACATGTATCCACTGTAAATATTTATCCACTGTATATATTGGTCAGATCAAAACACCAAGACAAAGGCAAGCTAATTTGATTTGAGTCTTTATGATAAAAGTTAGACAAAGGCAAGCTAGTTTTGTTACTATGTGCTCTGCCTAGCAAGCTCATCATTTATCTCTCTCGATTGTTGAGCACCTGCACTTGACTCTGATCCTCTAACAAAATGCCCCTATAATAAAAACACCAGAGCAACAAGTAGTTTGAGCTATAATGCATTGTATAAAGATCACCTAAACATAAAGACCAGTCTCACTTGACAAAACATTAGCACCCATATGCAAGAGTGAGGACTGCAATCATTATACTAATTCAATCTACAACTTCACCAATAGCATCACAAATATTGAAAAACTCCATTCCTATCCATACATTTCTCCACCTATATTGTGTTTCTTTTTTAACAAAAGGAAAATAATGATAAAAAGAACAGACAATTTTTATAAAGTGAAAACATATTGGAGGAGATCAAGCAAGTAGCCAAGTACGGTGTGGGGTTGTTGAAATTTAATTGGGCATGAAGGGAACATCTCCAATGTAGTAGCTCTTGCCGGTCTGGCTACTGTTGGTGCATATAAAGCTGCACAGAATCACAAAAAAATGCCAAAATTCTAACAACCTCAATGCTTTAACACACCCAAACAATTAACCAAGTGGAAGTGAGTTCTAGTCCAGAAGAACCGAAACTAAAGAGAGAAGTATAGAGGAACTCCAACCAGCCATCTAGCTATCTTGGGGACCCACCGACGGCCAGGAGTTCTCGGCCAAGCGCCAACAACACAAAACAAGTGAAAATTGGATCTGAGAAATAAAAAGCACAGTTGACATAAAGAGAGACATTAGGAAACAAAATTCAATTGAAAACGACAAGTTCAAACCGAACAATTTGGAGACGAATTTGTAGACTTTGACGAGGCGGAGAAGATATGCCGACAATGAAGAAGCCGAATTCTTTCTCCCCGAGTCTTTCATTCCGACATGATTCTCTCTCTCGGGTTCCTTCCCTCAAGTTGGAGACAAATTTGTTGACTTTGACGAGGCAGGGAAGATATGCCGACGGTGAAGAATCCAAATTCGTTCTCCTTGAGACCTCTATTCCATCTTGATTCTCTCTCTTGGGAGGATTTCCAAGAGGAAGTTGCGGCCATCGAAGAAGTCTCCAACGACTTTCATCACTGCAGACGCCACCAATTTCCAATAGATGGTCCAACAGGCCACTGGGGTGAATTTCTCCTCATTGTTGTCAGTTTTGAAGCCGCAAAGCAAGAGAATTGACCCTTCTTCCGCCGTCGTGGGTGGATCCCTTCAATACTGTCTCCCGACTTTGGACACTTCGGCCTTCTTGCTCGATCATTATCACCAGGTGGTTGGACATGGCGGAGAGGTTGATGCTCAGTCCGGAGTAGGGAAAATGTGTATGCCGCCATATTTTGACAAACTCGCTTGCTTTCCCACTTGAGCGCCGCACTAAGTGAATAGAATCTAGGGTTTGAGAGTTGGGCTTTTGAGCTCATTTTTATTCAACCCAAAATTTTATTTTCCCTCTTAAAATAAATTTCCCTCCAATTAAGTCCGCCAAATTTTCTGCCCATATTTGAATTGAATTTTTATAATGTAATCCACTTTTTATATACAAATAAGTTAACATATTCTAAGAGAAAAAAAATATAAAAAAGCTTATAAACTATTTACATGTACATAATGTGTATTATAACTTTATAATTCAATTATAACAAGTTTATATATTTGAATGAAAGATGTTAATCAGTGAAAAATCTAATTATAAAAAGATCATGTATTTTAAAACATATCACAATAAACTCAAAAATAAAAAACATTGTATACCTTTTTTTTGGGGCGCTACCCCCAACCCCTCTAGGGGCGCATTGCCCTCGTTAACTGGTCAGCGAGACCACCATCGCGGAGTGTTGCCCCCCGAACCCCTAGAGAGCACTTATCAACATCAAGCATATGAAAGAATAAAACGTTTTCTTATAAGAATGAATGATTCTAAATGAATATAATGATTTGTTATAAGAATGAACGTTCCTAAAGAAATATGACGATTTCTTATAAGAATGAACCATTTTAAAGGAATATAACGATTTCTTAAAAGAATGAACGGTTCAAAGGAATATAGAGATTTCTTAAAAGAATGAACGATTCTAAAGGAATATAACAATATCTTATAAGAATTAACGATTCTAAGGGAATATCACAATATCTTATAAGTATGAACGATTCTAAAGGAATATAGCGATTTCTCAAAAGAATGAAGGATTCTAAAGGAATATAACGATTTCTTATAAGTTGAAAGATTCTAAAGGAATATAACGATTTCTTATAAGAATGAACTGTTCTAAAGGAATACAACTCTTTCTTATAAAGAATGAATGATTCTAAAAGAATATTGCGATTTCTTAAAAGAATGAACGATTCTAATGCAATATAGTGATTTCATATAAGAATGAACGATTCTAAAGGAATATAATAATATCGTATAAGAATGAACGATTCTAAATGAATATAACGATTTCTTATAAGAATGAATGATTCTAAAGGAATATAACGATTTCTTATAAGAATGAATGGTTCTAAAGGAGTATAAAGATTTCTTATACGAATGAACGACTATATAGGAATATAGAGATTTCTTATCAGAATGAACGATTCCAAAGGAATTATAAGAATGAACGAGTCTACATGAATGCAATGATTTTTTATAAGAATGAATGATTCTAAAGGAATATAACAACATCTTATAAGAATGAATAATTCTAAATGAATATAGTGATTTCTGATAAGAATGAATGATTCTAAAGGAATATAACAATATCTTATAAGAATGATCGATACTAAACGAATATAACGATTTCTCATAAGAATGAACGATTCTAAATGAATATAAAGATTTAGTATAAGAATGAACGGTTCTAAAGGAATATAATATTTTCTTATAAAAATGAACGGTTCTAAAAGAATATGACGATTTCTTATAAGAATGAACGATTCAAAAGGAATATAAGAATAAATGATTCTAAATGAATATAAAGATTTCTTATAAAAATGAATGATTTTAAGGGAATATAATGATTTCTTATAAGAATGAACAATTCTGAATGAATATAATGGTTTCTTATAAGAATGAACGATTCTAAAGAAATATACCGATTTTCTTATAAGAATAAATGATTATAAGGGAATATAACGATTTTCTTATAAGAATAAATGATTATAAAGGAATATAATGATTTCTTATCAGAATGAACGATTTTAAAAAATATAATGATTTCTTATAAGAATTAACGATTCTAAAGGATTATAATAATAAATGATTCTAAAATAATATAACGATTTCTTATAAGAATTAGTGATTCTAAATGAATGTATCAATTTCCTATGAGAATGAACAATTCTAAGTGAATATAACGTTTTCTTATAAGAATGAACGATTATAAGTGCATACAACGTTATATAATGATTTCTCATAGGAATGAACGATTCTAAATGAATATAACGATTTCTTATAAGAATGAACGATTCTAAAGAAATATAACGATTTCTTATAATAATGAACGATTCTAATGGTATATAATAATTTCTTATAATAACAAACAATTCTAAAGCGATATAATGATTTCTTATAAGAATAAACGATTTTAAGTGAATATAATACTTTCTTATAAGAACGAACGATTCTAAGTGAATATAACATTTTCTACGTTTCTTATAAGAATTAACGATTATAAATGAATATAAAAATTTCTTATAAGAATGAACGATTCTAAGTGAATATAATGTGTTCTTATAAGAATGAACTATTCTAAGTGAAATATAACGATTTCCAAAGGAAGTTATTCTAAAATATTATTCTCGAATAATTAGTCTTAAAAATGCATAATAATATTATTCCCATAAATATTATTATTCTAGGAAGTCATTTATAATTTATTTAAAATTTATAAATTTCGTAGGTGAAAATGATTGATATTTTGTTTTATTAAATATTCTTTATAAAGTCATGTGGATAATATTTATTAAAATTCTAAAATAATTGTTATATATTTATAGTGGAAATGGCCTTGGGAGTCAAAAGAGAAGGACTCGTTTTTGGAATGGGCTTGGGAGTTAAAAGAAAATCTGATGGGCTTGGGAGTCAAAAGAAATGGGCCCATTTTTGGATCACATACTCGGCCAAAATGGAGGAGCATCCCAATCCAAACTCTTCTTCTCTTCCTTCGTTTAAATCTTGTGGTTATTCTGCATATTTATCACGAAATGAAGAACTCGTGGCTAATCTCTTGGCTGATTCATAATTTTTCCAAACAAACAAAGTTAGACACGAAATGAAGAACTCGTGGCTAGTCTCGTGATTTTTTCGCAGATTTTTCACGAAATAAAGAACTCATGGCTAATCTTGTGATTGTTATCGCAAATTTTTTTCCAACAAACTAAGCTAGACACGAAAAAAAAAAACTCATGGATAGTTTTGTGGTTATTTCTATAGATTTCTAACTAAATGAAGGACCATTCATGAGTCAATGGTTCAAATAACCACAAAAATAGCCATACATATCATGTGGGTACTTAGCTCCAGACTTTAACGTGAATATACACTCGAATCCTTTTCAGTGGCTAATTAGCTACTACACTAGAAATGAATCTAGCTGCACGAGACATTCGTGTCAATTTGGCCTAAACTTTAGCCACAAGCTTGTTTTCATGACAATATGGCCAGAAAGCTACAACCAAATCTAGCCGCACGCTCTTTTCGCGACGATTCGGCCTCAAAAATAGCCGCAACTTTATTTTTCAGGGAATATAACCGCAAACGTAAATATTCGTGGTTAAACTTGTGGTCGTTGCCACCCAAATTAACCTCGACAATATTCGTGGCTAAATATTTTCTTGCTACAGATACATTTTCCAACAATGTCAAAGTATGGGGGAATTTGATACACCGTAGTTTATACAATGTATATAGGACTTGTTAGCATTATTCATCAGTGTTTTAGGAATTTTTTATAAGTTTCTTGTGAAAGTCTATATCATGAGCTAAAGTGAAGAAATCAAGAGTGTTAAGAAGATTATTAAGTCAAGTGTTGATTTTGAATTGTTTTGGAACCACTTTCTTATGACGCATCGTTCGGAAGCTTTGGTGATCGGATGAAGCTAAATTTGGTATCATTCGAAAGCTAACTCGAAGAGCTACAATTCATATTTGTACTACGAGTTCAAATTCCAACTCTAAGGGAATCAAAACCACCTCCGAATGTACCGTCAGAATGTTGTCAAGAGAAGACCCGCGCCCACGATTCACCACCCCGCGCCCGCAGTTTTAAGGTAAAAAAAGCATCTTAATCGGGAAAACCGCGCCTGCGATTCACTACCCCGCGCCTGCGGTTCACTACCCCGCGCCCGCGTGTGTCCATGTCAACGACCCGAGATGGAGATTTTCTTCTATCTTTTATTATCTTGTTTCCTTTCTTATTATTTCATGTTTTGAGTTGGCTATTTAAGACGTGTTTTTCCCTTTTGTTAGAACATATCTAGAGACCTAAACTCCTATAATTCGATTCACTACCCCGAGCCTACTTTTCACTTTTGTATTTTCTCTTTATGGAGAACTAAACTCCTATAATTCTATTCAAGTTGAAGCTTTCGGATTCAAGTCTATTGTGAGATTCTTTCTCCAGTTTATTCTTTACAGGTTATTTCAAATTCTCTTGTGCTTAATTAATATTGATTGTGTTGATTTTTTCTAGTCTGACCAACTTGTCGGAATTAATACTCTCTATTGCTAGATCTAGGTTTTCTCATAGCAAAACCTAATCTTTGTAGCAACTCAATTGGTTTATGACTCGTTGGACTAAAACAATTGAGATAGAGATTTGAATGCATGTTGATAGTTTTACTCGTTGGAATAAATTTGCATGTATCCTATTTATCCTTGCTCTCATTGCTAATGTCCTTATGATTTTTGATCATTTCATGTATAATTTGGATATTAAGTTTGCATGTCTCGTGGCCATGTTCTATTTATGATCAGGATAGGAATAACCAAAGGGAATGACTTGTTTGAATCAATGATCGATAATTTGATGATGAATGTGGATGCTTGAATAGGATTGCTTTCCCTAATCTAATAAAAACCAAACCTTTTCTTTATTTAATTGCTTTGCTTGCATTGAAATTTCTAGTTTTAAAATAATAATTTACAAACCCTCCTTTTGTAACTTTTTGAGTTGATAATAATATTACTTAGAGTTACAAGTGTCTCTTGAATACGACCCCGACTTACCAACTATACTAGTTGTGTAATTAGGGATTTATATTTTGATTTGGTATGACGACTTTCAACCAGTCAAATTTAGGCGCCGTTGCCGAGGACACTTTGTTTAATTTTATGTTTTTATTGTTACCAACTCTGGTGTGGGCCCATGTTTATATGGTCCACACCCGTGCTACTAATTCTTCTCTTTTGCCTTTTGATTCAATGATTGAAAGGACCCTTTCCAGGTTGAGACGTGAAGCTCAGGAACTACTATGTGAATTTCCTTTCAACTTGAATTCTGCTGAAGCTAAGACAATGGGAGATCAAACATTGAGGCAGTTGTTTGCTCCATAATTTCAACAACAGCCCCTGGTTGTACAATTCCCTGTGTTGAATGAAGGTGTTAAGTTTGAGTTGATGTCTCGGTTAATCCACCTTTTGCCTCACTTCCATGGGTTGGGTGGAGAAGACCCTAACAAGCATCTTGCTGAATTTGATCAAGTCTGCTCTAGTATGCATGTTGATGTAACAGAAGACATGATCAAGCTGAAGGCGTTTCCTTTCACTTTAAAGGATTCAGCTAATGAGTGGCTCTACTATCTTTCTCCAGGCTCCATTAATATCTGGACTACGATGAAAGCAGGATTCTTGGATAAGTATTTTCCAGCCACCAAACGGAATACTCTAAAGAAGAGCTTGAGCAATATTGAGCAACAAGCTGGGGAGAGCATGTATGATTATCATGAGCGTTTCAAGAGGTTGTGTTCTAGTTGCCCATATCATGGGTAATCTAATCAAGATCTGGTACTTTATTTCTTTGGTGGATTGATGGAAGATGAACGCAAAAATGGTGAATGTGGCTTGTGGTGGAAGCCTGATAACAAGACACCAACGGAGGCCCTTGAGCTCTTTTCTAAGCTAGCTGAAAATTCAAGGCAACTCAACAAGAGAAATGGCACCAAAGGAGTTAATGCTATGGACTCCTCATCTTCTTCTTTAAGACATGAGGTGGCGGAATTGAAGGATATGATGAAGAAGTTTATGCTTCAATAAACTCCCCAACAATTGAAGGCATGTGGAATCTATTTTGACACTCTTCACCCTACTGATGCTTTCCCACAACTCCATGAACCTCATGCTGAGGTCAATGTTGTAGGAGGTTATGAACCTCCTAAACTTGTGCATGTGCACATGTCTCAACAGTTGAACCTCTTGCCCATGTTCAAGAAGTCTCAAGTTCGAGCAGCCAGGGCGGTGGTTTGCCCTTCTTTCTTAGAATTGGTTAGTAAACCAGTTCTCACCCGTTTACGGGTGCTCTAGGCATCCTAAAATCTTACCTGATAAAAAAAGGAACCTCCTAAACCTTGTTATGACCCCTATTCTAACTTATACAATCCAGGCTGGAAAGATCATCAAAATTTGAGATATGGGAATTAGAATAAGCCTTAATACAATCAGCAAGGATGAAATCAGCAATACAGGCAACCATATGCTCTTAGACCTCTAGTTTGGAATCAAAACTCCTCCATTAATATTGAAGAGATGTTCATAAGACTTGCCAATACAGTTGACCCATTGGGAAAGAGCACATTGCAAATTCAGAACAGTCTTTAGAGCACTCATGCTAGTCTCAAGAACATGGAGACCCAAATCAATTAACTGATCACTACTGTGAGTAGACTAGAGGCAAGAGACTTAGTGCATTACCGGCTCAGCCCATAAACCAGATGGAGAATGTAAGCGTTATCAAACTCAAGAGTGGGAAAGAAATATCACGTAGCGAACAAAAAACAGAGGACTCGTGCGTGACGAAGGATACCCGCGCCCGCGACCCCTTAATTGAGGACTCAAAAATTCAGCTCGAAGAAACCCACAACTGTGGTTTGCTGGACGGCGCCAGCGGGTCCCCTATGCACGCTTGCGGGGACGATGCCCCAAAAATTTCCGAAGACTCACGTCCGGGGGAGAACTCCAGTGTTATCGACTTTGTTCCAATACCCCAAGATAATATATTCATCCCGACTTTTCTCCCATGAACTCCCAAAGGCCACCCCCTTTGTTCCCTGAAGCACTCAAGGATACAAGGAAGTCAGAGCATGACAATAAGATCTTTGAGACATTCTCCAAGTGTGAGGTAAATATCCCTTTTTTGAATCTGATTAAAGGTGTTCCTTGATATGCTAAATTTTTGAAACAGCTTTGCATAATTAAAAGGAACCAAAAATGAAAAGGGAAATAGAAGGTCAGAATTAGTGAAAATGTAGCGATCTTTCCATGTTCACTATTCCATGCATTATTGGTGACACAATGATTAAAAATGCCATGCTAGATTTAGGTGCTTCAATTAATATCATGCCTTCTACTTTGTTTGAGTCTTTAAAACCTGGATCTTTGCAAGAGACTAGAACTATGTTACAATTGGCTGATCAATCTAGAGTGTGTCCAAAAGGGATAGTGGAGGATTGATGTTCGTGTTTTAGTGTACTTTTTAGTTGTCTTTCTTAGGTTGTTTAGTTTAGTTTTAGTAGTTTTAGAGTTAGTTTTATGTGTTTTTGGATAAGTTTACATATTTTGTGAAAAGTATGGAAGCTACTCCGTTTTGTGTCTTTTGTAGGTTTTTGAAGCGGAAAGGAGCATTTCCAGAAGAGTTGAAGACAAGCGGTAAATGGTGGAGTGCATAAGGGAAAGAGAAGAACGATATGTCGTGAAGATCATCGGTGAAGTCCCAAGAGAAGTTGTGAAAAGTGCAAATAAACCCGAAACAAAGACTTCGTTACCGACCTGTGAGGGTCGGTATCGAGCTGTGCAACGAGATTTATTTGGGAGAATTCAGCAAGTGTCTATCGACTGTGCATGTCGTTACTGAAGTGACATGTGTCGGTAGAGCAACGCCGACTTTCGGAAATTATATCTTTTATATTGTAATTTTTTTAGTTTAGAATGTTTTTATCTTTTAGATCTTTATTAGATAGTTTCCTCTAGTATAAATACCCTTGTTCTAGAGTAGTTTTTGGTGTGGACGTTTGTAGAGAGAGAAGAGACGATAGTTGTGGGAGAATTTCGGCTCGATCGAGAGAGAGAGAGAGAGAGAGAGAGAGAGAGAGAGAGAGAGAGAGTTCGAACTCTTTGTTGTTCTTCGTTGTTTTGAGTCGTGTTCGAACTTGGTTGTAAGACAAGATTTCTTTAATTTCAAGTAAGTTTTAATTCAATGTTTTCTTTCAATCAAGTTGTTTGTTTTAATTTAATTATGAGTAGTTTACTTCTCTACGGTCGGGGTTGAAACCCGACATAGTTATACATGATTGAATGAATGTGTTGATGTTTTGATTGCCTTCTATCCTTTGAATTACTTTTTTATGTTTATACTTAGACGAGAATTTGAGTTTATCGCTTGATCGAAAGAGAAAGTTGTGAACTTGAATGTTGATATTGTTCGATAACGAAAGTTTCGAGCTTTGAATTCAAAACAGGTAGAAAAGTGAATTGATTTATGAAAGTTCATTGATTTGCTTGTTTAGACAACAAAAGTTGATAGATTTATCTTTAAAGGCATGATCTTTATCCTTCACATGAGTTTGTATGCATAATTATGTCGTGGTAAACCTTGTCCTAGACTTTTTATCACTTGAATTTTTTTCGTTTTCACTCACGAATATACTCGTTACCGAGGTATCTTAGGTCGGTACCGAGCCTGCAGTTGAAACATGTTTTTTTGGTTCCGACTTGTAAACCGAGCCTCGTTAGTTTTTTTGTTTCCGACTTGTAAACTTAGAGACCAACGCCTCTTTCTCGCCACCATAAATCTTCGAATCTCAGTTGTTCGGTCTCAAGGGTTGAAGCCGATCGAGCCACACCATCGCCGCCGCACCACAAGAAGCTCTTGTCGGGATTGTCCTCGTAGTTGTGCAATCGGAGGCCACCTCACTGTTCATATGCTCCCTTGTTCCGGTAAAGTTCAGCCTTCCTTTGTTTTGTGTTTGATCATCGATGACTACTTTCCGGCACCGTTCCCTCACCTTCTTTCTCCTTCTTCGGTAGCATAGAGCCGAGAAAGCGCCTTCGCGCAAAGATTGACGGTGGCTTTGCCTTCCTTCGTCGGTCACCTTCGTTACCTTCGTCTCGGTTGCAACCTTCCACCTTCTCCTCATTGATTGTGTTTCCAACAAACAGTAGAGATTGGTTCTTACTATATTCGTCGCATTCGGGTCGAGTACCGTCGTGGTCAAACATTAGCCTGCAATTGCACGCGGTGACTAGTCCCCGGTAAGCTTTCCGATCGGTGTTTTCCATCATTTGTGACCTTTATTCCGGGTTGTATGCTTTCATAGCATGTTGTGGGTCTTCAGTTTATGATCCGGGTAAGGGATAAGGTCGAGAGTTAAAGAGGGTTGGATGCCGGAGGAATTTGTGGGCAAGTTTGGGAACCGCCGGTGTTCCTGTCCAGTACAGGGGACGGACTGAGGGTGATATGCGTAGGAGATTGTTGGTTTAATTAAATTCACATGGTGTTAGAAGTATGTATCTGGTTTATAATCTTGGTGTTTTGTCCTTTATATATATATAGGTTTAATTACGTGGTAATTTAATGTGTTAGTAACTCTTGCTTTAGGAAGTCATCAGAGGATCGATGTCTAGATTAGTTTAATAGGTTGAGTTACTTAGTTAACTAGCTAGTCTACCTAATAAGTTCGTATTCTTGTGTTTTTGTATTTTTTTAAAGAAATATTTAAGGGTGAATTCTTAATTGTCTAAGTATGGTTTAGTTAAGAGAGATAGTTAGCTATAGGTTGGTTGAGTTTGTTGGGTGGGTGGTCATGGATACCGTGTTAATTTTTTGGATCGAGTAATTAGTAGTTAGGTTTAATAGTTTTCTTTTGGGTCACTGGGTGTTGTTTTTGAACGTCGTTTAGTATGGTTCAGCTCCTATCTAACCTAATCTCACATATTAATAATTCTACTAGGGAATCGCTTTCTTTCGCGCACTTAATCCATCTTCTTCAAAGGATCCCTAGTTTCAAGGTAAGTCGTTTTCGATTTGCTCCATTCTTTTCTACCTTGTTAGATTTTCTGCCGTTATTGCAGGATTGGTTTTGGGAACTAGTCCCGAGTACTTTTTTTAATTGTTTTGAACTTATTGGTGTGATGTGTGTACAAAATGGTTTTGAATGCATTTTTCGGAAATAGATTTTTGAAACATTTTCTCTGTGTTGGTACTGTTTTCGACACGACCCCATCGTAGCTAGAGGAGAGAAAGAGTTGTCTATGTATGGTTCGTGTGATAGGGAAACCGTGCCCCTTCAAAAAAAATATTATCTATGTGTTTTTTCAAGTGCTCCAGTGGAGGCTTAACCGGATTTAGAAGGGAGATTGTGAAGTAGAGTGAGAGGGCCTGCCTGTGCACTCGGTGCGGGGTTGAGCGCCTTGGAGGTTGGATTGTGAGATGGAGGAATTGCATTGTTGTAAGATTGTATTTGTGAATGTGTATATGGCTACGTGTGACTAACAAAAACTAATTTAGGTATTGGCCTTTAGAGTTATGGGTGCGTTTGTGGACTTGGATGTTGACCTGAGACATGTTTCTCAAACTTCTTGCAATTTCCACATTCTTTCTAACTTGATAGATTAGTAGCTGACCCATTAGGGAATATTTTTCAGTACAGGTATGAACCAGGGAACCGTGCATGAGTCGAGGTCAGATGGCGGTGTGGTGAAGAGCGCATGTCATAGTAGGGTCGGGTTTACTTTGGGTACTTTTCTTATATTAGGGAGTTGAATTTATCATTATGTTGGATTTATTATCATTTGGTGTTTATTATTGTTACTAGGTTAATTCGTTAATGAAAGGATTTTGTCGGTTTGAATATTTATGTTTTCGGGAATTCATGCATAACTATGTTTTCTAAGTTTTATTAAATGAAGGGTTGGATGTTTTTATAATGTTTTCTCATCGTGCCCGCATTGCAAGATCCTAAAGTGTTGTTGTCAACCCATTTAAGTAGTACCTTGTAAGGTCTACTACTAAGTAGCGTCCCGTGGAAAGACGGGGTGTTACAAATTGGTATTAGAGCCAGGTTGACAACATGGCACATGGAACCGACCATCGAGTGTACCCGAGGTCCAACTTAAAACCAAAACGGCCGGTGTTTTCAAAATGTTTTAATTTAGTTAGGCATGTTGCATATTGGGGGTAGGTGACACGTCGCGACTCCGCCACCATCAGTTGAAGGACCTCTGATAGTTTAGTATTTTTAACCTTCTAATTCTTAGTGTAAGGTTGACAAAAGATAATCTTGTTCGTAGTGCATGTTAGAATTATTAGGGACGTGTAAGGAAACAACAAGACTTGGATTGAAGTGTTGGGTTATATGGTCTCCAAGAGCTTCGTAGTACCGGTCATTGAGTAGTGAATCTAGTATAAGAGGAGGCAGGAGTGGTCGACATAGAAGAGAATTGGGCAAGCTTAAGCAAATCTAACCTAATCATCTAAGTTATTGAATTGGAAGTGGTCGATCTCCAACTAAGAACGTTGGTTGAAGAAAGGATGTTGCTAGTTTTAGGAGGAGTTGAACACCTGACTTAAGGAGATTATCGTGGATTTCGGAGTTGAGGATAATAAGGGAATGTAGTTATTCACCACTGATCTCATTTACACAGAATCGGATCATATAATAAGTGAGTGGTAGGTCGAGATCAACTCATTGACAAGGTAAGTTCATGCATTTTGAATATATGCGGACTACATTGAAGGATGTGTGCGAGACAACGAGAATGGTAACTCCGACATTGGAGGTTGTGAGATATAGTAGTGTGAAGGTAGGGAATGAAGGACTCAATGGAGACTATGACAGGAATTCTCATGGAAATCACTGTTGGCAAGGTTATCGGAAAAGAAGACAGGGCTACTTCACGGATACCTTTGGCTAAAGAATACCGTGGTTCATGCTTGCATGAGAAGAGGAAGATTGGGCAGTGCCATATGAAAAACATGCGTGTTACTAAGATATTGATGGACGGTGGAGTTAGTGATGGGTAATAAGAAAGTTTTGTGAATGATTCTCGAGAAAGTAGTAACCATAGCATGGCACTATCAAGTACCACCGTCGGATTTTACACCACCACTACCACCGTCGGATTTTCTACCGCATTACCCAGATAGTTAGATTCTCTGTGAGTTCTTCTCTTTCTCTTTACTTTTTACTATACTTTGGGGACAAAGTATGTTTTAAGCATGGGGGAAGGGGGGTTACTTTTGCATTGCATATAGTTGCATTAGATTAGACATATTTAAATTTTTGCATGCATTGATTAAAATCTTGAAAAATGAAAAAAAAAATCAAAAAAATTTGAAAAAACTACAAACAAATATTGCACTTAGGTTCTTATTTCCTTATTGTTTGATTCCTCTTGTGTTTCTAAGCTAAGGATGAATCCTAACCCATGATTTGCATGATATGCTGAAGTTTATATGATATGAGCATGATCATTGATTAATTACTTTGACTATAGGACTGAGCATGTATTTAGCTTGAGTTTTAGATTTATTCTAAACTTCTAGACAAAGATTTGCCTTGTGAGATTTTTGGCTTTTCATTTATTATATTTGTTCTCTACATTTTTGAGTGTATCACCATGATTTTCTAGCTCTAGAACTTGCGTTATGACTCTTTTTCAAGGCTGCTTTATATGATTGAAGGCATGACATTAAAATGATTGAGGCAATGTTTCTTATAAGTCTATTATTTCCCTTCGTACCTTACAAGATCCATGTTCTTGATACCACATTTCTTTTGAGCTTTAAACCTATTTTTGATAACTCCACAAAATTTTCCTGGCCTAATAAGCTTGACCCATTCGGGATTTAGGACTTTAGGTTGTGTTTTTGTTTTGTGGGATTTTTGTATGAGTATGGGGGAGGTGGAAAAGAGGAAATACAACTCTTGGTTGCAAAGTGAAAAAAAATGAAGATGAAAGTATTTTGCAAAGCAAGGAAAAAGTTGAATACAAGTGTTAGTAATCTTCCTAAGTGTAAGAGAAAGAGTTGAAGAAGAGGCAAGGAAAAAGAAAAAAAAAGTGAAGAAAGAAACAAAGTGTTTGAATGAGAGTATATGGAATTGGAAAAGAAAGTTTGGGAAACTTGATGAAAAGTGTGTTGAAGTTTGGGCTTTAGGATTAGTTCTTTATCCCAGATTTAGCACTACAAGCCAAATATGATCCCTTCAAAATTTCTCTTCACCTTGGCCCCATTACAATCCTTTAAAAATACCTCATGATTTTTGTTATGTATTTGATCCCCATCGGTGGAGATTTAGAACTCTGATGCAAGCTTATGGTAGTCTAGTTTTCATGGCTGATTTTGGGTGAAACACATACCTTTAAACACTTGAGAGTTTGAGTGCAAACAGATTTACCCTGGTGAGGTCTAGAATGAATGAATCATCTTTGCTTTTTGCTTGTTATAATGCATGCTATGAAGTCTTGGCCGGGTTTTGATTATATATGAAATGCTTGTTTGATTATAAGATGGATGTATGATTGCATTTCTATGGCGTGACTTGGATTTATGTCTTGTATGAGGACAAGCAAGGGTTAAGAATGGGGTAATTTGATAGCTTGCATATAGGTGTAGCATAGGATGTATATTTATGTTTATTTTGCATGGTTTTAGTTTATTTTAGCTTAGTTCTTAGGTTTTTAGATTTTCTAGGAAATTCGGGCTTTGCGTTTTTTTCGTTCGGTTTTGCAGATCTTTAGGTACACAAGCATGGTCGGGATGGATCTTAGGGGTCTATGGTGGAGTTTAAGGAAGCTTAGACTGATAAAAGTTAAGATTGGAAGATCCAAGACCTAAGAGCTTGTGTGAAAAGAACGCTTAAACCCGGGCTATGCATTGGAGTTCTTATTTTGACACCTCTATCGTGCAATGCTTGGTTTGGGAGTTATAGTGCTTGTATGAAGCTGAATTTGTTATCACTGTAAAGCTAACTCGAAGAGCTACAATTCATATTTTTACTCGGAGTCCAAATTCTAACTCGAAGGGGGTGAAAACAGCATCTGAAGTGTCGCCTGAAATGCTGAACCGAGAGTGCTGCGAGCTGGAGAACAAGATGCCGCGGCTGCGCCACTGTATGTTGAGACCGCGCCTGCTGTTTTACGCGGAGAAGTTGGGCCACGTGTTTTGGGCTTCGAGATGGGCTTAAGATAGATCTTGACCGACGTGTTTGATTGTATTTCGGGATAATTTGATCTTTGGATATCTTGTGGGCATTTAAACCTTATTTTTAGTTTTCTCTATCAATTGTCATAAATTGGAATATACTTTTTGGAGGCTAGGGTTTCTTTGGAGAGAGTTTTCTCAAAGGAGCAATCTTTAAACCTCTTGTAAGTTTGTTTTTAATTTAATTATGCATTGCTAAATTCATTGTGTTTGGCTAGTTATTGAAATCATAAATTCCTTAATATTGTGAGGTTTGATTGATTCTCATCAACTTGAATAGGTTTTATTCCCTGTGCTTAATTGAATCAGAATTATTCTAAGGTTTTGTTAGATTAGCTACCTAATATTATTTCTGGGATAATTTACAAATAATCTGATCAAGTCCCGTTCGGGATTGGTTAGATAAAGTAGCAACTATAATTGTTTATACCCGTTCGGGCTATTTAGTTGTAAAAGGGAATAAACCACAGATAACTTGATCAACTGTTTGTGTTGAGTATTTGTTTCTATCGATACTTTGGACTTAAAGTTGTCGTTTAATTGAATCTAGACGTTGTTCTAGGTTGTTAGATGATTAGGATTGTTCAGACTGTTAGCTCTTTCAACTAAATATAAAGTTTTGGATAATAATCCACGGTAGATTATTCAAGGGAATTGAGAATCAAGAGAATCGATATAAGCATATCTATGATGGATTTAACTAGTTGAACACGCTTTTCTCATACTTGTTTCTTACAAACATATTTACATTCATATTTATTTTTCAGTTTGCATATTAGTTTAGATAAATCAATCATAAACCCCCTTTAACTTCGTAATATTATTTAAATACAAGTAAACTAAGTCCTTCGGGGTTCGACCCTTGCTTCCACTATACCTAGGTTAGGAAGTTAGGATAATTCCTTGACAGTGCTTTTACAGCGACATAAAAGTGCTCGTCAATAGGACAACAAAGGATAAAGGCCTTTTTGGATACTAACAATAATACCAGAATGATGGTAAAAATGAATCAATTCAGGGGAAGCTAAGGATATGATCCTGGACACAAGGAGAGGTTAGATAGGTTGTTGAACGTGGATTGTATTGGTTAGTCGAGACCAGTTCGTCACAAGTCAAGTAGTGGATGCAAGTTTTGGATATCTAAGTCATGTGAACAGTTGAACATGTTTTCATGGGGATTTTTCATGACTACAAATCCAATGAGAAGTAGATCTTGTTAGTTACATCAAGTCATAGATTAGACTGCTAAAGCCAGTTTCTCAATGCCTAGACCGAATCGTGATGTTGGAATTGAATACTAGAGTGATGGAGTTATGGCAAAGGAGTTAAGGCATCGAGTGCACTTCCACGAGAGGTTCGATTGGGTTCGCAAGAAGTTGAACTTGAAGCTAGAATTAAGAATCTGTTGTCATGAAATATTGCTCGATTCGATTGACCATAGTGAAGTTCGTCATTCTCTAGATTTGGTTAGTTTCAATTGAGGACTTAAGAGGAGGATGTCCAAAATATAACTACATGTGATATGAGCATTGTGAAGGGTGTATCGAATGTTGTGAAGTTAACTAATGTCCAGTAGGGTGTGTGAAGAACAAGCTTCCTTCTTGGAGACTGCATTGATGATTAAACAATACCATTGATATGTAAGGCTTGTGGAGTATGTTTCGGATAAACGAGGAGCATGTTGGGAACATGTGACTCAAATTGAGAAAATAAGAATTGTTCTAGAAAGAATCGAAATTATAGTATGTTACAAGTATCTTTGAAATGGGAATGCGTCACAAAACATATGCAAGGAAAAATTAAACTTTTGGTGGGGCGTAAGAAAGACTCCTAGTCTAAACCACCATTGACCAGATTAAGTGTAATTAAGGAAACCATTGGGAAGTTAGGGTACCAAAAGAGTTGAGGCTAGTTGAAGGGTAGGATGACTTGTATACTAAAACTGCCTAAATCACATGGTTGGGTGAGATATGTCAATTCTAATAATGCCTCAAATCCATAAGAAGTGTGCTACAAAAGAAAAGATTAAGTAATCGCCTATGCATACCGGGAGATAAAGTCATAGGATCCATGTGAGCAGAAACAAGATAAGGAACGAATGACCAAATCCAAAGTTTGGACACTACCGTAAGTATATGCTGAGTCTGGAAAGAAAAACAATGACTTTAAAGCACCTCCTGAAGCTAAAGGAGCAAGGATGACTCAGGTTATTCGAATAGCATGACTTGGAAGTTCAGTGACATTCAACAAAGAGATTTAGGAAGAATACATTGAAATGAGGATAAATGAAGTGTGTTACTTCGACTCTATGATACAGGGTCGTAGGGTGAAAAGCTAGGCAATTATGACTTAGGGGGAGACTTTGTTCACTTAATCGATCCATAACTTACATGAAAAAAAATTGGATGAAGGATTGGAACCGCAGTAGAAGTTCAGGGATGCTATGACCAAGTCATGTAAGAGAGAATATCAATCTAGTAGGTGGAGAAATTCAATGGAGTTATGACACATGTGTGGGTTGGATAATAATAGCGACAACCTAACGTAACCAGGAGGAAATTACCTGTTAAAGGTGGGCAGTTTACGATTAAATTTCGGCAGCAAGGGTATAAGGCATAGGGTAAGTAGTTTCATTTCATGCCAGCTTACCATTCACGAACAAATGGCCAATCTTAGAGGACGATTCAGACACTAGAGGACATGTTGAGGTTTTGTGTGCTAGACTGGGGAGGTCACTGGTTAGATCACTTGGTTTTGGTGGGGTTTGCTTATAATAACAATTGGCACTCCTCAAATTTAGATGGCCCCGTATAAGGCTTTAAATGGGCGAAGATGTAAGACACTGCTGTGTTGGGATGATCTCTTACATGTAGTAGGAGAGAGGCCACATATGATTGAGGAGACGATTGGAAAAGCGGCTTTGATTCAGGAAAGAATGTTGGCTGCCTAGAGTCGCAGAAGTCCAATGCGTTTAAGAGGCGTCGACTGCTAGAGTTTGAGACAGGAGCACACATATAGTTGAGGGTGTCGCCTACTCGTGGGGTCAGAAGATTTCGGGGTGAAAAGGAAGCTAAGTCTCCGCTATATTGGTCCATCCGAGATAGTAGAGAGAGTGGGCGATGTCACCTAAAGGTTAGCATTGCCATCGTATTTGGATCGAATTCATCTTGTTTTTCGTGTTTTACAGCTGAGATAGTATGTCCAAGATCCTAGTCACAAACTTAATTATAAGGAGTTGGAGGTGGAGTTAGATCATACTTTTCGAGAGTAGCCATTTAAGAAATTGGACCGATGAATGAAGAAGCTACAGAACAAGGAGATTCCTTTAGTACTAATGCAATAGTCTCAACAAGGAGTTGAGGAAGCCAGTTGAGAAACCGAGTCTAGGACAAGCAAGTTAGCCAGAACTCTACCCGAGTGTAGTAGATGTTTTTGAGGAGAGGGTTAACATTTAGTGAGGGTGCATATTTGATGTTTGTTTATGTGACTGTCTACTTCTTCTTACTTGACTATTTGATTGCTTGGTTATCGTGCTATATATTTAGTTTGTTTAATATCACATGTGTTCCTTATCGGTAAATTTCGGTTCGAGGATGAACCCCTTTAAGGGGGAGAGGTTGTGAAACCTCGGGATACTGTTCTTTCGTTATAGAAGTTTCGGGACGAAACTTTCTTAAGAGGGGTAGTATGTAATATTCGGGTTCGTTTTTCTTCTAGGCTGGAAAACGCGTTTCTTAGATGACAAGCAATCGAGTTTCTTGTTTCACAAGTAATCTCGTAAGATGGATTAGTTATTAATCCCACGAATTATCCTTTAAGCAAGTCACAAATTATATATATATATATATATATATATATATATATGTTTATATGTATTTCTCTATCCAAAGTTTACCTTATCTTTTTGTTAGTTTCGATCAACCGCAACAAATTCTATCTTATCTAACTAATTAGATAGACACCTAATTAACCCTAATCCTAATCTATCTTCCTCCAAGCCTCGTTAGTTTTTTTGGTTCCGACTTGTAAACCGAGAGACCAACTCCTCTTTCTCGCCACCATCAATCTTCAAATCTCAATTGTTCGGTCTCGAGGGTTGAAGCCGATCGAGCCGCACCATGGCGCTGCATCACAAGAAGCTCTCGTCGGGATTGTCCTCGAAGTTGTGCGCCCCGAGGCCACCTTACTGTTCACATGCTCCCTTGTTCCGGTAAAGTTCAACCTTCCTCTGTTTTGTGTTTGATCGTCGGTGACTACTTTTCAGCACCGTTCCCTCACCTTCTTTCTCCTTCTTTGGTAGCGTAGAGCCGAGAAAGCACCTTCGAGCCAAGATCGACGGCGACCTTTGCCTTCCTTCGCCGGTCACCTTTGTTACCTTTGTCTCGGACGTAGCCTTCCACCTTCTCCTCATTGATCGTGTTTCCAACAACCAGTAGAGATCGGTTCTTACAATATTCGTCGCATTCGGGTCGAGTGTCGTCGTGGTCAAACATTGGCCTGCAATTGCACGAGGTGACCAGTCCCCGGTAAGCTTTCCGATAGGTGTTTTCCACCATGTGTGACCTTTATTCCGGGTTGTGTGCTTTCACAGCATGTTGTGGGTCTTCAGTTTATGACCCAAGTAAGGGATAAGGTCGGGCGTTAAAGAGGGTTGGATGCTAGAGGAATTTGTAGGCAAGTTTGGGAGCCGTCGGTGTTCGTGTCTAGTACAGGGGACGGGCTGAGGGTGATATGCGTAGGAGATTGTTGTTTTAATTAAATTCACATGTTGTTAGCAGTATGTATCTCTGGTTTATAATCCTGGTGCTTTGTCCTTTATATATATAGGTTTAATTACGTGTTAATTTCATGTGTTAGTAACTCTTTCTTTAGGAAGTCATTAGAGTATCGATGTCTAGATTAGTTTAATAGGTTGAGTTTCTTAGTTAACTAGCTAGTCTACCTAATAAGTTCGTATTCTTATATTTTCGTTTTTCTTAAGAAAGATTTAATGGTGAATTCTTAATTGTCTAAGTATGGTTTGGTTAAGAGAGATAGTTAGATATAGGTTGGTTGGGTTGTTGGGTGGGTGGTCATGGATACCGGGTTAATTTTGTGGATCGAGTAATTACTAGTTAGGTTTAATAGTATTCTTTTGGGTCACTTGGTGTTGTTTTTGAAGGTTGTTTAGTATGGTTCAGCTCGTATCTAACCTATTCTCACAAATTAATAATTCTACTAGGGAATCGCTTTCTTTCGCGCACTTAATCCATCTTCTTCAAAGGATCCCTACTTTCAAGGAAAGTCGTTTTCGACTTGCGCGGTTCTTTTCTATCTTGTTAGATTTTGTGCCGTTATTGTAGGATTGGTTTTGGGAACTAGTACCGAGTACTTTTTTTTAAATTGTTTTGAACTTATTGGTTTGTTGTGTGTGTAAAATGGATTTGAACTCATTTTATCGGAAAGAGATTTTTGAAACGTTTTCTGTGTGTTGGTACCGTTTACGGCACCGCCGCATCATATCTTGCGGAGAGGAACAGTTGTCTATGTATGGTCCGTGTGATAGGGAACCGTGCCCCTTCAAAACGAAAAAATATTATCTATGTGTTTTGGCAAGTGCTCTAGTGGAGGCTTAGCCGGGGTTAGAAGGGAGATTTTGAAGTAGAGTGAGAGGACCTGTCTCTGCACTCGGTGCGGGGTTGAGCGCCTTGGAGGTTGGATTGTTGTAAGATTGTATTTGTGAATGTGTATGTGGCTTCGTGTGACTAACCAAAATTAATTTAGGTATTGGCCTTTAGAGTTATGGGTGCGTTTGTGGACTTGGATGCTGACTTGAGACATATTTTTCAAACTTCTTGCAATTTCTGCATTCTTTCTAACTTGATAGATTAGTAACCGACCCTTTGGGGAATATTTTTTAGTTCAGGTATGAACTAGGGAACCATGCATGAGTCGAGGTGAGATGGCGGAGTGGTGAAGAGCACATGTCATAGTAGGGTCGGGTTTACTTTGGGTTCTTTTGTTATATTAGGGAGTTGAATTTATCATTATGTTGGATTTATTATCATTTGGTGTTTATTATTGTTACTAGGTTAATTCGTTAATGATAGGATTTTGTCGGTTTGAATATTTATGTTTTCGGGAATGCATGCATAACTATGTTTTCTAAGTTTTATTAAATGAAAGGTTGGAAGGTTTTATAATGTTTTCTTGTCGTGCCCGCATTGCAACCCATTTAAGTAGTACTTGGTAAGGTCTACTACTAAGTAGAGTCCCGTGGAAAGATGGGGTGTTACAAAATTTATTTGTTGTCGAGTTAAATCTGCCCTTCAACAAATTAGTTTGGTTGTCGGGGAGGCAACTGTGTTTGTTTGTTTACTTGTGGGTCTGGGAATAGCCATACCCCATTTTTGTTTTTAATTTTGTGTTCTTTTGTTTGTTTTCTCAGCTTATGCCAACAGGACGTCGAAGCCTCGAGTTTGATAACACCAGTTATTATTTCTCCACCACAGAAGAAGAGAAAACCAAGCTATGGCGATAACTCTTGAAGAGATAGCTCGACAGATGGCTGAGCTACAAAGGCAGCTCGATGCCACAAAGATTGAAAACACCACTCTATAGCAAAGACTCGATGCCTGTCCGAGGAATGTCAAACAATACATGCATCCAGAACTGAGAGTGCCAGAGTATGCAATCGTGCTTCTGGAGATAGAGAAGACTTTTGAGATTAAGTCCCAATTTATATCCTTAATAAAACGGGCTCAGTTTGAAGGGGAACCTATTGAGTGCCCTATGGAACATATTAAAAACTTTCTTGATTTATGTGGCACTATTGTTGTTAAAGGTGTCTCACTAGAATATTTTCTATTAAAAGCTTTCAGGTGGTCTCTTACAAGAAAGGCCCTGAGCTGGTTGGAGAGCTTACCTCCTAAGTCTATCAGGACTTGGAAGGCTTTGTACGATCAATTTCTAACAAAGTTTTTCCCTCCTTCCAAGACAACGGAGTTGAGAAAACGAATCACCTCCTATCACCAGCTGCCTAACGAGACCTTTGTGGAGACATGGGAGAGATTTAAGGAGATGCTCAGACAGTGACCCACTCATGGGCAACCACCATATGTGCTCCAAGAAGTCTTCTTTTAGGGGATTAATGCAGAAACGAAGAACAGCATCAACATGCACACTGCATGCGGCTTTATTGAGATGGATCTCACTGCTACATGGGAGGTGTTGGACAAGCTGACCAACTACGATTCTATGTATGGAGCCCAACAGCCACCTCAACCACAGAAGCGTCTCTACATGCCTAATAAAGACGAAGTTGATCCCGATGTCAAAAATCAATTTCTACAATATGAGATCAACCGTCTAAAGCAATAGGTAAGTATTCTGAAAACCTCTCAACCTTGTACAGAGTGTGGCTCTTCTGTCCATAGTACTTCTGCTTGCACTAACATCGAGCAGGTTAGAGCCGCTGAGACATATGTTGAGATGAATTACATGAGAGTTCAATACAGGAACCCACCTAATAATTTTGACAGGCCAAACAACTATCTGGCCTGGGAAATCACGCGGAAAGGAACTATTCTTCAAAACCCCGATGAGTATAAATGGTTGGAAGTTGAAAGTTGTATAGTTCGGAGGTTGGATGCCTCTGAACTATTCTTTTTGAGGACCAAGCCCCCATGAATTTGGGGTATGAGTGGTTGAAGTAAGTAGAGAAGTACGGGGCCTCTTCAAAAGAAGTCTGGTGCGGGAATTTGGTGAGTCTTTTGGCGAGAGGCTCGGTGTCGACCTCACGCGCTACACTCAAAACCTTCCTCAGAAGCCAGACTCGAAGTATTGGTTCTCTTCCAGCATCTTTGTGAGGATTCATGATGGAGTCACCACCAAGGTGCTTGGACAAGTGGTGCCGATTACTCGGGCTAAGTTGGAGTTGCTCTATGTCCCAAACTGGTATGAAGCTTGGACGTCTCATCCGTTCCCATTGGAAAAAAATCCTCGAGATGAGCCATCGTTGAGTGAATATGAGACGAGATACGATAGAGAAGGAGCTACCATGTATGAACACGAGGCAGCTACGGAGGAGCTCGGTATCGAGGATGATGACCTCTGTACCGAGGTACTTGGCAAAGATGATAACCTCGATAACGAGCAACCTGGGCTCGATACTGAGTATTTTGAAGTCAATACCGAGGCATTCAACTTCGGTAACTAGCCTGCTCCTCCGCCTACCGAGCCTCTCTTATACGACATGGTGCCCTACACCCCGGTCATGTATTAGGACCACTTCCAGCCCCAAGATCACTACCAACCGCCGCCACGGCCCACCTATTCTGGATCAAGTATTCCTCCTCCATGGTTCGATGATATGTCCTTCCAGATGCAACATCTAAACTTGCAGAAGACGCAACTCACTCAGCGGATGGAGCATTGGGAGGGTGTGTATTCCGCTCGCATGGCTCTTGGATATGCGAGGCATCAACAAGCGGATACTCATTGGAGGACGATCGAGCAGTGGGTGACGGTTGATGAGGAGCGCTAGAGGATCATGTATGAGTTCATGGGCAACTTTGAGCGCCAGTTTCCACCACCACCACGGAGATGATTCAGCTTCAAACGATGTTTCTTCTGCTTCTTTTGTTTATCTTGTGAGTTTCTTTCTTTTCCCTATTCTGTTCTTTTGATTTGCTTTATTACAGTGGGGACATTGTAATTTTAAGTATGGGGTAGGGAGGGAAAAGAAAGCTTGCTTGTTTGTTTTGTTTTGTTTTTTTAGTTGTCTGTTTAGTTGCATGTTTAAGTTGTTCTTGTTTTTTTTGAATAAATCATAAAAATCACAAAAAAAAAATGAAAATTTTGAAAATTCTAAAAAGATTTTATAGAACGGATGAGTACCCTGTCTTTTGGTTCTATGATAGTTAATTGCTCGCATTACCATGTAATTTCCTTTTAGCATGTTTTTGATGGTATAGCCTGAGTCTTATGTTGAAAATGTTTTTATAGTGGAATAGCATATGATGAAATTGAGCATGCATAACTGTTAGCATGAGTAGTTGCAATCGAACAAAAATTGCTACCTTGTGAGTTACTTTTGTCCTTATAGGGAGAACATTAAAAATCCCTCTTCTTTTCTTGTGTGATTTTCTCTCTTTATGCATATTATCTCTTAGAATTGTGATGGTTATCTATTTCTCAAGACTTGTATAAGATTTTTAGTTCATTGCATGTAAAGTCATATGATAGAGAACTTACTTTTCATGAGCCCTATTAATCCCTATCCACCCTTTGTTATTATCCTCTTTTTGACAACCAATTTGAGCTTTGGCCTTTTATTTGTTGCTCCAAAAAATTATTCCCTAGCCGAGATAAGCTTGACCCTATCGGGGGATTATGACTTAGTTGGAGAGGTATGTTTTTGTAGAGTGCAAAATGTTATGTTTTGGTTCAAAATGAGGGTTTTGGTGGGGTAGATTGGAAGTCTCTTGTTCTATTATGTAAAAAGATCTCTTGGTAGAAAGAATGCACAAAAGGAAGAAAAGGAATATTTGGATCGATATCGGCCAATGTGGGCTCGATACCGATGGAAAAAAGGAAGAAAAATCGAGAAAGAGGAGAAAAGTGTAGCTCGTTACCGACCCTCTCAGGTCGGTATCGAGGCAAGTCGAAAAGAAAAAAATGAAGAAAAAAAACATGAAAGAATGAGAAAGGTGTGCAGAAAGTTTAAAGTTTTAAACCAGAGATTCTTTATGTTTCTAAGAGGCTTTCTAAGATTAATTGGTGAGTGAAGAGTGTGCTTCAAAGTTTAAGTGAGTTTGGTATTTGTTTATGAGATTTTTGGTGAGTTATGTGAGTTTTTAGGAGTCTATATTCCCGGATATTATTAGCACCACATAGCCAAATTATTTTCACGCCTTATTACAACCCGGACGAATTGAAACTTCTATGAAGTTTTTCATTGAGCCTAAGTTCTCTTGATGATTTTTGCGTGTTTTGACAAATCTTTGGTAGAGATTTTGGTGATATAAGTTTCAATTTATTTGAGTTTTTGCATATAAGATTGAGTTGAGAAAAGAAATTATAAGCCCAAACACATGAGAGTTGAGTGAAACACTTTATCCTTGGTGAGGTAGGATTGTAGTTGCTTATGTCTATTAGTGCTTATATATGTGTGTAAGGTTAATAGTCATTTGCTATTTTGGCTATGTTTTTTATGTTGCTTTTTAGATGAAGGCTATAGCTTGATAAGTATGATGATTGGTTTTGGTTAATGTGTAGTGATTGCTTGAGGACAAGCAAGTCTATGTATGGGGTATTTTGATGTTCGTGTTTTTAGTATTGTTTTTAGGTGTCTTTCTTTGGTTGTTTAGTTTAGTTTTAGTAGTTTTATGTGTTTTTGGATAAATTTACATATTTTGTGAAAAGTATGGAAGCTACTTCGTTTTGTGTCTTTTTGTAGGTTTTTGAAGCGGAAAGGAGCATTTCCAAAAGAGTTGAAGACAAGTGGTGAATGATGGAAAGTATAAGGGAAAGAGAAGAAGGATATGTCGTGAAGATCATCGGTGAAGTCCCAAGAGAAGCTGTGAAAAGTGCAAATAGACCCGAAACAAAGACCTCTTTATCCACCTGTGAGGGTCAGTACCGAGCTGTGAAAGGAGATTTATTTGGGAGAATTCAGCAAGTGTCTACTGACCCTATGCAGGTCGTTACCGAGGTGACCTGTGTCGGTAGAGCAGCGCCGACTTTCGTAAATTATATCTTTTATCTTGTAATATTTTTAGTTTATAAAGTTTTTATCTTTTAGATCTTTATTGGATAGTTTCCTCTAGTATAAATACCCTTGTTCTAGGTTTGTTTTTTGTGTGGACGTTTTTAGAGAGAGAAGAGACGATAGTTGTGGGAGAATTTCAGCTCGATCGAGAGAGAGTTCGAACTCTTTTTTGTTCTTCGTTGTTTTGAGTCGTGTTCGAACTTGGTTGTAAGACAAGATTTCTTTAATTTCAAGTAAGTTTCAATTCAATGTTTTCTTTCGATCAAGTTGTTTCTTTTTATTTAATTATGAGTGAGTAGTTTACTTCTCTAGGGTCGGGGTTGAAACCCAACATAGTTATGCATGATTGAATGAATGTGTTGATGTGTTGATTGCCTTTTATTCTTTGAATTACTTGTTTATGTTTATACTTAGACGAGAGTTGAAGTAATTTGAGTTTATCGCTTGATCTAAAGAGAAAGTTGTGAACTTGAATGTTGATATTGTTCGATAACGAAAGTTTTGAGCTTTGGATTCAAAACAAGTAGAAAAGTGAATTGATTTATGAAAGTTAATTGATTTGCTTGTTTAGACAACGAAAGTTGATAGATTTACCTTTAAAGGCATGATCTTTATCCTACACATGAGTTTGTATTCATAATTATGTTGTGGTAACCCTTGTCCTAGACTTTTTATCACTTGAATTTCTTTTGTTTTCACTCACAAATATACTCATTACCGAGGTATCTTAGGTCGGTACTGAGCCTGCAGTTGAAACGTGTTGTTTGCTCTGTTTTAGTAGAAACCCAACATCGTTACCGACCTTGACAAGGACGGTATCGAGGGCTATCGTAGTTGTTTTGCTTTTGTTTTGTTTTGTTTTCTTGTTTTCTTAGTGAGTAAACAAATAACCTTTCTTCTCGTGGACGATCCTGACCTCCCTATACTTAGCGTGGTCTTGACTACAAATTTATTTGTTGTCGAGTTAAATTTTCCCTTCAACAAGGATGTGCTTGTTAAAGTTAATGGTCTACTTTTCCCTGCTGATTTCTTTGTGTTGGACATGGAGTCAAATAAGCATGGTAGTTCTATTTTACTAGGAAGACCTTTCTTAACAACTGCCAACACTTAGATAAAAGTGTCTAAAGGATATTTAACAATGGAATTTGATGGAAAAGAAGAAAACTTTGATATATTTGAAAATACTTGAGAAATTCCAAACGTTGAGCGAACGACGTTAAACAAAGGCGCTGCTCGAGAGGCACACCGAGGTAAGTTTGCTTTTCCTTTTTCTTTGTTCTTTTTTTAGTTTAGTTTCCCTTTCAATCTTGCTGGACTAATATACAGTTACTAGGTTCGAAAGAACAATTTTTGGGAAGTTTTACTTCTCGAAACGAGACGTACATGTACTAGTCAGTTGTCGCGGTTTCCAAAACCGCGGTCGTCGCTTAGACCCGTGCCCGCGGGTACTGTTCACGCAAGAAAAAAATTAAAAAATATAAATTATGACGAGATTGCGTGGGTTTTTTTCTGTTGGCCCTACTCCCTCTACGCTCCATTTCTTTCATCTTCTGCCTTTCCTCTTCTACTATTTCTCAAACCTCCATTGAACCACTTTTCTACCCTTCACTCCCATTCACAACCCACCAATTTTTTCCATACACATCTCAAAATTATGATCTTCTACATCTCCATCAACCCCACAATCCTCTCTCCACACCCTCACTTTTTCCACAAATACCTTCATGACCAAGATCACCATTGATCCGTTCTAATGGATTATCATTGTTTTGGTTGAGATTTTTGGAGCCCCTTATGAGAGAAACATTTGATGATGTCAGCAAGGATTTGAAGGATATGACACTTTCTATTGATGAGATGAGATAGTGGCAGGTTAAGTTCTACATGGGAGGTTGGAATGACTATTCTCAATTTCCACCAGGATCAACATACTACAAAAAAAATGATAATGGGCGACAAAATTATGCAACAATGGCGCCAAAAAATATTTTGTCGCCTTAAATAAACTATGGGCGACAAAATACATTTTCGTCGCAAAAAATACGCACAAGGGCGAAAAAACAAGCTTTGCAGCAAAAGGTTGTCCACAATGGCAACGACATCACCTTTAGTCGCAAAACTATTTAGCCAATATAAAACAAATTTATCGCTCCCAAAAAAATTTAAAAAAAAATTTGAACCAAATTATATTTTTATTAAAATAATTTATTACCCAGAGTTTTAGTTTTTGTTAAAGATCTAGGGTCACAAAATATATTTTATATTTTAAATTTGTTGAAGTAAGAGATGAAAATCTTTGAAATGTACAATATGTGCATTTTAAATAGAATTGTATCTTGAACTATTCATATATAGTTTATAGAGTTTGGTTCAAATGAAACAATCTCTTATCCTAAAACGAACTCTTATCCTAAAACGAATGCACTTTTTGTAGTTAGTAGTGCACTTTTCATACTTCAGAGTGCACTTTTTCGCATTTGTACTTTTTGTACTTTTTAGTGCACTTTTCAAAAAAATTTAGTGCACTTTTTCGTAATGCACTTTTTGTATTTTTCAATGCACTTTTATATGAAAAGTGCATTACTAACTATGAAAAGTGCATTTGTTTTAGGATAAGAGTTCGTTTTAGGATAAGAGTTTGTTTCATTTGAACCAAACTCATAGTTTATATCATAATTAATTGTCTTATGGATTTTTTTTTCCACATACCACATTTTAAAAGAGAGATTTTTTTTAAAAATCACGTTTTATGATATTTTTAATTACAATTTTTTATAATATCATTGGTTAAAATAACCACCTACTTCAATTTTGTAGTGAAATTTCATGTTGTCACATTTCTTTATTCATTCTCTTTCAAAAATTATTGATTTTAGCTAATCATTATTAATTAATTTATTTTTGGCAAACACTAGATCAATTCTAGACTACTTTTTAACTACTCTTTTTCATTATTACTACAATAATATGACATACTAATAATAGGTATTGATTTATAGGTTATTAACTAGTTGATGTACCCGTGCATTACACAGAAGCTTTAATAGTTAAATTCTTGTTATAAATATATAGATGTATACTTGTACTTTAATATTTTAGAAGTGAATATTAAATATTAATTTAGATGAGAGAAAATATAAATGTAATGTTTATTGCATATAGTTTAATGAGTTTGGTTCAAATGAAACAAACTCTTATCCTAAAACGTGAAACGAATGCACTTTTCCTACTTAGTAGTGCACTTTTCATACAAAAGTGCATTGCAAAATACAAAAAGTGCAGTATGAAGAAATGCACTACAAAAAGTACGAAAAGTGCACTACAAAGTACGAAAAGTGCAAATGCGAAAAAGTGCACTCTGAAGTAGGAAAAGTGCAGTATGAACTTGGAAAAGTGCATTCGTTTTAGGATAAGAGTTCATTTCATTTGAACCAAACTCATAGTTTAATATCCAAAACTATCCAAAACAAACTTCATTTTCTGACTTAATCATTTCATATATTTGAAACTTGAGTTACTAAATGGAAATCACTATAAAACGAAATAAGATAATATGTTTGAAATAATGCATGAGGAAAAACTTAATATTGTAATAGTGCAATAACTTGCAGTGGTTATGCATCTAAGTTAGTATTCTTTTTCGTGCCTCATAGTATTTTTTGGAATGTGAAGTGGAAAGTTGATCTTCTGTAAAGTTTTCTCCATAAAAACCATACAATATGATTAAATGAATACCGTGATATTTGTTTCCAATAACGCGGAAACTAATTGATTAACCCATTTTTGACTTCTTGATCAAAGATAACAAAATCGGTTGAGCCAGATTCATCGTTGATTGTCAATGTAAGCTTAAACTTGTAACAACATACAATTTATATTAAGAAAATTTATTTGATTGTTTAGAAAATGCAAAGTGGTATGTATATCGATTCCACATAATACAGCTTATAACCTCGTTCCTATATTATAAAAATAGAAATATCTCAATAAATAATATATCATAATCGTAGTACATATGGAAAAATAATGAATGTAACGTGTGAAATATATATTAGATAAACAATCCCTGATTTTTTTAAAGCATTGTAAATATGTTAAATAGGAAAACAGATAATAGAAGAAGGTTTTACCAATAGATGATAAGTATATGTCCATAAAAAAAGTAGTAGATCATTGTATACTAATTACAATAGTAATATTATTATATTATATAATTTTAAGGATTGTAAATACTAAAAAGAAGAAAGGGTAAAAAAAGTAAATTTAAAAATTAAGATGATTATGTGGCATCGTTAGATGGGTGATAAATAAGGATTGTTATATTCATTGAATTTAATTTAAAGATTTTTCTAACCTTAGTAAGATAATCTTGACCCTTAATCTTAACAATTTAGCTACAAATTTTAATAATCATTTTTCAAGGTAATTATAGGTAATCATGACCGATTTTATAAAGGATTTTCTAACTTAGCTTTAACTCTAATCTATTTTTTAAATCACGATCCATTTTCTAAACAGGTGAAATTAAGTCAATTTTATCACAATATCTCAATTTTATATTGTCATCTAAATGTAAATTTCACCAATATAATGTAATATGTCTCATGCCAAAAAAAATCCAAGTTAAATACTTAGGGTCAAAGATTAGATTATATTCTTTTTTATCTTGAATAAAAATACATATCTACTTAATTTAGTCATTTATCATTATTTTTAGAAATCTTAATTTCTGTTATTTATTTATTTAGAATAATTATGATTTCTGAGCAAATAATGTAGTCTTTTTATAACCAACTTATAAAAAATAAGTATCCAACTTAAAAGTCAAGTAAATAGTATCAAAGGTAAAATGAATTATAGTTTACATTTGAACATTTATTAACAAAAGAAAAGCATAAATATATTAGACGAGGTTCTTTCAAAAAAGAAAAAAAATATGTGATGAGATAAAATTTAGATCGTTAATTTAGGGTATGATCTAACGAACCAAAATGTGATCCATGTCAAATAGGTATAAAACCACAGCTATTTCAATCTTAACCGTCCTTAAAAAAAAATCTTAAGATCATAGCCACACACATCTCCTAGCTAGGGTTATAACCAAAAAAATCCTCTCTTCAGCCTTTGGCCGCTACTTCCCCTCTTCAATCTCTGTTCTTCTTCCTCAGATCTCTCATCCCTTCTTCCTCAAATACAAGGTCGTCCTTCTCATAGTCTGTTGTCGCCGCTAAGGCCTGCCTGTCGTCGATTGTCACCGCCAACGCCTACTCGCCGCCTATTATCGCCATCTACGCCTTCTCGTCGTAAATTGTCGTCGTCAAGCATTCCATTCGTCCATTTGAGCCTCCAATACCATCTGGTCGTTGCTAAGCATCTGTGTTGTTTAATGGAATGCAATCTGGTTCCACGACGGTGGAAGGATGAAGCAGAGATGGTGATCGCTCACGAATGCGAGGGTCTAGAGATACAATTTATAACCCGACCCCGTTGTAGCACGTGGTGGGTGTCGAATGCTCGGGAAATCTACTCGATTGAGGTGCCTAAACACTAGAAAGCTAGAAAGGAGAACTTAAAACAAAGGAAAACAAAGAGAACAGTCGGGACCGACACAAGTGTCACGCCGGGCCCGATGTTGGCGACAAAGAGGGAAGTCGGGACCGACGTAGAGCAAGTCGGGCCCGATGTAGCTGGTTTTGTCGAACTCAAAGATTGAAAGTAGATCTTGGGCTTTTGGGTTCCTTCTCTAGTAGATTAAGTGTTGGGACGTTGTTGGGACCTCTGGTTCTAAGCAACGGATCAACGATTCACTTCTCTTTAAGTTTTGATAATGACAAATACCATAGGGAACTAATGTGGTTTGTTCAAGTATTTCTAAGGAACACAGGTACAACCAAGAACTCCTATGAATGACAAAGCCACTGCTAGCCACAATGAAGAGTTTCCATCAAGGGAACTCTGAAGAGGAAAGTTCCCATGAAGTGGGAACTCCCAGAAACAAACAAGAAAACACAAGCTTACAACGATGAAGAGTTTCCATCAAGGGAACTCTGAAGAAGTCAGTTCCCATGAAATGGGAACTCACATGTGAAGACAACGACCGTTCAGCGCAGATCGCGGGATTCTGTCTCAGACAGCCAGAGGGAACAGTCTGAGGATCAGACTGTCACGCTTCATCCAACGGTCCGATTGATTCAAGAAGTTGACCTAGTTCAAACCAAAGTCACATGTGAAGAAAGTACAACTTGGGCATCAAGCAAAGGGCATTTTGGACACAAACGAAAGATGCGACTGCCCAAGACAAATGGACTATAAAGCCAAATGAATAGTACTCGGTCTGAGTACTTCTCCCAGAACTTACAAACACCCACATCAGAGAAAAGAAAGAAAAGGAAGAGAAGTCCCCGCCGACGAGTGTGTGATCTCGACGACGGTGAAGCTGAAGTTCCCTGGAGCAAGGGAACTGAGAAGTCAGCGTAAGGTTTGAGTTACTTGTGTTTTGTTGTTGTGAGCTTAGGAACTCAGTTGAGAGGATTTACTAGTGTTGCTAGAGTTAGGAAGAACTTGTAGGAACAGAGAAGTGTAAATCCGGCTGTGTAACTAAGGAACAAAGCAATCAATATAAGTAAGTCATTCAAAATCCTCCAAGCGGAGGTAGAGGTTTACCCATACAACTAGTTGGTTGTAGTGGGGTTCCTCTATAAAGGAACTGTGCCTTTCACTGTTTTTATTACTTGCGATTATTTACTTCCGCTGCCTTAGGAACAGCTTAATTGCCAGTTCCCAAGCTCACTGCTAACCGATTACGATTCAACAATTGGTATCAGAGCGAGCGCTCTAGATTTGTGTTAGCATCGCAGGTGCCAAAATGGCTCAGGAACTTACTCAGGTGGGGAACAATACCAGCAAGCCGCCAAGGCTTATAACAGGAAGATTTGAAAGCTGGCAACGCGACATGAAAGATTGGATGCGTGGCCAAGACTACCAAGCCTGGTGCGTCATCGAAAGGGGGAACTTCGAAATCGATCCAGCTATTGTCAACGATCTCTCAAAGTGGGGTCCCAACGAGTACAAGTGCATGGAGGCAAACTACAAAGCAAAACAGTATCTAAAAAGGTCCATGTGGGTACAAGATTGTGACAGGGTTGCCAACCTTGACACAGCCAAGGAAATGTGGGAAGCCATCCAACAAATGCACGTTGGGAACTCAGATCTCAGAGAAGATCTTCAAATGAACGCAAAGAGGGAGTTCTACAACTTCCAAATGGAGATGGGAGAGTCCGTCGATAGCTACCAATCCCGGTTTGAAGGACTTTGCACTAAGATGGAAGGATTGGGGATCACAAAAGAAGAAATCACCCACAAAATGAAGGTCCAACAGCTCTTCAATGGATTGACTGGAGAATGGGCAAATGAAAGAACGATGTTCAAGGAAAACCCAGAAAATCGAACGCTTATGCTCCATCAAGTATTTGGAAAGTTAGTGGGACATGAGAAGAGGAAGATCGATGATAAGGAACAAAGTCGAGCTCATCGAGGGATAGCACTCAAGATCGAAAAAATGCTCAAATCAACCCAAGAACAACATCAAGACTCCGAAGAAGAAGAGGATGAAGAGCTAGTCCTTGTGACAAGAGCTCTTCGAAATTTCTACAAAGGAAAGTCTCAACGGAACAGTGGGAACTGGGGAAAGGGACAGAGTTCCCAAACAAAGCCCACAGAGAAGGATCTCTCAGAAGTGACTTGCTACAAATGCAACAGGAAAAGACATTTTGCGAAGGAATGTCCACAAGGAACTGAAGGCAGAAAGCAAGGAAAGAAGGCCTACATCGCTACTTGGAGCGATGATGAAGACGAAGATCCTGAAGCATGGGCACTCCCAGACATGTGTGGCATGGCCATAGGAGAAACCACTGGGGAACAACCCAGTGAGGTAACCACTGAAACTGTTCTTGATTCCTTGAGTAATTATAAAAAACCTGAATTGTTGAAAATTCTTTCAAGTCTTGTTAAAGATAACATAAAACTGCAAAACAAGTTGGAAAAACAGGAACACATAAATTCTCAATTGGTTGGTCTTGAGCCCTGTCCCAACTCCCATGTGTCTCACATCGTAGATCTAGAAAGAGAAATCAAAACTTTAGAGAAAGATGAGAACACCCTCCTGCAAAACCTGAGTAAGACTCCCGAACATCCTGAAGCCTCTAGTTCCCAAATTAAGTTTGTCCCAGCCAGACATGGCATAGGATACAAAGGTGAGTGCTCCAAGAATGGAAAATCACCCCTGAGCGAACATGAGATCCATGAGTGTAGGGCCTTAGAACTCCAGTGCGAGAAACAGAAAAATGCTCATCTCGAGGAGAAAATCAGGGTCCTAGAGAGTGGAAACAATGGTGAGAAAGACTACTATACTGGGAACTCTGGACATAGAATCTATGTCAAAATTGCTAAGGGAAATGGGTCTCGAGTGTACAACAAAGAAACCATGGATAGGAACCGTATCCAGAGACCACACCCAAAATACTACCTGGGAGAATACTACAAGACATGTTGGCACTGTGGTGCTCATGGGCACTACAAGGATGCATGTCCCAAGAAGAGAGCCCAAACCCCTAGAAGCCATGAGTTCCCAAACAGACAAAAACGTCATGCTCATCACCAAAGGAACTCCAACTCTCAAAATTCCAAAGACATCAACATTTCTGACTATATCTTGAATGAAAATGTTTTCCCTTGCAAGGGACCTGGCAAGAGTCATCTTGCTTGGGTCTCAAAACAGTAACTTTTCCTTGTAGGTGGTTGTGAGAGGGAACAGTACATGGTTCATAGATAGTGGATGCTCGAACCATATGACAGGAAACAAGGATATCCTCATCTCACTCCACACTCATGCCGAAGGAGGCCACGTCTCATTTGGCAACAAGAACAAAGGAGAAGTTATTGGAAAAGGAGAAGTATTGCTCAACAAATCCATCAAATCTGGTAAAGGATCTGGGATACAATCTGCTGAGTGTCTCCCAGATGTGTGATCAAGGGAACAACATCGTCACTTTCGACTCAGATGAATGTCTCGTCATCAACAAGAAGACCAACAAAGTAATTCTGAGAGGAAGAAGATACAACAATGTGTATGTGGTGGACACCAACTTTGAACCACCAATGAAGTTGTGCCTTGCGAGTTCCCAAGATGACACGGAACTCTGGCATCGAAGATTGGGACATGCTGGTGTAAATCAAATCCTGAAGCTTCACCTGGGTTGTTTTCTTGAAGGCAAAATCACAAGCGTTTGAAGAATTTGAGCCCTTCATCAAAAGAACAGAAGTAAGCTTGGGGCTGAAACTGAAAGCAATCAGATCTGATCACGGAACTGAGTTTCAAAACTCGGAGTTCCTAAACTTCTGTGAGCAAAATGGGATCTCTCACAACTTTTCAGCTCCTCGTACTCCTCAGCAAAATGGAGTGGTCGAGAGAAAGAACAGAACTCTGGAGGACATGGCTAGAACCATGATGATCGAAAGTGGAGTTCCTGAGTACTTCTGGACTGAAGCAATCTCCACAGCTACATACATCCTAAATCGAGCCATGACAAGGCCCCTGATCAACAAGACTTCCTATGAGCTCATCAAAGGGAGAAAACCAAACATCTCACACTTGAGAACATTTGGTTGCACATGTTTTGTTCACAACAACGGAAAAGACAATCTTGGCAAATTCGACCCCAGAAGCGACGAAGGGATCTTCCTGGGATACTCATCACAAAGCAAGGCTTACAGGGTCTACAATAAAAGAACCAAGAAGATAGAGGAAAGCATTCATGTCGTCTTCAATGAAAAGTCTGTAAAAATGGGAACCGAGACCCAAGGGAAGGGAACTCTGTTCAAGCTAGTCAGACATGAAGACGATGATGATGACAAGGATGAGCCAAGAAAAAGGGATGAAGACTATCCAAGTGCAAGCCATATCCCACAACCAGGGAACAACGACGAAGGTCCAACCCTCACTGATCAAACCTCCCTTGAGGCTCCCTCCTCAGAAGAACTACAAGAAACCTCCAACTCTCTCGAGGTCCCCTCTTCAGGGAACAACTCTGCTGTCCCCCAAGACAATACACTGCCAGAATCAAGTATTCAAGGGGAACAAAGAGGGAACCTGCCAGAAATCTCTGAAGAAAAATCAAATGAAGAAGCTGAAGATGAGAGTTCCCATGACAAAGAAACACCAACTGAGGATAATACACATGCAAAGGAACTCACTCATACAAGAACCTTTCAACAAAGGAAGGACCACCCCCTTGAGAACATCATCTCCCCTCTTGATAAAGGTGTTCAAACTCGTTCCTCTCTCAATAATTTTTGTGCTTTTAACGCGTTTGTTTCAATGGTGGAACCCAAAAATATCAAAGAAGCATTAAAGGACCCAGATTGGATTCAAGCCATGCAAGAGGAACTCCACCAATTCGAGAGAAACAAAGTTTGGAAGCTAGTTCCTAGGCCCAAAAACAAGAACATCATAGGAACCCGATGGGTTTTTAGGAACAAGCTCGATGATACTGGAGCTGTAGCAAGGAACAAGGCTAGGTTAGTAGCACAAGGATACAGGCAAGAGGAAGGGATTGACTACGATGAGACCTTCGCACCAGTTGCCAGGATCGAGGCAATCAGACTCCTCATCGCCTATGCTGCTCACAAGGGATTCAAACTTTATCAAATGGATGTGAAAACAGCCTTCCTAAATGGACATCTCAAGGAAGAAGTGTATGTGGCCCTACCTCCAGGATTCAAAGATGAGAAAATGCCCAACCATGTCTATTTCCTGGAAAGGGCCCTTTACGGACTCAAACAAGCTCCCCGAGCTTGGTATGACAGGTTTGCTCAATTCCTCTTGTCCCATGGATACATTCATGGTTCCATAGACAAGACTTTGTTTTTAAAGAAAGAATCTAAAGACATTTTGATTGTGCAAGTATATGTTGATGACATTGTGTTTGGAGCAACTAACGAAACTCTTGTAGAAAAGTTCAAGGACCTTATGAGCAATGAGTTTGAGATGAGTCTCATTGGGGAACTCACGTTCTTCTTGGGACTTCAAATATCCCAAACAAAGGAGGGAACAAAGATCCATCAACAGAAATACATCAAGGAAATGCTCGTGAAGTATGGGATGGAACATTCAAAGCCCATTGACACTCCCATCTCACCAAATTCAAGGCTAAATGCAGATGAAACAAGTATCAGTGTGGACCAAAGGAACTATCGAGGTATGATCGGGTCCCTTCTCTACTTAACAGCTAGTAGACCTGATATCATGTTCTCCGTATGTCTTTGTGCTCGTTTTCAAGCTAACCCTAAGGAATCACACCTGAAAGAGGTGAAGAGAATTTTCAGGTATCTCAAAGGGAACAATAACTTGTGCCTTTGGTATCCAAGGAACAGTTCCCTTGAGCTCATTGCATACACAGATGCTGACTTTGCAGGGCACTTGGTTGACAGAAAGAGCACTTCAGGAATGGCCTAGTTCCTAGGGTCTTGCTTAGTTTCGTGGGGATCTAAAAAGCAAAACTCAGTGGCACTCTCCACAGCTGAAGCTGAATATGTGGCTGCCGCATCATGCTGTTCCCAGGTTCTATGGCTTAAGTCACAACTCCAGGATTACGATATGTCTTTTGGCCCAGTTCCCATACTCTGTGATAACACTAGTGCCATAAACATTTCCAAAAATCCTGTGCATCTTTCTAGAACTAAGCATATTGATATAAGGCATCACTTTCTACGTGACAATGTTGAGAATGGGAACATTTCGATGGAACACTGTAGAACTGAAGAGCAAATTGCGGATATTCTTACCAAAGCTTTAGACAGACGTCCCTACCAGCGTTTTCGAATGCTTCTAGGGATGATAACTCTAAACTAAACAAGTCCCTGTTTATCTCTCTCTCAATGCCTGACTAGTTTATCTAAAATTGCATGATAAGGAACTTGGATTCATTGCTTTCACTATGCCATGATTACTAGTCTAGAGAAAAATGTGTACAAAGGAACTCTATTTCTTTTGGCCCAAAATGATCAACCAGAGTTCCCTTTATCCCTCATTGCAAGCCACCATGACGGTTGATCATATGACCCACCTTAAGCTAGGGACCAAACAAATGCTTCTCATGAGCCAAAACATTTCCTTTATCGAGTTGCAAATTGTCTGGTTCCCTTTGAGTTCCCTAGCCCCACAAAAAGATGAGTGTGAAGTTCCCTCAACCACTTCACTCTCCCTGACCTTGAAAAGATCATGGAACCTGCTGCATCTACAAAGGGAACACTGACTAATCTTCAAAGAGAAACCGTCACTTGGGAAGCGGACTTTCGTGTCAGAAGCTCTAAAGCGTTACAGGCCAAGTATTCAAAATTTGAAAAGGACTTCCCAAGAGATTGTGACGCGTGTCCAGAAGCGTGCTTGAGAAGTTGAAACGGCGCCCCACGTTCATTGGGCAACGGTTATCGAGGTTATTCCACTTCCCTTTCTACCCTTCACCTCCTCTCTCCTTTAAAACCCCTCTTTGCCATTTTTAGGCCCTTTACTCCATCTTTCATCCCTGTCATTCCTCTTCCCCAAATCCCTTTCACTCTCTTTTCAAGAAACCTCTAAAACCTCCCAAATTCTTACAAAAATGGCCCCTCAACACACATTCGCACAAATCAAAGAGTGGGTACTTGCCAATCCTCGCACTCTCTTCATCACTCAACTGAACGAGATCGAGCAAGAACAAGACCCAACCATGAAGGATGTCCTCATTCAAGGGCTATACAATCAAGTAAGCCCCTTCTTGCCCCCTCCTCCTCCTCAGGTCGACGAAACCGTCTCCTGGACCTCTTCCTCCTCCGAATCTCTTCCTCTTCCACCTCCAACCACCAACACCTCCTCCGGAGTTGTCATCGTTGACAACTTCGGAGATGCTCGCCCCTCCATCAATGAAAAACCCCATAAATCCAAACATCTCCACTCATCCAAACATCGCCACTCATCAAAAGATCCTTCAAAATCCAAAAAATCCAAACACTCCCACGACCCCTCCAAATCCAAAAAGCGTAAACACTCTGAGGCCTCTGAATTCTCGGAGCCCAGAAAGAAGGCTTTCTTCCGATTTGAGGACTACCTGAACTGCTCCAAGGAGAGTTCTTGTGCTCCCAAACCTCCCTACCCTTTTCCTTCCGACGATGGGAACTCCGAACCCCAGAGTCTACTTCCCTCTTCCTCCTCCATCCCTCCTCTTCAAATCGAGGGACCTCCTCCGCCACCTCCTCCGGTTCCAGCCACGATGGGAACTCCAACATCCCAACCTCCTTCACTTCCTCTCGTTCCCATCACTACGGGATCTCCAACTCCACCTTCACCTCACAAAACGCCTTCTCCTTCCTAACCAAAACACATTTCCACCACTCCCATCTCCACTCAACTCACAACCCCTATTCCTTCTTCTCCTCTCCCCTCTTCCATCACGTCTCCCACCACCACCAAACTCCCCTCTCCCTCACCATCCAAAAGTACCGTCGCCCTCTCCTCAGACGACGACGATCTTCCTCTTTCTGTGGTCATCGGCAAAATGACCAAGGACCCTCCTCCGATCATCATGGGAACTTTAGAGGAGGAAGCCCAGCTCAAGGCCATTGAGGAAGAACTCAACAGGGGTCCCTCTGAGCACACAGTCTCCCAAGGGACAAAGTCCCCAGAAAAGGTTGCTCCTCAAGAGCCCATAGAGACAAGGGACCTCGCACCAGCTGGAGGTGCTGAGGCAACAACAAGCTCTACCGGAAGATGGCATGCCTTGCCATAAACTAGATTGAAGGGTGTAGTTTCCAAAGGTGCCTTGAAGGCGGTTCTATAAGCCCAAAGTGCATCATCGAGCTTAGAGGCCCAATCTTTCCTTGATCGAGATACGGTCTTCTCCAAGATAGCCTTGATTTGACGGTTTGACACATCGACTTGCCCGCTTGTTTGAGGATGATAAGGAGTAGCAACTCGATGAGACACCCCATACTTGATCAACACATTCTCGAAGCACCTCTCAATGAAATGAGGTCTGCCATCACTTATGAGAACCCTAGGCACACCAAACCTTGCAAAAATGTTGCTTTTCAAGAACTTCATCACCACCCTAGCATCATTGGTTCTTGTTGGTATGGCCTCCACCCATTTTGAGACATAGTCCACGGCTACCAAGATGTACTTGTAAGGCCCCGATGTGGGAAATGGTCCCATGAAATCGATACCCCATACATCAAATAACTCAACTTCTAGAATGCCAGTTTGAGGAGTCTCATTCCTCCTTGATAGGTTCCCCTCTCTTTGGCACTCCTCACACTTCCTCACATAATCATGCACATCCTTGAATATGGTTGGCCAATAATAACCACATTGAAGAATTTTTGAAGTGGTTTTGGAACTCTTAGTGTGACCCCCCGTAGGCAAGGAATGGCAATGGTGAATTATGCTCTCAACCTCTTCACTTGGCACACACCGTCTATAGATTTGATCACTCCCTTCCTTGTAGAGATATGGATCATCCCAAAAATATTGTCTAGCTTCATGTAAGAATTTCTTCCTAGCTTGATAAGACAAATTTGGTGGGATCGCTCCCCCTACGGAAAAGTTAGCAAAATCCGCAAACCAAGGGGAAACCCCTCGTCTTACGGCACTAATAGAAAGAAGGCAAGTGGGAGAGAAAGAATTAATCAATTGAGAACGAGAAGGAATGGAAATCGAGTTAGGAAACTTACTTTCTTCCGCGGACCGACATTGAAGTGTACCGAGCCCGACATGGTTGGACGCCGGTCTAGCTTCGCAGACACACAGGTAACTCGGGCCTGACTCTAAAGACCTCGGTCCCGACTCACTGGTACCTGCTCTGCCTTTGGTCCGATGTTCTGGACATCGGGCCCGATATACTCGGTTCATCGATCCACCTTTCCTTTCCTCCTTTCCACTCATGAGAACTTCATCTGCCCTTGAATCATCTATAGTCAAACCATCCTCCATCTCCAACATGTACTCAATGGGCAAACGGGATAGATGATCAGCTACCACATTTGCCGCACCGGTTTTGTCCTTGATCTCATGGTCAAACTCTTGGAGAAGGAGCATCCACCTTAGAAGCCTCGGCTTTGCATCTTTCTTCTTCATGAGGTATTTGATTGCCGCATGGTCCGTGAAGACTACCACCTTTGATCCCACAAGATATGAACAGAATTTCTCAAATGCAAACACTACCGCAAGAAATTCTTTCTCCGTCGTTGCGTAATTGCACTGAGTTTCATCCAAAGTTTTGCTTGCGTAGTAGATGGCATGCAACTTTCCATCCTTCCTTTGCCCAAGGACGGCCCCTACGACGAAATCACTAGCATCACACATTACCTCGAATGGAAGATTCCAATCGGGTGCCGCCATTATTGGAGCCGAAATCAAGGCATCTCTCAACCTACAAAAAGAACTCATGCAATCCTCGGAAAATTCAAAGGGCACATCCTTCATCAAGAGGTTAGACAATGGTTTTGCAATCTTAGAAAAATCCTTGATGAACTGTCTATAAAATCCCGCATGACCTAAGAAACCCCTAACATCACGAACACAAGAGGGAGGAGGTAGTTTTTCAATTATTTCAACCTTAGCTTTATCTACTTCTATCCCCCTACTAGAAACGAGGTGTCCTAGTACTATGCCCTCCTTCACCATGAAGTGGCATTTTTCCCAATTAAGCACCAAGCTAGTCTCCTCACATCTAGTCAAAACCTTGTCTAAGTTAGCAAAGCAAACATCAAATGAGGAACCATAGACGGAGAAATCATCCATAAACACTTCTACTATATCCTCAACCATATCGGAGAAGATGGACATCATGCATCTTTGAAATGTTGTCGGCGCATTACATAAACCAAAAGGCATACGTCTATAGGCAAAAGTCCCATAAGGACATGTGAATGTCGTCTTCTCTTGATCATCGGGATGAATAGGGATTTGCCAAAACCCGCTATACCCGTCAAGGTAGCAAAAATATTCATGTTGTGCTAATCTTTCTAGGACTTGGTCTATGAAGGGAAGAGGAAAATGGTCTTTGCGAGTGCCACTATTAAGCTTACGGTAATCAATACACATACTCCATTTTGTTGTGGTTCTCGTAGGTATCATTTCTCCCTTCTCATTTTGCACAATGGTGAGACCTCCTTTCTTAGGAACTACATGCACGGGACTCACATACTTGCTATCGGAAATTGGGAAGATGATTCCCGCATCCAACATCCTAAGTATTTCACTCTTTACCACTTCTTTCATGTTAGGATTTAATCTTCTTTGTGGTTCAATAGTGGGTTTATGGTTATCCTCCATATAAATCCTATGCATGCAAATTGAGGGAGAGATTCCCTTTAGTTCCTCTAGTGAATACCCTAAAGCTCCTCTATGTTTTCTTAGAACCTCAAACAAATTAGACTCCTCATCATCATTCAAGTTGGCATTTATGATTACGGGCAAAGAAGAGTTGGGACCAAGAAATGCGTACCTCAAATCTTTTGGAAGCTCCTTGAGTTCTTGAGATGGTTCCGGTGGTGCTTGAACTTCTTCCTTCTCGGCCTTGAACACCTCCAAATAAGACATCCCTTCCTCAAATTGCTCATGCTCAATCATATTGAGGGCTAGACCTTGGCGCTCTATCTCAATTTCTCTAGGTGGTGGGGTGGCTTTCAACCTAAGCTCCCTTGGCTTTGGCTTCTTAGAAACGGCTTCCCATTGCAATCCAAAAAGAACTTGGATCATCTTAGCTTCCTTATGTACGGCCCCTTTTGAAGTTGGCCTAAAGAAAAACTCAATCTCTCTTCCTCCAATGTCAAGAGACAAGTGGCCCTTTTTTACATCAATGATTGCCCCAACCGTAGCAAGGAAAGGTCTCCCTAGTATAATCGGTTCACCCGGCACCTCTATCATGTCCACCACAACAAAGTCGATTGGGACATAGTGGCCTTCAATGCAAACGGGGTAATCCTCGACGATACCAATTGGCTCGATGGACGACCCATCCGCTATCGTTAACCTCATGTTGACCGGAGCTATGAGACCCATGGATGTGGATTTCCATATGGTGTAAGGAATGATGCTCGTGCTTGCTCCAAGGTCACACAAGTCTTGGAAGTTTTGAGACCCCACACCAATAGTGATAGCAAACCGACCGGGATCTCCTAGCTTTTGCGGTAACTCCAAGGTCTTGTCCTCATCTTGCATTTCAACTATGGACCTCTTCTTGCTCAAAATCTCCTTTAAAAACTTGGCATAGGATGGCATCTCGCTCAATGCATCGGTGAACGAGATAGAGATGTTCAAACCTTGCAAAAGCTTGAGAAACCTCTTGAACTTGTTCTCAACAACATCTTTCGGCTTCTTTGAGGGATATGGAAGAGTTGTTGCACCTTGAATCTTGCTTGGTTCAACCTCCTTGGACTTCCCCACTTCACTTGCAACATTTCCTGGTTGGACCGACTTAGGCACCATGTCGGGCCCGATGTCGTGTATCACGATCCTGGGGCAGAGCTGAGGCAGAGTAGTCGGATCGACATCTGGGTACATCAGGTCCGACTCACTCTCAACCTCGGTCCGGGGCAGAGGAGTTGATCTTCCTGCTGGGTCGACTTCAGGGAACCTCGGACCCGACTTGCTGGGTAAGTCGGTCCGGCTCTCTTCATTCTTCTTAGGTATGTGTGGCTCGGGTAGGTTTCGGTCACTTCTCAATCCAATTGCCCGGACTTCATTTTGATTGTTTTGAGCTCGGGGGTTCTCCTCGGGTCGGCCCGGAAGTCTCCCATTCTCTCTCGGGGCTTGAGTTGCAATTTGGGCAAATTGATTGTCGACTTGCCTCCTCCATGCACCAAACTCATTGAATTGGGTCCTCATCTCCTTGAACCCATCCCTCATCTCTTGAGCCAATGATTGTAGCTCATTGAATCCCGGTGGCCTATATGGTGGTGGTTGCGGCGCCCTTGGCTCGTTTTGGTTGAAGTTGTTGTTGTAGCCTTGAGCTTGACCGTTGTTCCACCGGCCATTACCACCATTGTTGAAGTTGCCTCTTCCACCGAAATTTCCTCGAACATAGTTTGCCTCCTCAATTTGCTCGGCCAAGGGCACTTGGCTCTCATTCGGACAAACTTGTGTAGCATGTGCAAAGGATCCACACTCCTCACAAGCTCTAGCATTTTGCTTGTAGTAGTGGACTTGCCTCTTAAGCTTGCTCACTTCACCTTCAAGGAATTGGAGCCCTTTGGATCATATAACTTCCTTGCACCTTCACCTTGAACTTTCACCTCTTTGCTAGCTTGACTCACCACATACATGGCCTCATAATCGGATAGCTTGTCCAGTAGCTCCCAAGCTTGATCCGGTGTCAAGTCTATGAACCCACAATCGGTGTGGAGATTGAGCTTGTCCTTTGTTGCCGGATTGATGCCTTGGAAAAAGATGTCTTGGAGCACATATGGTTGTTGGCCATGAGTAGGACATTGGCGCAACATCTCCTTGAAACGGTCCTATGCTTCGAAGAGAGGCTCATTCGGACCTTGTTGAAAGCTTGCAATTTTCCTTCTTAGCTCGGTTGTCTTTGAGGGCGGGAAGAACTTCATCAAGAAAGCATCATGGAGTGCCTTCCAAGTTGTGATCGACCTAGGGGCTTGGCTCTCGAGCCAATGTGTGGCCTTGCCCCCAAGTGACCACTTGAATGCCTTTAGAAGCACATACTCCAACGTCTCCTCATCGGTAGAGATCATCTCACACATGTCCACAAAGCGTTTGATGTTCTCTATGGGACACTCATGTGGACGGCCCTCGAATTGATCACGTTTGATGAGGGAGATGAATTGCGTCTTGATCTCAAAATTCTTGGCAACCTCGGGAAGCACAATAACCGGTTCGGGTACCCTCAACTCCGGATGCATGTATTGGCGTGCATTCCCGGGTAGAGCGTTGAGTTGAGCCTCGGCCCTCATCCGTTGCTCCCGTTCTCTTCTTGCCACCGCCTCTTGATTGTCCTTCTCAAGTTGCAATCTAGCCATTTCGGCCCTAAGTCGAGCCAACTCCTCATCACCATGGAGAGCTTGATTCTCCATCCTTTTCCTTCTTCGGGCTTCTTTGAGAATACTTTCCGGATCACTCACAAACTCAAGCTCAAGTGTTCCTCGAGAGGAACGAGCTCGCATACACCTACGAAACAAAGACACAAACCAAAACAAATCAAAAACAAACAAAGGGTTTGGGCTATTCCCTCACCCAAATCACTACCAAAACACAAAAAACTCACAAAATTGGCACTCAATGCACTTAAAATTCACCGGCAACGGCACCAATCTTTTGATCGCTCACGAATGCGAGGGTCTAGAGATACAATTTATAAGCCGACCCCGTTGTAGCACGTGGTGGGTGTCGAACGCTCGGGAAATCTACTCGATTGAGGTGCCTAAACACTAGAAAGCTGGAAAGGAGAACTTAAAACAAAGGAAATCAATGAGAACAGTCGGGACCGACACAAGTGTCACGTCGGGCCCGATGTTGGCGACAAAGAGGGAAGTCGGGACCGACGTAGAGCAAGTTGGGCCCGATGTATCTGGTTTTGTCGAACTCAAAGATTGAAAGTAGATCTTGGGCTTTTGGGTTCCTTCTCTAGTAGATTAAGGCTTTTACACCCTAATTCAAGCAATAAGTGATGATCGGAATAGGATCGAGGTGCTTTCACCCTCGTTCCAACCACTTCTACACATCGATCATTGGGGAAATCCCCTTCGAAGCAAGGTCTTGAGATGGACAAATGTTCACTTTCGTTACTTTGCCAATCACAAGCCTTGATTCCTTACTTTCATAAGGAATTGTAGCTCTATGTAGAGTGGATTCCTAGATCAAGCACTCAAGGCTTATGGAATTGGGGTTTCTAGCCCAACCTAGCTAGAGTTTTCCCCCATAACCCAAGATCAAGGAGATCTACTCCATATGGCAAACAAAGAAAGCAAACAAATCACAAAGGAAAGCAATCAACATCATCAATCTCAAACCAAACCCAAATTTCATTCACAAATCAAAAGCAATCCACAAACTCCAATCCAAGGTTTCCAAATCCACAAAATCAAAACAAGGCAAAGCTAATCTATCAACCAAACATATCAAATCTCCTTCTCCTATGCCGATTCCCTCTCTTCTCCTTCTCCTCTCCCTCCTCCTTGCTCTCCAAGTATCCTCTTGAGAGTTTTTGAGAGTTGGTTAGTTGCTCAGTGTGTGGGAACCTCCTCCAATTAGAAGATAAGAGAGCCTTAATAGATGAGGGGCAAAAGTGGTAGTTTACAATTTCGTGCCTTGGAGCCCAATCCAGCCAGCGACCGACTCGGACCGACAAGGAGCACCTCAGGCCCGACTTACTGGGCAAGTCGGTTCGAGGTCGAAAAATCATCTCGGGTCCGGCGTTGGTTCTAACTCGATCCGGACCTCGCTCCACCTTCTTCTGGTTTGCTTTTCTCTTGTTCTTCTTCATCGCTTGCTCCTCTCTTTCCCTCTTAAGCTCGGGCCTTGCTCCATGTTCCGATTCTCCTTCAAAACGACCCTTGATCCATGCCAAAACACCTACAAAACACATAAAACGCGCATAGTCTCCGAATCTCATAGAAATACGGGAACTAAGCTAAAAAGGAACAAAACACACAAGAAAAGGGGAAAAAGAAACATATTTACAAAGGGAATCATATATAAAACACCACCAAATAAAGAGACATCAGACGGCGGTTAAGGGGTGGAAATGGAGGCGTTTGAAGGTGGATGAAAGCGCTGCCCGTGTCAACCGAACGGTCGACATTCTTCTCAACCACTCGTAGTTTACGAAATACAATTGATGTACTTAACATGTTTGGATTTTTTTTATTTGTATGTTTGATTACGTATTCATCACATGTATATTTTTTTATATGTATATTTTTGCTCTGTATATTCATTTAAACTATATCTGTTATTTAGATTTTTGTACTTTTTCATTTTCTTTTGAGATTTCAATTGTATAATTTGGCTCTTATTGTTTGGGGAAATAAACTGTATTTATTATTTTGTTCTATAATTGTATTTAATTGTTTAGTGTTTAATATTATATCAAATAACTAATATACTGATATAATTCTTAATGAAACAAATTAAAAAAAAACGCCGAATATGAGCAGATTGCTAACATCTATATTATTTATTCCTAAATCATAATCAAAGAAATCATCTAAACAATAATATCCATTTTTTTTATTCCTAAATCATTATAAAAAAAACGCCCGTAATCTATGGCGACGAGGCTTGGGTGACAACTCCGCTACAAAAATTGTCTTGTCTCCTTTGATTTTGGGCGACAAAAAAAGGGCTTTGGGCGACGATTTTGTTGGTCGCCCAAAGTCTTTTTTCTTGTAGTAGTGAGTCTTCTAATTTCCTTTTTCCTTTACTTTATTCCTGTGTTTTTAGTTTCATTAAGGACAATGAAAGGTTTAAGTATGGGGGATGGAGTACTCACTACTTACATTAGTTAGTTGCTTTCAATTGCATTCAGTTTTGTACAGGAAAAAAAAAGAGTAAAAAATTCAAAAAAGTCATAAATCATGTGCTGAGTTGAAAACCCGTACAGGCTGCTCAAGTAAAATTCAAGGGCCCGGACCGGCATTAGGCTGGGGTAATAAGAGGCTAAAAAGTGTGAAAATGAGCTTGGTAAGCACATGTATAGAAAAATCAAATAAGCGGTTAGGTGAAAACCCGAAAGGGCGCCTAAGCAGGATGAGTAAAAAAACGTGCCTAGGATCATTCTTGTTGGGGCTTGGGGTTCATTGTTATGGTTTTTTTTCACTATGATCTTTGATGTACTATTATTATGAGTGATAGATTGTGTTAGGACTTCATTTTATGCACTTTCATTCTTTACTTGGGTTCGGGTTGTGAGCTTATCTTGAGTGCTTTTCAGTTTTAGATCATCTTCCCTACTAATGTCTATAGGCCTTTGTTGCATTGTCTTGTTTGATTTTATTTTGAACTTACTCGAGGACGAGCAAGGTCTAAGTATGGGGGAATTTGATTCACCATGTACAGTGTATCTAGGACTTGTTAGCATTATTCATCAGTGTTTTACGATGTTTTATAAGTCTCTAGTGAAAGTCAAAGTCAAGAGCTAAAGTGAAAAAATCAAGAGTGTTAAGAAGATTTTTAAGTCAAGTGTTGATTTAGAGTAGTTTTGGCACCACTTTCTTATGACGCATCGTTCGGGAGCTACAGTGATTGGATGAAGCTGAATTTGGTATCATTGGAAAGCTAACTCGAAGAGCTACAATTCTTGTTTTAGTGTGAGTTCAAATTCCAACTCTAAGTGGGTCAAAACCACCTCCGAAAGTACTTTCACAATGGTGTCGGGAGAAGACACGCGCCCACAATTCACCACCCGCACCCGCGGTTTTAAGGTCGGAAAAAAGCATCTTAGTTGGGAAAACCACGCCCGCGGTTAACTACCCCGCGCCCACGGGTGTCCATGTTAGCGACCCGTGTAACACCCCTATTTTACAACATTGGGTATTACCGCCAGTGACCTCGGATTTTACCGTCCAAAGTCACCCAAGGCTTTTAGAATGATATTGAACACTTAAAATGCGAAAATTAACATAATTCATAATATAAAAGGGTGCTCTCGAAAGAGACTTTGTTCGTACAAACCTTCTTACATTGCTTTAGCAAAATGATGTTCGATAACGAAACGCATAAAAACTTGTTTTTGGGACATAAACAGAAATAAACCAAAATGGTACGAAAAAATCATCTTTATGAATCTTGCCCTTCCTTCGTCTTCACTTACGCCTTGCTCGGGTTCCTAGGGTCTGACATAATTTGCGAGGGGGGAGAATATGCCAAGCAAACATGCGAAAAGAAGAATTAGTCTAAGAGACTAAGCAAGCAGGAACAGAACTTCCCTAGGGTAATTTGGTAATGTTTAATATTCGAGGGAGATATGATCGTATGTGTTTTGAAGTATAGAACTTTATGTGGGGTTTATCGTAACGAAGAAGAGCGTATCTCAAACGGAGAAAGCTTGTTAATCGAGAAAAGAGCTACTAGATTGTAGACTTCTTTGGGAACATTATTATTAATACAAGTTTCGAAAATCTCTCGCACCCTTGCGAACCGAGAGCCGGATCGATCATTTGAGATCGGTCCGGTTTTGATGTCTTTTAAATGTGCACTGGTCACTTATCTTGTATAGTGATGAAAATATCGATTATATTAATGATGTTTACAAAGTGTGGGCGGCTTGCATGGCCCAGACCACTTAAGGGAAAACTAAGTTTCCGACACTTAGCTAGAGTTCCATTCATCCCTCCTTGCAATCGGAGCAGACATGGATCATGATCCTGAAAGTCGTACTTTAAGCGCACAGGCATACGACTTAGTAATTTATATAGAGGCGTCGGGTTAATCCCGCGCCCGTCACTAGTTCGTTCGAAACCGTCCTCTTAACGAGGCCATAAACAATCAAGGCCACAACAAAACTAGCATAATAGTCCTATAAAATATTAAATAATGGAATAACGATAACAGTGGGGTCATTATATCTAACAATCGATATTCCTAGGTTCATTTATTACTTAGCAAACAAGTTGTTCCCAACATCGAGAAATTTCACAGCATGAATTAATAAGTTTAAAAGGGGAAAATTCCACTTGCCTTAGCTTGTACGATTTTGTACTAATGATTGAGCAGGAAAACGTTGTTCTCGAAATGGAACGGGAGCTCGACCTATCGACATAGAATATAAGAACGAGCTTGAATAAGAATTTATTTAAATTCTTTTAAAGTTCTAAATTATTTCTTGTATTTATAAGAGAATTATTTTACTAAATTATTGTAATAATAATTTAGGTGGAGATAAATAAAAAAAATATTTCCTATTATTATTTTATATTTGTAATATCCTTTCATTCTTTATCAACTCTTTATTTTAATTTAATTATTATAAGCTTTTGAAGATCAAGGTTTAACATTATTCAAATTATTAATTATTCTTTAACTTGAATTTAATATTCCATTTGATTTAATTTATAATTCTTTTAACCTCTTAAGGTCATACACTTATAACTTTATAATTATTAGGAAATTCTCTTATTATTCAAAGCATGCAAGTTGATACATTAAATAAAACCTATTTAAATATACTTTCCATATTTATATTTTCAAATGATTATAAAAATATTCTTATGATATAGAAAGTCCATTATGCCCTTACCTTATTATAACTTTTATTTTCCTTAAAAAAATCTTTCATCCAACTTGTTCATAAAAATATCTTTATTTAATTTATTAGAATATTCTTTTATAACATAACTTGCTATTTTCTTAATATAAAAGCAAGGAAATCTTTATGAAATCATATGATATAGTTTTCAACCTTAAAAGATTTATTGTATATAAAAACTTCTTAGGATTGTAAAAAGTCTACTATACCCTTATAAAAACTCTAAATATTTGTATTATAATAATATTTATCTTTTATCAATGATATCCATAACATTAATTACAATATTATTTTCTATCCAATAATATTTTATTATAACAAGATCTCATTAAATCCTCATTTAAATATTCAAGTAATATTAAGTAGAGATAATAATATTACTAGGCATCCTTTTTAGTATTTCCCATAATTAGGACCTTCTAGATAGTTTATATAGTAAGGTTTCTATAAGTATAGTATGATAATAAAATAATCTTATTATCTTATTTACATAAATTCAACCATAACTTTAGTTTATAATAATAATAGAATCATGTCTTACAACCTTATATCATAATCAAAAGCATATAATTATGATAACTTAGAGCAAGATATATTATCTTTTCTATTTTAAATATCTTTTGATGCAAGTAGACCTGTCAAAAACTGACCTAACCCGTTAACCCGACCCGACCCGCCCGATAATTTTAGGGTTAAGACCCGAAAATTTGAACCCGAAACCCGAAATAAACCGAACCCGGTAGAACCCGAACCCGTTGGGTTAAAACCCGAAACCCGTTGCGTTGACTGATTTAGCAAATTTATAAAAAAATTAAATTTATTTTGAAACTTATAATAAATTTTATTATTAAAATAAATAAAAATAATATATTATAATTAAATAGTATTATTTAATTAAAATTGATTTTTAATAATTATAAGAAAAAAGGATATTTTAGACTCGTTGGTCAACCCGACCCGACCAAAAACCCGCTACAACCCGACCCGATTGACCCGTGACCCATAACGACCATGAACCCGATTTAGCCCAAACCCGAACCCGCCCAACCCGATCCGATTGACAGGTCTAGATGCAAGACAACTTTAAACAACTTAGCATATTAATATCTTATTATATATGAAAACTTTTTATTATATCTACCATGGTTATTAAATAAATCTTATGTCTTTAAAATCTCTATACTTAGAGATATATCATAATATAGTATCTTTTTATATTCTTCTAACAAGGTATTCTTTAATAATTAAAAAGCTACATACTTTACAATAATAAATTTTATATAAAATACTTTTATATGAGTTCTTATTTTCATTTAATAAAATCATGTCTTGCAATCTATGATATGATTTAAATATCAAGTAGGATAAGAGCTTACCTAACATACTTATAATTTCCTTAGTTGATTTATTTGTTTTACTCAACTAACAAGATCTCAAGCTATTATGTTTTATTAGATTTGATCTTGTATGCTAACAATATTATGGATAGGCTATTTAATTTTATTAAAATGGATTAAAACAATTTAATTAAAAATTAGATAGAAATATGGACCTTCTTCTACAGAATTGTACGTACAGTACACAAAGGAGAACCAAGGGAAGGGCGGCTCAGCAGGTGGCGCACCAGGGGGACGGCGGCGGCTCGGCGGTGCCGTGGGCGGCGCGCGGCTGGAGCTCCGGCGTGCTGGTGGTGGCCGGCAGTGGTCCAAGGGAGGAGAAGAGGTGTTTTGGTGGGGCTTTGGAAAGGTTTCAATGGTGTTTTGGAATGAGAAAAACAGAAATTTGAGGCTCTTCAATGGAGTTTTTGAACTAGAACAATTGCTAGAAGAGAGGAGAGTGAATGAATGTGTGAGTTTAATGAAAATGGAGCCCCGCTTATAGAATAAGCATCCAAACTAAAACGAGTGCTTAGAAGTTTCTAGGAAGCGAGTAAGAAAATGACTAATCCATTCTATACTTCTATAATAGAGTCATTGCGGAAGAATTCTTTTATGATGGATATTCGATAACTTTCGAGATGAACTCGAAGTTTTGAAAGTGTAAGGGCCATGCCTTGGAAGAAGAATCTCGAGTTACCGTTTCTAAAGAAGTTACTATTGGGATAGGTGATGGTTATCTCCCAAGAGGGAGAAAGCATCTTTAAGATGTCGTATTCCAATATGTTATACTACCAAGAAGTGGTTCGAGCGTCCTTTTATATTATATTTTACAGTATTTACAAAAATGTAGTTTTTCGTAAGCAAGGTTAAACTCGAGGGACATCGTGGTTAGTTCCACCAATGTGATCAGTATCGGGGAACTATATCCAATACAATCGCCTAAAGTGTATATCTTCATGGGAATAAGACCTGGAGTCCTACCTCTACCATGTGGCCAAGATGGGAGGTAAGAGTCCATTCTTATTCGCCACCATGAATCTATATTGAACTTTTGATTTATAAGCTTATAATTACATTTAAGGTATATCACTTTGTGGCGGACTTAGTAGTACAATGAATATGTCATAAAGTTAAATCAGGGTTTAGTTCGAACTTTATCTTACTTTAAGCTAACGATGGAACAAGGTCGATGGTCCAACACTTAAGGATATAATATGATAATCCATAATCATACTATAGATTTCAAAAGTGGACACCCTTACGAGGAAGAGTGTCACCGTTAGGGTTCGACATTTTAACTACTACTATGATACAAAAGTGCCTTAAGGGCAAAACTAATATGATTACGAAGATTAAACTCGGATAGGAAGGAGGATCCAACTATTCCTCTTTAACATCTGATGCAAAAGGTTTGTCACTGCGGTGCATCTCATAGAACTATTGATCTTCACTCTGGGATGTAATCGACCTCTTTCTTTTATCTTGAGCTGTAGACTACACAAAAGCAGTTCTCGTCGTTCTGTTGGAAAACTAAGGGTAATGGGAGACTGTGTTGGAGCGAGCTGGTCTTGACTTATTTGCTAGTTGCCTACAGAGTTGGCGGAGATGTCCGTCTCTCCCACAATTGAAGCACTTCATTGGATTCTTAGTATAGTTTTGGTTGATGTGTCCAAGTTCTACATCCACGTATTCTTCTAATGTCGTGCAAGTGTTGTAACTCATCAGAGATTCGATTTTTGGGTTCAGCAATTCATGGAACCGTTGAATTCTCTGTGCCTTGGTGGAAACCTTAGTTGTGGCATCCTCCATTTGGGGTTTAAGTTCCGCTTTCTCGAGTATGCTTGGCCCACCAATCTGTTGGTAAAGGACCTTATAAAGCTTCTCTTCTCCCCAAGTTGCCCAGAAGTGATCCAACATCTTCGCTTTGAACATTGCCCAATTCAACCTTGGTTGTTCCGACAAGTTTGAACTTTCCCACCAGTTTCGTGCTTCTCCCCTTAGTTGAAGGGAGGCAAGGTGCACCTTTTCCACTTCTTTGCACTCAAGCGTGCTTAGGAGGCGTTCCATTTGTATGAACAATTTGACTATCTCGTTGGTTTCTCTTGTACCGTCATAAATGTCTGGCTTCAATGAGGAAAAAGTTCTCAGGTTCTTGTCACACTAAGCAAATTATTGATGAAGAAGTTTGAATGATATTATCCTTTGCATTGGTAGTTTGACCTCCTCCCGCTAACTTCTTCACGTTGGGAAATGTAGTTGGAACCATCTCATGACTGAAATGTTCCTTCCGGACTTTTACAGCTTCAATCCTTAAAGGATCACTTTCCACCATCCTTGGTGGGTATGGAACGTGTTGGTGTGGGTCCTCTTGATTTTGACTAGAGTGCTTAGACCCTCCCTCATTTTCCTGAGGCGGATTGCAAACAAAGGTGATCCTATTGTTGTTCTCTTTAGGATTCGCCATCTTCTGACGCTGAAATTTTGATGTTCTTCTAATGTCTACAAGGAAGGGATGGTTAACAAGGTGCAAGAGGACTATCTGACCTAATAATGGAAAACAAAGGTTGGGAATAATAACGTCGAGTATGGAGGAGTTATTACTTTAATTGTGACGAATCGGAATACGTGTCCTATAATTTTCTAAAATAATGAAGCAACTTTATGGCCCACTAGGCCTACAACGCAGTTTAGCGAACTTAGGGTCCATGTCCAAAATATCTTGGTCCTAGAAACTTCTTTTCTAACTTCATCTATCACCGTGTTGACTTATCAAAATCGAGGCGAAGAAAAGTCCATGACCTGGCTTTCGCATAGCTTTATTATGGTTGGCTTATTCGGTTGACAAACATCAAATATCACGCCAAGCTTCCATATGTTAGTTGAGCAATTCCTAACTACTTGTCGGTACGTCGGATTAATATATCTTTCATTGGTCGGAATTCTCTACCACTCCTTTATTTCTAGATCAATGTTTGTCCCTCACATACCTCTCGATTATCTGTTTCAAGATCGGGTTAGTGGAGACATGTTAGATCTTTAGTCGACTAAGCCTTCCTTGGTGTCCTCTTTGAAAATTTCTATCTTCCCGTGAGTCACTGGCTCAGTAAGTTTGACTCTATGGAGACGTAAGTATTCCCTTTAGTTGGCTTGACTTCTTCTCATTCCCGATGTTTATGAACTTAGTTTTTATTATAACCATTTTCTGTAGATGGCTAACAATCGACATTCATATAGAATATCCGTAATTCTATATTTGAAGAAGGATATAGTTGTTTTTGTTAACTCCCAAGTATAGGCAAGAAATGATGCGCAAGTTTAGAGAAGAGAGAAAAAAATTTATTAGAACTTTTATGGAAACTGATTACAAAGGATTTATATAAAAAGCCATTACACTAGGGACGGAAAAGAAATAATGTCGACTCGACCTTTCAAAGACAAAACGAAAGTCGAGAGGAGCGGACTAGCTCACTCCTTTACAATGAGAAGTACAATTAAGACAAAGCCTAGGGACGGCCGGGGTAACTATACTTATCGAGGAAACCGTCTTCGAAGAGGTTCTCATCAAGAATCCGCTCTCATTGTCCAACACTAAGTTGGCCTGCTCAATCTGCCTGCGATGATACGCACTCCTTGCACGATGTTTGCTTAGTCGGACTTCGACTTGGAACAATTCGTCTTGTTCGGCCATTTGTCTGTTTAGCCAGCCTTCTTTGCGCCTCTCTAAGAGGTTATAGTTCATGTAACGGGTTCGTCTTGGACAGACGCCTTCAGGGGGAATAACATCCACATTCTAATAGGACCTTATTTCTTCCGACCCTACCCCCTTACGTTGGAGGAGATCGTCGTAATCTGGCTGACGAACCCTTGCTGGGTTTGGGTCACAGATTGGAGATGGGTTTCTTGCTTGACCATTTTCTTGGTGATGGGATGACTCTCCCTAAGTCCAATTAGCCCGTCCACCCACTTGATAGGTCATTGGAGCTTGACTTGTGATTTGGTGGCGTGGAGTCTCCGTCATGTGTCCCCATGAATGATATCCCGAGAATTCTATAAGTATAGTATGATAATAAAATAATCTTATTATCTTATTTACATAAATTCTCCCATAACTTTAGTTTATAATAATAATAGAATCATGTCTTACAACCTTATATCATAATCAAAAGCATATAATTATGATAACTTAGAGCAAGATATATTATCTTTTCTATTTTAAATATCTTTTGATGCAAGTAGACCTGTCAAAAACTGACCTAACCCGTTAACCCGACCCGACCCGCCCGATAATTTTAGGATTAAGACCCAAAAATTTGAACCCGAAACCCGAAATAAACCGAACTCGGTAGAACCCGAACCCGTTGGGTTAAAACCCGAAACCCGTTGCGTTGACTGATTTAGCAAATTTATAAAAAAATTAAATTTATTTTGAAACTTATAATAAATTTTATTATTAAAATAAATAAAAATAATATATTATAATTAAATAGTATTATTTAATTAAAATTGATTTTTAATAATTATAAGAAAAAAGGATATTTTAGACTCGTTGGTCAACCCGACCCGACCAAAAATCCGCTACAACCCGAGCCGATTGACCTGTGACCCTTAACGACCTTGAACCCGATTTAGCCCAAACCCGAAATGATCGAACCCGAACCCGCCCAACCCGATCCGATTGACAGGTCTAGATGCAAGACAACTTTAAACAACTTAGCATATTAATATCTTATTATATATGAAAACTTTTTATTATATCTACCATGGTTATTAAATAAATCTTATGTCTTTAAAATCTCTATACTTAGAGATATATCATAATATAGTATCTTTTTATATTCTTCTAACAAGGTATTCTTTAATAATTAAAAAGCTACATACTTTACAATAATAAATTTTATATAAAATACTTTTATATGAGTTCTTATTTTTATTTAATAAAATCATGTTTTGCAATATGATATGATTTAAATATCAAGTAGGATAAGAGCTTACCTAACATACTTATAATTTCCTTAGTTGATTGATTTGTTTTACTCAACTAACAAGATCTCAAGCTATTATGTTTTATTAGATTTGATCGTGTATGCTAACAATATTATGGATAGGCTATTTAATTTTATTAAAATGGATTAAAACAATTTAATTAAAAATTAGATAGAAATATGGACCTTCTTCTACAGAATTGTACGTACAGTACACAGAGGAGAACCAAGGGAAGGGCGGCTCAGCAGGTGGCGCACCAGGGGGACGGCGGCGGCTCGGCGGTGCCGTGGGCGGCGCGCGGCTGGAGCTCCGGCATGCTGGTGGTGGCCGGCGGAGGTCCAAGGGAAGAGAATAGGTGTTTTGGTGGGGCTTTGGAAAGGTTTCAATGGTGTTTTGGAATGAGAAAAACAGAAATTGGAGGCTCTTTAATGGAGTTTTTTAACTAGAACAATTGCTAGAAGAGAGGAGAGTGAATGAATGTGTGAGTTTGATGAAAATGGAGCCCCGCTTATAGAATAAGCATCCTAACTAAAACGAGTGCTTAGAAGTTTCTAGGAAGCGAGTAAGAAAATGACTAATCCATTCTATACTTCTATAATAGAGTCATTGCGGAGGAATTCTTTTATGATGGATATTCGATAACTTTCGAGATGAACTCGAAGTTTGAAAGTGTAAGGGCCATGCCTTGGAAGAAGAATCTCGAGTTACCGTTTCTAAAGAAGTTACTATTGGGATAGGTGATGGTTATCTCCCAAGCGGGAGAAAGCATCTTTACGATGTCGTATTCGAATATATTTTGTAAGCAAGGTTAAACTCAAGGGATTGCGTGGTTAGTTCCACCAATGTGATCAGTATCGGGGAACTATATCCAATATAATCGCCTAAAGTGTATATCTTCATAGGAATAAGACATGGAGTCCTACCTCTACCATGTGGCCAAGATGGGAGGTAAAAGTCCATTCTTATTCGCCACCATGAATCTATATTGAACTTTTGATTTTATAAGCTTATAATTACATTTAAGGTATATCATTTTGTGGCGGACTTAGTAGTACAATGAATATGTCATAAAATTAAATCAGGGTTTAGTTCGAACTTTATCTTACTTTAAGCTAACGATGGAACAAGGTCGATGGTCCAACACTTGAAGATATAATATCATAATCCATAATCATATTATAGATTTCAAAAGTGGACACCTTACGAGGAAGAGTGTCACCGGCAGGGTTCGACATTTTAACTACTTATGTGATACAAAAGTGTAATCGGTAAGGTTTCTATAAGTATATTATGATAATAAAATAATCTTATTATCTTATTTACATAAATTCTCTCATAACTTTAGTTTATAATAATAATAGAATCATGTCTTAAAACCTTATATCATAATCAAAAGCATATAATTATGATAACTTAGATCAAGATATATTATCATTTCTATTTTAAATATCTTTTGATGCAAGACAACTTTAAACAACTTAGCATATTAATATCTTATTATATATCAAAACTTTTTATTATATCTACCATGGTTATTAAATAAATCTTATGTCTTTAAAATCTCTATACTTAGACATATATCATAATATAGTATCTTTTTATATTCTTCTAATAAGGTATTATTTAATAATTAAAAAGCTACATACTTTACAATAATAAATTTTATATAAAATACTTTTATATGAGTTCTTATTTTTATTTAATAAAATCATGTCTTGCAATCTATGATATGATTTAAATATCAAGTAGGATAAGAACTTACCTAATATACTTATAATTTCCTTAATTGAGTTATTTCTTTTACTCACCTAACAAGATCTCAAGCTATTATTTTTATTAGATTTAATCTTTTATGCTAACAATATTATGAATAGGCTATTTAATTTTATTAAAATGGATTAAAACAATTTAATTAAAAATTAGATAGAAATATGGACCTTCTTCTACAGAATTGTACGTACAGTACACAGAGGAGAACCAAGGGAAGGGCAACTCAGCAGGTGGCGCACCAGGGGGACAGCGGCGGCTCAACGGTGGCGTGGGCAGCGCGCGGTTGGAGCTCCGGCGTGCTGGTGTTGACCGGCGGTGGTCCAAGGGAGGAGAAGAGGTGTTTTGGTGGGGCTTTGGAAAGGTTTCAATGGTGTTTTTGAATGGGAAAAACAGAAATTTGAGGCTCTCTAATGGGGTTTTTGAACTAGAACAATTGCTAGAAGAGAGGTTTCAATGGTGGTTCAAGTCCCGGGTCTTGACTCCTTTTTATTTATTTTGCTTTGTACTTAGTTTTAGTCTTGTACACTTCATTTAATAATTTCGAAATTTATAAAAAATCCTTATTTTTTTATTTGAATGCTTTTATGCTTTCATAATCCTTTATAATATATTCTTGAATTTATTTATTTAAATTATTTAAATTCTCTTGTTATAGAGAAAAAAGGATTATAATTTATATTATAATGGTTTTAAAAATACCCTAGAATATTGTGGATATTACATTTATAATATTTTTATAATTTATTAAGACAATTAAAAAAAATTAAACTTTCTCTTTTTAAGAGCAAATAGATATCCAAGTTGCATAATATATTTAATTAAATTCTTACTTGTCCTTGTAGTAAACTTTTGTAACCTTTCATAATATAATATGAAAGTTTATTAAATTCTCTATTTTAAAGAAAAAATTTATTGAGATATATACTCATTTTATTTTATTTAGAATTTAGAGGATATTACAACCCGAGCCGGAGAAGACCCGCGGTTTTAAGGTCATAAAAAAGCGTGTTAGTTTGCTTGCTTTGAAATTCCTAGTTTTAGAATAATAATCAACAATCCCCACGTTTTGTTACTTTCTGGATTGATAATAATACTACTTAGAGTTACAACTGTCTCTTGGGTACGACCCTGACTTACCAACTATACTAGTTGTGTAATTAGAGATTTATATTTTGCTTTGGCAAGACGACTTTCAGCCACTCACATACCTCTCGGGTTTAGTGTATCGGTTTGAAAATAAAAATTATCTTACCAAACACCATGTATGAGGTTTTCATTCATGAATCCAATACTTTCGATCATTTCCGATACCTAGTTACCAAATGCCCCCTTATAGTCTTGATCGGGTGACCTTGGGTAGGATAACACAAGGTCACTGGCAATGATAGCACCTCAGTCAAAATATGGGTGTTATAACTAAAATCATCTTTATTATTATTATTATTTTGATCAGATAAATTCATCTTTATATTGCAAGTAGATTGAACGTAAATACGTCCCCGCGGTCTTCTTACATCATCACTCACTTTTTCTTCTTTTATAGCCTCCACTTTTGGCAACCCCTTCATAATCTTAAATAGGGGTGTCAATCGGGCGCATCGGGTCGGGTCAATTCAGTTTCGCGTAAGTTAGGATTCGGGTCAAATTCAGATATTTTGAAATTCGGGTCAATTAGATTGGAACATTTTGGGTCGGGTGCTCAATTAATCGAGCAAAGTCGGGTTTCCCGTCAATTTCTGTTGGGTCATTCCACTTATTCAGTTTTTGATCCAACTTAATTTCGGATAAGTCCGGTTTCGGGTTTAGTTAGATTTCGGATTTAGTCAGATTTCAAGTGAGTCGGGTTTTGGGTTTTTCGGATTTTGGGTGAATCGAATTTCGACTTTAGCTGAATTTCGGGTTAATCTGATTTCGAGTAAGCCGGATTTTGATTCACACCATATATCGAATGATGAATTTTTATAGTTTAACTACTCTAGGGTCTAAATATTTAATGTAACATTTAAATTAAAAACATAATTATGATACATATTCACTATTATTATTCTTTTAAAACATAATGTAATTTTCGGATGGTATCGGGTCGGGTAAGTTCGGATTTTCAGATGGCTTTGAGTCGGGTAACTTCGGATTTTCAGATGACATCGGGTCGGGTAGCATCAGATATCGGGTTGCATCAGGCTAGTCCATTTGGGTATAATCGGTTTTGGGTTAATCTCAAGTTCGGGTCAAATCAGTTCGTGTCAAACATGTCTCGATCGGGTATAAAACTTTTTGTTTTTTTCTCGGGTCGGGTTCAAATTCGAGTGGGTCAGCTCAAGTTTTTGACAACCATTCTTAAGATACGATGGACCCACTTCAAATATTAAAAGCGCCTTGAAATTGTAAAATATAAGTTTATTTCAATTTGTAATTACTTAGTAAATACTTAGGTACTTGTAAGTTTAAATATTTGAATGTGTTTTTGTTTTTATTATATCGATTAGTAGTTAGTATGCAATCTATAGTTTTTTTGGGTGACCTGGAAGGCAGATTTATGAAAGTTGACTTTTTGACTAGAAATCTGGCAATAGTCATCAATAATTTCTTTAATGTTTTTGCAGGCGTGGCTATTTTCTTTAGAAAAGATGATTATATCATCCGCGAATGCCAGGAAGAGGATCTTGGTTCCATTTCTAGAGATTTGAATCCCGATACCACTTTTTGGGTTGGTGCTCAATACGTGAAGTTGTCTTGCCAGGATCTCAGCGGCAAGGATAAATAGGTAGGGCTACAGGGGGGTCCCCTTGCCTGAGCCCCAGTTGGGGGTAGAATTGATCCGTTGTTCCGTTATTGACTAGTACTGAGAATAAGACAGTCTCAACACATTATCGAATCCAACCCACGAATTTATCGTAAAATCCGAATTTGTAAAGGATGTTGGCCAAGAATTCCAACTTATCCGATCATAAGCCTTTTCCATGTCAAGTTTGATGGCGATCCAGCCTTCCCGCCCTTTCTTGTTGCGGAATGAGTGGAAAATCTCTTGAGCTACAAGTGTGTTGTCATGGATACTCCAGTTTTGGATGAACGCCCCTTGCATTGGGTGGATGAACGCCCCATTTTTGATGTTACTTTGTACATGGTGGTACATAGACTTATAGGCCTATAGTGGTTGGTTGAGTTGGGGTTCTCACATTTTGGTTGAAGGGTTATAAATGTGTGGTTTATTTACTTGAGGATTTTTCTTGAGTGAAAAAAGCTTTTGACAGCTTTAAACACATAAGGGCCAACAATATGCCAATATTTTTTGTAGAATCTAGCCGGCATTCCGTCCGGGCCAGGGGATTTGTCATCCCCGATGTCGAACATCGCATTTTTAATTTCAATGTAGGATACAAGCTTTGTTAGCTCTATGTTGTCAACATCAATTATCTCTCTTTGGATAGTTTGTGTCATGTTCTGGAGTTTGCCAAGATTTATTTCCAAGGCCCGGAAACGGTTTTGGAATTCGCGTTTAATCTCTGTTCTAATGTTTTCTAGACTTGTGATTTGTGTACCCTCCGATGTACGAATTTCTTTGATATTAGTTCTGTTCCTTCTTCCGTTTGCAATCCGATGGAGTATTTGGTGTTTTTTCATTAAGTTTGATATGGGTATTTTTTGCCCTCTATTTCCAATAGGAGTTGTGGAAATTCGGGAGGCATGACCGTTTCCTCGACAACCTCTCTTGTTTTTGGATCAGTTGCGCGTTATTGTGCTTGATAATCTCCTTTTGGATTTGGAGTTGTTCTTCATCAAGTTTTCTAATCTGTTCGAAAATATTACCGAATGTGTGTTTATTCCACGCTTTTTCATTTGCTTTGAGCAATTGGGTTTTCTTTATTAGTTTAAACATATGTGACCCGTTGGTATTGAATCGCCAAGATTGCTTGATGACATTCTGAAAATCTTTACGAGAAGTCCACATCATTTCGAATTTGAATGTTTGTGATTTTTGGTGGCAATAGAGGGGTACCATTGAATAATTTGGTTACTAACCAGGGTTCGGTCTAGTTTCTCGTAGGTTGTATTTACTAGGTCTTTGGATTTTTTTCATGTGAATTTGTTCCCAATACTAGGGATGTCACCAACGTCACAGTCATTCTTGAAGTTGATAAGACGATCGAATCTTGAGTGGTGTGGGGTAGCTCCCCCAAGTTTCTCATCCGCGTGTTGGATTTCATTTAAATCGCCCATAATAATGCATGGGAGGTTACAATTTTTTGGTGAACTTCGTTATTTTTTTCCAAAATGGTTCCTTGTATTGCGCCCTTGGAGCGGCGTAGGCAAATATAATAATCATTTATCTCTAGGTATCCAAATGGGAGTAGTGAATTCCAATAAAGCAATCGTCTTTATGGACAATGATGGAACCATTATTAGTGATGGTGGTTCCATTATTATTATTCTTGTTATTTTTCCTGTGAATTCCAATAAATTTATGAACAACTTAACTACATTAAGGAGTTCATAAATTTTTTTATTTGTTAGTATTTAGAATTGTGGTGGTTAGACTGTACGTTACACGATACGTGAACATAAGCGAGTGCCACCAAGGTGTGTTAGACGAACACAAAACGGGTTTTCCGCACACTTTAGGGGGTTGAAAATTATACAAGTTGAGGTAGTACACCTTTGAGTACAAAACCATGTGATTATGACATATGAAGTATAGAACAATCAATCTAAGATTACTCACATCAACCAACTTGTTTAAGTAGGCGCAAGGCAGATTAAATAGCATTTTTGTAAGCAAAAGTAGTTTACTGGGTACTTCCGGGGTGGGTTTCCAAGATAATGGATTCCACAACCACTATTTTGGTAAGAGGGCGTTCACATCCCTCAATAGGTTTAGAAGCAATTAAGATATCAACACAAACATCTGTTTTAGAAACATAAGAGGGATTGGAAAACAGAGAAAAGGGTAGCAGAGGAGTAGTAAGGCAAATTACTAAGTAGGCAGTGTAAACCCCACCAAGGGCCCAACACTGCCTACTGGAAGTTTTTGCCCTAAAGCAATTCTCCTTATTATGGTGATTTTGCTTCAGGTTATAATGTATTTTTTGCATTAAACCCCACCAAGGAGGCAGTGTAAACCCAACCAAGGGCCATCTCATCAAAACAAATGCAGGATACCAAAGGTTGATCAAGCACATCAAAAGATTAGATAACATGGTGGGAGAGCCATGCCATTCAGACCACATGCACCGAATAGCAACTGAAACAGGAGAGTAGTTGGTGGGGTTTAGCCCCATGACAGGATTGCACACAAGGCTTATGAGGAGTGATTTATTAACCCCAAAGAAAAAGTGGCTAACAATAAAAAGTAGATAGAGTATAGTTAACAACAATAAGGAGAAAGGGAGTTTAGTAGAATTCCACATCACAAGGGCCATTTTAAAGACCAGAGAAGAGGGTAGCAGAGGAGTAGTAAGGCAAATTGCTAAGTAGCAGCTTGGATTGGAGCAGGAGCGGACCACACATCGGAAGAGAGAAAAGAAGATCGACGAACAGAACCAAAAACCCTCGCTTTACCAAGGGAAAGGGTGACGCCTCGCCAGACCGAACACCATGGGAGGTATCGTCGGATGACTCAAGAATAAAAGTGCGCCCCGCTAGATCTGAAGCCCACGAGCGCTCGATTTTAAGAAAGTTGTTCCTGAAAACAACGGTTGCACCGGCGCACTCTTGCTACCCCCATCGACGTCCCCCATAGAAACATCGTTGCCGTCACCTAGTAAACCGCACCGAACCCGGGGAAGACCCCCATGCACACCTTGGATTTGATTTTTCGATCTTAATTGATTTGCCCACCATAGATTAATGGCAACTAGTATCATTTTGTTCTCGTTTTGTAGGTTAGGATATGCGCTTTTGAACGGTCGTCGGACAAGGCCGTCGGCGACCCACCCCAAATTACCAGGACAAGAACTTCTTGTAAGATTTTCTTTTTGTGAGAAGGGGGTAGCATGGGATTCACATCCTTGGAGACGTAATGGTGTTGATTTGTGTTTAAGGGCTTGCTTGGGTGGAACCAAGGCGGCGGCGGTGTGGTTGCCATTAGGGTTTGTACCAGGAGGAAGGAGAAGAGACAAGCGCGTGTAGGTGCGTTGTTTTTGAACATTTTTTGTTCTTGTAGAATATGTGTGTTTTTTCTTCTCTGTATGCAATCTATAGTTTAATTAGATATTGCTCATGTAAAGTGAACTTGAGCTGCATATTTGTATAATTTCTTGAATATATATGTCTGATTCACAAATGTTGATCCATAATTGGATACTTGTAACGAATCAAAGACTTATAAATAAATGTACATTGATTTTGGTGAAATGCAATGTTAATTACTTAAATGTAGTGAATATTTGGAAAGAGAAATTAATTTGACAGGATTAACCCTGGAGATGGAGAAGAAGAGATGGACGGAGGAGTAAGTAGGGTTTTGGTAGGGAAATGAGGGCACCCAACTCAGAATTGTAGGGCTATTTGGAAATTAAAGCGGAAAAACCTACCGCTTTAATTATTAGCGGTTATGAGAACCACTTTCTTTTTTTATTTATGTCTAGTCAAAGGTGCAGATTCCCTCCATGGGAACCCGCACCAGTACCGGTAGCGGAAATACTACATAATCTACAAAAGGCAGATTACGCGTTGACCAAGACGGGCTCGTGACTCCGCCTCATTTACTCCGCCTACCCACCCTCATTTACTTCGCCTCATTTACTCTATACCCGCTCAAACTCCATCTCCTTTCATTCATCTTCTCCATTCTCCATCTTCTTCAACCTCAATCCTCCATTTCTCCATTCTCCATTCTCCATTTCTCCATTTATTCATTCAACCTTCATCAACAATGGATTTCATCGTAAGAATTTTAAATATTTTTATTCTTATATTTTTTTAATTATTTTTAATTGCTTAGTAGTTATATTTTGGTTTGTCAATTTTTGTAAAGAACCGCATTCGTGGAAAATCGAAGACGCCACCTCGGCCTACTTCTAGTTCACGTAGAGGGCGGGATGCACCTCAATCAATTAATTTGAATGAGTGGTTGACAAGGGACAATGTAGGTGGCCCAAGTGATAAAGAGGCGATTGTAACCACGGCTCTAGAAGCAATGACGGTCCAAGCCCCATACACCCAGATGTTAACCCCATACAAGGTGTAGGTACGTAATTTTTTTTTTGCGTAATTTAGGTTTCAATTATTAGTTTTAATTATCGTAGTTGTAAATTTTATATTTTTTTAGAATATTAGTTGTAATTGTTTAGAATTGCTTAGAATATTATAGAATATTATTTGTAAGTTTTTTAGAATTTTGTAGACTATTAGTTGTAATTTTTTTAGAATTTTTTAGCATATTAGTTTTAATATTTTATAAATATTTACATAATTATTTAAAATTATTTTTCTTATCTTATATCATAATATTAGAATATTATTACTTTTATTATGTTGTGATATGTAAGGTTATTTTTTTAGAATTGTTTAGAATATTTTAGAATATTAATTGTAATTTTTTAGAATAATTTAGGATATTATTTTTAATTTTTTAGAATTTTGTAGAATATTATTTTTAATATTTTAGAATTATTTACATAATTTTTATCAAAATATTTACATAATTATTTATAATTATTTCGATTATCTTATATCATAATAGTAGAATATTATTAGTTTTAATTATGTTGTGATATTTAAGGGTTTTTTATATAATTGTTTAGAATATTATTTGTAATTTTTTAGAATATTTTAGAATATTATTTATAATTTTTAGAATTTTTTAGAATATTAGTTTTAATATTTTAGAATTATTTACATAATTATTTAGACTTATTTCACTTATTTTATATAATAATATTAGAATATTATTAGTTTTATTAAGTTGTGATATTTAATTTTCAATTATTAGAATATTTTGATATCGTAATATTAGAATATAATTAGTTTAATTTTTTTGAATTATTTCACATAATATATGTTATTTAGTACATGTTGTGTTAATAATTTATGTTAGTAGTGGAATATATATATAAATATAAAATAAGTGTAGATTTCGATGACATTTCATCCAGAACAAATTATCTGTTTAGAGGTGGTACTGATTTTGATATATTACCCCCGACCTTTTTGCGGACACTACTCTGCTCACTGAGAGAGGCTCGACCTATGAGGCAGGTTTGTCCACACATGAGGGTTACCAATTTCCCTCACAGTACCTAGAGTCCCAGTACTTGTACTCAAGTACCCGGACTCTCAGTACATGTCCGCTCAATAACCGTCGTACTCCCAGTATCCGTTGACCTCCCATTACCCGTCGGGCTCCCAGTAACCTAGCTCCCAGTACCCATCTGAGCCGCTCATGCCGCTTACACTCTACACGGCCCCCAGAGGGTTATCATATGCCGCCCCCATACCCCCCCTATACAATACATGAACCAAGATAATCTTGATCTCGAAGAAGTTGACGTGAATGACATAGGTTACGTTCTCCCCGTGCATCCCGAGGGCGGGTATGGTGGTGACCCTGTCGACACCTCTTTACTTACTCACTATCCCACCCATAAGGCACATTATATTTGGGACCACCAACAGGTAAGATGACATATAACTTTTTAAATTTTGTTGAAATATTTATAATTGTTACCACTGTTCAAAACATATATATTTTTGAAATATGATTAGTGGGCGCACCCGTTGAAACTCCAACATCGGGATGGAGCACTTAGGTTCTTAGCCAAGTTGGCCAAGGAGAAACCAGATTCAGGTTGGCCAAGCCTTGTGAATCAAAGTCACTTGGCCCATTTGAAGGATTGGAGATTCAAAGACCACGATGAGGCATTGGTCACTGTATTTGTAGAGAGATGGCATCCGGAAACTAATAGTTTTCATTTTCCATGGGGAGAGATTTCCATCACATTGCACGATGTCATAAAGATAATGAACCTTCCAATGGGTGGCATAAAGGTAAGATCGGGTCATAGCGATCATGATTATAGCAACATACGTCAGCTATTGGCTTTGATGCTAGGCGTCAACGTAGTAGATGTGAATAGGCAAATTTCCAATGGTGGCATCAACATCACTGTGCTCAGGCGACGTATAACTGAGTTGGTCAATACTGAGGAAGCTGATCAGCACATCATCGCATCTTTGTACATGATGTTGTTGCTCGGGTCAAGCCTATTTTGGACAAGTCTGATTCTGCGGTGCAATACAAATTAATGCACCTTCTTGTAGACCACGAAGTGACCTCTTCATATGAATGGGGGGCTGCTACTTTGGCGTGGTTGTACAAGCAACTGGGTTGTCCATCCCGCACGCATGCTAAGCAAATGAGTGGGTGTCCATACCTTCTCCTTATAAATTTTCAATTCCTGTATTTATTTATCTAACATGCATTTATTTTGTATATGCTTTAATTTATGTAATATGTTTATCTTTTGTGCAGTTATGGATATGGAAGTATTTTCTGAAGTTTAAGGGTCGAATGAGCAGGGTACCGGGTGCGAGTGCGATCGACTTTCATTTAGAAGCGGGTCGGAACAGAGAAGTGGAGCAGTTTTTGGGGATACGGGAACAATTAGATGCATTGGACATGAACCAGGTGTGTTGGATGATGTGGGGCCAAGGCCTCGACTTTACTAGGGATGAGCTTAAGAAGTCGCGATACATGGGTTTGCTCACTTACTTCGGAGATCGGGAGCCGTATATGCCTAACAGATTCTACAGGCAGTTTGGTTATCACCATGGTGATCAGGCCTTTTGCGGTTAAAAGGGAGGACATTCTGAACCGGTTCCAATACAAAGTCCACTTCAACAATGTTGATGACTATTAGAATTCCCACCACCAACACTTGGTGCTCGAGGATGACATAACTATTTTCCCTTATGCTATGGATCAAGACAATGTGTCGTGGCTGCAAGAACGATCTCATCCATATCTGTTGAACGCTCGGGTTCCTTGCCCAGCGGTAGCACCCCACGATATCGACTCTGTCACGGTACGTATAGTCAACACCATGTGTTTATTTAGCATTTAGTATTTTACTTATCACATTGATTTCAATTTTGTTCTATGTAGCGCCTATCTTATTTGGAAGGAGTCCTTCGCCAGTTTCGTCTATACATAGCACTAGGCAGATGGGGGGTAGAGCTTTTGGATGCCTTAGAGATGGGTGTACTTGGACAGCTGCCGCCAGCTCAACCGAACCGGCACCCTCCTAACCCCCCCCCCCCCCCCCCCCCCCCCGCACTACCAACATGGACGACACATTGATGCCGGATTTTATAGATAGTTCGTGGACAGTGTAGGGAATGCTTTTGCATATGTTCTTTTTTATTCATGTTATTTGTGTTTGGATATTATTATTTAATGGTATGTCAAATTTCTTATTATTCATGTTATATATATATCGGTAGTTGTTGTTCTTTTTCTATGATTTACATACCATTAAATTTAAATTTAAAAATAATAATAATAATAATATTAATAGAAAAAATTACTCAAAATAATACCAACTTTTGCGTATTGATTCAAAATAATACGAACTTTTAAATTGACTAAAAATAATACCAACTTTCATTTTATTAACCAAAAATAGTACAATGATATTTTCGGTAGAGATTTCGGCAAAACATATGACTTGTCTATCAAAATTTGTTGTCTAAACATTAAAAAATATTGATGGCTAAGATTTTGATGTGATTATTGCTCATTATCATCATATAAATTACTATTTTGCATATAAATAGTATCGATTTATATTATATAAATTATCATTTCACCTTGTGACATAAACAAAAGTTGGTATTATTAATGACCAACCAACATATTTCAATGGTCACATTATATATTTTGCCAAAATTTTCACAAAAAACACAATTATACTCTTTTTGGTTAATACACTGAAAGTTAGTATTATTTTTAGTTAATACGATGAAAGTTTATATAATTTTTAGTCAATTTAAATGCTCGTATTATTTTGAATAAATAGGCAAAAGTTAGTACTATTTTAAGTAATTTTTCCATAATAATAATAATAATAATAATATCGTTTTTACAAACATCCTACAAATAGAAATACAAATACCCCTACAAATACAAATACAAGCCATATTCTAATAGAAATTAGGAGGCAACCCACCTACATTGTGGTAACTGACGTACCGGGCCATGCGGTCATGAAAGGGAAGATCCACTTCACAAACACTATGATGATGAAATTGGTTCCAAATCTTTGAAGAGGTCAGAATGGGGGCGTCATCTACGAGTGTAACCTGCAATGACAAATTCGTAAATAACAGAATAAATTTTTTAGCACAACAAGAATATGTAAATGCATGACGCTTATTGGGACATAGTGGTTCCCTAGATGAGCAATTTCCACGGCGTTATTCCACACAAGACTATTGGGAGCTTCACAAGCAATCATCGGGAGGCATGTATGAGGACCACGCTCGGAAAGTACGGCAAGTGCACACTGGAATCTAGTAGCAAACGCCAATCTAATCATTGGCGTCTCCATCTAGAAGTAATTTGTACTGACCCGATTGATCAAATCATCAATATGTGTAATATAAGGATATATAGGTGCATAAGTCTCGTAGTGGGTCCTCAACTCCAAAGCCATCTCCTCTCGCATCCTCCTCCAATTATCCTGCCCCCACCCCAACAGATAAGCGAGTGCCATGTACCCACAATTACCATCTCCTACAACATCAATAGCGTTGACGATGAATTGCCTCATGAAGTTGGGTACATGGACACCGAAATCAACTTCAATGTGCCCTTCTACTTCAAGCGTCGGACGATATACACCTTCCTCTTCCTCTTCCTCTTCCTCTTCCTCTTCTTCTTCCTCTTCCCCATCCCCTTCCCCTTCCTCTTCCTCTTCCTCTTCCTCAGGAACATGGCTACATGCGACCCCAGGCATAGAACGAGTGTCTGTTGGGACGTTGTTGGGACCTCTGGTTCTAAGCAACGGATCAACGATTCACTTCTCTTTAAGTTTTGATAATGACAAATACCATAGGGAACTAATGTGGTTTGTCCAAGTATTTCTAAGGAACACAGGTACAACCAAGAACTCCTATGAATGACAAAGCCACTACTGGCCACAATGAAGAGTTTCCATCAAGGGAACTCTGAAGAGGAAAGTTCCCATGAAGTGGGAACTCCCAGAAACAAACAAGAAAACACAAGCTTACAACGATGAAGAGTTTCCATCAAGGGAACTCTGAAGAAGTCAGTTCCCATGAAATGGGAACTCACATGTGAAGACAACGACCGTTCAGCGCAAATCGCGGGATTCTGTCTCAGACAGCCAGAGGGAACAGTCTGAGGATCAGACTGTCACGCTTCATCCAACGGTCCGATTGATTCAAGAAGTTGACCTAGTTCAAACCAAAGTCACATGTGAAGAAAGTACAACTTGGGCATCAAGCAAAGGGCATTTTGGACACAAACGAAAGATGCGACTGCCCAAGACAAATGGACTATAAAGCCAAATGAATAGTACTCGGTCTGAGTACTTCTCCCAGAACTTACAAACACCCACATCAGAGAAAAGAAAGAAAAGGAAGAGAAGTCCCCGCCGGCGAGTGTGTGATCTCGACGAAGGTGAAGCTGAAGTTCCCTGGAGAAAGGGAACTGAGAAGTCAGCGTAAGGTTTGAGTTACTTGTGTTTTGCTGTTGTGAGCTTAGGAACTCAGTTGAGAGGATTTACTAGTGTTGCTAGAGTTAGGAAGAACTTGTAGGAACAGAGAAGTGTAAATCCGGCTGTGTAACTAAGGAACAAAGCAATCAATATAAGTAAGTCATTCAAAATCCTCCAAGCGGAGGTAGAGGTTTACCCATACAACTAGTTGGTTGTAGTGGGGTTCCTCTATAAAGAAACTGTGCCTTTAACTGTTTTTATTACTTGCGATTATTTACTTCCGCTGCCTTGGGAACAGCTTAATTTCCAGTTCCCAAGCTCACTGCTAACCGATTTCGATCCAACAATTGGTATCAGAGCGAGCGCTCTAGATTTGTGTTAGCATCGCAGGTGCCAAAATGGCTCAGGAACTTACTCAGGTGGGGAACAATACCAGCAAGCCGCCAAGGCTTATAACAGGAAGATTTGAAAGCTGGCAACGCGACATGAAAGATTGGATGCGTGGCCAAGACTACCAAGCCTGGTGCGTCATCGAAAGGGGGAACTTCGAAATCGATCCAGCTATTGTCAACGATCTCTCAAAGTGGGGTCCCAACGAGTACAAGTGCATGGAGGCAAACTACAAAGCAAAACAGTATCTAAAAAGGTCCATGTGCGTACAAGATTGTGACAGGGTTGCCAACCTTGACACAGCCAAGGAAATGTGGGAAGCCATCCAACAAATGCACGTTGGGAACTCAGATCTCAGAGAAGATCTTCAAATGAACGCAAAGAGGGAGTTCTACAACTTCCAAATGGAGATGGGAGAGTCCGTCGATAGCTACCAATCCCGGTTTGAAGGACTTTGCACTAAGATGGAAGGATTGGGGATCACAAAAGAAGAAATCACCCACAAAATGAAGGTCCAACAGCTCTTCAATGGATTGACTGGAGAATGGGCAAATGAAAGAACGATGTTCAAGGAAAACCCAGAAAATCGAACGCTTATGCTCCATCAAGTATTTGGAAAGTTAGTGGGACATGAGAAGAGGAAGATCGATGATAAGGAACAAAGTCGAGCTCATCGAGGGATCGCACTCAAGATCGAAAAAATGCTCAAATCAACCCAAGAACAACATGAAGACTCCGAAGAAGAAGAGGATGAAGAGCTAGTCCTTGTGACAAGAGCTCTTCAAAATTTCTACAAAGGAAAGTCTCAACGGAACAGTGGGAACTGGGGAAAGGGACAGAGTTCCCAACGAAAGCCCACAGAGAAGGATCTCTCAGAAGTGACTTGCTACAAATGCAACAGGAAAGGACATTTTGCGAAGGAATGTCCACAAGGAACTGAAGGCAGAAAGCAAGGAAAGAAGGCCTACATCGCTACTTGGAGCGATGATGAAGACGAAGATCCTGAAGCATGGGCACTCCCAGACATGTGTGGCATGGCCATAGGAGAAACCACTGGGGAACAACCCAGTGAGGTAACCACTGAAACTGTTCTTGATTCCTTGAGTAATTATGAAAAACCTGAATTGTTGAAAATTCTTTCAAGTCTTGTTAAAGATAACATAAAACTTCAAAACAAGTTGGAAAAACAGGAACACATAAATTCTCAATTAGTTGGTCTTGAGCCCTGTCCCAACTGCATATCCCTTCTAGAAAAACTCAAGTCCCATGTGTCTCACATCGTAGATCTAGAAAGAGAAATCAAAACTTTAGAGAAAGATGAGAACACCCTCCTGCAAAACCTGAGTAAGACTCCCGAACATCCTGAAGCCTCTAGTTCCCAAATTAAGTTTGTCCCAGCCAGACATGGCATAGGATACAAAGGTGAGTGCTCCAAGAACAGAAAGTCACCCCTGAGCGAACATGAGATTCATGAGTGTAGGGCCTTAGAACTCCAGTGCGAGAAACAGAAAAATGCTCATCTCGAGGAGAAAATCAGGGTCCTAGAGAGTGGAAACAATGGTGAGAAAGACTACTATACTGGGAACTCTGGACATAGAATCTATGTCAAAATTGCTAAGGGAAATGGGTCTCGAGTGTACAACAAAGAAACCATGGATAGGAACCGTATCCAGAGACCACACCCAAAATACTACCTGGGAGAATACTACAAGACATGTTGGCACTATGGTGCTCATGGGCACTACAAGGATGCATGTCCCAAGAAGAGAGCCCAAACCCCTAGAAGCCATGAGTTCCCAAACAGACAAAAACGTCATGCTCATCACCAAAGGAACTCCAACTCTCAAAATTCCAAAGACATCAACATTTCTGACTATATCTTGAATGAAAATGTTTTCCCTTGCAAGGGACCTGGCAAGAGTCATCTTGCTTGGGTCTCAAAACACACTAACTTTTCCTTGTAGGTGGCTGTGAGAGGGAACAATACATGGTTCATAGATAGTGGATGCTCGAACCATATGACAGGGAACAAGGATATCCTCATCTCACTCCACACTCATGCCGAAGGAGGCCACGTCTCATTTGGCAACAAGAACAAGGGAGAAGTTATTGGAAAAGGAGAAGTGTTGCTCAATAGATCTATTAAAGTTAGCAACGTAAATCTGGTAAAGGATCTGGGATACAATCTGCTGAGTGTCTCCCAGATGTGTGATCAAGGGAACAACATCGTCACTTTCGACTCAGATGAATGTCTTGTCATCAACAAGAAGACCAACAAAGTAATTCTGAGAGGAAGAAGATACAACAATGTGTATGTGGTGGACACCAACTTTGAACCACCAATGAAGCTGTGCCTTGCGAGTTCCCAAGATGACACGGAACTCTGGCATCAAAGACTGGGACATGCTGGTGTAAATCAAATCCTGAAGCTTTATCTACAGGATCTGGTCATTGGTCTTCCACGGATCAATCTCGAAGGAGTCAAAATGTGTGAAGCATGTGTTCGAGGGAAACAGACCAGGACCTCCTTCAAACCGAAGAAGGTGGTAAGCACAACCAGGTCCCTGGAGTTAATTCACATGGATCTCTGTGGTCCCATGAGAACAGCTAGCTACGGTGGAAAAAGGTACATGTATGTTTTAATTGATGATTTTTCAAGATTCACCTGGGTTATTTTCTTGAAGGCAAAATCACAAGCGTTTGAAGAATTTGAGCCCTTCATCAAAAGAACAGAAGTAAGCTTGGGGCTGAAACTGAAAGCAATCAGATCTGATCACGGAACTGAGTTTCGAAACTCGGAGTTCCTAAACTTCTGTGAGCAAAATGGGATCTCTCACAACCTTTCAGCTCCTCGCACTCCTCAGCAAAATGGAGTGGTCGAGAGAAAGAACAGAACTCTAGAGGACATGGCTAGAACCAAGATGATCGAAAGTGGAGTTCCTGAGTACTTCTGGACTGAAGCAATCTCCACAGCTACATACATCCTAAATCGAGCCATGACAAGGCCCCTGATCAACAAGACTTCATATGAGCTCATCAAATGGAGAAAACCAAACATCTCACACTTGAGAACATTTGGTTGCACATGTTTTGTTCACAACAACGGCAAAGACAATCTTGGCAAATTCGACCCCAGAAGCGACGAAGGGATTTTTCTGGGATACTCATCACAAAGCAAGGCTTACAGGGTCTACAATAAAAGAACCAAGAAGATAGAGGAAAGCATTCATGTCGTCTTCAATGAAAAGTCTGTAAAGATGGGAACCGAGACCCAAGGGAAGGGAACTCTGTTCAAGCTAGTCAGACATGAAGACGATGATGATGACGAGGATGAGCCAAGGAAAAGGGATGAAGACTATCCAAGTGCAAGCCATATCCCACAACCAGGGAACAACGACGAAGGTCCAACCCTCACTGATCAAACCTGCCTTGAGGCTCCCTCCTCAGAAGAACTACAAGAAACCTCCAACTCTCTCGCGGTCCCCTCTTCAGGGAACAGCTCTGCTGTCCCCCAAGACAATACACTGCCAGAATCAAGTATTCAAGGGGAACAAAGAGGGAACCTGCCAGAAATCTCTGAAGAAACATCAAATGAAGAAGCTGAAGATGAGAGTTCCCATGACAAAGAAACACCAACCGAGGATAATACACATGCAAAGGAACTCACTCATACAAGAACCTTTCAACAAAGGAAGGACCACCCCCTTGAGAACATCATCTCCCCTCTTGATAAAGGTGTTCAAACTCGTTCCTCTCTCAATAATTTTTGTGCTTTTAACGCGTTTGTTTCAATGGTGGAACCCAAAAATATCAAAGAAGCATTAAAGGAACCAGATTGGATTCAAGCCATGCAAGAGGAACTCCACCAATTCGAGAGAAACAAAGTTTGGAAGCTAGTTCCTAGGCCCAAAAACAAGAACATCATAGGAACCCGATGGGTTTTTAGGAATAAGCTCGATGATACTGGAGCTATAGCAAGGAACAAGGCTAGGTTAGTAGCACAAGGATACAGGCAAGAGGAAGGGATTGACTATGATGAGACCTTCGCACCAGTTGCCAGGATCGAGGCAATCAGACTCCTCATCGCCTATGCTGCTCACAAGGGATTCCAACTTTATCAAATGGATGTGAAAACAGCCTTCCTAAATGGACATCTCAAGGAAGAAGTGTATGTGGCCCAACCTCCAGGATTCGAAGATGAGAAAATGCCCAACCATGTCTATTTCCTGGAAAGGGCCCTTTACGGACTCAAACAAGCTCCCCGAGCTTGGTATGACAGGTTTGCTCAATTCCTCTTGTCCCATGGATACATTCGTGGTTCCATAGACAAGACTTTGTTTTTAAAGAAAGAATCTAAAAACATTTTGATTGTGCAAGTATATGTTGATGACATTGTGTTTGGAGCAACTAACGAAACTCTTGTAGAAAAGTTCAAGGACCTCATGAGCAATGAGTTTGAGATGAGTCTCATTGGGGAACTCACGTTCTTCTTGGGACTTCAAATATCCCAAACAAAGGAGGGAACAAAGATCCATCAACAGAAATACATCAAGGAAATGCTCGTGAAGTATGGGATGGAACATTCAAAGCCCATTGACACTCCCATCTCACCAAATTCAAGGCTAAATGCAGATGAAACAGGTATCAGTGTGGACCAAAGGAACTATCGAGGTATAATCGGGTCCCTTCTCTACTTAACAGCTAGTAGACCTGATATCATGTTCTCCGTATGTCTTTGTGCTCGTTTTCAAGCTAACCCTAAGGAATCACACCTGAAAGAGGTGAAGAGAATTTTCAGGTATCTCAAAGGGAACAATAACTTGTGCCTTTGGTATCCAAGGAACAGTTCCCTTGAGCTCATTGCATACACAGATGCTGACTTTGCAGGGCACTTGGTTGACAGAAAGAGCACTTCAGGAATGGCCCAGTTCCTAGGGTCTTGCTTAGTTTCGTGGGGATCTAAAAAGCAAAACTCAGTGGCACTCTCCACAGATGAAGCTGAATATGTGGCTGTCGCATCATGCTGTTCCCAGGTTCTATGGCTTAAGTCACAACTCCAGGATTACGGTATGTCTTTTGGCCCAGTTCCCATACTCTGTGATAACACTAGTTCCATAAACATTTCCAAAAATCCTGTGCATCATTCTAGAACTAAGCATATTGATATAAGGCATCACTTTCTACGCGACAATGTTGAGAATGGGAACATTTCGATGGAACACTGTAGAACTGAAGAGCAAATTGCGGATATTCTTACCAAAGCTTTAGACAGACGTCCCTACCAGCGTTTTCGAATGCTTCTAGGGATGATAACTCTAAACTAAACAAGTCCCTGTTTATCTCTCTCTCAATGCCTGACTAGTTTATCTAAAATTGCATGATAAGGAACTTGGATTCATTGCTTTCACTATGCCATGATTACTAGTCTAGAGAAAAATGTGTACAAAGGAACTCTATTTCTTTTGGCCCAAAATGATCAACCAGAGTTCCCTTTATCCATCATTACAAGCCACCATGACGGTTGATCATATGACCCACCTTAAGCTAGGGACCAGACAAATGCTTCTCATGAGCCAAAACATTTCCTTTATCGAGTTGCAAATTGTCTGGTTCCCTTTGAGTTCCCTAGCCCCACAAAAAGATGAGTGTGAAGTTCCCTCAACCACTTCACTCTCCCTGACCTTGAAAAGATCATGGGAACTGCTGCATCTACAAAGGGAACACTGACTAATCTTCAAAGAAAAACCGTCACTTGGGAAGCGGACTTTCGTGTCAGAAGCTCTGAAGCGTTACAGGCCAAGTATTCAAAATTTGAAAAGGACTTCCCAAGAGATTGTGACGCGTGTCCAGAAGCGTGCTTGAGAAGTTGAAACGGCGCCCCACGTTCATTGGGCAACGGTTATCGAGGTTATTCCACTTCCCTTTCTACCCTTCACCTCCTCTCTCCTTTAAAACCCCTCTTTGCCATTTTTAGGCCCTTTACTCCATCTTACATCCCTGTCATTCGTCTTCTCCAAATCCTTTTCACTCTCTTTTCAAGAAACCTCCAAAGCCTCCCAAATTCTTACAAAAATGGCCCCTCAACACACATTCGCACAAATCAAAGAGTGGGTACTTGCCAATCCTCGCACTCTCTTCATCACTCAACTGAACGAGATCGAGCAAGAACAAGACCCAACCATGAAGGATGTCCTCATTCAAGGGCTATACAATCAAGTAAGCCCCTTCTTGCCCCCTCCTCCTCCTCAGGTCGACGAAACCGTCTCCTGGACCTCTTCCTCCTCCGAATCTCTTCCTTTTCCACCTCCAACCACCAACACCTCCTCCGGAGTTGTCATCGTTGACAACTTCGGAGATGCTCGCCCCTCCATCAATGAAAAACCCCATAAATCCAAACATTGCCACTCATCCAAACATCGCCACTCATCAAAAGATCCCTCAAAATCCAAAAAATCCAAACACTCCCACGACCCCTCCAAATCCAAAAAGCGTAAACACTCTGAGGCCTCTGAATTCTCGGAGCCCAGAAAGAAGGCTTTCTTCCGATTTGAGGAATACCTGAACTGCTCCAAGGAGAGTTCTTGTGCTCCCAAACCTCCCTACCCTTTTCCTTCCGACGATGGGAACTCCGAACCCCAGAGTCTACTTCCCTCTTCCTCCTACATCCCTCCTCTTCAAATCGAGGGACCTCCTCCGCCACCTCCTCCAGTTCCCACCACGATGGGAACTCCAACATCCCAACCTCACAAAACGCCTTCTCCTTCCTCACCAAAACACATTTCCACCACTTCCAACTCCACTTCGGGGATCTCTCCTCCACAGGACCGCAGATTCCTTCCTCCTCCTTTCACTCAACTCACAACTCCTATTCCTTCCTCTCCTCTCCCCTCTTCCATCACGTCTCCCACCACCACCAAACTCCCCTCTCCCTCACCATCCAAAAGTACCGTCGCCCTCTCCTCAGACGACGACGATCTTCCTCTTTCTGTGGTCATCGGCAAAATGACCAAGGACCCTCCTCCGATCATCATGGGAACTTTGGAGGAGGAAGCCCAGCTCAAGGCCATCGAGGAAGAACTCAACAGGGGTCCCTTTGAGCACACAGTCTCCCAAGGGACAAAGTCCCCAGAAAAGGTTGCTCCTCAAGAGCCCACAGAGACAAGGGACCTCGCACCAGCTGGAGGTGCTGAGGCAACAACAAGTCATCCTGGAGATGACGCGGAGGGCTCGGGTTCGAGCTCCTCCGAGGAAGAAGGGACCTCCCATGATGAGGTCGAAGAAGAAGAAGAAGCTCCAGCTACAAAGGAGCCAGCACGCATCCCTACACCTGGACACCAAATGTTGGTGTCCGCGAGTTCCCCACCACCAAGGGACCGCGTGCTCATGATCGAAGCGGCTGCACCCCCTCAGCAGAAAGGACCTCGCACGGTCTCTAGGGGGAACAAATCCAAAAGCAAGTCAAGGAAGGGGAAGGGGACCACCAAGCATCATGTCAATGAGCGCCGAAAGCTTCTCCCTCACCTCATTGTTTCCAAAGAGGTGCTAACTGAGAATGGTCTGGAGGAACTGTGGGAACTGATCAAGGCCCAGGGCTGGGAGAGACTCTGCCAAGAAACTGTGAGAGTAGATCCCTCACAAGTGCGTCAATTCTACAACAACTTCACTATCACCAACGACGGCACTCAGGGAACTCTCTCCCACGAAGGCGACGAGTTCATTTTTACAACGTCTACGATCCGCCTTCAACTCCAGGTCCCTGGTCAAGGGCTTAGCGAGGTGCCCAGCAAGCTCTGGGGCGACTTCAACAGCGCCGAGGTGTACAACACAATTTTTGAGGGTCGGGTTCCCTCTAAGGTCCTCTCGACGCATCATCTGTCCTTGGTCGCTAAGCTCGCTCACCAATTCATCATCAACGTGGTGATCCCACGCCAAGAAAAGCGCCTGGTCGTCAACATCCCCGATGCCATCATCCTCTACCACTTCCTCCTCAAGAAGCCCATAAATCTTCCCCGAATTATCCTTGGGCACATGGAAAAGTGCATGGCCTCCAAGTCCCACTCCCTTCCCTACTCCGGGCTGATCAAGAAGCTCCTACAAAAAGAGGGTCTCTACGATGCCTCTAAAGATGAAATCGAGCTTGGAAGGGAACTGGACATTACAGTTGCCCAGAAGATGAGGCACTCGGAGCCTGTAGAGGAGGCGGCTCCCCTAGAGTCTGGTACACAAGAGGGGAACTCTTCAGTGATGCGGGGATAAACCGCTTGAAGGATGGCCCGATCTTCAACACCATAGACTCAACGGAAACAAAGGTAAGAAAGAAGATAATAAATAATGGAAACAAACTGAATTGGAGGACAAAACATGGATGTATAAATGGATAATAAGAAGAACCAATTGAAACAACAAATAGACCCTCATTACTTTGAAAACGAGAACCTAGATGAATGATCAAAAGACCCATCTTTCTACAACTTGACACAATCAAGGACGAATCCTTGAAGCACCAAGAGGATGCGTTGTGATTGCTTGGAGAACACCATTTCTAACAAGAAACGACATAAACCAATACAACCCAAGGCTACACATAGATCGACCTCACCATGGAGGACCTCTCGGGTCTCTCTCCATTCGTAATCTGATTTTCTCAAAAACTGAAAAACTAAGCTACCTCTAAAATGAAACTAGGCTATTTATACTAAATTGCTAAATAAAGAAAAATACAATAAAAATAGAAAATACTAACAAATAGCCTAAGCATTAACAAGCTAAGAGACTAGTTTATTATTGGCTGGATCCAAGGCTCCTAGGTGCACGACTCTTCTTCACTCCATTCTTTTCCTTCTCGGTAATGTATCCTTTTCTCCAATTGGCGGATGTCTCGGGTGCACTTGTCACTTGCAGCCCTCAACGAATCCATGACCTCCATGAACTCAGCACGAATACTCGGTGGAATTCCTTGTAGAAATGCCATTGATAATCCTTCATCATTCAGTGTTGCTCCGCATCGCCAACACCCTCGATCAGATTGCTAGGGACCAGGCAGTGTTGGCCAGAGGACAAGAAAAGCTTACACAAGTCCTTACGCGCCTTTGTGACGCCTTGTTCCCTCAGAGCCCATGATCTCTCCCTTCTTGTTCCCTTAATCCAAAAATGACCACAAATTGTACTTGGGTTCCCATTGTACATATTCTCTTAAGTAATGAAATGGTCTTTATTTTGATTGCGTGTTCCATTCTTTCCTAATATTGCTTTGCTTATTTTTCGATGATGTCAAAAGGGGGAAAGATAAAAAATGTGAGATGAGTTAAAAGTTTAAGTTATCACAGACCACGCATAAGCTAAGGGGGAACAATTGCATAAAAAGCCTAATAGGAACTATGTGTCTCACCAGAAGTGGCTCCCTAAATCTAAATGTCTCACTAAGAGTGACTTCCCAAAATCATACTTAGGAACTCATCAGCATATCATTCATTGAAATACTTACATTTTTGTGATGGGTTTGTCATCATCAAAAAGGGGGAAATTGTTGGGACGTTGTTGGGACCTCTGGTTCTAAGCAACGGATCAACGATTCACTTCTCTTTAAGTTTTGATAATGACAAATACCATAGGGAACTAATGTGGTTTGTCCAAGTATTTCTAAGGAACACAGGTACAGCCAAGAACTCCTATGAATGACAAAGCCACTACTGGCCACAATGAAGAGTTTCCATCAAGGGAACTCTGAAGAGGAAAGTTCCCATGAAGTGGGAACTCCCAGAAACAAACAAGAAAACACAAGCTTACAACGATGAAGAGTTTCCATCAAGGGAACTCTGAAGAAGTCAGTTCCCATGAAATGGGAACTCACATGTGAAGACAACGACCGTTCAGCGCAGATCGCGGGATTCTGTCTCAGACAGCCAGAGGGAACAGTCTGAGGATCAGACTGTCACGCTTCATCCAACGGTCCGATTGATTCAAGAAGTTAACCTAGTTCAAACCAAAGTCACATGTGAAGAAAGTACAACTTGGGCATCAAGCAAAGGGCATTTTGGACACAAACGAAAGATGCGACTGCCCAAGACAAATGGACTATAAAGCCAAATGAATAGTACTCGGTCTGAGTACTTCTCCCAGAACTTACAAACACCCACATCAGAGAAAAGAAAGAAAAGGAAGAGAAGTCCCCGCCGGCGAGTGTGTGATCTCGACGACGGTGAAGTTGAAGTTCCCTGGAGAAAGGGAACTGAGAAGTCAACGTAAGGTTTGAGTTACTTGTGTTTTGCTGTTGTGAGCTTAGGAACTCAGTTGAGAGGATTTACTAGTGTTGCTAGAGTTAGGAAGAACTTGTAGGAACAGAGAAGTGTAAATCCGGCTGTGTAACTAAGGAACAAAGCAATCAATATAAGTAAGTCATTCAAAATCCTCCAAGCGGAGGTAGAGGTTTACCCATACAACTAGTTGGTTGTAGTGGGGTTCCTCTATAAAGGAACTGTGCCTTTCACTGTTTTTATTACTTGCGATTATTTACTTCCGCTGCCTTGGGAACAGCTTAATTGCCAGTTCCCAAGCTCACTGCTAACCGATTTCGATCCAACAGTGTCTCTTCCACGCTGTTTAAGATACTCCAGCCTAGTCAAGTTTCTTGGTTGGACCTTTGAGTTCTTCCTCGGCCTACCCTTCTTCTTTCTCTAGAGAGATGGCTTCATCAAATCCCCTCCTCAGGATAACTGAGGTTTAGGTATTTTTGACCAACTTGATGTTTGACGGTAGGATCAATCTTTCCTTCATAGAAGTCTTGTATCATCCTCGTCCATATATCGTCATTTGGATCGAGAGCTATGGGGGCCACCTGTTCATCTATTCCCCATTGGCCTTCCCACACCAATTGTTTCCAAGAATCATGAATCATCGAAATCTCAATAGGTCTGCATTCATTGATACAAGCAAGGACTTGGTGAGGGCAAGGTAGTCCACGGGCCGTTGTCCACCTCGCATCGTCGCATGTCAAACGGAAAGAACTTTCCGGGTGATATATATCACGAACATGGGCAAACAACTCAATACACATGTTGGAAACCTTAATTGGAAGGCGAGAGAAGACGGTTTTGAGCGGCTCCTCCATTTGTTTGATGGACAACGGTTCGCTCGTACGGTCCCTTTCCATCTCTCCACTAATGGTATGCACCTAAATGTTCACCATGGCGTGCATCTTTCTCAAAACTGTGTTGAACCCCCAAACAGAAGACTCCATATAATCCTTCAGCAAAGAGTGTTGGGACTCAGCCTTGAAAAATATTTCGTTAAATTAGTACCATTAGCGTTAATAAATGTTTAGGATTTTCTCGTAAGGAAAATTAATTTGCTTACCTGTTCGTGGTCCTTGTAAACAAGACGGTGATTGGTGTATGCTCTAATAATATGATCACGCCAGGGAGTAAGCCAGTTCCTTTGGAGGTACGCTAACAACAAGGGATTGAGCAGACATTAACCTCGGCAACATCACGATCAGTGACAACAACTTCTGGCATTTTTCCAACCATTTCGAACACCTGCCGCAATTGATATAACACCCATTCCTAGTGATCTTGGGTCCCTCTTGCCATAAATGCCAACCCAATTCAAAAAGTGTGTCCGGTGCAAGTAAAACCTACCATCTCACACAAGGGCATGTTGTACCTAACATGATAATTAATTTGAATAAGTTAATGTGCAAAACTTAATGTGCAAAGTAAATACGCTTTTATTATAAATACTTACATGTTTGTTTTGTATGTCGCATCCATAATCACAACATACAGAAACTGCTTCAATAGATTCAATGACTTGGAGTGAGCAAAGAAAAAGTCTATTATCTTGTTGCTTCCCTCCTCGGATCGATAATCGAGATAGTACCCATTTGCACTAGTACAAACGTTAGGGGTGGATACCCAAAATTTTATACCGGTTAAAAAAACCGGTATCCGTGTATTTGTATGCATACCAGTTAATGCAAAAGAGAATGGAAGCGTTTGATAAGCTTCACAAGTTAATGGAGAGTCAAGCACCTTCACATCAACCTCAAATGTCACCACCAGCGAGATGTGACGAACAAGAATTTGAATCTCCAATTATACAACGTGGTAGCTCAATGAGAAACTCTCCTCCTAAAGAACCATCAGAGGTATTCTTTTTATATGTTATTGATTTGTTTTAAATTCATTCCATTCTTATATCATTAAAATAATATTTTTATTTTAAAGTTGCAAGATTCAACTAAAAAGTGCAAACTAGCTTAGCCCAATCGATCATGCGAGGTAGCCTATGGTCGGGCTTTTATTCCTATGGCTGGACAGTCCACCATTCTTCTTGGCAAGGTGTTGGAGGCTAATGTTTGGAAGGTGACTATAGATACAATTATTAAAGAAAATGCAAAGGTGCCAATTCCAACCGAAGAGGTCCCGTTTTTGTCAGAAAGTGCAGTAGGAAATATCATTGCATGGCCCAAGGATATGACTATATTTGATATGGTAAAAATATACTTGTTTGTTTTATTATTTTTTTACATATCTATGGTTTTATAATGAATTTATTAATAACATTCTTACATGTCAGGATTTAGCCGGGAGTTTAAACGGTTTAAGAAAGGCCTTATTCCAACCAATAAGTTAGGGTAAATTTCAGCCACCACAATGCCAACATCATGCAATTGAGAAATGTATGTCGATGATAGACCCAATGGAAGATTTTGTGTTGAAAATTAATATACCCTAGGTAGTTGTACAATGCTCACACATTGGAGGTATGCAAGGACTATCATTGCTTGCACGTGGGCAGTTAGAGGGTGTACACATCAGTTTATATATTAAGTAAGTACTTGCATCTCTTATATTATTTAGGAGTTCGAGTGATAATGTGTAGGGAATCGTCTTTGATAGCTAGTTCTAATATTTTTGCTTTATTGCCTTTTGTTGTTGTAGAGTGTTTTCTCTTCGATCAAACTTCCTCTTTTAATTTTTTGAGATATTTATGCCTTTTTAATTTTGGTTTTAGAAATTTGTTATTTGAATGTTGGAATTTTGGATTGTGATGATTTATGGTTGTTCATGCCTTTATTGATGAGAATAAGTATACACGGATTTGATTGACTAGCTTATTTATTATGCATATATAAATCATGCTTGTGACCTATGCTATTTGCTCTTGTTTTTTCTGTGAGTGTGTGAATTTCTAAAGTTGCTTTAATTTAATTAAGTTAATGATGATTAATCATACAATTTTACTTAAAATGTGCAAGTACTTATATGATAAGTACAATCCCTTGCTATATAAATTTGTTTGCCCTTCAATAGTGGCTTATGCTAATCTAAGTTCAACAAATCTCAAACTTGATTTTAGAGTAAGATTCTTGGTTGGTTGTATGAGAGAATCAAAGGATTGTCTATGGTTTGTCCCATACCATGAAGGTTGAGTTATTTTAATATTGTTTTTACTTTTATACATAACATTTTTTTGAAATAAGCTATAACTTTGAATTAGAATTGCATAGGTACCATTGGATGCTAGCGGTTATAAATCATGCATTGAATATTGTTTATTGGTTGGATCCACTTCGCGAGGGTGTTCGTCCACATTTTAAAGAAATGTTTGAAACGTAAGTTTTAAAAAATGTTATCTATTATTATATGTATTTTATCCCTAATTAGTAATTATTAAAACAAATTTATGCAGTTCATTGAACATGTTGAATGGCAAGGGAAAAAATCTTTAAGAAATACGTTTTATGCATATCAAGGTCATTTCTTATTACTACCATGCATTGAGTATTAATTTTCTGCTACATTTCAATTCTTATAATCTGTAATTAAATTTTTTGTTGAATTTCAATTTGTAATATGATTTTCTGCTATACGTTTTAAGACTAATCTGTAATCACATTACTAATCTGATCTCTACTGCATTTTTTGTAATTTGCTATCTGTTGTATTTTTAATATCTAGTCTGCTATCTGTTGTATTTTTTAATCTGTATTCTGCTATCTGTTCTATAATGTGTTGAAATCTCTTTAGATTACTTGAAAGTAATACTTAAACTATTGATGATTAAACTTTAGTCTTTTTTTATCCTTGTGCAAGTGTCCTCAACAATCTGATAACATTTCATGCGGATTATTTGTTTGTCGATTCATGAGAGACATAGTGTAATTCGGTGTTGTAGAAATCCCTACTTCGGTATGTTATTGAGCTAAAGACTATTGTGTATAGTTTGTATTTAAATAATCTTAGAGTGTGTTGTTTATGCATGTTTTTAATGTTGTTTATGCCGTTCTTACCACCTTCACTTGAAACATACAATGAGGAGGAGATTTTTGAAGTAATAGAAGAAAACGTTCAGCATCTTCTACCTCATCTGCAGTTGGAGGTCGTGAGCGTGCCGCATAGTTAAGTGGTATATGATTGTAGTAGGGGATTTTAAATGTCTAGTAGATGCTTCATATGAATTTCATAGTTGAATGAAACTCCTAAATGTTTTTTTAGGCACAATAGCTAGATACATGTGTTGACCATCATATTTAAATGGTTTATGGTTATTTTGTGGACTAAGTACATATTGTTGTTTCATTCTATGTTAAATGAGATTTATGCTACTCTTGGAAAAGTATAATTGAGAAATAAAAATGCAAAAAAAAAGGTCATTGAATGTATTGTAGGTGAAAAAAAATTATTCCGTAAATATGTTCGAAAGGCATGTTTATTTATGTTGACTATATATATGGATACCGTCTTAATAAAAAACCGGTATGTATGATATCAAATAACTTTTTCATAAAAAAATGATGGATACCTGTTCTCTAAAAGAATGGTATCTAATTGTTTGTACAAGGATACTAGTATTTTTTAAAAATGGTATCTGTATGCCTTTACAAGGATACTTGTTTTCGTAAAAACCGGTATCCGACAGTTATTATTTTATATATATATTAAAAAATAGATATGCATACCAGTTTTAAAAAAAACGGTATGTGAGATTTATCAGATACCACACATTTAAAACTGGTGTGTGAGACTTTATAGATACCATAATTTAAAAAAGGGTATCCGAGAGGTGGATACCACTTCAATTTATACCAGTACAAAAGCTGGTATCCGTTTCTTTAAAAAACTGGTATCCACCCCGCACGTTTGTACTAGTGTTGACTTTAAGAAATAGAGTGAGAATTGAGTTACCGTCATTGAGCTCATCTCTTTCTTCAGTTTCTCATGCCGAAAAGTGTACAACTGTCTCATCGATGTTGTCATGTCCGGCCACTTTTGTCGTAAGTATGTCATAACAAATTTCGGTTCACCATGCGCGAGAGTTAATAGCCTTGTTCATCGGTCAGGCGGCCGGCAAAAGGATACCCCTCCAAACTAGTAGAAAGGTCATGATTGTGGCGACCGCATTTCATGCTTAGTCGCCAACAATGGGTCCTCTTGTCCCATTGTCTAACCAACTCAAACGGGCAACCAATCTTTCTACTACGTGGTTTTTCCCTTAGATTATGACCAGCTTGTAAGGTTTGCAAAATAACACCAGATTTCCCCTTCTTCTTCGGCTTGCACTCACCAGCCAACACACATGCTAAAAGGACCCTCCTTTCCCAAGAATTCTTAATGGTCAACACCATGTTCAAATTCTTGCCTATTCCTTTAACCCATTTTAGCATTACGTTCCGATCCGGCCACTCATTATCAGACTCAAAGTGGGTAGAAAAATCGGAAAACTGTAAATAATTGATTAACAAATTTAGAGCGTTAAATTATTTCTTGCATATAACAAATGTTCAGTTATAACGACTATAAAATTACGATTAGGTATAAAATAATTAATTATAACAATTATAAAGTTTTAACTTTAAACCATTTCTACTAAAATTATTAACAATTATAAAATATTAAAACTAACAGCTTCTACCCAACTAATTTAACAATTATAACAACTATCACTACAAAAAACTGTGGATTTAGCGTCCACAAAAGTGGTCGCTAAAGACCATAGAGTGGTCGCTAAACGTGCTTGCTAAAAGTCTGGTCGCTAAGTGAATTAGCGACCACGTGGTCGCTAAATTTAATGACCATAGAAGTTAGCGTCCGCATGGACGCTAAATTCCAAAAAATAGTTCGCGTCCACGTGGATGGTAATTAGCGTCCATATGGACGCTAATTGTTGACGGTAATTAGCATCCATATGGACGCTAATTAACGTTCACATGGACGCTAATTACAATCAACTATTAGCGTCCATATGGACGCTAACTAACGTCCACGTGGGCGCTAATTACAATCAACAATTAGCTTCCACACGTGGAAGCTAATTACCGTCAATAATTAGCGTCCATGTGGACGTTAATTGGCGGCGGTCGCCGATTTAATATTCGTAGCTAAATTCATATTTATTTGGTTTTTAAATAATTATATATTATTAATTATTAAAATTATATTTATAAATACTAAAAAACAAATATAAAATCTAATAATAATATTCATAAAAGTTTTACAATAATTAAAAAGTTTCACAATACTTAAAAAGTTTTACACAATAATACATAAAATCTAGATGGCACCATCGGGGGGAGGTGGTTGATAGGACAAGGATGGCTCGGATAGTTTCTTGCACATGTCCTCCATGAACTTCTGTAGAAGCTCAATCTGTTGTCGTTGCTCCTCTACGCTCACTTGTGTCACTTGTTGACTCTCCCGAAGTTCCGACACCTGGCACGCAGAGAAGCATTCTCTTGTTGTATCTCCGCCATCCTGGGAGGCTGTCTACGAGACCCTAACAGCACTTCAGGCTTGAAGAAGTCCGATGCAGCGTGCCCAAGACCGGAAACAACCCCCCGGTCCAACCCCACCAGTCGCCTCTGAAAATGCCTTGCACTCATCTTGAAAAGATGGTGGGGTCCCGGACTGCGAGGACCTCTGTTCCAGAATCTCTCGGGAACGCGCCTATGAAAAAAATATTTGTATAAAAACTAATCTAATTTAAGAACGAAATATAAATTATTAATTGAAAGTACATAAAATACTTACAGCCATATTGGCTGAACGTTCGTCGATAAACTCCCGGTTTGGGCCCCGCATATGAGTCTCGATGTGCAACTCGAAAGGCGTTATGTCCTGACCTTTTTCTCGTTCCTACGAGTAAATATTATTAATAAATACCAATTCTGAAAATAAAAAAGTTAAACTCAAAAAAAATTGTACTTACCATTTGAAGTTTTGTATCACGGAGGGACCTCGAACCGCTTGTGTGGAGGGCCGAATTTACATTCCTATTCCCCTTGTTCCGCACACACTTCTTCTGAAATGCCTCATCGGCCTTCCAACCCGTCATTCATAGGTCCCAAGGTGCCGACTCTAGCAAAGGCGGTCTCCTATTTGCTCGAAGACACTTTCCGACCATCTCATCATACTACTTCTTGGCTTGCTTCTCCCATAACAAGCGAATGGTTGCAGAATCCATGTCGGGTTGGGTCTCGTTCCAACGGAAATGCGACTGAAACCAAAAAAAATTAGTTAACATTATAAATTGCAAAATAAGTAAAGAAAATCTTACCCTCCAATTTTCAAACCAACGAGCCCGTGTTTCCTCGCTCGCGAGGCAGAACTCCGAAGCTCGATGATCTGGCTGGTTGGTGGTCAAGAACGTCGACCACCTCGACACGGCCTGAGAAGGCTCCAACCTACAAATTCTCGAAATATATAGTATATATTATAATTAAAATTGCAAAAAAAAATTGACGGAATTGAAAAAACACTTACATGCTACCCACTACGAAGAGTTGTTCAATCCTATTCGGGTCCCTCCCACACGATCGAGGACGAATAGGTATGCAACAACCCGACTGCGTGTCGTCCGACTTATCCGTCTCTACGCCAACACTCTCCTCGACACTAGGGCGCTCGATAGTGTCACTCTCATGTACCGGAGCAGATGTGACCGGCGTCGCCTCGGCCGACAGTACATCCTCCGGACGTGGCAGGTGTCTACCTCTACCTCTACCTGCTCTACCTCTACCTCTATCTTGAGCCATATTTACTAACCAAAAAACAAAACTGAACTCATTCACCCTTAACAACAACAACAATTCAACAACTTCAAAAACAACAACAACCACAAGTTCACTACAAGAACAACAACAACAACAACAACAACAACAACAACAACAACAACAACAACAACAACAACAACAACAACAACAACAACAACAACAACAACAACAACAACAACAACCACAAGTTGACTACAAGAACAACAACAACAATTCAACAATAACAATTCAACAACAACTTCAATTTAACAACAACAACAACAGCAACATTTAAACACCAACTTCAAAAACAAAAACAATTACTCCAACAAAAACAATTCCAACAATACCAATCACTCCAACAAAAACAACAAGAACAATTCCAACACAACAACAACAAGTTTTATATATCTAACAAAATAATCAAATCATCAATTCAAATATCAATTTCAAACAAATTAATCAAAATTAATTCAACAACAACATTCATTACCCCAAAATTTATCAAATTTTAATATCTAACAACAAATCTATTACATAAAATTTATCAACTTGATCTATCAATTCAACAAAATCTCATTCATCAAAATACCAAACCTCATTCAACGAAATCAAACCCTAAACCCCAAACCTCATTCAATAAAATTAATCAACTCATATTCATCAACAACAACAACAATCCTAAACTAAATCAAACCCTAAATCTAACAACCACATTCATCAACAACAATCCTAAACTAAATGAAACCCTAAATCCTAAACAATATATACAAATCAAATCCAAGTCAAACACAAATCAAACTTACATGCGAGTGGAGAGGGGAGGAGGGGGCGGCGGCGGACGGGAGGCTCAAGAAAGACGAGGCGACGGCGCGGACGGGAGGCTCCTCAGCCTGCGACGACGGCGCGGCTCCTCAATGGCAGGAGAAACGAAGGACGGTGGAGAGGGGAGAGGGAGGGAGGAGAGGAGGGGGAAGATGGGAGGACGGGGAAGGAGAGGCGGAGGTGTGGAGCGGCGGAGGAGAGGCGGACGAAAAACGAAGGAAGAAGGAAGAAGAGTTCTGATGTGTTAATATAACGCAGCATTAGCGACCACGTGGCCGCTAAAAAAACCCTGAAAATGAAAAAAAATCACCTTATTAGCGACCACGTGGTTGCTATTTAGCGACCACGTGGACACTAATTGCCAAAAATTTCGAACCCCCGCCTAATTTTTTTTAATTCCCGCCGTATATTTTGCTATTGCCTGAATTTAATGATGTTATTTTACTATTGGTCATCTCATTTATCAACTCATTCATACATAAACCATACATAATGATCGATTTGTTTGAAAACGCACTTAATTAGTTGCATAAAGTTTACACGACTTATATTAGTTGTAAATTATTGATTACAAATCATCCTTATCGGTATCTGTTTCGCTCTCAAACTCCCCTTCTGATGTGTCATCACCAGACATCCCAACTTTAAAATCAACGATTGTATCCATACCGCTTGGGTCATTTAGCGGGCCGAGTGGATAAGCATCTTGTGTGTCATCGATAACTCATGGAAGTGATGGATCCTGTTGAAACGCCTCCTTAACGGCAACCCGACGTGAACTACCTTCATGCGGATCTCCACTAGTACCTTCATCAAGCCATTGGCGTGACTTTACTTTACATACTGCAATCCAATCAGCGTCTGAACGTCGCACCTTTGGGTAGTCTAGGAAGTAAACTTAAGTGGATTGATGTGCTAAGATGTAACTGTCCTTTGTTCTCAAAATTTTATGTCTGTTGACATCAACTAGTTTTAGATTACGGTGAATGCGGGTCCCTCCACGGATTCTAGTGTCAAACCAAGAGCGGTTGAAAAATAATAGGACGTTTGACGGTTGGTGATACATAATTGAGCTCAATTATTTCATCGAGCACACCATTGTAGTCCTCCTCGTCAGTGCCGAAACTTTTCCCAAGAACACAAACCCCACTATTGTCAGTTGCCCGTGTTGATGTGTGTGTCTTTGTGTGAAAGCAATAACCATTCACAACATAACCAGGATATGTCATGACTTGGAACGCGGGTCCTCGAGCTAGTATTGCAATGTTAGGATCTAAAATAGTTGGACCGCTAGCTTGTATATAAATACAGAGGAAGTGAATTTAAGAATCAATCAATTACTTTATTAAATTGTACATAACCATAAACAATATAATATAAATACTTACATGGGAGTAGAACTAGAGGCGAAAGTGTCTTTTCAATATGACTTGTTCTTCGGCTTCGCTTATTGTTGGATTTGATGGCCAGACAATGTTTGACAAATAAGACCTATTAAATTATTTTTTCAATATAATTAGGCTCCCAATTACAACATAGAAACAATTTATATATTTCATGACACTTACTCATTAAAGGGCTCCACCTCTTCACAGTTCATGAGTATATAAGTTTGGATCAAATGGAATTCATCTTCTGTAAGCATACACACATATCCTCTACCCAATGTTCGACCACGACATGTAAAAATGGACAAATCACTCGCATCGACCCCAACTAGAAGTGTGAAACTCACATTGCGGGTGAAATCCACTTGATTACTCAAAGCATGTTAGTTGAAATAAAATGAGCAAAAATTGGACGTCTCCTGAACAAGATATGCACTGCAAATGGATCCCTCAACTCGAGCTTTATTACCAACTGTATTTTTCAGCCTTTTTAGGAACCTGCAAATTTAGAAATACTAGAACAAGTTAATATGGGTATTTCGAGCATGTGCAAAGTTAGAAACACTTGGACATACGTACCTTTCACCTGGATACATCCATCTATAATTGACAGGGCCACAAAGTAAATCTTCCCTTGGTAGATGAATAGGCAAGTGCTCCATTGAATCAAAAAAACCCGGGGGAAAGATATGCTCTAGCTTGCACAATAATATGGGTAATTCCTTGTGCAAATTCATAACTACTTCGTATTTAAGCTCATAACATGTGAGGTCTCTAAAAAACGCACTTAGTTGAGCAATGGGCTCCCAAATTTTATCCTCAAGAAATGCTCGAAAAGCGACGGGCAACAACCTTTGCATGAAAATGTGACAATCATGGCTCTTCATTCCAAAAAGTCGAAGTTTATGCAAGTCAATGCATCAACTCAAGTTGGAAACATAACCATATGAGAATTTCACCATTCTCAACCACTCGAGAAGCACTTCTTTTTCACGACAATCAAGAACATAACAAGCCTTTGGGTACCTAGTGCCCTCCTCATCGGGTTCCAACTCTGGTCGCTTGCACAAATCTTTTATATCCTTTCTTGCCTTCAAGTTGTCTTTCGACTTTTCTGGAACATCCATGATGGTGAAGAATAGGTTATCGAAGAGATTTTTTTTAATGTGCATGACATCTAAATTATGTCTTACAAGCAGACTTGCCTAGTAAGGTAGGTCCCCGAAAATGCTTCTCTTCTTCCACCCCGTACCCCTACTTACTCCTGAATTATGCTCCTCGGCTCCCACTTCAGTTATCTTCATCAACCCCATACTCTCAATCTCTTCTAATATCTCGTATCTGTCACGAAGTACCGGGGGACCATGACGTTCCCTTTTACCCTTCTTAAAATCGGTCCTGTTATTTTGGAAACGATGTTGTTCTTGTGTAAACCTCCTGTGACAATCAAACCAACACATTTTGTGTCCATGGGTAAGATAAAATACATCCGTGTCCTCCATGCAATAAGGACAAGCATATTTTCCAGAAGTGTTCCAACCTACAAAAACATATATCAGTCAACGCCCTAAATTCAATGAATAACATTATTATTATTAATGAACCTTGAAACGTGCATAAAACATACCTGACAGCATGGAATATGCAGGAAAGTCGCTAATAGTCCATAGTACAGCTGCACGCATGACAAAATTTTGCTTCCTCCATGATTCGTACGTACGTGTTCGCCCCATTAATCCACAAACTCTTAAGCTCGACTACCAATGGTTGTAAGTATACATCCAATTTTTGCTTTGGGCTTTTTGGTCCAGGGACAATAACAGTCAAAAACTTAACTTCTTCCCGCATACACATGGATGGTGGAAGGTTGTACGGTGTCAAAATCACAAGCCATGAAGAGTACTGCTGCCCCGAAGAACCGAACGGATTGAAACCGTCCGTGCACAACCCAAGTCTTACATTTCGCGATTCAGCGGCGAAATCTGGCCAAACTTCATTGAAATGATTTCATGCTTGTGCATCTAACGGGTGTCGCATCACCCGCTCTTCTTGTATGTGCTCTGCATGCCATCGAATATGTTCAGCCATAACCACTGATGCATATAGCCTCTACAAACGTTGCGTGATTGGCAAGTAAAACATACGAGAGTATGGAATGAGCTTCGTCTTGCCTTGCCTCCATCTAGGATGTGAACATATTTTGCAACAGCCATACTCATCATCTGCACCCCAATATATCATACAAGACTTTGGGCAACAATCTATTGTTGCATACGGTAATCCAAGACCTTCAACTTGTTTTTTATGTCATAGAATGTGGCCGGTAATGTTGTCTCAGGGTGAGATACGCGTCCACAGAAATCAGAATTCATGCCGTCAACATTAACTAGGACTTCAGGCAAAGTAGCTCAGTCGACGCCTCCAACTGGGTCACATCACATCCAGGCCATAACTGTCTATTCGCGGCCGCCAACATGTCATACATACGCTGTGCATCGGGATTAGGTGCTTCGAGATAATAATGTTCCCTCTCGGTTCGTACCCCTCATTTTCTAAGGGGTCAGTGTAATGAGGTATGGAAATAAAACCATCGTACACCATCTGTTCCATTTGATTCTCATACTCTAGAACATGCATCGACTCATTATAACTACTTGAACCTTCATGCTGCCTAGACGCATCCATCAATGCATTATACATCTCATCCATCTCCCTGTGCGAACTCCACTTGTAATAGTTAGGAAGAAAACCCTTTGTAACAAGATGATAACGTACATCATCTACAGAAATCAGTTTCCTATTCTTGCATTTCACACAAGGACACCGTAATTCATGCGGGTTAAACCACGACATCGACTTACAGAACTCAATAAATTGCTCAACTCCAGTAACAAACTGGTCGGACAAAAATCCGTCTATAATACGCAAATACATCCATCCACGCATTTTTACCCGTATAGAAATACGCATATTCAACCATTTAATTTGAATTTTCACATTTAGCGTCCACATGGTCGCTAAATATATATTATTTCATCCCAATATTGCTCGATCATTCTATACTTAGCTAATATCAAATTACAAATAAATACAAATTTACAAGTATATATACGAAATTAATTAATCTAACTATTTATCCCATTGTTTTCCAAAAATTATTTTACAAACATAAACAATAAACTAATTACAATATTCTATACTTAGCGTAGTTCTCATTCTATATATTTAACTAATACCGAAATACAATTAAGTACAAAATTTCAAATATTTATACAGAAGTAATTAATCTAATCATTTATAACTTAATTTTAGGATAATAATTTTACAATAAATAAAACAAAAAACTAATTACATACCTATCAATCGAAGCGGGCTCAATTCAATCCGACGGAAACCTTCAACTCTTGTGAAATGTGAGTAAAATCCGGCAGAAATCGTCTAATGCTGTGAAATGTGTGGTGGGTATTTTTTTCTGGAGTGAATGCTCGAGTCATGATTATATATAGGAATTCTTTAACATCCACGTGGTCGCCAAATAGGCGGCAATATCCTCGGTATTTGGAGCCAAGCGCGGGAAATTGTGACGCCAGTTTTAGCGACCACATGGACGTTAATATTAGCGTCCATGTGGTCGCTAGTACCATTTCTGCAATTAGCGACCACATGGACGCTAATAATAGCGTCCATGTGGACGCTAAATCCATGATCGGGGTTTAAGCGATCACATGATCGCTAATATTAGCGACCATGTGGAACAGCGACTAGTTGGCACCACAATTTCCCGCCGTATTTCAGCTACCATTTTACGCGTGGTCGCAAAAATAGCGTCCACATGGTCGCTAAAGTTTTTTTTGTTTTTACACATTAGTGTCCATGTGGCCGCTAATTAGCGACCATATTTAGTGGTCGCTAAATTATGGTCGCTAATTCCGCAGAATGGTGAAGTGTATAAAAAACCTAATAATTTCTAAATAACTATATTTAACTAATAGATAATTAGTAAATAATATAACTAAAACTCAGGATTTACATACCACATCTTCATATGGCATTTCGTCTACACCGTCGTCTTCACCCACGTGTTCTTCATCGTCTTCACCTATGTGTTCTTCGTTTAGATTCATGGGATTAGAACGAGAATGCCCATGGACGAACCCTATAAAACGTGGCCACATTATTCTACCTCGGAGCTTCTTACTTGCAGTGAAATTTGAGAGCGAAATATTTTGCGCGTTTGAACCCTTCATTCGTTCGATTAAATTGCGAATTTCACCCCATGTGGTAAAAATGGTGGTAGCGGAAACCTCCACCTGTTGTTGTTTTTACAATAGCGGTACCGGTCTCCTTTACCGGTACCAACAAAGTTAAACTTTTTTTAACTCGTTTCTCGATCGGCGATATTTTATAAATACCGGTGCCGGTACACGCCACCGCTACCATTTTACAATATTATTTTTTAAATCTTACCAGTAGGTTTTACGGCTACCATAAATCTTGAGCGTCATACAAATTTAAACGGGACGCTCTTAACTGGCGATAAATAAATGTACATTGAATTTTGGTGAAATGCGATGTGAATTACTTAAATTAGTGGATACTAGTTGTCCCCGTCGTGCCCTGCACGACTATGAATCGATATTTTTTTAAATATACTATAACAAAGATATTAATAAATAAAATAAAATATAAATAATAATTGTGAATTGGTTATTTATATAAATTGTAAAAAAAGCATAATTCTAAATTAAAGATTTTGATAATAAAAAATAAAAATAATGGGATATTTAATATGGATTAGCAAATAAAATTGACTTGACATATTATAGGATAAGATCTCGGTATATATTATAGGATAAGATCTCGGTATATATTTATATTATAGGATAAGATCTCGGTATATATTTATATGAGTTTTTTGGTAGATTATATTGGAGAGTTGTTAGGATCATAAAGATATGGTAAAAATATTTTTATATGTAAATAAATTTTCAAAAAAACATTATTGTAATCCAATATAAAAAAATTAAAAAAATTGATTGATATTTGTAGATTATGTAGCAATATGATGTGTACATAATATATGAGTGATATGGAAATTTTTTGACATGTGGATTATGACATGGAATATTTATAAAGACGTCTAAATTATAAGAAAATGACACGTGTAAAAATATGAGGTGGCTTAATATAGGATCGACATGTGGCGAAATCCTAGGTGGCGTAATGAGAAGGCTCCAAACCTTATTGCTTTTATATATATAGTAGATTTGGAAAGAGAATTTTTTTTTTTGGTAGAATTTGGAAAGAGAAATTAATTTGACGTGATTAACCCTGGAGATGGAGAAGAAGAGATGGACGGAGGAGTAAGTAGGGTTTTGTTAGGGAAATGAATGGATGGCATCATTTGGTGTTATCCAGCGAAAACGTGAAAAAGGAGTCAGAGGAGGATCAGATGATGCAGTATGCACTATCCACTCAGCTGGTGTACGTCTCCACTGTCAAGCTGCAGTCACCACTCACCCACAATCCAGCCCAGAGCACACTGCCTATACCTAGCTAGCCAGCTAGATATCTAATACAGTAGTACGTACTTTCTGAATTTTATAGAATTATTTTCGTGCTCTATCATTTTGTATAGTTCAATTATTTTTAGGTAGCCAAGGCAGGAATAGAGGATCCCAAGTCCCAAGCAATTAAATGTACAATTATTAATGGCCCTAAAGAAGGCAACACACCACTTTTCCAGTAGTAGAGGGAACAAGAATTTTATTGTTTCCCCTTCCTCCCACAAGAACTTAATTTGTAATTGTCCTGTACCACCTCCGTTCCATATACATGCACTCCTCCCAGCTACCTCCCTAGCTAGCTACTCCCTTCAAATAATTGCATAAGAAAGCAGAAGCACCAAGTCACACACGGTTTCCTCTTCACCCACATACATATCTCTCTCTCTTTCTCTCTCTCGAACATTAATTAATTTTTCCTTAAAAATAAACAAGTTGAGGATATGGATTGGGACTTGAAGCTGGGCCGAATGATAGAGGAGAAGGATGGGACGGCGCCGTTGGAGGGGCTTCAGAGGTCGCCGGCGGGGGCCAGGAGGAGGAGGACGCCGTCGTCGTCCGCGCAGGGGGGAGGCGGGTCCCAGGCGGTCACGTGCCTGGTGGACGGGTGCACGTGGGATCTGAACAGCTGTCGGGAGTACCACCGCCGCCATAGGGTTTGCGAGCGCCACTCCAAGACTCCCGTCGTCCTCGTCGCTGGACAGGAGCAGCGCTTCTGCCAGCAGTGCAGCAGGTATATATATATCCCACCTCTTTTCTTTCATTTCTTAACACATTCATCTACTTAATTAATTCCGACCAAAAAAAAATCTACTTCATAAATTCGTGTCCTAACTTTACTAGTTACTGCTACTATATATTAGTATTATATGCCATCTACAATCTCAAACATACATGATAAACATTTCGTCAAGAAAAACATTTCGTCAAGACCTAGCTTGATTCACCTCCTTTTAATTTTGTACCCAAGATTAGTAGACTGAAATTCTTATTGCAATTTATTTGCAACTCGCAAGTTGTTCCAATTACTCAAAGAACAACCGTTGTTCATTCGAGATGGAAGATTGAAATTTTGGGGCACAAGCTAGAGAATGGCTTAGGACAATTGGCTTTCTATCACACCAACTTGTAACCTTGGACAGTTAGCCTATCAACTTTTGTACCTATCTTACCTCCTTAATTGAATTAACATTTTCATTCTATTATTATGAGCAGTAATTTTATTTTGGTGGCATAGTTTAATAATCTTATTTTAGAAAGATTTCAGTATAATCTATTTCTTTAGGAATTTTAAGGGTTTTTTTCTAGGATTTAGACATTCCTTTTTAGGGTAATCAATTTCAAAAATTGAATTCTTAACTTATATCTTTAGGTTAAAATGACATTTTATCTTGTAAGCCTATTTTTTTTGGTCTTGCCTTTTGGCTCTCCCGTTTCGATTGGGCGGACACCGCTCTACATCCGGACCGGGTATTCGTGATCCTATTTTAGGGGAGACCCTCCCAATATCAATTTCTCCATACATGCCACCAGTGTGATTCGAACTTCGAATCTCTAGGACAACACTTAAAGAGTCTAACACCACTTTAGCACTAGACCAACTGAGTATTGGTATAAGCCGAAATTTTTTTATATGCTAGACAAACAGTACAGTATGTTTGAAAAAACAATTTTTTTCATTTTTTTTTCTCTCTTTTGAAATATATGTTTACAATTACTCAATTTTTTGTTTTAATCAAGAAAGCAATGAAAACAATGTCTCCTTTATCTCTCATCCGGCAGGAAGTTCTATGTCGATCTCTAGTTTGTTAGAGGCTAAGTCATTTGTCTTAAAGCATCTTTAGGAATAAAATATTGAAGTTTTAGAGCAGTTGCATATTCCTAGGCTCTCAAAGGTTGGACACCAATTTAAATTGCCAAACTAAACATTACATTCATGGCTCGTTTGGTATAAAACTATATAGAAAAGAAAAGGAACAGAAACAAAATTGTATAGAAAATTAATATTGATTTTTTTTTTAGCCTTGAGGAGGGATGAGGAATATGGTTAGAAGAAAATAGATAATATGTTTACTCTATCCTAAAATTAGACAAAGGGATGAAGAAAATCAGCTCAATTTTTACATGATGAAAAGGAAGAAGAAGGTAATAGTTTTAATTTTGATCAATGAACCATAAAAACCAGCCCTTAGTTAGTTCATTCACTAATTAATCATTGTCATTTTAGGGTATAATCGGTTCAGAGAAATAATTTGTTTTTTAAAAAATTCAAATTTTTCTAATTTTGACCTTCCAATAATAAAGGCATGGGTAGATTCTTTAAAGATTCATTAATAACTTCGACCAAAAAAGGACTCTTTGATAATTAATTAATTATTTAAAAAAAGACTTTCTTAATTTTTTCTAAAAATTAAAAAATGACAAAAGCTTTTTTTTGGTCGGAAAAAAATGAGAATAACTAATTTACGGAAGTATCATAACTACAACCTAAAACGGAGGTTAAAAAAATTATTAAACTACACATGTCTCTTTTATATTGAACCACACCACTCCTTTTTTTAAAACTAATCTTTAACAAAATAACCATTAATTTTAAAAGATAATCTTTTATTTTTGGATATGATAGGAAGATTATTAAGATATTTTTATGCTATATATTATACATATATTAAGATATTTATTTTATTTTTAGATAGAATGCATATGATATGTTTAGATATTATGCTCATATTTTCTTAATATGTATAGTTTTTAAAAAATATATTTTACCTATATCAACTTAATCAAAATTTAAAATATATAAATAAATAATTGAGTCCGGAACCTAAAACCACACGTAAAATAGGCCATATTTTGCTAAACCACATCGAATATAACTATTTATTTTGAACCACCCATAAAACACCATTTGTTAGCTAAATACCACCTTCCGTTACTTGCCCCATTAAAAAATTAAAAATACCCTTATAAATCCTACTTCTTTAGAACAAGGGTAAAAGAAAAGAAAAGGGTATTTTGGTTTTTTTTTTATTTTTTAACGGGGGAAGTAACGGAAGGTGGTATTTAGCTAATGGAGGGTGTTTTATGGGTGATTAAAAATAAATAGTTATATTCGGGGTAGTTTAGCGGAATATAACCTATTTTATGGGTGGTTTTAGGTTCCAGACTCAATTATTTATTTATATATTTTAAATTTTGATTAAATTGATATAAGTAAAATATATTTTTTAAAAACTATACATATTTAGAAAATATGAGCATAATATCTAAACATATCATATGCATTCTATCTAAAAATAAAATAAATATCTTAATATTTTTTATAATATATAGCATAAAAATATCTTAATAATCTTCCTATTTTTCATATCCAAAAATAAAAGATTATCTTTTAAAATTAATGGTTATTTTGTTAAAGATTAATTTTAAAAAAAGGAGTGGTGTGGTTCAATATAAAAGAGACATGTGTAGTTTAATAAATTTTTTAACCTCCGCTTTAGGTTGTAGTTATGATACTTCCGTAAATTAGTTATTCTCATTTTTTTCCGACCAAAAAAAAGCTTTTGTCATTTTTTAATTTTTTTTTGAAACCAAGCTGTGATTTTTTTGTGTAATAAATACAACAAATTAAACAGTTTTTTTTTTTTGAAACAAGCTGTGATTTTTTTTTTATAAAAAAATCAAACTTGTACGGAGTATAGTGTATATATGTTCGTACGTAGAACTGCAATCGATGGACACTTATGCTATCCTAAAAACCTAAATTCGGCATGTTTATACAAAAAAAAAATACTTCCGATGTCCATGAACAACTAACTATATTCTCAATAGAGTTTTCTTTGTTTGTGAAAAACAATCATGTAACATATTCTCAATAGATCTCGACATCATTGTCAATCCTGAAAATTAAATAATTAACTTTTAATATCCATTAAATTATAAAACTATACTTCTTTAATTTCATTTTTTTATTCCCATTATTCAATTCTCTTATTTACAAATATTACTTTATACTATTCTTAATAACAGTAAAATCTATTCTTTTAGACAAACAAATGAAGACTAAAGCAATAATACATAAGATTTTAAAATGAAAAATGATACTCTCTAATTGGAGTAAAATGACATTTTTTGATTAAACAAGACAACTCTAAACGGAACCTCGTTCATTGGAGTATTTGTATTGATTTTGATGACAATGAGCTATAGGAGTCAGGAGTGTCAACCCTTGTATTCTTGTAAGGTGAGTGATTTTGTTAGGCTTTAGACCTTTTTCACTGCGGACGACTGAATTGTTTCATTTTCAGGACGCTGAATTTATTGGGTGTTTTTTTTAAAATACAAAAATAAAATATGTTTCATCTAGCTATATATAATAATATACCACGTTGATTTGTTTAACTTAAGATTCCACTCCTTGGGCGAGTTCGACGAGGCGAAGCGAAGCTGCCGGAAACGGCTGGACGGGCACAACCGCCGGCGACGGAAAACGCAGCCGGAATCCGTATACATCAACCCTGCAGGCCTCGCGGCCACCGCCAGCACTCCGATGACCACTCTCTTTCCGGCGGCGTCGCCTCCACCTCCAGTCTTCCATCACCCCCTCATGTACCCGCCCTCAGCCGCCGCCTGGACCGTGGCGGCCCCACCTCCTCCATACCCACTGCCAACTGCCCACTCTTCCTACGCTGGCAGGCACCGCAGCGACGAGGGCGCCACCGAGGCCGGCTGCAGCAGGAGCGATGGCCAAATCGATTGTGCTCTCTCTCTTCTGTCATCAGGGACTCCTGCTCAGAGGCGGCAGCAGCCTGGCTTCCACGGCGGCTCCTCCGCCGCCCCCTGTTATGGAGGCTTTCATGATCACGACGGCGATGGGGCGGCTTGCCGGATGCTTCCATTTATTTGGGATTAATTAATATAAGTTTGACTTGCTTTATTTTATTTTCATCAATAAATTCTATGGTCATCATCTCAATTACTTTAATTTAACTTGTTTCAACCTGCCTGTGGATTCTCGTGTTCACTTTTATATTCTTGCATTTCTCTTATCTTCACAAAATCCATCGGATCTAGCCTAGCTAGAACAGAACCGGGGGTCCACTGCAATTAGGTCCCTAGCTAGTTTTCTAGCCTATTTGGATTTTCGATTCGTGTCAAGCGCGTACGCGTATACTCGAACAATATTGACTTGTTGGTGTATTTTGTCCATATTCGATTTCTCAAATTTTCAGCTTCGAATTTCAAATTTCAAAATGTTTTATTGCACCTGTTTTTGTTAAAAAAAGTAAAATGTATTTTACTCATCCCTTTCCCCTTTTAAATTTTATCAATTTAGTAAAGTTTTCCCCTTTCCTAACACACACCGGACACCAGTCGTACTCCACCGGCCACCAGTCCCACTACATCGTGCATCCAGTTTCAGCCTCTTCATCGTCGATAGTGTACGCGACGACATAGTGGTTAGGCTCCTCAACTTTGCTTGATTTGTTATATAATGAGGGTTTGACAGCATATTTATACGATCCTACTCGCTGAATTGGATTGAGATTATAAGTAGTTAATTGTTTATTCATCGAGTTCAATCTGTATTTAATTTGTGTTTCTAGGATTTGGGTTTAGGGATTTATGTTGTGTTTCTAGGGTTTAGGATTATGTGGATGGATTTTGGGTTTCTAGGGTAGATGATTTCTGGATAGACATCCTTTATGTATTGGAATTGAGATGAAATTGGGCATTGGTTATGTTGATTAGTGTGTTATAAAAATTTGTTTCTCCGGTCAATGTGTATACAATCGATTCCAGATTCTGTAAATTTTGCTTTGCAAAAGTACTCCAATTGTGATGCAGAGGAAGATGGCAAAATTAGGAAGTCGGTTGTCAATTTTCTAATGCATATTGAGACTGCAATATTGATTGTGCACTTCATTAATCTGGAGTGTGCAATGCATGCATATTCATATTGAGCCCGCAATATTGAGTGTGCAATGCATGCATATTGAGACTGCAATATTGAGTGTATTGAGTGTGCAATTCATTAATCTGTAGTGTGCAATGCATGCATATTCATATTGAGTCTGCAATATTGAGTGTGCAATGCATGCATATTGAGACTGCAATATTGAGTGTGCAATTCATTAATCTGTAATGTACAATGCTATATTCATATTGAGCCTGCAATATTGAGTGTGCAATTCATTAATCTATAGTGTGCAATGCTTGCATATTCATATTGAGCCTGCAATATTGAGTGTGCAATGCATGCATATTCATATAGTAGGACATACGACTTAATATATAAATGATGTTTATGATAGGAAGATGAAAAAGGATAATTGCAGGTGCGATACATGGTTCGTGAGAGTTATTGTAAGCGAAGAGTCATTGTCTTAAACGGTAAGAAAATATTGGAAGAACAATAGAATGCATATATATTCACCATATTCGTATTTTTGTTTTATTGATCACTGTTGAACATGTTGGACACACAACCCTTGCCCGTTGCGTTTGTGAAGGAATACAAGTGGTCGATACCAGAGTCTAGATTCATTGTGTGTCATACCAAGAAATGGCCAACAAAGCTCTCCAAGGGTCAGGGAATAAAAATAACCACTGGATGGGAGGAATTTGCAAGAAGGTATTCCCTTTCTCTAGGGTACATTCTGTCATTTAGGTTCGACTTGAAAGAAAGGTTCTACGTCAAGATATTTGACAGAGGAGGCAATGAATTGAATTTTGCTGAACGACTTAAAGGTATGAAATTTAAGAGCTTGCATAGCAATCGGGTGTCCAATAAACTACCAACGATCAAGGAAGAGGATGAAGAGATAATACCTGTCGTTGAGGGGTCCTTGGGTAAGTACTTCACCACGGACTTTTAGATTAAGCTTTTTCTATTGTTTGCAAAAGTGATGAAGATTATATGGTACAAACCAACTTATACACAATCTTATGGTGTAATGTAGACATAATTAAATGACATGATACCACTTGTTATATGACAGGATACAATTTGTTATACATAAGACAAGATAATTTTTTATGACAAGATATCATTCTGTGTATGAAAGTATATGGTTTAGTTAATATTTAGGTATTGATGCATATTATATCGTACACAACCAACTGATACACCATCTTACCTTGTAATTATAGGTCCAACTATTTATAAAGGGTCGAGTGAAGTATGCGTACTTACAGTGGAAGAGCGGCATGTACATGCTGACTACGGGCTGGTAATTAAGTTGATATATGCACTGCACTGAACACAGCATACGTATTCTGTACACATGTACCTAAAGCCTTTATTGACTATTTGACAGATAATTCCCACGACCTTCAGTCGAGCCAATTTCGGTGAAAAGAAACAGAACCAGCTCAGAGATATGATGCTTCACGTCGGAAACAAGACGTACTCGCTGAAGTACAAGTTTGTAAAAGGGAGGGGCTGTCGTGTTCAACTGCAGATCAGATGGCGTGAGTTTGTGCAGGCCCAAAAAGTGGTGAAAGGAGATGGATGCATGCTCACACCCCTCAATCCAGAGCTTCAGAGGTATTCGGTGGACATTATCAGGGGCTGACCTCATGGATGCATGGGATGGCAATGGGGCGGGGTTTCCCCATTACCCGTGGGGATTACCCGTTACGGGTACGGGGATGGGGATTTTTAGTGGGGATGGGGGCGGGGATGGGGGGAAAAGTAATTACCCGCTAGGGTATGGGCATGGGGACGGGGATAGGTGTCCCCGCCCCACTACCCGACCCGAACCCGACCCCATTGGGGAACCCCATGGGGAATCCCCGCTGGGGGCCCATTGGGGAACCCCGTGGGAAATCCCCATTAGGGGACCCATTGGGGAACCCCGGGGGGAATCCCGCCGGGGGACTCGTTGGGGAATTCCCACCGGGGGACCCATTGGGGATTACCCACGGGTTCCCCTGTGGGGATCCCCATGGGAAATCCCCGTTGGGGAATCCTCACTTGGAGATCCCCACCGGGGAACCCGTAGGTAAATCTTCGTCAAGAAATCCTAATTATCTTTGAAAATGACTTAGAAAAAAATTGTAATCAAATCTATGTATATATATAAAAGACGCAAGGAATAAGGCCACCACATTGCGCCACCTATGATTTTCCTACGTGTCGTTCCCACGTTAAGCCACCTAGGATTTCGCCACATAGGATTTTTTATTTTGGGAATTTATATATGTTGATATTATTTTAGGATAATGTATAAATATGATAAATTAATCCAGGAAAGATTCTATCTAAAATAAAAATATTATCTTTATATATTAGGAATTAGCATAGATCTAATTTTTTTTTACCTAAAACTAAAATAAGTTATAGAATATTAGATATTATATATTAAGATATATATATTAATTTAGTTTTTTCAATTTAATTTCTATCTATTTATATGAAAAAATTAAATTCGAATTTTATTTAAAATTAAGGAAAATTATTTTATCTTTATTTTTTTATCTATTTATGTAAAAGATTTATCTTAAATAAAATTTTGATAAAAAATAGAACTTTCAATATAGATAATTACTTACCTAAATTGACCTTTGATAAAAAAAATTACGTTATCTTTTCTTTAATTTTGTTTTTGAATTATTTATGTAAATATAAATGAAATTCATGTAGTCGTGCATGGCACGACGGGTATAGCTAGTTTGATTAATTTTTTATCCTGACGTTCTCAATGGGAGAACCCATGAAAAATCCATATTACTTTATGAATTTAGTAATTACTTTATTTAAAAATTGATTTTTTTGTGTAAAGTAATTACCAAATTTGATTAATTTTTTATCTTTTTGTGTAAAAAAATCCATATTACTTTATGAATTTAACAAGTAATATATACTAGTTATACCCGTCGTGCCATGCACGACTATATGAATTTAGTAATTAGTTTATTTAAAAATTGATTTCAATTTAATATAAAAAAGTAAAAACAACTCATGTATTATAAATATTTTATATAAAATTTTACATTTGTTATAATGTGAGACGAAGGCAAAATTATTAAAGTGAATAAAATATGATTTTGATAGCTTAATGATAATTTATTTAGGAAAAAATATCAATATAATTTATTTTAATTACTCTTTAAAAATTAGATTAAAACAAAAAAGTAATGTACATTATTATTATTTTTTAATCCATTTCAATTCTTTAAAAATCTTTAAATAAAAATTTTAAAAGATAATTAATATGAATAAATGAAAAAATATAAATAAAGACTAAATTTTCAAGATATATTTTTTCTATATTTAGATGTATAAGATAAAAAGAAAATTAAGGAAAATATAATATTTTTTTTATCAAAATTCAATTTAGGTAAGTAATTGGCTAGATTTTTTTTATCAAATTTTGATTTAAGATAAATCATTTACATAAATGGATAAAAAAGATAAAGATAGAATAATTTTTATTATTTTTAATTAAAATTATAATTTAAAAATTATTTTTTACATAAATAGATAGAAAAGAACTGAATTGAAGAAGATAAATAAAAATTAATTTTTAAATATAAGGTGGGGTCACAATAAACATGGTGGCTCAAAAAAGTTTACTTTTAATATGTAGTTATAGATAGTTATAGATAGATTGTAGTTGACATTCCTCAAAAAATTGCTTACATAAATATTGTTTTACACAAAAAGATAAATAGGAACTAGCTAATTTAGGACCTGCGCGGCTTGCGCAAGGGCTTTTTTAAATAAATATTGCGCTATTATTTTAAATAATATGTAGATCATTAGATATAAATTAAAAAAAATTAATTAAGAAAATTGTAAGTTCATTATAATGGCTTTTTATGTTATATAAGATTTTTGAATAAAGTAATTTATGGATTTGATTAAGAATATAAAAAAAAGAGCTAATCTTATTGGCTTAATCACACAAACACAAAATTTTAAATTAGATCAAATGAAATTGAAGTTGAAATTTTCTTAAGATACAAATTTAAGTATTATATAATATTTTAAGAATCTTATATAAGTCGTTACTATTTGACCCATTTGATCAACCTGACCATGAAAAAAAACCACAACGGTCATACCTAGTTTATTCAATCTCACATAAAATTATTCAATAAGGTGAATTAGTGAATCTGCCCAAAAGTGTTTCAAGTTTAGAAAATACTAGTTGTACCCATCGTGCCATGCACAACTATGACGCATTAATTTTTAGATATATTATAAATATGAATGAATGCTTTTTAGATTCAAACCTTGACAAAAAATTATCTACTTTAACGGTAGATAATCTCTATGTTTATTATGGGATAAATATTTACAAATACTATTTTATCTTTATGTTTATTTGGAGATAACTTTTTTGCATAATTCAATATTTAAAATTACTTTTGACCCGTAACCCATAACGAAACCGAATTCAAAATGACTGAACACGAAGGTCTCGAATCTGTCCGACCCGATCCGATTGACAGGTCTAAGAACATATATATACTCTTGTTCATAATACTCTATTATATATATCAACTAACACCTTTAAAAGCCACATTTTCCTACCATTAGGCCATTAGGCCATTCACTCAATGTAGAACATATGTTACATATGTATACTCTTGTTAATAATACTCTATTATATATGTATATATATCAACTATAGCACTTTTAAAAACTACATTCTCGTACTAGCTAGCTAATGTATGTATATATATAATATAGTATGCATACTTTTGTTGATTCTAACAATTATTATAAGATTATAATTTACAAGAAGAATAAGATTAATTGATCAATTATAATATATTTTAAACCCTAAACCCTAAACCCTAGACCCTAGACCCTAAACCCTAGAACCTAAACCCTAACCCTAACCCCTACAAAATTAATCAATTATAATTTTAATTAAGGACTAGCTAGGGCATCATATACTAGCTAGTTAAGGTATATATGCTATTCTTGCTCGATCATACTTATTCTTTAACACATAAGGATTTTGTAAAAAATCTATCTATTATAATTTTATGACCTACAATCTTATACTAATTAACTAGCTACGGGCATTTATAAAAAAGCCAAGGTTTGTGTTATATTGTGCCATTAGTTATTACTTATTTTTTTGGTAGAAATTAGCTACATAGGAGCTATAAAAAAATATCAAAATATTCAAATTACCTTCTAAGCTCATATTGATATATACGGTAAATTACCTTCTAAGCTCATATTGATATATACGGTAATATTATCTTCTACATTATAATTAGATAAAAATTCTAAATTTTTTGAAACAGTATTTTTAATTTCCTTTTTAAAAATTCAATAACAAAATATAATTTACGCTTGTTTGTCTTCACAAGTCAAAAGAACTCGTAACCCTAAAAAACTCTCTCGTTACTTTGCTCACCAAATCGCCATCCTTGCTCTCTTGAGTCCTAAACTCGCCATCCTCACAGTCCAACCGGCCAACGAGTAAGTTCATGTATTTTTTCAGTATAAGTTATGTTCATATGCTTCTTTTTTCTTGAAATATTGATGGTGTCATACAGTAGGCTAAATTCTTAACTTTTCAATTAATATACATCCTCTACGTTCTCTGATTGCAAATTTGCAATACATAGCATATTTTTACTAAATTCTGAACTTGTTTTTTAAAAGCTTGCTCTTTGCTTAGTGTTGTAAACTTGTAATCAAAGATCTTTTGTTTTGTTTTCTCATTTACGTGTTTGTTAAATTATTATTCTATTTATTTACTGATTTAATTTGATTAAATGATTAAGCAGGTTAGTATGATTACTCCACCAAATTCTAATGTCCAACCAACTCCAGATGTTGTGATGCTGGATGCAAACAATTTCCAGAAAGCTCTAATTAATCCAGTTGAATCATCACAAATTGAAGTCTTAGAAGGAGAAAAGGAATTAATCTTGGGAAAAAAGAGAAAATTAACCTCACCTATGTGGGATCATTTTACTAAAGACACGATTGATGGTGTTGAAAAAGCGATTTGTAATTATTGCCATAAGAAGCTATCGGGAGCTTCTAAAGGTGGCACCAAGCATTTGCATGCTCACTACGGCATTTGTTTGAAGCGTAAATGTCATGAGGCAAAAGCAAACTCCCAACAAAAATTAGTTGTAGAAAAAGCCTTTGATGGAAAATCTCAACTTGTTTTCAAAGAATTCAGACAAGATGTATCTAGAAAAGAGTTGGCAAACTATGTTATTCTACATGAGCAACCGTTGTCGATAGTTGAGCAAGTGGGGTTTAAGAGGCTTTTAGCTAGCCTCCAACCACAATTCACCGTGATCAGTAGAAATACCCTTAGAAGTGATATTTTGAAGATCTATGATTTTGAGAAAAATAAACTGATGAAGTTGCTCTCAAACAATAACAGTCGAATTGGGATTACAACGGATATGTGGACTTCTCAAAACCAACGTCGAGGATTCATGGTAATTACGGCACATTGGATTGATTCAAGCTGGAAAGTCCAAAGTCGGATTATAAGGTAAAAGCTATCTTTTAATTTATTCTAATGATTAATTTTAAGTCAAATGATTGCATATACGATGTATTATTTCTACACTTGTGTTCACTATAGTGAAAATGAATTGTTATTTCTTAAATGCTGAATAGATTCATACTTTTTAGTTTTAACCTTTTAGGTAATAATCAATTTCGTTTGTCTAAGAAAGTAAACATAAGAAAATATAATTGTCTATGACCCTCCCTCTCTCTGGGATTTGAAACTAAGCTTCTAGAATAATTTATTCTATTTATTTTGTTTCTTATAAACTTTGTAAATCTGATGTTAATTATATTTTGTACAATATGTAGGTTTGCATATGTTCCATGTCCACATACAGCAGAGAATTTGTGTGAGGTATTGATTGAATGCCTTTTAGATTGGAACCTTGATAGAAAATTATCTACTTTAACGGTAGATAATTGTACCACAAATGATTCCATTATTAATCTTGTTTTGGGAAAACTTGATTGGCGTAATTTGGTCCTTAAAGGAGAATATTTTCATATGCGTTGTTGTGCACATATTTTGAATTTGATCGTGAAAGATGGAATGGATGTGATAGGAGCTCAAATTGAAAAGATTCGGGATAGTGTTGCATTTTGGAGGCTAACTCCTAAGAGGGAGGAGAGATTTGAGGAAGCTTGTCGCCAACTAGATATAACTTACTCAAAAAAGTTGATCTTAGATTGTAAGACAAGATGGAATTCCACTTATTTGATGCTTCAAATTGCTTTGCTTTATAGAGACGTGTTTCCTCGTTTGAAACAGCGAGAGTCTTCTTATAAGTGTTTGCCAACCTTTGATGAATGGGAGTTGGCTAAGGATATGTGTGGCAGGCTAGAATTGTTTTATAATGTCATTGAATTGTTTTCTAGACGTCATTATCCTACTGCTAACCTTTACTTTCCTAAGTTGATGGAAATTAAGTGGGCTTTGTCTACTTGGATTGAGGATCCAGATGAGTCGGTGAAGAATATGGCTAAGAAAATGTTGGATAAATTTGATAAGTATTGGTTGGTAATACATGGGATGATGGGTGTTGCTGCAATGCTAGATCCAAGGTTTAAACAACGGATATTTGATGTTTATAAAGGTGAAGAAGTTGAGAAATTGAAAAGCATTTGTCTTGACCTGTTTCTTGAGTATGAAAAGAAGTACAACGGTGAAATGTGCAATAGCAAGGAATCTTGTTCAAATTCTTCTTCTACTGCTTGTGCATCATCTACTAGTGTTGGTAGTGCTACTATTGTCCGCTTTGATGATGTCTTTAATCAGTGTCTTCAACCGGAAAGTTTAGTTGATTCTGGTAAGAGTGAATTGGATCTCTATTTTGAAGAGAGACTCCATCCTATGGTAGCCGACTTTGACATATTGGACTGGTGGAAGACAAATGGAAGCAAGTATCCTATTGTTTCCAAGATGGCTAGAGACATCTTAGCCATACCGATCACAACTGTAGCTTCCGAATCGACATTTAGTGCTAGTGGAAGAATCTTAGATCCTTATCGCAGTAGGCTTTCTCCAAAATTTATGGAACCATTGATGTGTGGTAAGAGTTGGCTTTGGTCAGAATTAGTGAATGAAGGTACACAATTATTATTTCTTACTTCTTAGTGATTTACGTTCATTTATTATCTATGTATAATTAACTTAATAATTTTTTTATGTAGGTGAATCGGTTGCTTCATTTTACCATGCCTTGTCTAATGGTGAAGGAGTAAAAGATGTTGATTTTAAGGAGTAGAAGGTGCTGTTTTTTTTTTTTTTTTTTATCATTCTTGCTGTTTTTTTCCTCTTAAACAATCAGTTGTTCATCTTGACTACGCGCAAAACTGCGAAAGTAACTTTATTTGAATGTCTCTTTAGTCTTTAATTACATATAACATACTTGATTCACTACTTTGGTTTTTAATTATTGATCATTATATCCTTATATTATGTACTTGATACGTATGAATAGTATGATAATTGTATTTACAAAATTATTGTTTTGTTTGTTTTTGAAGCTGTTGTTAATTATATAAGTTTACTTGGTGAATTTTGTAAATGGTGTATCAATAAAATTTTTGAGGAAAGTGTGTACATGAATTTTTATTGACACACTATTTACAAAATTCACCATTTACAAAATTCACCATTACCCACTGGGTAATAAAATTTATCTCCGCTAGAGATTATAAATGGGGAAATCAAGCGGAGATGGGGAATCCCCGACGGGGATTATAAATGGGTAAATCAAGCAAGGATGGAGAATACCCGACGGGGATTATAAATGGGTAAATCAAGCGGGGATGGGGAATACCCGACGGGGACGGGAACCCGACGGGGATGGGGACGGGGATAAATTTTATTACCCGGTGGGTAATGGGACGGGTATGGGGAGCATAAATCTAAATGGGTATGGGTACGGGGAGGGTATTCCGCGCTCCGAACCCGCCCCATTGCCATCCCTAGATGCATGTCAATGTGGATTTTTGGGAAATTATTCAGCGAATTGCGAATCAAATGGTTTTTGGATAATTGAACTAGCTAGTGAACATGGAAATTAACTCACTTTTGGGTTTGTGAACTTTGTGGGAAGATGTATTCATGGATAGCTATGATGTTTTAAGTTAATATGTAAAGGTTATGACATTTAATCGCATTTGGTGAACCTATATTGTGTGCTAATGACGAACAAAATTAGGAAGTGGGTTATCAACATTTTCATGCAGCTTGATCGTGCATTACAGCCTGCTTGTGTGTACGAAATTAATAACTACGTGCGCACAAACCAGATCCGCTTATCCAACCAACTACATTCATCAGACAATTAAATAACGTACATAAATCAGCCAATTCATTTTACAACCTTAAGTGCTGAAGATGGGGTGAAACTTGGTAATTCCCTTGCGTTGCCTGGCGGAGAATCTGCTCCCTTAGCGTAGCATCGTTCAGATCGGATCTTAGAATCATGTTCAAGTAAATAATTCGGAGTGTTTTCATCCACGTAGATGGGCATGTACAAGATTCCTGAATGTCACATAGTTGGTATCTCCAGCCAACCATACCATTGCCCATGTAGGTATGCATGTGGTACATTGGAAACACTCCTACATCTCGTATTTCTATGTCCCAGTCTAGATGCATCGAAGGCAAGTCTAAAGTTGTTGGTCTAAAATATTGGTGGTACTTGAGCAAATTATATTGGTCATACAGACCCTTGAATTTGAAGAAATCTTGGAGAAGCTTTCGCTACAATTTGATCAAACACAACGTACACATTCCGATGTGAATACAAGGAAAAGACACAACAACAAGCTTTATATGAAATCAATTGAAATTGAGGCAATGAGCTAACCAGTCTTACAACATAACGTTTCATCCAAGTGCGCGTGTCCTTCCCCTTAGAAATATGAATGAGGTCAAACCTTGGATGTTTGACATTTATTGTGACATAGAACATATCCCGTTCCATAATGAATGGGAAGCACCACTGTTTGGAACAAGGGGATATACATAGCTAGAGAAGTGAACAAACGTTGTCTATGATTTGCCCGATAATGCACATACAAAAAGGCAATCCAACGCAGGAACACACGACGCATTTGTGTACCATAATGAGTCCCATAGAAAAGTTTTGACTGTATGAGGCAGAGTTCTTAGTTCTTACCACATGAATGTCCGCAGCCTGTGTCGTGTTCATCCTGCGCAATTCAGTTGTCATGCTTATGTTAAAAATGTCTTGCAACTCACTACCCTTCTTTACCATGGACATCGTTGAACGTGTCTGAAATGATCGAAGATGGAAAACGTACATAATCAGTTTAAGACATCAGTCCCAGATTAACGTAAGAGATGAACGTATAATTGCACATACAAGAGTCGTGGTTGCAAAGAATCTCCTTGGGAATGACGCATCTGGGCCCAATTCTCTGTGATTCAAGATTAAAGTGAACAAGTCTATAACCTTGGTCTGCATGATATAGATTCCGCGTATAAGAGAGTCAAGGTCGCAATGCGTAACGCTCTCCCCAAGAGTTTGATTCCTGAACACAACCTCCCTGCAGTAGAACGAGTAATGGCCGGGTATAAACTGAAGTATAACAGACCGATCCTAAAGATTCAGATACGTTCAAACATATGTATACGAAAGGATGACGTACCCCTGGACTTCAAAAGCATTTCTAACAAACTCGTCTAACTTTCTCTCCTCAGCATTTGAACGTCTCGTAAAGCGAATCAAATCCTGTTTATATTCCAATGTAGGTCTAGGTTTTGGGCAAGGCAGGCAAATCACGTGTACAATCCGACCCGGGCAATTCGTAGGAGGTCGATCGTCATTTCTATCATCACTAGAAATACTAGAGCATTGTCGTTGGCACTACTTCTATGACCGTCATCACCATCAACACGAGAATCGTGCGAAGTTCCAGCACCGGTTGGCGGAGTGAGCGGCAACAGCAGTTCGGCTTGATCATGAGAACTTCCAAGACAAGAGGTTTCAGCCATGTCATCCTGGAAAAACAAATGATGCACGATCGTTGTTATTAGCCCATTAAAAACTAGGTAATTACCCTGATTTGTTACAGGCCTCTACATTAACGCGTGCCAGAGTCATGACATCACTCTAGAACAACTCCTGAAAGTCCTGATTTTTAATTGACATGGCAATGTGTACAAAATCAAACACAGAGACAAACAAAGAGAGTAAGAGAACCCTCCATTTTTAAGGGAGAGAACTAAATAATTGATAGCAAGTCGTGTTTACCTCAAGGGCAGTGAATTTCTCACCACTAGGCTTAACAACAGCAACCCTATTCAGATCTTCATGACCAGCATCTTGTTCGGTGTTGGCATCCTCCTGAGCACTTGGATTGCAATCAGCATCCCCCTGGAATCTGCATTACCACTAAGGTGATCATCATCACCATCACTGGGAGGATCTTCATCCTCACAGACATCATGTGCAATAATTTCATCCTCATCTTCACTTGGAGGATGAGCTGCACCCAGCACGACATCAAGAGCGGCAGTGTCATTCTCAGTAATATCATCCTCCGCATCATCCATTTCAGACACGGCACCAACAATATCATGAACCTTTGATTTGCCTCCGTCCATATTGATGTCACTTTCCTGGCCGACAACTTCGGCAAAGTATTGTTCTGCATGATCAAGAGTTTTGATGAATTTATCATCGCCCATGAATTTTCCACCGTTGGTGTAGTACAACCCCAATTCAGTGAAAATGGCACACACGACACCATTGATGTCCTTGAATTTGGATGAATTTTCCATGTTTGAAGGAGCGTCATCAACCCTCAAACAAAACCCCTTAATTTCGCCCATAATCCGAGCCGCAAACGTTGTATGCTCTTTCACTAGAGCAACATTTGGATCGGGCCTTGGACTGTTCGATGGCGGATCCGTGGTTACATCTGGCATATCATCCGTGTCGTCCACTTCGTCGACAGATTCAACGTGATCAAAAGTGGCCGGTCCACGGAGACTACCTCTTCCAAACCCCCCCGAGTCCTTCTCTTCCTCCTCCCTCTCTATGACCATGATGGTAGTCCAACCCTTTATGATCGGATAAATTATTGGGGGCGGATCCTTCTTGCCAGCCACACGGTCAACATACATGAGCCGTGAAAAGCAATTTCGGACTTGATTATACACAAAATGGACTGAAAAAGGTAGCACAATGATCACAATACACAATATGGACTGGGAAATATATGCATGGAAAAAGCACATGCACAACACGAGTTCGTTAGACTTACAATAAGTAATAGGAGAAGTCCCCTGAATTGTGAAGTAGGGGACCAAGACTTCTTGGCCTCAACCAGTTTCTTCAGAAGGTACTGGTACCAGATGTAGCTACGGATCTTGTCAACCTTCTTAAGTAGTGGGAGTAAGGTCATCTTCAACTTCCCGTTGGAGGAGCACTCTCCCACAACACAATTCAGGAACAAGATCATGATGTTCCTAATGAATTGCGTTCCGATGTCCTGTTTCTCTTTATCAAGAATGACGGTCTTAAGCATGGAACGTATAATATCTCCCGCATCTGGGCCAAACTGCGATCTGAATTCAACACAAAGTCTTTGATCCCTACGGTTACTTGAAAGGTCGATAGAAACAGGGCCTGCTGGAAGACCTAAGTAGTTGTGCACATCTTCCTCTGTTTTGTGGACAACCTTATCATCATCAAGTCTTAGGCAACACTTGTGTGCATCAAATTTTTCGGCTAGATAGTACCCAAGTTCCAATGGGTTGTTTGTAATCTGATAATCCAAAAAGCAAGAAAAACCAACACGTTTTAGGGCGACCTCTTGCTGGGGAGTCAGGGTTGTGATGACTTCGACAAACAGATTAGGACTTGCCATGCATTTGAAAACCTTCTCTTTGGATTTGGATTTTCAGGTCTCCAGCTCGGTCGGTTTACATTTTTTTGTTGTAGGGAAGCCGTTGCTCTCTGATTTTGCTGATTTCTGGTCCTCCTGGCCGAATTAGCAACCACTTTCTGTGGGCCTGATTTCCGGTCCTCACTGGGTTGATCATCTACAGTCGTTTCTGAAACACCATTAAAAAACAAGAAATGTGCAACTGCGTTATCAACATTTTTTGTGGATTGCACACTCTATATCTCATATAGTGATTAGTCGATTTATGCCCCAACATCTACATATATAAACTGGTTTCGCGTAAAAAAGAACAAAAAAGTGTCAAGTGCATATCATCGAACACAATGAACCCTAAATACTATGAGTTCGTCATTTGACTTGAACATGTGACAATAAGAGCGAAAATCGAACTGAAAGCCATGAGTAAGCGGCATCAAGCCTACAATTTTGATAATTACGCACCTTCGACCCTGATTGCTGAGTTAGAGGAAGAGGCACCACGGTACAGGTCCTTCAGGCTCTTCCGTCTGGCCATATAGTTCAATACTTCACAAAATAACTGAAATTGAAGAATGCAACTTTTGAGCGACGCTACGCCAACGAATAGAAATTTGGAGAGTAATTTGAAGACTGAGATTGATTTATGAGCAACTCGATCGGCAAGGGGGGAAGTTTGGGAAGTTCAAAGTTTTCGGGAAAAGTTATGGTAATAGCCGAAAAAATAAATTAATTTAAATATATACTAATCGTCGGGTCTTTAACGGAATGGGCCGCCAACCCATCTCATTAAGTAGGCCCAATTTGTAGGAAAAGGTATATTTTTGTCTATGACCGGTGAAAGCATGTTATATGACCGGATAGATAGGGTTTCTTCAATTAAAGGGTAAAAACATTTAAAAACCGCTTGATGGACCTTTAATATGCCCGCCATAAAAAGGAGAAAGCTTCTTCATTCCCACCTTTCCCCAAATCGGATTCCCGTCACCGAACATTCATAAAAATCCATTAGAGAGGTCGAAAACTACCATAACCGGCATAAAGGTTGAGATAGTTCCGAATTTCCCCAAACCCCTTCAAAAACTTAGAAATCCATAATCATTTTGTAGAATCGAATATCTGCAAACCCTAAAAAGTATTGTACAGTAATGGCGGATCTAAGTGGCCATACGGAATCGAGACCGGCGAAGGGTTATGGTGCAAAAAGAAAGCGTGAAGCTCCGAATACAGAGAAACAACTGTTCAAGCACCAAAGAACAAACATTGCAAAGTCGAAACACAGGAGGAAGGTTTCTGAACCGGCGATGTCGAAATCAAACAAGGATGCTGAAGTGAAAAGCAAAGAGGCGAAATCACCTAAAGTCACAGCTTCTGAACCAGATCCAAATGCAGAACCGAAACATGGGAAATCGACACTAGATAAAAGGAAGTCCAAATTGACGGAGAAGACATGTAAATCCAGTGAGATTAAGGGGGAAAAAATGCACCTCCGAAATTTCCACACCAGAACCAATTTTCTTCAAAGAGAGTGTAAGTTTATCGATTACCCTTTCAACCTGCATTACCTTGAAGTTCTGAGATGTGTTGTGTTAAGGTGTGTGATTTGATAGAAACTATAGTCTGATGAATGGCTAGTTCGATTCTCCCGTCCACACAAGAACCAAACTATGTTTGGCAAGATATAAACCATGCATCACAAGAGGCAAGGTTTGTACTTGAGCTTTATCTTATCATAAAATTTTCTTTTCATTGTGTACATGCAGATACGGTACAAGTATTACAATGGTGAAACATTGTATGGGAGGATAAATATTAATTCAAGGACTACATTGCTTCGCATTATTGAGAACGAGCTGACCCCTGAAAGTTGGAAAAGAATTTTGGATGGGCCATTTGGGAGGATTGTGAAAATGCCTCACCAATTGTCTTAGTCTTGCCAAACTATCCATGTTGTGCTATACAAACAACTGGAAACAAAAAAGAAGTGGGAGTCATGGTATGAGGTTGGAAGCAAAGAGCTTAGGTTTTCACTGAATGAGTATGCTTTAATCTCTGGTTTACGTTGTGGACAAATCTCTGTTGTGAACACCAAAGGGGACAATACCGTGATGCAGAGATTTTTTAAGGTTCAAAAACTCACATTTCAAAATCTGATTGATATGTTCACAAATTACAAACATCCAGACAACTACAAATTCAAGATGGATCGTGGAGGGGGTAATTCGTGGATATGATAAGAACCGTTTGGTGAATCTTGAATATGTGAAGTTGTTGGAGAACATGGAAACGTTCTATGCTTACCCCTGGGGTCGGGCCGGGTATGAGGAGTTGCACAAAAGTCTGACATCTGCGTTGTCATCTAGGATGAAAACTTTGGAGCAGGCAAAACTAAAGTCCACCGCACCCAGGATTCCATACTCCCTACAAGGAATGCCTCTTATCTTTCAGGTAAATCATGTGACACTAAAAAGTTATTCTTAATTTATGTTTCTGATCTGTGTGTTTGTGATAGGATATGGTACGTTTTCTTTGAATAACTATTTAATCATCACTCATATATTGATTATTAATGCAGATGTGGGTGTATGAGGTAGTGCCCAAATTTGGTGTACTGTTTGCCAAAAGGTTGAGGCCATCAGCAAGTCCAAGGGGAATGCGTTGGTTTTCCGAAGATGCTCCTGAGCACACTATATTGGATATTGCTTTAGCTGATCCAAAAAATGAAGTGAAACCAATATTGCATCCAGATGACCATGATGAGGAGATGCTTGTAATGGATTCTCGCTAGGCTGATGAAGAGGATGATGCTCATTTTGATAAGATTGTTAAGAAAGCCACTGCAAGTGTGAAAGGAAAGTGGCCGGTTGCTCCAGATGCCGTCCCGAGTACTTCTGATCCAGGGTCATCAGGGGTATTGTCTGGTTTGAGAGATGCGAAGAACATGCTGGAAAGTATGGAATTGGGGATCATGCTGAGGTTGCAGAGTATGGAAATCAGAATAAGAAATCTGGAGGAGTTGGCCACGAGGAATCCAGGTGCAGATCAACATTGTAAACATGATAGTGAGTCTGCATTTGAGGAGTCAGACGATTCAAAGATTTCAGAGGAAGAAGAAGAAGAAGAAGAAGACGAATCATAAGAAGAAGTATCATCAGAAGAAGAATCAGCAGAAGAACAAAAAGACGGTGAGGGAAATGAGGAGGCGGTAGATGATGAGAAAGTTGGGGTAGATAAAACTTATGCAACAGACAAGGGGGAAGAAAGCGAAGAGGTCATTGGAGAAGAAGTTAACAAGGGTGTGGACGAGGAAATTCAAAATGATTACAACGGGGGAGAGGCTTCAGAAAATAGGGAAGTGGAAAATAATGAAGTTGAAAACAAAAAGCTGGGACGCGATGCAAAAGATACGGAGGAACAAAATGAAGAGGTCTGTCATGAAGTTGATAAGAAGGTCGAGGAGGAGGGGGGTTCCAGTGCACCAGTATATACGGTGTTATACCTGTGAACTAGAAACATTATCCTGTCAATATGAAATTCATCTTGGCAGTTGCCAATCCCTTTATACAAATAGCCATTGCCAATTCGTTTTGACTTGTGTATTGATTGCAGGAAATTGATGCCGTCGTGTCGAAGATTGCAGAAGAAGCTTCCAAGGATGTTGACAAAGATGAAGATGTTCATAAGTCAGATGATCTAGGCAAGAATGATCAACCATGCATGGTAGTAGGATATGTTGTCATCTAATAAAAACATGGAGCTGGTTCTTTTTTATACGTTTCAAGTTTCGTTGAGTGTTGTAACACTTTGATAGTCAATGCAGGTATGCGTTGTATATGATCCTAAGAACGCAGCAGAACGCATGGCTTTGTGGGTGGACACTCGAGAAGGTGAGAAGGCTGGACAATCAAAGAGTACCAGAAGGAAAACTATGGATCCCAAGAGTTTAGGACAACGACTTAATTGTAGGAAAAATCCTCCACGTAAGGTGGCGCAATGTTCGAAAGATTTTAGAGCGTCTCCGGGTGAAAAAGATTACAAATAATTGCAAAGTCACTTTTATGACAGATCTGCTACAATGGATTGAGTCTCCTAAAAGGTTAACACATTGGATTTCTGTCATGAGCTGTTTTTAGACGCACGTTCAATCTAGTAATGATGCATTTATGACTCAGGACCCATAAGTTCCGAAGAGGATTGACTGGTGTCGACTTGCCAAAAACATCTTTTTTGAAAGTACTCCACCCAACAAATTGGTTAGGCGGCCAGGTAAACTGTTGACGTCCTAATTTTTTCTTTCACCGACAAAGCCTAAGGGATGTTGCACATAAGGTTGTGTTGACTTGCTTGTAATTGCAGGAAATGGAGGAGATTTGTGTCGTGCTTCATAAGCGACTGGTAGAAAACGACAAATGTCGTAATAAGGTTATGTTAGACACATTTTGGAGTGGCTTCTTGATGATACTTCAGCAGCCACAACAAAATACTGGAACAATAGCCCTTGAGGATCCTACTATGATCAAATATTTAAAAGGAGAACTGCCAAAGGTTGATGGGAAGAGTTGGGTTGAAGCAGATGAAATACTTGTTCAAAACAACGTCGACAAACGCCACTGGATAGCTCTCCAAATCGACTTGAAGGAATGGTGCGTTAATGCGTACGACAGTAATGTCGATCTGATTGATGACGAACGACTACATGATCAGCTTTTGCCGGTATTATGGCTAGTTCCTCTGCTCATGAACCAAAATTTTCCGCTTTCCAAAAAATACTCACATCGGAGGAGGGGCCGACAATTTCCTTGGAATCGGGTCCCTAATTTGAGCCAGAACAAACGTGGGTATGTACCAACAGGACTATGTTTTTTTGTTTTTTTGTTTTTTTGCTCTATTCCACCAACACAACTTCTTTCAACTACGTACTACATAGTATTGCTAGTAATTCGTGTGTAAATTTACGTAGTGGGGATTGCGGAATGTTTGCTGCAAAATACATCGATCTTCTGAGCATCGAGAAATCGGTCTCCTTTGTGAATGATAGACAAGTTAACCAATACAGGGTTGAGATTGCCCACAACATTTTTAGGGGAGTTTGGGAAACAACCTCTTAGCAGAATACATCATCAGTGAATGTGTGTTTCACTAGGGCTTAACAATATGTGTTCGGTCTTGTGTAGTTGACAATTTTACTTATTTCTTGATGGAAGAATCATAGTGACAAAAACACTTCTATGCTAATTTGAGGAATGCACACTGATGTAGAAAACCAAGCCTCTGTTTTCACTCTTTACTTGAGACAGATTTTGAGCTAATGAATCACACAAAGAATTGCCCAATAACGTTTCCTTTGTATTTAACGAATGGCTTTACAAACAACCAAATTTCAGTTGGCATAAGTTCACATATTTATACTATAGTCTATATAGCAACAGCCTGAAACTGCCATTTAACTACTCCTAATGACAGTTTAAACAACCGCCTATAGGCGCCAGTTAACTAACTGTAATAACTACTTAGGCGCCAACTTTTTTTTATTGATACAAACGCCCAAACTATTTTACACACACTACTATACATGCTGCACATTTCTTAACAGAAATAAGTAATGTCGGGATTGACAACAACTTAGACTTTAAAAACAGAAACTTATCTTCTGCATATAACACAAACTATCTAAGAGAGATTATTAAAACTAAAACCTACTTCTTAAAACTAAGTTTAATCCTAACAACTGGTACCCGGAATTCACATCAAAGTACCATGACAGGATATATCCAGGAAGTTGAGATGAAAAAAAAGAAATGGTTAACCCAGCATATGGAATTTAACATTAAGACAAGTTATAGCATCACAACAGTTACTAATTACACAGGAAAGGATATGACTTTGCATCGTCTATCTCCTTTTTGTTTTTTCCCTACTTGTGGGTACATATTTTTTTTTATGAAAAACTTCTCGTGGGTACTAGTTTTTAACTGAGAAAATGCTTCTAGTTTTTTGCTCAGAAACTGCATGTGGGTACTTATTTTTAAGTTGAACAATTGCTTGTGGGTACTTATTTTTTATTTGTTGCCAATGCGAGTGTATAAATAGTGTCTCTTTTGAGTCTTCAATTTCAGTTGCAAGAGTGCCTAACATGTTCAAAGCATTCATTTAACTTTTCACATCCCATTGTTTGCCTATACAACACATAGAAAATTGATATATAGTAGTCTTGAAATGAAATGGACAAGGCTTGAAAAGAAGCTTTTGGAAGAATGCTCGGCATAAAATATCTTCACAGTTTCCTCATCCAGTTGAGTCTTCAACTCCCTCAAGATATGAAAGCCAGATTGCAGAATAACTTTTTTAATTGCATCAGTGTGGTTACCATACAGACCATCTGGTTTTATGATTGCTAAAGTCGTCTCCCTATTAACTATATCATGGCTCAAGTTGCAATTATTCAGGAATTTGAGATATTGTCTACTTTAGCAACTATATCATGGCTCAAGCCTTCACTTAAAAAAGGATCACTTAGATATACATGCTGCACATTTCTTAACAGAAATAAGTAATGTCGGGATTGACAACAACTTAGATTTTAAAACAGAAACTTTTCTTCTGCATATAACACAAACTATCTAAGAGAGATTATTAAAACTAAAACCTACTTCTTAAAAACGAAGTTTAATCCTAACAACTGGTACCCAGAATTCACATCAAAGTGCCATGACAGGATATATCCAGGAAGTTGAGATGACAAAAAAGAAATGGTTAACCCAGCATATGGAATTTAACATTAAGACAATTTATAGCATCACAAGAGTTACATATTTGTACAATGGAGATCCTCTAGCTATTCTTACCACAAAATATCACCAGTGCCAACAAACTATCCATAGATAATCAACAACTTTTATCATGTAGCATGACTGGAATTCTTCTATCCCAAAAATATCACCAGTGGCGATAACCACCCATTACTGATCATAAGACAGAATATATCACTTAGCATGCATGAAATCATCTAGCTAATCACAACACTATCTCCAGTGCCAGCATCTAATTACACATAGCTAATCCATAAGACACAAATATCCCAAATTGCAAACAAAAATATACTAATTGCCGGAAAGGAGTTCACATGGAATAACCTTCAATCTTCACTGGGAACATGAGAGAAATATAGGCTGTCCACATCCTCGAACACCAATATAGTACCTAGCGCCACATTTTTGAAGCGGTGTCTGATTCTAGTTTTGAAGTCGTAGAGCGTCAGATACCCACTTGACCGTGCAAAAACCTTAAGACTGCTGTCTAGACCCATCAACCCATACACTTGGCTTGGTCCAGGGGAGAGATCAAACCATAGCATTTCAACCCACCGCTCCTTCAGCCACCCCAATACACCAACTGTCTCAGGAGAGTTGTCATCACCCCAACGAACAAGTGATAGTTTTCCTTCCCAGTTGCGAATCCCAGTATAATAATCCTCGTCCTCCGGCTCTGGCGGCATCAGAATGAAGCCAAAACTTTCTTTAACAAAGTCAAATGTCAAAACAACATGGGACCCATCAGCGCAAGACCCTTTCCAGTAACAAACCCTTCCTATCACTACACCGGAACGGATGTCGGAGGGAAGCCAACCCCTCATATTCTCCGGTTTAAAGATTGTATAGGCCCCTTTGTCTTGTGAGATAAGAACACCCAACGGCCCATCCTCTTTCTTGTCGGTAATATACAAATTGAGTACAATCAACTTAAAACAACAACCATCATCTGGGTTTACCCAGAAACCAGTGCAACAACAACATATTAGCATTTTATCCCAAGTATAATCCCCTAAGGGTTGCGTTGGAACAGTGAAAAAATTATTCTTCATTGCAAAATTCCCCAAAATAAAGAAGTTCAACGATTGATTGAAATAGCACCTGACTCCCTTGTCACAGCCCCAGAAGTAGATGCTACACGACTTTGCTTGCCGCTCAAGGACCTTTTCCTTCTCCGAAGGTATGCTGTAGGGTTTAACATCGATCCACTTTGCCACATGCCGTCTTTGATATTCAACACATAACCGTGATTTTTGGAGAGATAGGTGCTCTTGCATGAAGTAATCAGAGTCGATTACTTCCTTTCATTCCCGGCAAACCGTTCGAAATCGAAGTATTGATTTCACTGGTAAACGGCTGGCCACTAGAAGCAAGACATGTTGAGGAAAGTAGTCGGACATTTTTGAAGCTCGATCAACAATAAACCCTAGTATTTTTTTTCAAAAAGGCGAAAATATGTATTAAAGGGGAAAGGATGTATAGCAGGAGTTCACAGTTTACAATAGACACCAGCAGGTTACAAATAGCTCACAAGACAGAAACAGCAAAATCAGAGGAGAGCTCAAAAGAAAAAGCCTTTGGTGACAATGGGACGCTTTAGGTTATGAGCGTGGAGAGCCAATAAACACCAGTTGAGCAGACGAAGGAGGTGAACAGACTTTCAGAATTGAAAAGTACTCAAATTTCAGTGAAGGAGGTGAATAGACGCTTTCATGCAACATAAATAAAGGAAAAATGGAAAAAAAAAATCAGTGAATCTTCTCGAAGAAGATTGTGGACAATTCGGCCATTGGCGGGTTTACAGAAATGGGGATTTGGGTTTTTTTTTGATAAGGAAAGAGGTTAGGGTGGTTGCTAGTAGGAAAGCGACCTCCCTAGAGCATCCTGAAGGATGAGGTTCTGAAGAACCGGATCAACTGTAAGAGGGACGGAAGAGACACGGCGAAACGAAACAACAATGTAGTCCTCCACTGAATTTCACTCCCGAGTGACATGGGCAATACTCCAACACTGGAAACGGGCAAGAAAACAGTGGATATCAACACGTAACATCTCGATCTCCCAAGGACAGCGCCAGTCACTAAGAACGGCCTTGACTAGCTGAAGATTGTCGCCTTCGATCTGGAGGTGGGAAATACCACGTCTGGTGGCCTCAATAAGTCCATGTCGTAAGACGATGGTCTCGGACATAAGCACATACTGTCGACCAATCAGTCCTCCGTCATAATGGATGGGGTCTCCGCTGCAATCCCTGAGGACAAACCCGAACGACGCCATCCCATCTGCATTAACTGCACCATCAAAATTAAGTTGAGTAAAATTAGTTGTGGGCTTTTTCCATTTACCGCGATTTCGAGTGTTCTTCGCGATTTGGTTGCTCGGTTGTGGGTCAGGGACACCATTCTTTTTAGTGTTATGCCAATCCATTATTTGATTGCGAATAAACTCACATAGTTTTTCCTGTTGTCCTGTTTGGTAGGAGTCGGTAGGCTCAAAAACAGCCTTGTTTCTGAAGAACCATATTCTCCACCAGGAGAAAATGAGGGTTTCCAGTTCAGAGTTGGATGACAACACCCTTATCTCATCTAGAATTTGAGCAGGTTTTTTCTCCTCTGGTTTGACTTGGTTGACAATCCAAGCTAGTTTAGGGTTAATTGTGTTAAGGGTAGTTTTGGTACGAATGCATTCAAGCATTATATGGTTGATATCCTCATTAGGTTTATCGCACGCAACACACCCCTGGACAACACTAATGTGGTTGTCGGCGAGTCGACATTTTGTGGGCAGATCGTTTCGAGCGATCTTCCAAATAAAATTTTTCATTTTTGGTGGGATATTTAGCTTACATATCCAGTTTAAATTAATTTGGGGTTCTCCCTTGTTTCTATGAATCCACTGCATAGTCGAATGGGTGGAGTACCAACCGTTCTTGCTTGGTTGCCAGTAAATCCTGTCAGGGATTTTGTTCCGCGGGGTAATAATTTGGGTTACTCGCTGGACATCGTCTGACGACAACACTTCTTTAAGTTTTTTGAAATTTCAGGAGTTGTCCTCTAGGAGGAATTCCTCCACGAGGACCTCACTATTCGTGTTGTGGACAATGTTTCCTTTTGGGGTCAAACACCCGGATCCAATCCAGTTGTCTTTCCAGAACCGGATCGTTTTACCATCACCGATCTGCCAGATGAGCCCTTTGAGGAAGAGGTCTTTGAGGCTCATTAGCTTGGCCCATTGCCATGATGTGTTTTGTTTTTTTTGTAGTTAAAAAGTCCATCGGATTTTAGGTATTTTTCCGTGATTATACGTACCCATATGTTTTCTGGTTCTGCTAGGATTTTCCAAAGGAGTTTCATTTGGAGAGCTTGATTCATCTCTTCCGCCTTTACTATCCCCAACCCACCACAGGACGGCGACTGACAGATAGAATTCCAGCTTATTAGAGGTTTATAGTTACTTTCCTTATTCCAAAAGAAATTTTTGTTTATTTGGTCAAGTTCCTTAAGGGTAGTTTTTGGAAGGAGGAAAGATTGCATAAGGTAATTTGGTTGTGCTGAGAGGTTAGCCTTAATCAAGGTTTTCCGACCCTCTTGGGAAAGGGAGTTAGCTTTCCATTTGGAGAGCTGAGATCTTGTTTTGAGTGGTAAAGGTTTGAAAGTGTTTTTAGTGACTCTGCCATTGATTATTAGGCATCCGAGATACTTATCCAACGCAACAGTATTGGTGATCTCGAGTAGTTGTTTGATCTGATTACACGTGTTGTGGTTTGTGTTTTTAGTCACCTGGAACGCGGATTTATGGAAGTTAACTTTTTGGCAAGAGATTTTACAATAATCATCGATTATGTTTTTGATTATTTTACAAGCTTGGCTTTTGGCATTTGCAAAGATGATGATGTCGTCAGCAAATGCTAGGAACGGGATTTTCGTCCCATTACGTGATACTTGAATACCAATTCCACTTTTTGGGTTGGTGCTTTCCATGTGAAGTTGTCTCGCGAGAACCTCAGCTGCTATAATAAACAGGTATGGTGACAAAGTGATGAAAGGATCGATGGAGGGGATGATGGTGCAAAGAGATCGCCACGAGAATCCAAGGAATTCCGACAACAAACACCACGCAACTGACCCGTCTTCAACTGGATGGATCTTCCTCGTCCGAACTCGTATTTGAGAGAAAGTTAGATCTCCGAGTCTAGTTTAATCCCTCAAAATATGAGAGAAAGATGATGAGTGGATTGAAAGTTATGTTGAATTTACTGAGATGGTGCACAAACCTCCGAGATAGATGATGGTTCGAAAATGGAGAGAACAAGGGGATATGGATGCTTGATAACTTGGATATGACTCACCAAGCTCTCAAACAAACTAGGATGCTCGAATTGTCGGACATGAATCACCAACAATTGAACAACGAGAATTGAACGAAACAAAACAAGAACTTTGAATCGAAAATGCAAGGAAAAGAGAAGCAAATTTCGTCCAAGTCTACCAAGGGAGGAGGGGGATGGACGACCATATAACCTAGATAACAAGCCTCACAAAATCAGCCCCCTCATTTAAAGAAAATTACAAAAACAACCCATAAAAATCGAGAGCACACTAATCGTCCTTAACCGTTAAGTTGTCACTTATCGAACCATGATGTATCATAAGACTCCAACTTTCACCTTTGCTAACCAAAGTGATACGTGATCGCCTCGGATTACTCCTCAGAAACCTCGTATTTGACCACACAAGAACCCGATCTTGCCAGCAATTATGATTCAAACCTACAAAAGCTTTCAAAGTAAGAAACTTGCGATCCAAGTAACACAAAGAACGAACTGAATTTGAATGATTAAAGTCGATTGGATAATTGAAGAAGTCAACTTTGATAGTTCAATTGGATTGGCTCGATCGCTAAATCCAATTGATTAACTAGAATGATCTTTAACAATCAATTCTAGAACAATCTAAATTAACTAGATCAATCAAACAATGAAGAGAGAGAAAGAGAGTCGAATTCTGTGATGAACGAATGAATATGATGAATCTCGAAATTGCAACACACACACAATTATTTTTGAGCCCAAGGACTAGATAAACCTTTCTTGGGGTTTATCTAATCTCAAGCTGATTTTTATTAATGAAACTGAAAAGTATTTATAGAGAATACAAAAGCTAATACTTGGGGAGCAAGGAAGGGGGGTGGCCGGCCCTAGATGGGGAGAATGAGCCTCCTTTGCTTGCTTCCCAAGATATAATAATATCTAAATAAATCTAACTAGATTCCCTTAAATAAAATAAATCATGGCTGATTTATTTATTTAAGGAAATAATCCTAACAAACTCAAAATATCTCTAACAAACTAAAAATATCTCTAACAACCAGGAGAGAGAAGATCAACCAACTAACATAAGCCTATTGGTTGATTTCTCTACATTATTAAAATAAATAGAAATTGTTCATAATAAAATAAATAAGATATTTTCTTAAATTTAGAATGGTCAAGTCAAAGGGTTGACTTTGACCCATATACCAATTCATCTCACCCGGTCACTTACTAAATTCAGCCCTAAAGTGAGACAAATTAATACATGTTTCTAAATAAAGAAATAGTGAATTTCGGCCCCCATATAATTAATCCATAGAATCCAGGCTCAATTGATGTCGAATGCACGAGACCCACTTCGCCTTGCTAGGCTCTTCAATAACCGCTGCCAATCGAACCAAGATCGCTGTTGTGCCTTGAGCAATCTTCTTAGCTCGACTTCTTGTGATTGGTCCGTCAGAAAGCACTCGAATCAACTCATCGACATCGGTTTGAGACATGGCAGGCTTCACTGCATCATTCTCCTCCACTTGAGCTCGAATCGTCTCTGATTCGACGTCGGAATCAAAATCTGGCACATAAAGAGATAGATCAGCCACATTAAATCAGAGTCGGAATCAAAGTCGGATGGACACCATACTCACCAGGCATGTCAACATGATATGCATTAGGGCCGATTCTCCTGATGATACGAAATGGTCCATCTCCTCTCTGATCTAACTTGTTCTTCCTTTGATTTGGGAACCTTTCCTTCCTTAGATGCACCCAAACAAGATCTCCTTCTTCAAAGATAACCTGTTTCCGACCCTTATCAGCATGGGCCTTGTACTTCATGGATTTCCTCTCCAAGTGCATCTTCGTCCTCTCATGTAGCTTCTTCACAAACTCAGCCCTCTTGTTAGCTTCAAAACTCTCTTTTCCCTTGTATGGCTGAGGCATCATATCCACTGGTGTCCTCGGATTCAGCCCATAAACAACCCTAAAAGGGGTCATCTTTGTGGCTGAATGGATTGACCTGTTATAAGCAAGCTCCACAAAAGGCAACACATTTTCCCAACGTTTGAGGTTAGCTTTAAGCATAGTTCTAAGTAAAACCCCTAACGTTCGATTAGTAACTTCCATTTGCCCATCAGTTTGTGGGTGACATGAGGTAGAAAACAACAATTTAGTTCCCAATTTAGACCATAGACTCTTCCAAAAATAACTCAAAAATTTAGCATCACGATCTGAAACAATAGAACAAGGAATGCCATGCAATCTAACAATTTCCCTACAGAACAAATTAGCAATATGCACAACATCATCAGTCGTGTGACATGGAATAAAGTGAGCCATTTTGGAAAATCTATCTACCACTACAAAGATAGAATCTCTACCCTTCCTAGTTCTAGGCAAACCTACAATGAAATCCATAGAAATGTCTTCCCAAGGTGAACTAGGAATGGGTAAAGGCTGGTACAAACCATGGGGGTGAAGTCTAGACTTAGCTTTAGCACAAACAACACAGCTCTTGACAAATCTCAGCACATAGTTACTCATTTTAGGCCAATAGTAGTGTTCTTTTAAACCTTCTAAAGTCTTTTCTAAACCCCTATGTCCTCTTGATTCATGAACCTCTTTAGTTAGAAGCCTACGTATACTAGATGAAGGAATGCACAATTTTCCAGCTTTAAACAAGTATCCATCATCAATAAAGTAGGTATCTATTTCACCCCTAGACATGCAATTCTTATAGATTTCAGCAAAGTGAGGATCACTAGCATATAATTCCCTAATCATTGCAAATCCAAGGATCTTAACATCACATTGGTTCAAGAGTACATACCTCCGAGAAAGGGCGTCAGCTACCACATTCTCCTTGCCTTTCTTATGTTTCACAACATAAGGAAAAGTCTCCATAAATTCAACCCATCTTGCATGTCGCCTGCTGAGTCTGGATTGGCCTTTCAAGTACTTCAAGGCCTCATGATCAGAATGGATTACAAACTCTTTAGGTCACAAATAATGAGACCAAGTTTTCAAAACCCTAATTAAAGCATACAACTCTTTATCATAAGTAGGGTAATTCAACTCAGCCCCACTAAGCTTTTCACTAAAGTAAGCAATGGGTTTCTTGTCTTGTAAGAGCACGCCTCCTATGCCATGTCCAGAAGCGTCCACCTCTATCTCGAATGCCTTGGAGAAGTCAGGGAGTTGAAGCATTGGGGCATGGCATAATCTGTCCTTCAAAGTGTTGAAGGCGTTCTCTTGTTGCTCCCTCCATTTAAAGGCTGTATCCTTCTTTGTAAGCTCGTGGAGGGGGGCTGCAATTGTGCTAAAATCACGCACAAATCTCCTGTAGAAGCCAGCCAATCCGAGAAATGATCTGACCATTGTTGGTGTAGTCGGCTGGGGCCATTCTTTGATTGCCTTTGTCTTATCTTCATCTACCTTCAATCCACCTTTAGACACAACAAAACCAAGAAAAATGGTAGACTCCGAGCAAAAAGAACACTTTTTTAAGTTAACATAAAGCTTTTCTAACCTTAAAGTGTCCAAAACAGCCCTAAGATGATCTACATGTTCATGCATGGTTTTGCTATAGATTAAGATATCATCAAAGTAGACTACAACAAATCTGCCTAAGTATCTTCTTAAAACATGGTTCATAAGCCTCATAAAAGTACTAGGTGCATTAGTTAATCCAAAAGGCATTACTAACCATTCATATAAGCCATACTTAGTTTTAAAGGCAGTTTTCCATTCATCCCCTTCCCTCATCCTAATTTGATGGTACCCACTTCTTAAATCAATCTTAGAAAAGAAATTAGCACCATGCAATTCATCAAGCATATCATCTAATCTAGGGATGGGATGACGGTACTTAACTGTTGTTTGGTTGATCGCTCTACAATCAACACACATTCTCCATGTGCCATCCTTCTTTGGCACCAAAATCACCGGAACCGCGCATGGGCTGAGGGATTCACGCACATAGCCTTTGTCCATGAGATCTTGCACTTGTCTTTGAAGCTCAGCGGTCTCTTCTGGACTTGCTCTATAGGCTGCACGGTTTGGTAAAGAAGCGCCGGGCACCAAATCGATTTGATGCTCAATGCCTCTAATTGGTGGAAGGCCTTCTGGCAACTCTTCAGGCATCACATCTTCAAACTCCTGTAATAGGTCCTGTAGACACTTTGGAAGATGTGAAATATCTTGACTAATAAGAAGTATCTCTTTCCTCATAAGAAGTAAGCAATAAGAGTTAGGGAAAGAAATACTAGACTGAGTCACAAGAGAGCGCTTTTCTACACTGCCTTTCAAGCTGATTTTTGGCTCTTTCTGTAGGCGTTCTTTCTCCAGATTTGTAGCTCTCTGAGTCTGTGAAGTGCTCCCAAAATTTGAGCCAAAACGCTCGAGTGGATTGGGAGATAGCCCCGTTTTCGTCCCAGATGCACTGCTGGTAGTGTTGCTCGGCACTTTGGACGTTTTAGGGGGATTTTATCGGCGTTTTTCGTCCCAAACAGTAGCTACACCTGTGTTTGATGTTGTCCCAAAATTTGAGCCAGAACGCTCGGGTGGAGACTGGGAAACGCCGCTTGGCTTTGTCGATGCGTCGGGCGCCGAACGCCGGGCCGCAGCTTTGGTCGTTGAATCAGCCTCTTCTTTCTCTTCCTTGGCACGCCTAAGTGCCCTAGCTTGATCTCGACGTACCTGATCCTGTAAAACTTGTTGAGGAGACAAGGGTAGAAGAGAAACTCTCCTCCCATCATAGTTAAAGGAATAGGTGTTTAACATGCCATCATAAATCACTCTCCTATCAAATAACCATGGTCTTCCTAACAAGATATGAGTGCATTCCATGTTTACTACATCACACATAATGTCATCAACATAAGTACCAATAGCAACACGGACTAAACACTGATGGGTGACAAGATTAGGACCTTCTGAATCATTAATTCCATTGAGACCATAACTAGTAGCCCTAGGTTGGGTTTTTAATTGCAAGTGATCAACTACCTTAGCATTAATAATGTTACAGCAGCTACCACTATCAATTATCATGCATAACACTTGATTCTTTACTGTACACCTAGTATGAAAAATGTTTTCCCTTTGATCTAGCCTAGGTGTTTCTTGTAAAGTAAGAGTACGCATTGTTACCAAAGTTAGAGGCTGTTCGGTGCAATCTGGTTCAATGGCCTCTACGCCCTCCTCTTCTTGTCCATTTCTGTCCTCCTCCACTTGATTTGGAGGTATATCTTCATCACTCACATATCCTCCATTGGTGGTGAGAAGCACTTGCTTTAGATTTGGACAATCCTTGGCATAATGACCTCTTCCTTGACACTTGTAGCACACTAAATCACGTGCCCTAGGCTGGTTTGGAGGTCCATTGGTGGAACGCCTTTGGCCTTGAAAACCTGTTGGTTTAGGTGAGCTAGAAGCTCCCTTTTGCTGCATAGAAGGGTTAGAAGAAAAAGAGTTGGAATTTGAACTAGGATTAGACCCATACCTTTTTGGAGCATTCCAAGCTTCCTTCTTCTTCCTTTGATGCTGCTCATAGAGTAGTTGGGCTGAATGTACTAAGGCATTGAGATCCTTGATTTGTTGAATCTCCAATGTGTCTTGAATGCTTTGATTCAGTCCAGCCATGAATTGGGTCCTTAGAGACCGTTGGGAATGATGAATTCCCGCTTTAAAACTCAGATCCTCTAGCTCATTGAAGTACTCGGTTGGAGACTTGGTGCCTTGTTTGCAAGTTACAACTTTCAATCTCATGTGCTCGGTATGCTCTTCAGGCACATATTTCTTCCTCATTACAAACTTCAGTTGGCCCCAAGTTTCAATTGGTGGTAAGGCCTTTCTAATTCGATCCTCCTTCATTCTAAACCACCAATTTCTAGCGGTCCCAATAAAGTGGATGACAACAACAACAACTTTCTCCCATTCTTCATAACCCATGTGATCTAGAATGAAATTTGTAGCCTGTTCCCACTCTAGATACTTCTCCGGATTAAGCTCTCCATTGAATGGCTCTATCTTGATCTTTATATCACGTTTCCCAATCTGATTTACAGCTTGGTTAACGTTGTTGTTGTTGTTCGGCCTTTGTACTCCATAGGCTGGTGGAGATCCTCTACAACCTCAGTTTGGTTATAGAAATCATCTAGGGGAGGATGCCATGGGCGCCTTTCTTCCCCGGGATAGCCATACGTCACATCATCAACAGAGTTGTTGTATTGTTGATATTGTTGATGAGTGGATTGAGGATACCAGTTTTTGTGGCTGATTATAGAATTGTTGATGAGTAACCGGTGGAGTCCTCGACCCGATGCCTCTTCCTCTACCTCGGCCTGCTGTGGGGGAGTAGTGAGCCGGGGGATCATTATCTTTGTTGTAGTTAGCAAGCACATCATGCTCTTCATCAACTAGTTGTTGCTTGCCTTTGTCGCTACCCGAGGCTTGATTTGGGTCACTTGTAAGATCGACTGCAGGGGTGCTCTTGCGACTAGCTTGAGATGAATCAACCAATGTTGCAAGTTGTTCCTCTAAACGCTTCAGTTGTGGAGCCAATGCAGCCATGGCCAGTTCTACAGCTCGAGCCTGGCCATCTCGCACACCATCACTAATGGACAACCTAATGAAGTTGATTGCCTCCTTAGTGAGACTCAATTCAGTTGGGTTAGGTTCTAATGGAATCACCATTGTTCCTGAAACAAGCAAGAAAGTAGAGAGAGTAGTGTGTTCTAAAGCAAATCACAACAAGCAATACCACACCTTGATCAAACCAAAACTTGCCTCAAAGTAATCCAATCAACTTAATTCAGTTTTTGGGCTAATTTGAGGGAGTAAAATGGTAGATATAGTGTAGGTATGGAATACTAATGATAATTAAAGGAAATATGCAGCTTAAGCAAATGGCAATCTCTATGAGCTCTAAAACACATGCAGTCTCTCAATTGACTCTATGCAAGTTAATAAAGCCAAAATTCAGCATGCAAGGACAGAAAATATGGTAGGCTTAGTGACTTTTATTTCGTCACTCTTTTTCTTCAAAGTGATTTCTACTTAGCTATCTTTTTAAGCAAGCAGTCACTAGGGTTGAAAGTGGCTTAAAACTAGCTGGGGTAGATCACTTTTCTTTTCTGTTTTTTTTTGATTTAATGCACAAACTACTCTTGTGCTATAATGAAGAAACAAGCAAAGCAATGCAACAATGCTAAGGACGAAATTAAAAGGGTATATACGAACTGTTTTTTTTTTTAAACTAAGTGACTTTTGCTACCAATGAAACCAACTAGAAGCCAAATTAATAAAAAGAAGAAGGGGTAGGTCGAATTGATGGGATGCAATGACAGAAATCAGCAAGTATTAATCAAGCAATATGAATCGCAATCAATCATGCAACATGAATGAAAAACTCATAAAACTGTAGGAAAACAATTGCTAATCTAAATTGCAATACAACTCAACCAATTTAGCCAATAAACATGCACAAATCCCATAAAAATCTCCTAATTGGGTAATTGCTTGGAGGGCAAGGAACAACTAAGGGATTTAGGGTTTGGGAGATCAAGGCTGAATTCAAGGAGTAGGGTTAAGGTTTCGACTCTAGGGTTTGGGAGAATTAGGTTTAGGGTTCGGTCTAGGGTTGGGATTAGGGTTTCGAACACTAGGGTTAGGGTTAGGGTTTCTCGAAATCTAGGGTTAGGGTTCTGCCGCCAGATTAGGGTTAGGTTTAGGGTTCACGAGAATAGGGCGATTAGGGTTTAGGGGAGGCAGAATGGGGTGGGGTTGGTGGTGTTGGTTTCGACTGGTGGTGGGTAGTGGTGCGACTCCAAAGAGCGACACCAGTTGGTGGTGTAGCGTGGTGGTGCGAGGTGGTGGTTGGCAGAATTAGGTGGTGGTTGTGGGAAAAATTCAGTCTTTGGATCTTAAAAATAGTAACTTGGTTAAAGGTTCAAACTTTGGGATCAAAAACTGAATTAAATTAACTAGAAAGCAAATTAAGGAAAGAAACAATTACTTGGCGAGACGCTGGATTATGACAGTGAAGCCTGCCATGTCTCAAACCGACTTCGATGAGTTGATTCGAGTGCCTTCTGACAGACCAATCACAAGAAGTCGAGCTAAGAAGATTGCTCAAGGCACAACAACGATCTTGGTTCGATTGGCAGCGGTTATTGAAGAGCCTAGCAAGGCGAAGTAGGTCTCGTGCATTCGACAAAGTAGGTCTCGTGCATTCGACATCAATTGAGCCCGGATTCTATGGATTAATTATATGGGGGGCCGAAATTCACTATTTCTTTATTTAGAAACATGTATTAATTTGTCTCACTTTAGGGCTGAATTTAGTAAGTGACTGGGTGAGATGAATTGGTATATGGGTCAAAGTCAACCCTTTGACTTGACCATTCTAAATTTAAGAAAATATCTTATTTATTTTATTATGAACAATTTCTATTTATTTTAATAATGCAGAGAAATCAGCCAATAGGCTTATGTTAGTTGGTTGATCTTCTCTCTCCTGGTTGTTAGAGATATTTTTAGTTTGTTAGAGATATTTTGAGTTTATTAGGATTATTTCCTTAAATAAATAAATCAGCCATGATTTATTTTATTTAAGGGAATCTAGTTAGATTTATTTAGATATTATTATATCTTGGGAAGCAAGCAAAGGAGGCTCATTCTCCCCATCTAGGGCCGGCCACCCCCCTTCCTTGCTCCCCAAGTATTAGCTTTTGTATTCTCTATAAATACTTTTCAGTTTCATTAATAAAAATCAGCTTGAGATTAGATAAACCCCAAGAAAGGTTTATCTAGTCCTTGGACTCAAAAATAATTGTGTGTGTGTTGCAATTTCGAGATTCATCATATTCATTCGTTCATCACAGAATTCGACTCTCTTTCTCTCTCTTCATTGTTTGATTGATCTAGTTAATTTAGATTGTTCTAGAATTGATTGTTAAAGATCATTCTAGTTAATCAATTGGATTTAGCGATCGAGCCAATCCAATTGAACTATCAAAGTTGACTTCTTCAATTATCCAATCGACTTCAATCATTCAAATTCAGTTCGTTCTTTGTGTTACTTGGATCGCAAGTTTCTTACTTTGAAAGCTTTTGTAGGTTTGAATCATAATTGCTGGCAAGATCGGGTTCCTGTGTGGTCAAATACGAGGTTTCTAAGGAGTAATCCGAGGCGATCACGTAACACAAAGTCCAACTTATGAACCATGAGCTCCTCCTTGATCTTGTCAAGCATTTCCCTAGCATGTGCTCGAGTGATGCGCCGAAGATAGGGCGTGGTACCTTGACTTGGCTTCTTAGCGCCTCGGACACCGGCCTTGGATATTTGTCCATGTGAAGACCCTCCTTTGTCGTGCAAATTGAACTTGTCTTTAGGGCTGAGATCTTCACTCAAATCATGGATCATAGTCCCTTTAAAAGTGCCCGAAGAAGTGGTACCATTCATCAAAGGCCAAGGCGCGCCAAGGTCGGAAATCAGCGTGTGCAACGTCGCCCCAATATGCACGGTATTGTGGGGCCATGACTCGATAGATGGAATCACATCCTCCTCCTCCCTTTAAAAGGATTCATCCTCGAATCTATCAAGCCTGTAAAACAAAGGACACATCGAGGGAAGCACAAGCAAGTACACTCTATAGAAGTCAAGTTAAGAATAACATTTCCAATCTCAATATGATAGGCCAGAAAGTATGCACTAGCTACACCACTTCTCTTCCTATTCTTACGGGTACATCTCATAATAAAGCAATGAAGAGATTGAGTGTAAGTAGGCATCAATGGAATTCTATAACCTATATGCATCCTAGATGACATGTATTGGGCAAGAGAACTAAAATGGAAGCAAGAGTACTTAGTCCTAGATGTCACAAATGCATGAAAGAAAACTGAAATTATTTGATCAAAAGCATGTGACACAACCAACACGTAGTCATAAATATAGAATAGAGGAGTGCAAGAAACTTCCCTGAGAAGTGCACTCATATCACCCTGTGAGCTCAACAATGGAGGTAGGGCTTCTATCTCCCTTGGTGTGGCATTCTCCATGAAAAAGACATCTTTCTTGGCCTCCACAAGAAAAGGAATGTAATCACCGCTTGGAGTGACTAAAACAGCCTCGTCCTCCTCATGGAGCAAGAAGGGCAAACTTGAAGGAATCATAGGAAACGCACCCATACATGGTTTAGCCAACGAGTTCATGGAGCTAGGAGTGATGGTAGGACGACACTTGATTTTAGGAGATGATTCCACAACTTCCTCCTCTTCTTGCAATATGTGCATCAGTTTTATCGGACACTTGACGGTGATGAGTTGTTCCAATTCATGGAAAAGAATCTCTCTTTTTGGTTGTTCTATGTCACTCATCAATCTTTGTTGGAAGGAAGTCTTATCCCCTTCAAAAGGGTGCGTCCACGAACCCAGCTGACCTACAAAAAAGTTCAACACACAAACCTCCTTTCCAAGCACAACATGATATGACAAAATATAAGCACAAGCTATGCCACTTTTCTTTGCAATCCTATTGGTATGGTACATGAAAAAGCTATCCAAATAATGAGAGTAATTCAGCCAAGATGTCAAGTTTTGAGATAAAAGTAAGGAAGAAGTGTTACTTCCCCGAATGGCATGCACATCGTAGATTGGGACAGTTTTCAGCTCTAAACTGTTCAAGGTCGTTCTCTTATCTCCGAGCTCCAAATTGAGAGATTACAAGTTCCAGATTGAGCTTAAGGAGTCTACTTCATTTCCTCCAAATTTGAGCATCGTTCGACCACTGAGTTGTAAGTTACACCATTTTTCCCAAGGTGGTGCAGATTTATCCGAGAAGGAAGTTTCACTTTCCTCTTTCGGGTTGATCAAAAATAGGGGAGTAGAGGGCCCCCCTTTGGCTATATTCTTGTCCTTATTTTCCTCTCGTTGAGCAAGCTTCTTCCTTTGCTCCTTGGCTGCGTAATCCAACATTATCTCATGGGAAGACATCGGGTGCAAAATCACCTTCTTTCCCTCCATTTGGAAGTGGTATTCGTTGGATATTCCATCATGGATCGCTTTCTTGTCAAATTGCCAAGGGCGTCCCAATAGTAGATGACAAGAGGTCATCGGGACAATGTCACACTCCACCTCATCCTTGTATGGTCCTATAGAAAAAGAAACACGAGCCCTCTCCTTGACTTGGATAGGGGCGTTAGAGTTCAACCAACACAAAGGGTAAGGTAAAGGTTGAGGAGTAGTACTCAAAGAAAACCTATCCACCACCTCTTGACTAATAACATTGCAACATGAACCGCTATCAATAATCACACTACATACCTTATCCACGATCTTGCATCGAGTGTGAAAGATAACTTCCCGTTGACTAGGCCTGGTGGTATTCTCCGTCATGAAAAGTGTTCGTGGGACCACCAAGCACTCTCCATCCTCCCGTGTCTTCTTGAGCTCCCCCTCTTGAGGTACTTTTGTCCTCTCGTCCAACGACTCCACTTGGTTAGAGCTTTGTAGCACACTTGGTAGAGCCCCCGTTTGAGGCACTCGTGCTCTATCATCTCGGTTGCGCACTTGGATCTCCAAATCAGTCAACCTAGTTCCCAAAGCCTCAATGGATTGTTGCAAGGATTGTTGCATGGTTTGCAACATGGCAGCCACCGAAGTAGTGGACGTCTCCTCAACTTGTTCCTTATTCTTGTCATCACCTACACTTGTCATTGTAAAAACAAGGCAAAGATCAAGGTATAGAGGTCACACGAATTAATCACCAAGACTTGCCCGAGATGAAAATCCGACAAGTTGCAAGTAGGCAAAAACAACAAAGACAACAAAGAGAGAATTCATCACACACTTGCTTAGGAAAACAATGCTAGGAAGCTACTAAACCACCAAGACTCAACACCAAGTATTTCGAAATTAATTAATTATAATTTTTTTTTGTTTTGGGTAGGCCTTTGCTAGGCACTACTAGAAGACGACTTCTGTAGGCCTTTGCTAGGCACTACAAGATGACTACTCTTTCCGTGCCCGACCCCTTATTAGCTTTACGCCGCCGGGCAAGGTTTTTCTAGTCTTTAATCTTTCTTTCTGTGCCTGGCCCCTTATTAGCTTTACGCCGCCGACAAGGTTTTTCTGATTATTCAACAAAAGATTTCAAGACACTTAAACAACAACACAAGATGTCTCGTCTTGGTGTCGTTCCCGTATCCTAGCACCGTAACCGACAACAAGCATGTAATGATATAAAGCGATCAAAAGAAAGCTAAATTATGGACTCAAATCCCACGTTTTTCACTCAGCCAATTTCAGCAAGACACACTTAAATCAAGCACTAAATGAAGGCATTGCTCAAGCATCAAAGGCTACCTTTCAACTACCAAATTAAGGACCTTTGGAGTTCAATCCATGGACGTTTCTTGGGCATGGTTTTCAGCCATGGCTGAGCACCAAACTCGACCAAACAACAACAATTTCAAGACAAGAAAACGTCCACAACACAAGACAACAATTCGGACAAGGCCGAACACAACAACAATAACGCAGCCCTAGAGAGTTCAAACCTAAAACTTGCAACAAGTGGAAATTCATGGTCAGAACAAGATTTAGATGGCGATACCTTCGCGTGGCTCTGATACCACTTGATGAAAGGATCGATGGAGGGGATGATGGTGCAAAGAGATCGCCACGAGAATCCAAGGAATTCTGACAACAAACACCACGCAACTAACCCGTCTTCAACTGGATGGATCTTCCTCGTCCGAACTCGGATTTGAGAGAAAGTTAGATCTCTGAGTCTAGTTTAATCCCTCAAAATATGAGAGAAATATGATGAGTGGATTGAAAGTTATGTCGAATTTACTGAGATGGTGCAGAAACCTCCGAGATGGATGATGGTTCGAAAATGGAGAGAACAAGGGGATATGGATGCTTGATAACTTGGATATGACTCACCAAGCTCTCAAACAAACTAGGATGCTCAAATTGTCGGATATGACTCACCAACAATTGAACAACGATAATTGAACGAAACAAAACAAGAACTTTGAATTGAAAATGCAAGGAAAAGAGAAGCAAATTTCGTCCAAGTCTACCAAGGGAGGAGGGGGATGGACGACCATATAACCTAGATAACAAGCCTCACAAAATCAGCCCCCTCATTTAAAGAAAATTACAAAAACAACCCATAAAAATCGAGAGCACACTAATCGTCCTTAACCGTTATGTTGTCACTTATCGGACCATGATGTATCATAAGACTCCAACTTTCACCTTTGCTAACCAAAGTCCAACTTATGAGCCATGAGCTCCTCCTTGATCTTGTCAAGCATTTCCCTAGCATGTGCTCGAGTGATGCGCCGAAGATAGGACGTGGTACCTTGACTTGGCTTCTTAGCGCCTCGGACACCGACCTTGGATATTTTTCCAAGTGAAGACCCTCCTTTGTCGTGCAAATTGAACTTGTCTTTAGGGCTGAGATCTTCACTCAAATCATGGAGCATAGTCCCTTTAAAAGTGCCTGAAGAAGTGGTACCATTCATCAAAGGCCAAGGCGCACCAAGGTCGGACATCAGCGTGTGCAACGTCGCCCCAATATGCACGGTACTGTGGGGCCATGACTCGATAGATGGAATCACATCACAAAGGGTCACCCTGTCTTAGTCCTCTTTGAGGAAAGAATTGGTCCGTTGGTCCATTGTTGACAAGGACTAAGAATGATACGGTTTCTACGCATTCTCGGATCCATCCCAAGAATTTGGCTTGAAACCCGAACTTGTTAATTACGGACACCAGGAATTCCCAACTTACACGATCGTAAGCTTTTTCCATATCAAGTTTGATTGCAATCCATCCATCATTCCCTTTTTTGTTACGGAAAGAATGGAAAATCTCGTGAGCAATGAGGGTGTTATCATGGATGCTCCGTTTTTGGACAAAAGCTCCTTGCATAGGGTGGATAATTTTTTCCAACACAACTTTTAAGCGGTTTGTAAGTATTTTAGAGATAACTTTGTAGATAGTGTTGCATAGGCTTATATGCCTATAGTGATTCGTGGAGTTGGGGTTTTCACATTTAGGGAGAAGAGTGATGAACGTGTGATTAATCTGTTTCAGCAGTTTCCCTGAGTGGAAGAAGCTTTTCAATGCTTTAATGACGTCGAGTCCGACGACATGCTAGTACTTTTTATAAAAGCAGGCTGGCATTCCATCAGGACCCAGGGATTTATCTTCCCCAATATCAAACACGGCCTTCTTAATTTCCGCGTTCGTCACAGGTTTAGTAAGCTCAACATTATCATTTTTTGTTACTTCTTGTTGGATTGTTTGGGTCATATACCGGAGTTTTTCTTGGTTAATTTCTATTGCCCGGAAATGGTTTTGAAAGTCCCGTTTGATTTCTGTTTTAATATTTTCTGACCCGATGATCTGGGTACCATTTAATTGTTCGTATCTCTTTAATAATGGTCCTGTTTCTCCTTCCATTAGCAATTCTATGGAAGTATTTGGTATTCTTATCATTAAGTTTAATGTGGGTGTTTTTTGCCCTTTGTTTCCAAAACACGTGTTGGAATTGAATAAGGCATGTCCGTTTTTTGGACAATCTATCTTGTTTTTGGATTAGTTGTAGGTTTTGATTTTCTATTATGTCTTTTTGAAGAGTGAGGATTTCTTCATCTATTCTTTTGATTCGAAAATGTTACCGAATGTGTGTTTATTCCATTCTTTCGCTTTAACTTTGAGCAATTGTGTTTTTTTAATGAGGTTAAACATGTTAGAACCTCCCGCGTTATACCGCCACGCCTGTTTGATGACATTTTGGAAGTCTTTCCTTTCAGTCCACATCATCTCGAATTTGAAAGGTTGAGCTTTAAACGGGTTGCTCGTTGGTAGTTCGCAAGAAATTGGGCAATGGTCTGATGATGAGAATACGTGATTTTTTGTAGCAATGGCAGGATACCATCGAATAACTTGATCACTAACTAGAGTTCGGTCCAGTTTCTCAAAAATTGTATTTTCTAAGTTCTTCGATTTTCTCCAAGTGAATTTATTCCCAATGGTGGGAATGTCACATACATCACATTCGTTCTTAAACTTTAGGAGCCGTTCAAAGCGAGAGGGGTTCGGATTAGCGCCTCCGAGTTTCTCGTCAGGGTGTTGAATTTTGTTGAGGTCACCCATGATGATACACGGGAGGTTTTGAGATTTAATAAATTCACTGAGTTTCCTCCAAAATTGCTCTTTATCTTGAACCCTCGGGGGGGGGGGGGGCGTAAGCGAAAATGATCATCAACTCATTTAATGTTTCAAGGTTCGTATAATGGAATCCGATGAACCGATCATCTTTGTGTGCGGTTTTTAGAGTTTCGTTTGACAATTGATATCCCTTCCACAGGATGCAAATGCCGCAAGCAAGGCCGGAGGCCGAGATAAATTCTAGGGAGTCAAAACCAACTTTTTGCCAAACTTTACTGTCTGGTGGGTCTTTCGCTTTTGTTTCAACGATGGCAATAAGGTTAATATTTTCCAGGCGGCATAACGAATTAATTTCAGTCCAAAAAGACTTTCGTTTAATGCCCCTACAATTCCATAAGCAGACTTTCATAATAAACCTGATTTGGAGTGGTTTTTGGCCAATTTGATCTCGGGTGGGACCCAAATGGATTGTAGGATTAGTACGCTTTTCGACGTTTTGTATCCGTGTTCAGAGTTGTCAATTCCAGCCAAAGCACGATTTGAATGGAAGCACATGGATTCAAACCCGAGCAAATTAGAAGTGAAGTCCATGCACAATTTTGATTGGGTTGGATTCTTATATCCAGCCGCCATGTCCCGGTTATAAATATTATTAGTTATTTTACTTTTTGAGATGTGAGTGATTATCTTGCTTAATCTGGTAGAGGCCAAATTAAACAGAGGCAACTTGATTGCATAGTCTTTGCAAAAGGCGGGTTTTCCGCAAGAGATTTTGACGGGTTTTCCGCAAGAGATTTCGATTTTAATATGTGAGTGTAAACCCAGTAGTAGAGTTGAGGAAGAAATAGGTTTAGAATAGCCCAAAAAGGAAAAAAGAGCACTATAGGTGTATTCATTGTTCTTTACAGAAATGGAAAGTTTAATGTAGGATTGAAGCATATTGTATCGATTTTTTCGACAAGTGTTGCCGTTGTAGGCCGATAGTCCAGGGGGTCTCCCTTTTTTTCCATAGCTGTTTTGTAGTTTTAATCGTTGCTTCCAAAGAGTCCTGCAATATCAAAAACAGCGGGACAACAAAGAACAGATTACTTGTGAGCATATTGTTGTAGAACATTTTGCTAAGTTTGACATTATAGGTAGGGATTATCAAAAAGGTTTGAAACAAGTAGCTTCTGCAGGTAATTATTTGAGATAACTGCCATTGGTTTTCCATTGCAGTTTTTGGTGTTAATTTGTTAGTTGGGTCTGCACTTCCTGCAACAAAAAATGCAACAGACAAACAACAGATAAGTTATCAAGGGTGATACCAAGTACGTAAAGATCATTAGGCGAAATAGAAACCCCCTGTAAACAAGCGAGTCGACTAGGCTTCAGTGTTACTGTTGGCTCCTTTTTCTTGGTGATGATCCACACAACTTGCATCAGCAGGATTAGCACGAGAGCACAAGGCCAGTTGCAATTGAGCATGGTGTGATTTATTGTTTTGATTGAATTCTTTTTATAGGCATCGATCCCTTTACAGGTTTGATACAATTTGTAAGGAGTTTTATGTCTCCTGGAGTTTGTTGTTTCTAAACTACACTTTGCAGTGTAAAGCTCCAGAACAGGGGCTGGAGTAATTTGTGAGTACAAGCAATTGTGATAGCTCGGTATAACAAAATGCAAAAAACACTTCGTAACAAGGGTGTAAGATAGCCACGATCGTAGGAAGCAAGCTGCATAACAGAAACTCACAGAGCAAGCAAGACACACAAAGCACGAAAGTCTAAAGGAGCTTATGTGGACAGGTTCTCTATGAAGCGTGTTGTTTTGTTTGCTTACAAAGATCAAGGGGTTACACAGGTTTGTCAAAGCAGGACTCCAACACCTGTAAAGGGTTTTAGCAATGAACTTTGAGTTCACAGAGATAGCGACCACAACTGCTATGTTTATTGTGTTGGGTTGTTCACAACCCCATTTGATCTTAGAAGCAGTATTTAGGTTAGGAATTGTATTGGATGCTAGTTGAGACTTTACGTTCAAAAAAGACACCAGATTAAGCAGGTTGTTAACAATGAAAGGTAGGCCACAGGAAAAGACCAAGAAGTAGGGTTTCCTAGGTCAACAGAGCAGTTCCAGAGCCAGATTAGAAGGGAGAGGGAAAAGGTTAGGTAGTACCGGATTAGGAGAGGCATTACAGGATACAGAGTGTAGAGAGGAGAAGCGCCAATCGACAACGAGTGGAGAGAACGCGCTGGACGGGATCGCCCAGAACCCACAACACCATCGCCGCCGCCGAGAAACGACCCCCATCCCAGCAAGCCAACGACCACGTCCAATCCACAACACCAATTCAAAGACGCACCGCCGGCTCCACCGAGGACCATTGCCTCCACGATTGAATCGCCCCAAAAGATTTAACAGCGCAAGATTTGAGAGACTCGCAAGCCTGATTTTTGTCCACCACAGACCGTATTACGGGTGGTAGGATGCGTTAATTGTGCAAGATTTGAAGGACTCGCAAGCCTGATTTATAGCCCAGTACACACACGAGCTTAAAGGGAGAAGCGAAGGGAACGATCTCCTCACCAACAACACGCACAAGGCCAGAAGAGCCATTTCATGGCCACCTAGTACCAGTGAGGGTAGGAGGAGCCATAGAAACCTCCGATAGACAGAGGGTGCGACGGGATTGAGAGGCTTAATTTGCCGGATTTTGGTCGAAAGCGGAGTGATCTCGAATTTTTCCTTAGTTTGGGTGTTGAGATTGACCAGATTAGTGGTGATGGCCTTGTCGAAGACGGAGGAATCTGAGGGCGGCTGCCATGGTGTGCTAGGGTTAGGGACGGGATGAAGTGGGGGGATTGGGCGCGTGAGGCGCGTTCTCCTGTATCTTTTGGGGGTTTTCATTTTTAAAGACCAAACTATTGAATGAAATTTTCCGGTTGATTTCTATTCAGTGTTATGGGGATTTGGGTTTAATAAAGTACTAGTTCATTTTAGGTATTTATTTGTTATGTTTTTTTTTTTGTATTTAGTCATTTTAACCTTGTTCTGATTAAAAAAAACAATTATACCAAAAAATCATAACTTTTTTTACCTACATATAGATACTAATTTTGTATATGTTTGAATTATTTAAAATTAAATTAATTTGTGGGTTGTTTTAAGTTATTTAATCGCATATTTAACATTTTTATATATAACAACGTTATTGATATTTTTGGAGAGAGGAATCGTTAGAAACCGCGTTATTGAGAAGTTTCAAGTGGGCTCCGTTCCACTTGCAGTTGATTTGGGACTTTGTAGCCACATCCATCAGGATGTCCTAGGGATGTCACTAGTCTGCTACTGACCACTCTAATTCCTTTCCTTATAAAAAAATTCTTTAACTAGTTATTTTTAGCCAAATAACTTAAATACTGTGATATTTTCCAAAGTTTAACCTACATAATTAAAAAAATGACTTATATTATGAAAAATCATTTGTTGCCCTAAAATCAAAAGTGTCTTAGATTGGGAACGGATGAATTTCATTAGATATCCTGTCATACTTGATTCTAAATCGAGTCAGGTGAACTTCGTTATTGTGAATCGCTAGTGATGTGTGTGTTCTAGATGATCTAAACACAGAATAACTGAGGCTTTAAAACAAATTGAACACATAGAATAGGATCCGTTTGAAAGACTTGTAGTTCTCATTCACAATTGACATATATTGTGTATTTGCTCGATTTGAGTAATAGTGGATTTCGCGCAAGTGTGCAATTCGTTCTTTGCTAAAGTGTGCAATAGTGTGCATTAGCGCATCGCTGGTCATGTGTTTGTTTTAGATGATCTAAACACAGAATAATTGAGGCTTTAACACAAACAAAACCCAAAGAATAAGATCCGTTTGAAGGACTCATAGTTCTCATTCGAAGTTGTAATATGATGTGCATTTGCTCGATTTGGGTAATAGTGGATTTTGTGCAAGTGTGCAATTCGTTATTTGTGAAAGTGAGCATTAGTGAATCGTTGGTCATATGTTTGTTTTAGATGATCGATCTCAACACAAAATAACTATACCTTTCAAACGCACACATGATGGTTTTGCAAACATATATTCATTCATACGTGGCTAACTAAAATACACCAGATGCACAACAAACTAGCATACAAATGGAAATTAAGGGACTGAAAACATTAAACATAGAAGAGACATACTAGCAAACATTAAACATACAAGACTCATACTAGCAAACATTAAACATAGAAGAAGCCTACGAGCAAACATTAAACACAGAAGAGGCGTACTAGCAAACAAATGCATGCAATATTAGGTACGCTTCGACCTCTTGGCCATCCTTTGGTACTCTGCCCTAGCGTACCCAGGCGGCAGAAGCACACCCTGAGGTGCGGTCAAAGTCGAAGCTGGCCTCTTCCCTCTGTCGTTCATGAGACGTCGACGGATGTCGTCAATCCCTGCCCGAATTTCAATAATGCGGAGCTCCTCCCTGAAGAGTCGCTCAAAACTCTCCATCCAGCCGCAATCAGTGAGGGTATCACCGAGCGACTTCCTTCCTACGACCAGATTTTTCAGCAGCCATCGTAGTACCAAACGGACCTCCATCAAGTCCTAGTGCAACACAAGCGCCTGGTTCACTATGAGGACTGGCTCCGGACGTGGCGCGTCCTCATCGACACGAACGATGGACATGTCCGCGACAGGGAGTGCCAAGACACGCTTCCCCGATTGGACTTCCATCCTCAGTACGGGTTCCTGCAGCATCATTTCGTAGTTTCTTTCCTCCTTGACTATCCTAGTGAAGGATGGAGAGTGGCTCACCGCGTTGCGGCAAGCCACCAAGCATTGGCGTCCTTCCGAGCTCCGCCTCGTTAAGTTGCGGATGAACATGCGTATGTACATGCGTATGTCCACCAAAACCCGGGCGAGTTTGGGGCTGTGGTTGTTTGTGTTGTAAGCCATTGGAAAAGCGATGTCTCTTTATTTGGTGGTGTTTTTATATATGATTTCCTTTGTAAATATGTTTCTTTTTCCCCTTTTCTTGTGTGTTTTGTTCCTTTTTAGCTTAGTTCCCGTATTTCTATGAGATTCGGAGACTGCGCGTTTTATGTGTTTTGTAGTTGTTTTGGCATGGATCAAGGGTCGTTTTGAAGGAGAATCGGAACATGGAGCAAGGCCCGAGATTAATAGGGAAAGAGAGGAGCAAGCCATGAAGAAGAACAAGAGAAAAGCCAACAAGAAGAGGGTGGAACGAGGTCCGGATCGAGCTAGAACCAACGCCGGGCCCGACTTGAATTTTCGACCTCGGACCGACTTGCATAGTAAGTCGGGCCCGAGGTCCTCCGTGTCGATCCGAATCGGTCACTGGACTGCTTGGGCTCCAAGGCACGAAATTGTAAACTACCACTTTTGCCCCTCATCTATAAAGGCTCTCTTATCTTCTAATTTAGGGAGGTTCCCACACTTAGCAAGGAACCAACCCTCAAAAACTCTCAAGACGATACTTGGAGAGCAAGGAGGAAGGAGAGGAGAAGGAGAAGAGAGAGAATCGGCCATAGAGAGGGAGATTTGATAGGTTTGGTTGATAGATTAGCTTTGCCTTGTTTGGATTTGGTGGATTTGGAAACCTTTGATTGAAGTTTGTGGATTGCTTTTGATTTGTGAATGAAACTTGGCTTTGGTTTGAGATCGATGATGTTGATTGCTTCGCTTTTTGCTTTGTTTGCTTTGTTTGTTTGCCATATGGAGCAGATCTCCTTGATCTTGGGTTATGGGGGAAAACTCTAGCTAGGTTGGGCTAGAAACCCCAATTCCATAACCTTGAGTGCTTGATCTAGGAACCCACTCTACATAGAGCTACAATTCCTTACGAAAGTAAGGAATCAAGGCTTGTGATTGGCAAAGGTACGAAAGTGAACATTTGTCAATCTCAAGACCTTGCTTCGAAGGGGATTTCCCCAAGGATCGATGTATAGAAGTGGTTGGAACGAGGGCGAAAGCACTCGATCCTATTCCGATCATCACTTATTGCTTGATTTGGGGTGGAAAAGCCTTAATCTACTAGAGAAGGAACCCCAAAGCCCAAGATCTAGTTTCAATCTTTGAGTTCGACAAAACCCAGCTACCTCGGGCCCGACTTGCTCTACGTCGGACCCGACTTCCCTCTTGTCGCCAACATCGGGCCCGACATGACACTTGTGACGGTCCCGACTGTTCTCTTTGTTTTCCTTTGTTTTAAGTTCTCCTTTCCAGCTTTCTAGTGTCTAGGCACCTCAATCGAGTAGATTTCCCAAGCGTTCGACACCCACCACGTGCTACAACGGGGTCGGGCTATAAATTGTATCTCTAGACCCTCGCACAACCGAGCGATCAAAAGATTGGCGTCGTTGCCGGGGAATTCTAAGTGCATTGAGTGCCAATTTGGTGAGTTTCTTGTGTTTTGGTAGTGATTTGGGTGAGGGAATAGCCCAAACCCTTTGTTTGTTTTTGATTTGTTTTGGTTTGTGTCTTTGTTTCGTAGGTTTATGCGAGCTCGTTCCTCCCGAGGAACACTTGAGCTTGAGTTTGTGAGTGATCCGGAAAGTATTCTCAAAGAAGCCCGAAGAAGGAAAAGGATGGAGAATCAAGCTCTCCATGGTGATGAGGAGTTGGCTCGACTTAGGGCCGAAATGGCTAGATTGCAACTTGAGAAGGACAATCAAGAGGCGGTGGCAAGAAGAGAAGGGGAGCAACGGATGAGGGCCGAGGCTCAACTCAACACTCTACCCCGGAATGCACGCCAATACATGCATCCCGAGTTGAGGGTACCCGAACCGGCTATTGTGCTTCTCGAGGTTGCCAAGAATTATGAGATCAAGACGCAATTCATTTCCCTCATCAAGCGTGATCAATTCGAGGGCCGTCCACATGAGTGTCCCGTAGAGCACATCAAACGCTTTGTGGACATGTGTGAGACGATCTCTACCGACGAGGAGACGTTGGAGTATGTGCTTCTAAAGGCGTTCAAGTGGTCACTTGGGGGCAAGGCCACACATTGGCTCGAGAGCCAAGCCCCTAGGTCAATCACAACTTGGAAGGCACTTTATGATTCTTTCTTGATGAAGTTCTTCCCTCCCTCAAAGACAACCGAGCTAAGAAGGAAGATTGCAAGCTTTCAACAAGGTCCGAATGAGCCTCTCTTCGAAGCATGGGACCATTTCAAGGAGATGTTGCGCCAATGTCCTACTCATGACCAACAACCATATGTGCTCCAAGACATCTTTTTCCAAGGCATCAATCCGGCAATGAAGGACAAGCTCAATCTCCACACCGATTGTGGGTTCATAGACTTGACACCGGATCAAGCTTGGGAGCTACTTGACAAGCTATCCGATTATGAGGCCATGTATGGGGTGAGTCAAGCTAGAAAGGTGCAAGGAAGTTATATGATCCAAAGGGAGAAGACATTGACAAGGATGTGAAGCTCCAATTCCTTGAAGGTGAAGTGAGCAAGCTTAAGAGGCAAGTCCACTACTATAAGCAAAATGCTAGAGCTTGTGAGGATTGTGGATCGTTTGCACATGCTACACAAGTTTGTCCGAATACGAGCCAAGTGCGCTTGGCCGAGCAAATTGAGGAGGCAAACTATGTTCGAGGAAATTTCGGTGGAAGAGGCAACTTCAACAATGGTGGTAATGGCTGGTGGAACAACGGTCAAGCTCAAGGCTACAACAACAACTTCAACCAAAACGAGCCAAGGGTGCCGCAACCACCACCATATAGGCCACCGGGATTCAATGAGCTACAATCATTTGCTCAAGAGATGAGGGATGGGTTTAAGGAGATGAGGACCCAATTCAATGAGTTTGGTGCATGGAGGAGGCAAGTCGACAATCAATTTGCCCAAATTGCAACTCAAGCCCCGAGAGAGAATGGGAGACTTCCGGGCCGACCCGAGGAGAACCCCCGAGCTCAAAACAATCAAAATGAAGTCCGGGCAATTGGATTGAGAAGTGGACAAAACCTACCCGAGCCACACATGCCTAAGAAGAATGAAGAGAGCCGGACCGACTTACCCAGCAAGTCGGGTCCGACGTTCCCTGAAGTCGATCCAGCAAGAAGATCAACTCCTCTAACCCGGACCGAGGTTGAGAGTAAGTCGGGCCCGACGTGCCCAGATGTCGATCCGACTACTCTGCCTCAGCTTTGCCCCAGGACCGAGATTCACAACATCGGGCCCGACGTGGTGCCTAAGTTGGTCCAACCAGGAAATGTTGCAAGTGAAGTGGGGAAGTCCAAGGAGGTTGATCCAAGCAAGATTCAAGGTGCAACAACTCTTCCATATCCCTCGAAGAAGCCGAAAGATGTTGTTGAGAACACGTTCAAGAGGTTCCAAGGTTTGAACATCTCTATCCCGTTCACCGACGCATTGAGCGAGATGCCATCTTATGCCAAGTTTTTAAAGGAGATTTTGATCAAGAAGAGGTCGATTGTAGAAATGCAAGATGAGGTCAAGACCTTAGAGTTACCTCAAAAGCTAGGAGATCCCGGTCGCTTTGCTATCACCATTGGTGTGGGGTCTCAAAACTTCCAAGCCTTATGTGACCTTGGGGCAAGTGTTTCGGTGATGCCCGCTAGTATTTGGAGAAGGGCAAATTTAGGTGAAATGGAACCGGCCGATATGTTCCTAACTATGGCCGACGGTTCCATCATCAAGGCTAAGGGAATATTGGATGACGTGCCGGTGCGAGTTAGAAAGTACTTTGTTCCCGATGATTTCGTGATCTTGGACATGCACGAGGACCCATTGGTCCCAATAATCTTAGGAAGACCATTCTTAGCTACGGCGGGGGCAAGGTTTGATGTCAAAAACGGAAAAGTTTCCTTTGAGATTGGTGAAGAAAAGGTCGATTTTCACTTCAACAAGGCTTTGAATGGGCCGGACGCCTTGGCTATCCTCAAACTTGAAGAGAGTGCCAAGAGAAAAAGAGAAGACGTGGAAGTTGCTAGAGAGGTCATTGTGTTGAGAAGTGATGAAGGGTTCAATAAACAAATACAAGCAAGGGAGTTGTTGGAGCAAGTTGAGGAACAAGATGAGTCAAGGATCAATGCTAGCCCAAGGAGAAATGAAGAGTATCCTTACTTATATCCTTTTGATGTTGGTGATGACCACAATTCTTTCCAAACTTTTGATTCCTACATTTGTTTAAGTGATTTGAAAGATGACTTAGGAGACTCCTACATTTGCCTTAGTGACTTGAAAGATGAACTGGTAGAATCTCCTAGGAATTCTTTGGATAACTTTTGTGTAGGAAAAGAGGAACATGATGGAGCAAGTAAGGAGGAGAAATCTCATTCGTTGGAGGAGTATGATGAGAGAGGCCCGAGATCGGAGAGCCATGCCTATATAGACCATCGTTGGTGGTTTTATGGGTATGAGGGCAATGGGAATGTGCACAACAATGGCGAGCAATTCACCGTGTTTCACCCGCCATGAGATTGAGGTTAGGAAGTCAAGCTAGTGACTCTAAACGAGCGCTTCTCGGGAGGCAACCCGAGCTAGTAGCTTTCTTTTCGTAACTTTAGTTTGATTTTTCTTAGTTTAGCCTAGCTTTTCTCTAACCAATCTCTATCTAGTGTTTTGTGGATTTTTGGTGTTGTGTATTCTTCAAGGTTGTGTAGGATTTGAGGTGAGAAAAATATATAAATGGAAATATGGAGAAAGAAGTTGCAAGAGGATGGAGTAAAATTGGTGACTCGAATACTCCCACATCGAGCCCAGGTAAGTCGGGCCCGACACAGGGACATCGGTCCACAACGTCGGTCCGACCCGATTTGACTAGGTGGAATGCCAATTTTTCCCTTGACCTAATTTATCCCTTTCCCCCATTAAATACCATCCCCTACCTACCTACCATCTTCATATTAACCACCATTCCCAAAATACAACCCATCTCCCTCACACTCTCAAAATTGGCCCTCCCTCTCACCATACTCGATCCACACATCCTCCTTTCTTCATCTCGATCCAATCACAAAAAGGCCTCCCTATCCCGATTCCAAAGAGAAATTTCGAGTTCAATCTCGTTCTTCATCCCCCATCTCGATCTAGGTTGAGAAAGTTTGAGTTCAAAGTTGTTTGTTTGTTTAAAAGTCCAATACTCTTCAAATCCGGTATGTGTTACTCGATCTCTACCTATTTCCTTGGAGATTTTGTGCTTTCATTGCATTGATTGAGTAATGCCATGTTTGATTGAGAGTTTGAGCTTGAGCATCAATGGTGGATTTGCATGATTTGTGAAATTGAGCTTCAAAGTTGTTTATGCATGCTTGGATCCATTTAGAACTTCGATTAGGGATGTTTGATGGTTGAATTTGAAATTTAAGTGCATGATAGAGTGATTTGGGTTGATTTGAGGTTAGAGTCGAAGCATGAACTAGGTCGAGATCGACATGCCCAGGTAAGTCGGGCCCGAGTTGTGGAAGTCGGTCCATCAAGTCGGACCGAGGTTGAGGAAGTGTCGGGCCCGACATAGGTTGGAAGTCGATCCATGTTGCTTTTGCTCTCTTCTTGTGATATCATGTGGATTCATGTGTTTCATTGTTGGATATAGCTTAATCATGATGTAGTATGATCATTTGCTTAGCCATTGTTAGAAGATATCCATGATGATTCATGTTGGATTGTGATGTATGTGTGTTTATAGACTAAGTATGGGGTTCCCTTGTGGTGATGTGTTGTTGTGTGTTGATGAGTGCTTTTGTTGAGTTGTATGGAGTTTATCTTGTACCCTTTTGTTTGGTTGGATGTGTGTAGGTACCATGGAGACTAGAGCTTCATCATCTCATGCGGAAAGGCCGAAGAAGAAGTCCAAGAAGTCAAGAAAAGAGCCAAAGTTGGATGATGTTTACTTGGAGGATGATGAGCAAGTTGAGAGTTATGCAAGGTATATGGCGCTTGAGCATTACACAAGGTGGCTTGATTGGGAAACCGTGAGGAAGATGGACATGGATCAAGCTCTTCTAAGGTGCTACTCCCACATCGGTCTCAATGGGATGCTAAGGTGGGACAAGACCCACTATCCCGACCTCACCTCGGAATTCATGGCCACTTTTGAATGCACTTATGATAATATGGAGGATGAGGAAGGGGCGATCACTTTCCAACTGGGCAATGAGGACCACAATCTCTCTCTTAGGGACTTGGCTACCTACTTCGGGTTTCCATGTCCAAGAGAAGAGACCGGCGTCGACAACGAGAAGGTGAACCAAGTGTGGAGGCATGTGGCCGGGAAGAGCGAGATGAGAAAGGGCGGCCACCACAACCGAGATTGCTAGCCCTCTCTTTCGAGTCATGGTGCGAGTTTTGGGATGTGCAATCTATGCTCGTCATGAGTTGAGCAAGTCGATGAAGGAAGAGATTATGTTGCTACACTCTTCCACACCGAGAAGCCCATGAACCTTGCATGGGAGTGGGTCAAGATGGTGCGAGACTTCCAAAGCTCCTCTTGGATCTACTTCGGCGGGATGATAGCAAGGCTAGCCATGCGTCTAGGAGTTGACCTTAGCAAGTATTCTCCGGCTCCGAATGGTGTTGAGTATATGAACATGAAGTATTTCAAGAAGGCCAACATAATCAAGGAGAAGCTTTACATGATTTCTTTGGCCCCTCACTCGAACTATGATGGTCTGTCCATCCGGTTGATGCACAACCTCTATGATCTTTCTAGATATCACAATTGGTACCAAGTGTGGGCCGGCAAGCCACACTCATTTGGTGACCCCGAAGGTGCAAGAGAGGGGCGGCGACAACAACCTCAACACATTCGGTTTACCTCCCCTCCATCTTCACCGGATTTCGACCAAGATAACTTTGTGTTTGCACCTCATGGGGAAGACATGGACGTCGATCAAGAGCAAAATGAAGAAGATGAGCGCTTCCAAGGCTTGATGGCCAACCTCCGAGCCACGCACCAAGCTCCAACATTGGCGGACCGAGGTACACATGGCGTCGGGCCCGACTTCCCTCAAAGTCGGTCCGGTTCCTTCTATGGTGATGAGGTCCCGAGGCACTATGAGCATGGAGAGGGGAGTGGTGCAAGGCGAGAACAAGCTCAAGGTGGCGGTTATGAAGGCTACACCCAATGGTATGGTCCGGGAATGGTGTTTCCCGAGCGACAATAAACGGTGGGCAGGTCCTTCTTGGCCAACCAAATGGCCCATCTTCAACTTCAACAAGAGAATGTTCTTCAAGAGGTCCATCAAGTGAATCTTCAACAACAACACATGTACCAACAACAACAACAATTGCTTTAACAACAAAGTGCTTTCTAAGATAGCCAAGAAGAGATGAACCGAGCCCTCGGCTACACTAGGCGAGAGGTGGAGGAGCTTAGAGAGGTGGAGGACCAAAGGTGGCGGGTCCAAGATAGCTTCAACACATGGATGAGCGGGAACTTCCCTTCTTGTGAGGACCAATGGACGTGCCCGGCTCCTCAACTCCAACCACCACCACAAGACTTCTACCAAGAGCAAGTGTACGAGAGGGAGCGGCAAGCGAGACTCCAAAGAGGACGTAGACGTGACAACCCCTTCGAGTGATTCTAGACATGCCATTGAAGAATAAAGAAATTGTGAGCTCTTTTTACTCTTCTCTCTTGCTTTTAAGTTTTGGTTTCCTTGTTTGATGGGGACATCAAAATTTTAAGTATGGGGTGGGGGTAAGTGTGCTCATGATTTCACTTGCTTGTGTGTTTGTTATTTTAAGGATATTGGTTTTCGGTTTCTAATTTGTGTTTGGGATGTTTGGTTTGTGGTTTGATGAACGACATGAATGATTGATTTGGTTTTGAGTGGATGAGTCTTTGTTTTTGGTTTTAGAGAAATTTTTGCAAAAATCCATAAAATTTGAAAAATTGTGTTGAAAACAACAAAAAAGATTTTGTGTTTTGTAGTTTTTGGACTAGAAATTCCCATCTTAGATTGCCAAATGAAAGCTAATGATGATGTGAGCATGTAAATTCCTTTGCATATTTTTGGATGGTTTAGCCTCTAAAAAAAGATGTTGCTTTTGATGTGATCATGATATCTTGCTTGTTTTATTGAACATGTGAGTTCTAGGATGAGTTCTTATGCAACTAAGTATGATTGACCTTTGTGAGATTGATTTTTGGCCATTTTAGGGGTGCTTGTTCATATTTGCATATCCCTCATGTTTCTTGTGTGATTAGCTCATGCATGCTTAGTAAAACTTGCTATTGCGGTGTTTATCTATTTTCCAAGACCGTCATGAGATTTGTCCTAGCATTGTCACATTGATTTTGAACTTTATTCTTTTAGTCACATAAATGTTCCATATCCTACCATGAAGTGAATCCTTTGTTTGTAGCCCCGTTTTAGCCTAGGCCTTTGTTTGAAACTCCTCAAAAATATTATTCCTAACCTTATATGACTTGACCCTTATGGGATTGGACTTTAGAAGAGAGGTTTGGATTGTATTTGAAGAGTTGAGATTCTCTTTGGTTTAAGGGCAAAGAATGGTGTTATGAATCATGTGGGTAGTGCATCTTTGTTGTGCAAAAAGAAAATGAAAAAAAAGAAAGAAAGAAAGAAAATGTTGGAAATGGAAGGTGGAATGAAGGTAAAGAGCTTAAGTGAAGAAAAAGGGTCCGACCGAGTTACACACCACATCGGGCCCGATGTCATAAGAAAGTCGGTCCAATGTAGAAAGTGTGGAAAATCCAACAAAAAGCCTAAGAGCAAAGATGAAGTGGAATGATAAGTGAAATTTTGGGTTGAAAGGAAAAATGTTAAGTCTTTTGGATGAGTGTGAAAGTAATTGTGGAATTTTGGTGAAGTTGGTGAGAGTTTAGGTTGTTCAATCCCCATTGTAAGCACCACAAGACCAAATAATTCCCACCTTGAGAAATACCAAAAGCCCCATTACAACCCGGCCGAATGGAACCTCTTTGAGGACCTCCATTGAGCCAAGTTCGAATTCTTTGTGTACTTTGTATTAGGCGTCTAGGTGGAGGAATTGGTGATATTAGCTTCAATAGTAAAGTCCTTACTTGCATGATTTTTGAGCTTGAGTGTTGATTGCTATACCCATACACATGATGAGTGATACACATTCACATATCCCTAAAGTGAGGCTTAGTTGCATTGACTCTATTCCTTGGAACACTTAATCATGTGTGATGATGTAATCTTGCTTGAATATCAATCACTTGTACTTAAATGTGTTTTCATACGAGGCTTTACTTGAAGATTATGTTTCGGTCTTGCTTACATTGTTATTGCTTGAGGACAAGCAAGATTAAGTATGGGGTATTTTGATGTCTCTTTATTTGGTGGTGTTTTTATATATGATTTGCTTTGTAAATATGTTTCTTTTTCCCCTTTTCTTGTGTGTTTTGTTCCTTTTTAGCTTAGTTCTCGTATTTCTATGAGATTCAGAGACTATGCGCGTTTTATGTGTTTTGTAGGTATTTTGGCATGGATCAAGGGTCGTTTTGAAGGAGAACCGGAACATGGAGCAAGGCCCGAGCTTAAGAGGGAAAGAGAGGAGCAAGCCATGAAGAAGAACAAGAGAAAAGCCAACAAGAAGAGGGTGGAACGAGGTACGGATCGAGCTGGAACCAACGCCGAGACCGACTTGAATTTTCGACCTCGGACCGACTTGCACAGTAAGTCGGGCCCGAGGTCCTCCGTGTCGGTCCGAGTCGGTCACTGGACTGCTTGGGCTCCAAGGCACGAAATTGTAAACTACCACGAAATTGTAAACTCCGTGTCGGTCCCACACTTAGCAAGGAACCAACCCTCAAAAACTCTCAAGAGGATACTTGGAGAGCAAGGAGGAAGGAGAGGAGAAGGAGAAGAGAGAGAATCGGCCATAGAGAGGGAGATTTGATAGGTTTGGTTGATAGATTAGCTTTGCCTTGTTTTGATTTGGTGGATTTGGAAACCTTTGATTGAAGTTTGTGGATTGCTTTTGATTTGTGAATGAAACTTGGCTTTGGTTTGAGATCGATGATGTTGATTGCTTTGCTTTTTGATTTGTTTGCTTTCTTTGTTTGCCATATGGAGTAGATCTCCTTGATCTTGGGTTATGGGGGAAAACTCTAGCTAGGTTGGGCTAGAAACCCCAATTCCATAGCCTTGAGTGCTTGATCTAGGAACCCACTCTACATAGAGCTACAATTCCTTACGAAAGTAAGGAATCAAGGCTTGTGATTGGCAATGGTACGAAAGTGAACATTTGTCAATCTCAAGACCTTGCTTCGAAGGGGATTTCCCCAAGGATCGATGTGTAGAAGTGGTTGGAACGAGGGCGAAAGCACTCGATCCTATTCCGATCATCACTTATTGCTTGAATTGGGGTGGAAAAGCCTTAATCTACTAGAGAAGGAACCCAAAAGCCCAAGATCTAGTTTCAATCTTTGAGTTCGACAAAACCCTACGTCGGACCCGACTTCCCTCTTGTCGCCAACATCGGGCCCGACGTGACACTTGTGTCGGTCCCGACTGTTCTCTTTGTTTTCCTTTGTTTTAAGTTCTCCTTTCCTGCTTTCTAGTGTCTAGGCACCTCAATCGAGTAGATTTCCCAAGCGTTCGACACCCACCACGTGCTACAACGGGGTCGGGTTATAAATTGTATCTCTAGACCCTCGCACAACCGAGCGATCAAAAAGGGTTCAAGATGATAAAGGAATTTGTGTTTGTATAGAGAATTCTTGTAAATTTTCTTGTTGATCGAGTGAGAACATATATACGTTAGGACTTAGGAGCAGCAACTTACTTATAGGGACGTTGGCGTTCTCCACCAAAAAAAGGGACGTTGGAGTTCAGTAGGTTAACCGAAGAGGAAATTTTTCCCGCCAAGCACTCTTTCATTTCCCTCCAAAACATGGCTTAATAGTGTTTTATCAAAAAAATTTGGGAGAAGTAATTTTGATTTGACATTACCCACTTCTAGCCGTAATAGTGTAAAACTATAAGCCTATACCCTATAATCATCATTACATTCATTTTTTATTTTTTTGGTCCATAAAACTCCTAAATAACTTGTTTATTTGTAACTTGTAACCACAACCACTTTGAATTGTTTATGGTAGACGTCTTGTACATAATTTCTAGCGTTTAATTATTAAATTTTAAAAGGGTCCTTCCCATTTTGCGACATTGTGCATTCGGTTATTTTGATGAAAGACATACATACATAGATGATATACTCTATTTATTTCCTGTCATAATGAAAATGCAATCCTGTTGCGATTTTAGGAATACATAATATCATTTTAGTGGTGGTTGTGAATTATATATAAAATCATATCATAGGGAACGGGGGTTCTTAAACAGTTAGAAGTGTGCAATCTGTATCAATAGAGTGTGTAATTCACTACCAAAATCCAACAACATAAGTGAAACTTGCAAGGAAAACATCAATCCACTAAAGCAACAGCAGACTTGGTACGTACTCGGATATGTAATGAATTGTGTTCCTCAGATGTGGCCTCTCCACCGTTGTACAAGTGAACATGACACCAAGGGGATATACGAGTAGCTCCGGATCTAGATCAATTTCAAGGGGTTCGAGTGGGTGTATCAATACATGATTGTTGGGCATGAAATGTATGGCACGAGCCCATGGGAAGTGAAAGGTGTATTGCCTTACCCATTCCACATTCCCGTCCAACTCTCTCATAACCCACAGTTCATACAAGCAATTAGTAACCGCCAACATCGACCCATTGTCGATAACTACAACCTTGCCCAAGGACCCAAGATGACTGCCAACTTCTGCCGACAAAAATATCATCGTCATCACCCCCGTGGACAATGTGTACGAAACCATGTTGCACGTGGATAAATCATCAGAAATGTCTTCGTGCAAGAAATACAGCGCCCCTTTATAATAGCAGCCATCTTGAGACCAAATGTTTTCTATCCAGCGGAGTAGCATGTTCGTGTTTTTCAACGTCCTTGCAAATCGCTTGACGCTGAACACAACGACACGATCCAACCAAAAACGATGAAAGATTAACACGACCACCATATAATCATCGCTTTCGGCCTCATAACCGATGCCAATAGGATGGCTAAATGTCCCAATATTATTTTTTCTTGGAAACCAATACGGAACTTCTGGCAAAAGCCGCTTCTTTCTGAGTGCGGGATTCCAGAGCTGTAACGGGGCAAAATCCTCCTTGTCCGTCCCCCGTGTCAGTAGGAACAACCCGTCAATATAAGAGAGGATGCACCACATGCTTGCAATTGAACCGAACTCCCCTAGTTGTCGAAGTGAGCAGGAAGTTTAGGCAAAGGTAGTTTTATCTAACGTACACAATCATAGTTGTGGCCCTGGACCGTTATCAACATCCGTCTTCCAGGATTTGCCTTTGAGATGCGTACGTGTCGTTGCAGAAATTCACTACTCCTTATCCAGGCCATCCGCTGGACGCATACGAGCTGGCACCGGAGTAAATCCTCGGGCGACAATAGCAGCAGTATGTTGTACAACATGTCGTCAGGTAGGTGCTGAGTAGAAATTGTCAGACTTGTTGAAGTCGTGCACCACCTATGGGAGATCAGATATTTTATAAATTCAACAGTATAAGACTGAATAAATATGATGGAAATCAATTCAATTTTCCGTAAATTCAGAACAATTTAAAAACATCAATTAACTATAGTTGTAACTAATGCTCCAAAAGATGCTAAAAAAAAGCTCCAATGTAACAATAAATTTACACTACAAAAACCCAAAAATATCCCCCTTAACATGATTATGAAACAGCTACTAGCTAGGAGCCATAGACCGTCATTTTGCTGGGAAATCCCCCTTAACATGAGTGCTGGTTATAAGCCTGTGGAGATGAGTCTGGTCAAGCTCAGCAGGGTATTTGGAAGTGTTTAGGCAAGTCCTTGAGTTGTATTTTTTAAAATTTGCTATTTAGACATCTGTGGTATCTACTTCCCCACTTTTTCTAAGAAAATTTTTACCATTAGCAAAAAAAAACAAAAAATTTCGAATTTGACCAGACTATCAAAAGTATCGATATTGACCCGGATTCGATACTACTCTTCCGTCTTCTTCTTGATATTTAGACTTCAATTGTTAGAAATTAACTACCTCCTTCTACCAAAACAAAATAACCCACCTCCCAAAACAAAGAAAACTGCCCAAGTGCAATCAAAGATGCCGAACAACACAAACTTCTAATTGAACCGAAAAACACTCAAATTAAGGGTTACAGAGTTTGTACTCTTTTATGAGAAGAGCATGAAAGTCAGGAGGGGATGGATAGTCCATGTCCAGAGAAGCCTTCTCTTCATCAACGCCCAATTTGTACTCATCAAGGACTTGCAAACGGCCTAAACGCGTGTAATAATACTTCAACTTCGCCTCTTCCGCCTCCATCTCCTTCAGTTTAAGATCTGTTGTTTGGCTCGCCGTGTAAAAGGACTGAAAACAACGTAGGAGAGCATTGTATGCGCGAGAGAGACGGCGATAAACTTCTTGTTGGCGGTCAAATCCGCATTCACACTCATCGCAATCGCAGTAACTAGGGTGCGTTGAGGAAGAAGCCATGAACGAAACCCACTAAGGTTTTTGGGGACTGAACAGGGACCGAGTACTCAGAGACTCCGAAGTTTTCAAAGAAGTTAGAGGTTACCGGAAGTTTGATTTTGTTTGAGAGTAAAAGGTGGACAGGACGTTTGATTTGTTAAAATGGCTTGTGGTATACAATATATGTATACAAAAAAAAGCAACCCCGCCTTCATTTTGTTTATTATATAATGGCTTACCTTTCGAGTTTATTAAATGACTTGGCCCAATTTTTATTTTTCATATAGAATAAGATAAAAATTCCTTGAAAAAAATAATAATTAGCCCAATGGTAAGTTTTATGTTTAAGAATACATAATTAAGATTTTGAGCTTAAATACTATTTTTCTTAAAACTAGTGTCAACATCAAATTTCATAATATCTAGAATAAATTTCAATAAAAATGGGAATGTGAATGAATCTAAATAATGTAATATTATATATACCTTGTCTTACTCACAGAACACTCCTGTCAACGTGGAAGTAGCGCAAGTGTGCAATACGTTATTATCCAAAGTGTGCTTTAATTGGAGTTCAATTGGTAAATTGTCGGAATTTTTTCCCGCCAAGCACTCTTTCATTTTCCTCCAAAACAGGGCTTAATAGTGTTTATCAAAAAAATTGGGAGAAGTACTTTTGATTTGACATTACCCACTTCTAGTTGTAATATTGTAATACTATACGCCTATACCCTATAATCATCATTACATTCATTTTTTATTTTTTTTGGTCCATAAAAATCCTAAATAACTTATTTATTTGTAACTTGTAAGTACAACCACTCTGAATTGTTTATGTTAGACGGATGGAGTTATTGTACATAATTTCTAGCGTTTAATTCATAAAATTTAAAAGAGTCCTTCCCATTTTGCAACATTGTGCATTCGGTAATTTTGAATCTTTGATGCAAGACATACATAGATGATATACTCTATGTATATCTTGTCATTATGAAAATGAAATCCTGTCAATATGTTTTCCTAATGTCAGCGAATCGCTGGTCATCTATTTGTTTAAGATAATCTCAGCACATATAAACATCAGCTTTCAATCTCACAAAACCAAAACTATGCAATCCATTGGAAGAACCTTTAGTTATTGGTGAAAATTGATATTTTCCCTAATTGCGATTTTTTTTATGAGTGCATTTCGCGTAAGTGTGCAATACGTTCTTTTTGCAGTGTGCAAATCTCGATTTTTGGTTTTCTTAAGTTTACGTAGTAAGTATTCTTAAACAACAAGGATAATGATAACGTATCAAATGTGCTATTAGTACAATATAGAATTACTATTTTATCAACATTACACATGTAACCTTGTACACAAAGCTAGACGACCCATCAACATGCACTTTCCTTAGGAAGCAACAAACTTGGAACGTATTCACAAATTTGATGAATATAATCTACGTCTAGCCACCTAAATGACTTACGCATTTTGGAATCAAGGTTATAAACGATCAAGTACAGATCCCCACCGATTGGGTGTATTACTACGTCATTGTTTCGCTTGACGTGTACAACCCGTGCACATGGGAGATCAAAAGTGTATTTCTTGATCCAGCCCACGTTTGACTCGTTAAAAACCCACATGAAATTATTGAAATCTGAGATAGCTAACGTGGAGCCATCATCAATGACTATAACTCTGTGCATGCAACACATTGACGTGTTCAACTCTTGTGGCACATCCGTTGTGTTGATCATTCCCGTTGACACCTCGAACAAAACCAACTTCCATGTTGTTACACCATCAAAGTAATTATAGCACACGAAGTACATCACCCCCTTGAAGAAGCATGGATTCATATACCACATACCTTGATTCCAGTCGATATTGTGTCGGGAGACTGGCTGCACCGTCCATGCAAAGGTCTTCACGCTAAAAACAACCACATAATGCAGAGTATACTCGCAGAAAATGAATCTAACGATCTTGTAATCTTCGTTCTCTAAGTCATATCCGATCCCAAGGTCGGCAACTTCTGCCCGTACAAATGGGTCGTCCTTACACCCGGGTACATCCGGCAATGTGCAGATTTTCTTGAGGGCGGGATTCCATAGATGTAATGGTGCGAATTCCTCCCTGTGAGTACCCCGTCTCAAGAGAAACACGTCATCCATATAAAAGATTATGAACGACGATTCCATAACATCTAGATCACCAAGCGCAAGGAGTGAATCGGAAGTTGGGTTCAATGCCGTTTCTTGTCGAGTCACACAATCCTGGACCGGACCTTGTACCGTCATAAGCATGCGTCGGTGATAAGTTGCTTGTGACCTTAGATGAAGTTGGACAAACCGACTACTCTTGATTATGGCCATCCACTCAGTGCATACAATTTGAGATCGTACAAGATCCTTAACCGACATGTCGAGTAATATCTCTTCTCGAATATCATTCGGGAGGTAAGTTTGGGGACATGTTTGAACGTACCTCTGGGACATGATTGCCAATCGAAACAAGATGATATATGGAGATCTGTTGAGGATTTTTTTTGCTTTACAGAGAATGATTACTAAGGAGAGAAACGATACGAAGAGCCTATTATTTATAGAGCACGTTGGGAACTGAGGGAGTTAATGTTACATGTGGTTGATTCGAATTATTAGGACGAAAGTAACCGTTCCTTAATGACGGTTTGGTGGTTGTACCAAAAAAATTAAGACGGTTTTATTGTTTTGTTTTCATGTTCTAAATACGGTGAATTACTTAATTAATCAGTTCAAATAATCACTATCATTTAATTTTTTGATCCAGGTCATTTAATTTAAATACGTTGAACTAAGGCGGTAGTATGCCTAGTGGTAGATGAAAAGGAAATAAAAGGGAGTAATAAAATAAAATCCATTCCCTAAAAACAACTTGGCCAATTTATTTTTTTACTATAAAATTAGATGCATTCCCTTAAAAAGAAAATTAGCCCAGTCGTAAGTGTTATGTTTAAGAATACATAATTACCATTTTAGTGGTGGTTGTGAATTATAAAATCATATCATAGGGAACGGGGGTTCTTAAACAGTTAGAAGTGTGCAATCTGTATCAGTAGAGTGTGCAATTCACTACCAAAATCCAAGCACATAATTGCAAGGAAAACATCAATCCACTAAAGCAACAACAGACTTGGTACGTACTCAGATATTTAATGAATGGTGCTCCTCAGATGTGGCCTGTCCACCACTCTACGAGTGAAGATATCACCAAGGAGGCGATATAGGAGCAGCGGCAGCGCCGATTCTAGATTATCTTCAATGAGTTGAAGTGGGTGTAGCACTACATTATTGTTGGGCATGAAATGTATGGCACAAGCCCATGGGAAGTGAAAGGTGTATTGCCTTACCCATTCCACATTCCCGTCCGACTCTCTCATAACCCACAAGTCATACACGCAATTAGTAACCGCCAACGTCGACCCATTGTCGATAACTACAACCTTGCCCAAGGCCTGAACATGACTGGCAACTTCTGCCTGAAAAGATTTAATCGTCATCACCCTAGTGGACAATGTGCACGAAACCAGTCTGCTCTTGGATAAATCACTAGGATGGTCGTTGTTCAAGAAATACAGCACCCTTTTGAAATAGCATGCCTCTTGATACCATAAGTTTGGTCTCCAACGAAGTCTAATGTTTGGGCTCTTCAGCGTCCATGCAAAATTCTTGAGGCTGAACACAACGACACGGTCCAACCGGAAACAACAAAAGATTAACATGACCACCATGTAATCATCGCTTTCGGCGTCATAACCTAGGCCAGGAGGAAGGCCAAGTGTCCCAAAAGCATTTTTTATTGCAGGCGAATACGAAACAACTGGCAATAGCAGCTTCTTTCTGAGTGCGGGGTTCTAGAGTTGTAACGGGGAAAAATCCCCCTTGTCTATCCCCCGTGTCAACAGGAACAACCCGTCAATATAAGAGACGATGCACCACATGGCTGGAATCGAACCGAACTCCCCTAGTTGCCGAAGTGAGAAGGAAGTTTTGGCAAATGTAGTTTCATTTAACATCACACAATCACAATTGTGGCCCTGGACCGTCATCAGCATCCGTCTTCCAGGATTTGCCTTTGAGCTGCGCATGTGTCGTTGCAGAAATTCGCTACTCCTTATCAAAGCCATCCACTCGACGCATACGAGCTGGCACCGAAGTAAATCCTCGGGCGACAACAAGAGTAGTATTTTGTTTCTAATGTCGTCCGGTAGGTGCAGAGCAGAATTTGTCTTACTTGTTGATGTCGTGCACCACCTATGGGAGATCAGTTATTTTATAAATTCAACTGTATAATAATGAATAACTATGAGGGAAATCAATTCAATTGTTCATAAATTCAGAACATTTGAAAAACATCAGTTAACTATAGTTGTAACTAATACTCCAAAACAAAATGCAAGTTAAGGGTTAGGGAGTTTGTACACATAAAGGACTTGAAAACGGCCTAACCGAAAAACATGCAATCAAAGATGCCCAACAACACAAACTTTAAATGCTCCAAAAGATGCTAAAAAAAAGCTCCCATCAAAGATGCCCAAAAAAACCAAATAATTCCGATTTTGAGCAGACTATCAAAAGTATCGAAATTAACCCGAATTTGATACTACTTTTCCATCATCTTCTTGATATTTAAACTTCAATGGTTAGAAATGAACCACCTGCTTCTACAAAAAAAATAACCCACCTCCCTAAACAAAGAAAACTGCCCAAGTGCAATCAAAGATGCCCAACAACACAAACTTCTAATTGAACCGAAAAACATTCAAATTAAGGGCTAGGGAGTTTGTACTCTTTTATGAGGAGAGCATGCAAGTCAGGAGGGGATGGATAGTGTTGGATCGTAAACCGTTAGCGAAGAGCTTGGGAACTGGCTGTTAAGCTGTTCCCAAGGCAGCAGAAGTAAATTAAGCGCAAGTATTAAAAGAAGTAAAGAACGCAGTTCCCTTATAGAGGAACCCCACTACAACCAACTAGTTGTATGGGTAAACCTCTACCTCCGCTTGGAGGATTTTGAATGACTTACTTATATGGATTGCTTTGTTCCTTAGTTACAACAGCCGGATGCACACTTCTCTGTTCCTACGAGTTCTACCTAACTCTAGCAACACTAGTGAATCCTCTCAACTAAGTTCCTAAGCTCACAACAACAAAATACAAGTAACTCAAACCTTAGACCGACTTATCAGTTCCCTTGCCCCTGGGAACTTCGGCTTCACCGTCGTCGAGATCACACACTCGCCGGCGGGGACTTCTCTTCTTTTTCTTTCTTTTCTCTAGTGTGGGTGTTTGTGAGTTCTGGGAGAAGTACTCAATCCGAGTACTATTCTTTTGGCTTTATAGTCCAGGTGAGCTTGGGCAATCGCATCTTTCAATTGTGTCCAAAATGCCCTTTGCTTGATGCCCAAGTTGTACTTTCTTCACATGTGACTTTGGTTTGAACTAGGTCAACTTCTTGAATCAATCGGACCGTTGGATCATTCGTGACAGTCTGATCCTCAAACTGTTCCTTCGGGCTGTCCAAAACAGAATCCCGCGATCTGCGCTGAACGGTCGTTGTCCTCACATGTGAGTTCCCATGTCATGGTAACTGTCTTCTTCAGAGTTCCCTTGATGGAAACTCTTCATCGTTGTAAGCTTGTGTTCTCTTGATCATTCTTGAGAGTTCCTATTGCATGGGAACTTTCCTCTTCAGAGTTCCCTTGATGGGAATTTCTGCATTATGAGCTTCTGTGGCTTTTGGTCATTCATGAGAGTTCTTGGCTGTACCTGCGTTCCTTAGAAATACTTGAACAAACCACATTAGTTCCTCATGGTGTTTGTCATTATCAAAACTCGGAGAATGGCATCGTTTATCCGTTGTTTAGAACCAGAGGTCGCAACAACGTCCCAACAATTTCCCCCTTTTTGATGATGACAAACCCATCACAAAATATGCAAGTATTTCAATGAATGATATGCGAATGAGTTCCTAAGTATGATTTTGGGGAGTCACTTCTAGTGAAACACTTAGATTGGGGAGCCACTTCTGGTGAGACACTTAGATCTTACTTAGCTTTTTATGCAATTGTTCCCCCTTAGCTTATGCATGTTCTGTGATAACTTAAAACTTTTAACTCATCTCGCATTTTTTTTTCTTTCCCCCTTTTGACATCATCGAAAACAAGCAATGCAATTATAAGGAAGAAAAGGAACACGCATTCAAATTAAAGGCCATTTCATTACTTGAGAAAATATGTACAAGAGGAACACAAGTACATTTTTGTGGATAAATTTAGATTAAGGGAAAAAGAGGAGAGATCATGGGCTTGGGGGGAACAGGGCATCACAAAGACGCGTCAGGACCTTTGTAAGTTTTTCTTGTCCCTTGGCCAACGTTGCTTGATCCCTGGCAATCTGATCGAGGGTGTTGGAAATGCGAAGTAAAACTTGAGAGTTCCCTTCTTCACCAAATTCCAGTTGAGCCGTTTCCTCTACAGGCTCAGAGTGCCTCATCTTCTGGACCACTGAGATGTCCAGTTCCCTTCCCATGGTAACTTCTTCCTTGGAGGCGTCGTAAAGACCCTCTTTTTGTAGAAGCTTCTTGATAAGTCCAGAGTAGGGGAGGGAATGGGACTTGGACGCCATACACTTCTCCGTATGCCCTAGTATGATCCTGGGAAGGTTGATGGGCTTCTTGAGGAGGAAGTGATAGAGGATGATGGCATCGGGGATGTTGACGACCAAACGCTTCTCTTGGCGAGGGATCACCATATTGATGATGAATTGATGAGCAAGCTTGGCGATCAAGGACAGATGATGGGTCGAGGGCACTTTGGTGGGAACTCGACCCTCAAAAATGGTGTTGTACACCTTGGCGCAGTTGTACTCTCCCCAAAGTTTGTGAGGCAGATCATGAAGTCCCTGAACCGGGACCTGAAGCTGAAGGCGGATGGTAGATGTGGTGAAGATGAACTCATCGCCTTCGTGATGGAGAGTTCCCTGGGTGCCGTCTTTGTGGACTACAAAGTCGTTGTAGAAACGACGCACCTGTGAGGGATCTACACTCACGGTTTCCTTGCATATGTGCTCCCAGCGTTAGGCCTTGATCAGGTCCCACAGTTCCCCCAGTCCATTTGCATGGAGCATCTCTTCAGAGACAATGAGTGGGGGGAGGAGCTTGCGAGTCTCATCAACAGGGAGCTTCTTCAGCGCAAGTCCCTTCCCCTTTCTAGTAGTGCTCTTTGAAGTGTTCCCTCTTGAGACCATTCTTGGTCCTTTCTGCTGAGAGGGCTCAACCGCTTCGATCATCAACACGTGTTCCCGTGGATGATGGGAACCCTCGGACACCACCATTTGGTGTCCAGGTGTTGGGATCGTAGCGGGCTCCTTTTCAGCTGGAGCATCTTCTTCTTCTTCTTCGACCTCTTCATTGGAGGTCCCTTCTTTCTCGGAGGAGCTTGAACTGGAGCCCTCCGCGTCATCTTCAGGATGACTTGTACTTGCCCCAGCACCAACAGCTGGTGCCGGGTCCCTTTTCTTCGTGGGCTCTTCAGGAGCCACCTTTTCCAGGGACGAGGTCCTCTTTTCAGTTGTAGATGCGGGGACCACGTTGAGCTCTTACTCGACATCCTTGAGCTGGGCCTCCTCCTCGATAGTTCCCATGATGAGAGGAGGAGGGTCCTTGGTCATTTTCCAGATGACAACGGAGAGAGGAAGGTCATCGTCATCCGAAGTGAGGATGACGACAGTTTTGGAGGGAGAGGGAGAGGGAAGTTTTGTGGTAGTTGGTGATGTTGTGGAAGAAAGGAGAGGGGAGGAGAAGGGAGTGGATATTTGTGTAGAAGGGGGAAGAGGGGTGGATACGGGAACCGGGGAAGTAGGGGTCCCCGAGATAGACGTGGGAGGGACAAAAGTGTTTTTGGGTGAGGAAGGAGGGGAAGGAGTTTTGTGAGTTGGTGGTGGAGTTCCCGTTCTTGTGCGAACAGAGGGGAGTGGTGGAGGTGAAGTTCCCTTTGTTGTGGGAACAGAGGGAGGTGGTGGAGGAGTCTTGTGTTTTGGGGGAAAGGGTTTGGGAGGTCCCTCACTTATGGGAAGAGGGAGGGAAGAAGAGGTGAGTTGGCTCTGGGATTGGGAGGTCCCAGGATCCGAATGAAAGACAAAGGGGGGTTTGGCGACACAGGAACTGTCCTTGGAGCAGTTCAAGTAATCGTCAATTGTGAAGAAAGATTTCTTTTTAGGCTCCGAGTATTTGGAGACCTCAGAGTATTTGCGTTTTTTGGATTGTGAGGGAACTTTGGAGTGTTTGGATTTTTTGGAATGTTTGGATTTTGAGGGGTCTTTGGATGAACGGCGTTTTTTGGATGAATGGTGGTGTTTGGATTTTCTGGGATCCTCGTTTATAGAGGGACGAGCATCTCCGAAACTTTCAAGAATCACAGTGCCGGAGGAGGTGTTGGTGGTTGAAGGAGGAGGAAGAGATTCAGAAGAGGTGGCGGAAGAGGAGGTCCAGACCAAAGTTTGGTCGGCCGGAGGAGGAGGGGGTAAGAAAGGGCTTACTTGGTTGTAGAGCCCTCCGATGAGGACGTCTTTTGATGTCTCTTTATTTGGTGGTGTTTTCATATATGATTTCCTTTGTAAATATGTTTCTTTTTCCCCTTTTCTTGCGTGTTTTGTTCCTTTTTAGCTTAGTTCCCGTATTTCTATGAGATTCGGAGACTACGCACGTTTTATGTGTTTTGTAGGTAATTTGGCATGAATCGAGGATCAATTCGAAGGAGGATCGGAGCATAGAGCAAGGCATGAGCTAAAGAGGAAAGAGAGGAGCAAGCCATGAAGAAGAACAAGAGGAAAGCCAACAAGAAGAAGGTGGAACGAGGTCCGGACCGAGTTGCAACAATGCCGGGCCCGACTTGGAAGTTTCCAACCTCGGACCGACATGCACAGTAACTCGGGCCCGAGGTCCTCCGTGTCGGTCCGAGTCGGTCACCGGACTACTTGGGCTCCAAGGCACGAAATTGTGGACTTCCACTTTTGCCCCTCATCTAATCTATAAAAGGCCCTCTTGTCTTCTAATTTGGGGGGTTCCAAGGGGGGCTCCAAAGGGGGGGTTGGAGAGGGGCTCTCTCACACACAACACCCTCAAAAGGATACTTGGAAAGCAAGGAGAAAGGAGAGGAGGAGGAAGAAAGAGAGAATCGGCCAAGAGAGAGGAAGACTTGATAGGTTTTGTTGATTAGCTTTGCTTTGTTTTGATCTTGTGGATTTGGAAACCCTTGATTGGAATTTGTGGATTGCTTTTGATTTGAATGAAACTTTGCTTTGTTTTGAGATTGATGATGTTGATTGCTTTCCCTTTTGATTTGTTTGCTTTCTTTGATTGCCACATGGAGTAGATCTCCTTGATCTTGGGTTATGGGGGAAAACCCTAGCTAGGTTGGGCTAGAACCCCAATTCCATAGCCTTGAGTGTTTGATCTAACGAACCCACTCTACATAGAGCTACAATTCCTTGCGAAAGTTGGGAATCAAGGCTTGTGATTGGCAAAGTAGCGAAAGTGAACATGTGTCAATATCAAGACCTTGCTTCGAAGGGGATTTCCCCAAGGATCGAGGTGTAGAAGTGGTTGGAACGAGGGCGAAAGCACTCGATCCTAGTCCGATCATCACTCATTGCTTGAATTGGGGTGGAAAAGCCTTAATGTAATAGAGAAGGAACCCAAAAGCCCAAGATCTACTTTTAATCTTTGAAGTTCGACAACCCCAGCTAACTCGGGCCCGACTTACCCAGTGTCGGTCCCGACTTCCTCTTGTTGCCAACATCGGGCCCGACGTGACCTCAGTGTCGGTCCCGACTTCTTTGTTTTCCTTTGATTTAAGCTCTCCTTTCTAGCTTTCTAGTGTCTAGGCACATCAATCGAGTAGACTTCCCGAGTGTTCGACACCCACCACGTGCTACAACGGGGTCGGGTTATAAATTGTATCTCTAGACCCTCGCAATCCCGAGCAATCAAAAGATTGGCGCCGTTGCCGGGGAAGTCTAAGTGCATTGAGTGCCAATTTGGTGAGTTTCTTGTGTTTTGGTAGTGATTTGGGTGAGGGAATAGCCTAAACACTTTGTTTGTTTTTGATTTGTTTTGGTTTGTGTCTTTGTTTTGTAGGTGTATGCTAGCTCGTTCCTCCCGAGGAACACTTGAGCTTGAGTTTGTGAGTGATCCGGAAAGTATTCTCAAAGAAGCCCGAAGAAGGAAAAGGATGGCGAATCAAGCTCTCCATGTTGATGAGGAGTTGGCTCAACTTAGAGCCGAAATGGCTAGATTGCAACTTGAGAAGGACAATCAAGAGGAGGTGGCAAGAAGAGAACGGGAGCAACGGATGAGAGCCGAGGCTCAACTCAACGCTCTACCCCGGAATGCACGCCAATACATGCATCCGGAGTTGAGGGTACCTGAACCGGCTATTGTGCTTCCCGAGGTTGCCAAGAATTTTGAGATCAAGACGCAATTCATCTCCCTCATCAAGCGTGATCAATTCGAGGGCCGTCCACATGAGTGTCCCATAGAGCACGTCAAACGCTTTGTGGACATGTGGAACAACGGTGGTAATGGCCGGTGGAACAACGGTCAAGCTCAAGGTTATGATCGCTCTCGGATTGCGAGGGTCTAGAGATACAATTTATAACCCGACCCCGTTGTAGTACGTGGTGGGTGTCGAACACTCGAGAAGTCTACTCGATCGATGTGCCTAGATACTAGGAAGCTAGAAAGGAGAGCATAAAACAAAGGAAAACAAAGAAATCAGTCGGGACCGACACTGAGGTCACGTCGGGCCCGAGGTTGGCGACAAGAGGAAGTCGGGACCGACACTGTGTAAGTCGGGCCCGAGGTATCTGGGGATGTCGAACTCAAGGATTTAAAAGTAGATCTTGGGCTTTTGGGTTCCTTCCCTAGTAGATTAAGGCTTTTCCACCCCAATTCAAGCAATGAGTGACGATCGGACTAGGATCGAGTGCTTTCGCCCTCGTTCCAACCACTTCTACACCTCGATCATTGGGGAAATCCCCTTCGAAGCAAGGTCTTGAGAATGACACATGTTCACTTTCGCTACTTTGCCAATCTCAAGCCTTGATTCCCAACTTTCGCAAGGAATTGTAGCTTTATGTAGAGTGGGTTCCTTAGATCAAACACTCAAGGCTATGGAATTGGGGTTTCTAGCCTAAACCTAGCTAGGGTTTTCCCCCATAACCCAAGATCAAGGAGATCTACTCCATGTGACAAGCAAAGAAAGCAATCAAATCAAAAGGGAAAGCAATCATCATAATCAATCTCAAAACAAAGCAAAGTTTCATTCAAATCCAAAGCAATCCACAAATTCCAATCAAGGGTTTTCAAATCCACAAGAACAAAGCAAATCAAAGCAAATCTACCAACAAAACCTATCAAGTCTTGCTCTCTTGGCCGATTCTCTCTCTCTTCCTCCTTCTCTCCTTCCTCCTTGCTCTCCAAGTATCTTCTTGGTTCCCTTGGAACCCCCTTTTTGTGTGTATGAGAGGGAACCCTTTCTTAGAAGACAAGAGGGCCTTTTATAGATTAGATGAGGGGCAAAAATGGAAGTCCACAAATTCGTGCCTTGGAGCCCAAGTAGTTCGGTGACCGACTCGGACCGACACGGAGGACCTCGGGCCCGAGTTACTGTGCAACTCGATCCGAGGTTGGAGACTTCAAAGTCGGTCCCGACGTGGTTGCAACTCGGTCCTGACCTCGTTCCACCTTCTTCTTTGTTGGCTTCTCTTGTTCTTCTTCATGGCTTGCTTCTCTCTTTCCCGCTTTAGCTCGGCCTTTGCTCCATGTCTCGACCCTCCTTCAAATCGATCCTCGATTAATGCCAAATTACCTACAAAACACATAAAACGTGTGTAGTCTCCGAATCTCATAGAAATACGGGAACTAAGCTAAAAAGGAACAAAATGCACAAGAAAAGGGGAAAAAGAAACATATTTACAAAGGAAATCACATATGAAAACACCACCAAATAAAGAGACATCAGGTTACAACAACAACTTCAACCAAAATGAACCAAGGGCGCCACCACCACCATATAGACCACCGGGATTCAATGAGCTACAATCATTTGCTCAAGAGATGAGAGATGGGTTCAAGGAGATGAGGACCCAATTCAATGAGTTTGGTGCATGGAGGAGGCAAGTCGACAATCAATTTGCCCAAATTGCGACTCAAGCCCCGAGAGAGAATGGGAGACTTCCGGGCCGACCCGAGGAGAACCCTCGAGCTCAAAACAATCAAAATGAAGTCCGGGCATTTGGATTGAGAAGTGGCCAAAACCTACCCGAGCCACACATGCCTAAGAAGAATGAAGAGAGTCGGACCAACTTACCCAGCAAGTCGGGTCCGACGTTCCCCGAAGTCGACCCAGCAAGAAGATCGACCCCTTTACCCCGGACCGAGGTTGAGAGCAACTCGGGACCGACGTACACAGACCTCGATCCGACTCCTCTGCCCAGGACCGAGATTCACAACATCGGGCCCGACATGGTGCCTAAGTCGGTCCAACCAGGAAATGTTGCAAGTGAAGTGGGGAAGTCCAAAGAGGTTGATCCAAGCAAGATTCAAGGTACAACAATTCTTCTATATCCCTCAAAGAAGCCGAAAGATGTTGTTGAGAACAAGTTCAAGAGGTTTCTCAAACTCTTGCAAGGCTTGAACATCTCTATCCCATTCACCGATGCATTGAGCGAGATGCCATCTTATGCCAAGTTTTTAAAGGAGATTCTGAGCAAGAAGAGATCCATAGTTGAAATGCAAGATGAGGTCAAGACCTTGGAGTTACCGCAAAAGCTAGGAGATCCCGGTCGTTTTGCTATCACCATTGGTGTGAGGTCTCAAAAATTCCAAGCCTTGTGTGATCTTGGAGCAAGCACGAGCATCATTCCTTACACCATATGGAAATCCACATCCATGGGTCTCATAGCTCCGGTCAACATGAGGTTAACGATAGCGGATGGGTCGTCCATCGAGCCAATTGGTATCGTCGAGGATTACCCCGTTTGCATCGAAGGCCACTATGTCCCAATCGACTTTGTTGTGGTGGACATGATAGAAGTGCCGGGTGAACCAATTATACTAGGGAGACCTTTCCTTGCCACGTTTGGGGCAATCATTGATGTAAAGAAGGGCCACTTGTCTCTTGATATTGGAGGAAGAGAGATTGAGTTTTTCTTTAGGCCAACTTCAAAAGGGACCGTACATAAGGAAGCTAAGATGATCCAAGTTCCTCTTGGATTGCAATGGGAAGCCGTTTCTAAGAAGTCAAGGCCAAGGGAGCTTAGGTTGAAAGCCACCCCACCACCTAGAGAAATTGAGATAGAGCGCCAAGGTCTAGCCCTCAATATGATTGAGCATGAGCAATTGAAGAGTTGAGATTCTCTTGGGTTTAAGGGCAAAAGAATGGTGTTATGAATCATGTGGGTAGTGCATCTTTGTTGTACAAAAATGAAAAAAAGAAAGAAAAGAAAGAAAGAAAATGTTGGAAATGTAAAGTGGAATAAAGGAAAAAGGCCTAAGTGAAGAACAATGGTCCGACTGAGTTACACGCAACATCGGGCCCGATGTCATAAGAAAGTCGGTCCAAAATGTAGAAAGTGTGGAAAATCCAACAAAAAGCCTACGAGCAAAGATGAAGTGGAATGTTAAGTGAAATTTTGGGTTGAAAGGAAAAATGTTAAGTCTTTTGGGTGAGTGTGAAAGTAATTGTGGAATTTTGGTGAAGTTGGTGAGAGTTTAGGTTGTTCAATCCCCATTGTAAGCACCACAAGACCAAATAATTTCCACCTTGAGAAATACCAAAAGCCCCATTACAACCCGGCCGAATGGAACGTCTTTGAGGACCTCCATTGAGCCAAGTTTGAAATTCTTTGTGTACTTTGTATTAGGCATCTCTAGGTGGAGGAATTGGTGATATTAGCTTCAATAGTAAAGTCCTTACTTGCATGAATTTTTGAGCTTGAGTGTTCATTGCTAAACCCAAACACATGATGAGTGATACACATTCACATATCCATAAAGTGAGGCTTAGTTGCATTAACTCTATTCCTTGGAACACTTACTCATGTGTGATGATGTAATCTTGGTTGAATATCAATCACTTGTGCTTAAAATGTGTTTTCATACGAGGCTTTACTTGAAGATTATGTTTCGGTCTTGCTTACATTGTTATTGCTTGAGGACAAGCAAGTTTAAGTATGGGGTATTTTGATGTCTCTTTATTTGGTGGTGTTTTCATATATGATTTCCTTTGTAAATATGTTTCTTTTTCCCCTTTTCTTGCGTGTTTTTTTCCTTTTTAGCTTAGTTCTCGTATTTCTATGAGATTTGGAGACTACGCACGTTTTATGTGTTTTGTAGGTAATTTGGCATGAATCGAGGATCAATTTGAAGGAGGATCGGAGCATGGAGCAAGGTCCGAGCTAAAGAGGAAAGAGAGGAGCAAGCCATGAAGAAGAACAAGAGGAAAGCCAACAAGAAGAAGGTGGAACGAGGTCCGGACCGAGTTGCAACAACGCCGGGCCCGACTTGGAAGTTTCCAACCTCGGACCGACATGCACAGTAACTCGGGCCCGAGGTCCTCCGTGTCGGTCCAAGTCGGTCACCGGACTACTTGGGCTCCAAGGCACGAAATTGTGGACTTCCACTTTTGCCCCTCATCTAATCTATAAAAGGCCCTCTTGTCTTCTAATTTGGGGGGTTCCAAGGGGGGTTCCAAAGGGGGGGTTGGAGAGGGGCTCTCTCACACACAACACCCTCAAAAGGATACTTGGAGAGCAAGGAGAAAGGAGAGGAGGAGGAAGAAAGAGAGAATCGGCCAAGAGAGAGGAAGACTTGATAGGTTTTATTGATTAGCTTTGCTTTGTTTTGATCTTGTGGATTTGGAAACCCTTGATTGGAATTTGTAGATTGCTTTTGATTTGAAAGAAACTTTGCTTTGTTTTGAGATTGATGATGTTGATTGCTTTCCCTTTTGATTTGTTTGCTTTCTTTGATTGCCACATGGAGTAGATCTCCTTGATCTTGGGTTATGGGGGAAAACCCTAGCTAGGTTGGGCTAGAAACCCCAATTCCATAGCCTTGAGTGTTTGATCTAAGGAACCCACTCTACATAGAGCTACAATTCCTTGCGAAAGTTGGGAATCAAGGCTTGTGATTGGCAAAGTAGCGAAAGTGAACATGTGTCAATCTCAAGACCTTGCTTCGAAGGGGATTTCCCCAAGGATCGAGGTGTAGAAGTGGTTGGAACGAGGGCGAAAGCACTCGATCCTAGTCCGATCATCACTCATTGCTTGAATTGGGGTGGAAAAGCCTTAATCTACTAGAGAAGGAACCCAAAAGCCCAAGATCTACTTTTAATCTTTGAAGTTCGACAACCCCAGCTAACTCGGGCCCGACTTACCCAGTGTCGGTCCCGACTTCCTCTTGTTGCCAACATCGGGCCCGACGTGACCTCAGTGTCGGTCCCGACTTCTTTGTTTTCCTTTGATTTAAGCTCTCCTTTCTATCTTTCTAGTGTCTAGGCACATCAATCGAGTAGACTTCCCGAGTGTTCGACACCCACCACGTGCTACAACGGGGTCGGGTTATAAATTGTATCTCTAGACCCTCGCAATCCCGAGCGATCATCTTTCATGACTGGATCTTGTTCTTTCTCGATCTCGTTTAATTGCGAGACGAACCCATGCTTTAATCTGGGCGAAGGTGTGTGTGGAGGCCATTTCAGGGAATTTTGGGAAGAGAGAAGGTTTTGGAGGTTTCTTGAAAATGAGAGTAAAAGGGATATGGAGAAGAAGAATGAAAGAGGTGGAATATGGAATAAGATCCCAAAAATAGCAAATGAGGGTTTTAAGGAGAGAAGGGGCGAAGGGTAGAAAGGGAAGTGAGAAAACCTCGATAACCGTTGCCCAATGAAAGTGGGGCATCGTTTCAACTTCCGTAGCACGCCTCTTGACACGCGTCACGATCTCTAGGGAAGCCCTTTCAAAATTTGAATACTTGGCCCTTAACACTTCAGAATTTCTGACACAAAATCCCGCTTCCCAAGTGACTGTTCATCTTCTTAGGGGAGTCAGCGTTCCCTTGTTGTTGTGTCCCAGGTCCCATGATCGTATCAAGGTCAGGGAGAATGAAGTGGTTAGGGAAACTTCACACTCATCCTTTTGTGGGGATAGGGAATTTAAAGGGAACTAGACAATTTACGACTTGATAAAGGAGTAAACATTTTGGCTCATGAGAAGCGTTTGTCTGGTCCCTAGCTTAGGGTAGGTTATTTGATCAACCGTCATAGTGCTTGTAAGGTGGGATAAAGGGAACTCTGGTTGATCATGTAGGGCCTAAAGAAATAAAGTTCCCTTGTACACATTTATCTTTAGACTAGTAATCATGGCATAGTGAAAGCAATAAATCCAAGTTCCCTATCATGCATTCTTAGAAAAACTAGTCAGGCATTGAGGGAGAGACAAACAGGGACTTGTTTAGTTTAGAGTAATCAACCCTAGAAGCATTCGAAAACGCTGGTAGGGACCTCTGTCTAAAGCTTTGGTGAGAATGTCCGCAATTTGCTCTTCAGTTCTACAGTGTTCCATCAAGATGTTCCCACTTTCAACATTGTCACGTAGAAAGTGATGCCTTATATCTATATGCTTAGTCCTAGAATGATGCATAGGATTTTTGGAAATGTTTATGGCACTAGTATTATCACAAAGTATGGGAACTAGGCCAAAAGACATACCGTAATCCTGGAGTTGTGACTTAATCCATAGAACTTGGGAAAAACAAGATGCAGCAGCCACATATTCTGCTTCAGCTGTGGAGAGTGCCACTGAGTTTTGCTTTTTAGATCCCCATGAAACTAAGCATGACCCTAGGAACTGGGCCATTCTTGATGTGCTCTCTCTATCCACAAGGTGCCCTACAAAATCTGCATATGTGTATGCAATGAGCTCAAGGGAACTGTTCCTTGGATACCAAAGGCACAAGTTATCGTTCCCTTTGAGATACCTGAAAATCCTCTTCACCTCTTTCAGGTGTGATTCCATAGGGTTAGCTTGAAAACGAGCACAAAGGCATACGGAGAACATGATATCAGGTCTACTAGCTGTTAAGTAGAGAAGGGACCCAATCATACCTCGATAGTTCCTTTGGTCCACACTTATACCTGTTTCATCCGCATTGAGCCTTGAATTTGGTGAGATTGGAGTGTCAAATGACTTGGAGTGTTCCATCCCATACTTTACGAGCATTTCCTTGATGTATTTCTGTTGATGAATCTTTGTTCCCTCCTTGGTTTGAGATATTTGAAGTCCCAAGAAGAACGTGAGTTCCCCAATGAGACTCATCTCAAACTCACTGCTCATGAGGTCCTTAAATTTCTCTACAAGAGTTTCGTTAGTTGCTCTAAAAACAATGTCATCAACATATACTTGCACAATCAAAATGTCTTTAGACTCTTTCTTTAAAAACAAAGTCTTGTCTATGGAACCTCGAAGGTATCCATGGGACAAGAGGAATTGAGCAAACCTGTCATACCAAGCTCGGGGAGCTTGTTTGAGTCCGTAGAGGGCCCTCTCCAGGAAATAGACATGGTTGGGTAGCTTCTCATCTTCGAATCCTGGGGGTTGGGCCACATATACTTCTTCCTTGAGATGTCCGTTGAGGAAGGCTGTTTTCACATCCATTTGATAAAGCTTGAATCCCTTGTGAGCAGCATAGGCAATTAAGAGTCGGATGGCCTCGATCTTGGCGACTGGTGCGAAAGTCTCTTCTTAATCGATTCCTTCCTCTTGCCTGTAGCTTTGTGCCACCAGTCTAGCCTTGTTCCTTGCTATAGCTCCAGTATCATCGAGCTTGTTTCTAAAGACCCATCGAGTTCCTATGATGTTCTTGTTCTTGGGCCTAGGAACTAGCTTCCAAACTTTGTTCCTCTCGAATTGGTGGAGCTCCTCTTGCATGGCTTGGATCCAATCTGGGTCCTTCAAGGCTTTATTGATATTTTTGGGTTCCACCATTGAGACAAACGCGTTAAAAGCACAAGGGGAGATGATGTTCTCAATGGGGTGGTCCTTCCTTTGTTGAAAGTTTCTTGAATGAGTTGGTTCCCTTGCACTTGTGTCATCTTCAGTAGAGGCTTCCTTTTCACGGGAACACTCATCTTCAGCTTCTTCATTGAGTGTTTCTTCAGAGATTCCTGTCAAGTTCCCTCTTTGTTCCTCCTGAACACTTGATTTTGGCAGGGTATTGTCTTGGGGAACAAGAGAGTTGGAGGTGTCTTATAGTTCTTTTGAGGAGGGAACCTCGAGGGAGATTTGATCAGTGAGAGTTGGATCTCCTTCGTTGTTCCCTGGTTGTGGAATGTTACCTGCACTTGGATAGTCTTCATCCCTCTTCCTTGGCTCATCATCGTCATCATCATCGTCTTCTTGTCTGACTAGTTTGAACAGAGTTCCCTTCACTTGGGTCTCTGTTCCCATCTTTACAGATTTCTCGTTGAAGACGACATGGATGCTTTCTTCTATCTTCTTGGTCCTCTTGTTATAGACCCTATAAGCCTTGCTTTGTGATGAGTGATACACTCTATTTAGTATAGGTTAACTCTTGTATTTTAGGTATGATTTGAGTGTGTTTAGGTTAGTTTTGAGCATAATTGTCATATGAAAACCAAAGACACGATTTGGAGAATTGCAAGAGTTTTGAAGACAAGTGTTGATTTGGAGTTGTTTTGACACCACTTTCTTGTAATGCTTATTCCGGGAGCTACGGTGATCGGATAAAGATGATTTTGGTATCATTGGAAAGTTAACTCGAAGAGATACAATTCATATTTTTACTCCGAGTCGAAATTCCAACTCTAAGGTGGTCAAAAGATCTTCGGAAAACAGCGTTGGAATTCTGTCACAATCAGGTCCGCGATCGCGGAGGTTGTTCACCGCGCCCGCGGAGGTCCACGTCAGCATTATTCAGAGGCGGCGACTGATCTTTCTATCTATCTATTTTATCTTATTTCCGATATTATTTTATTTCGTACGCTTAGTTCGAGACTATTTAGACCTAGTTTTGGACCTTTGTTTTGTATTCTCTCTTAGATCTAGTTTTCAATTATTATTCAGATTTTAGTATTTTTCTCTCTTATGGAGAACTAATTTCCTTTGAAGTTTGTTTGATCCTTTTTATGAATTTGTGAGATTCTGGTAACTTTTCTATCTCTTGGTTAATATCAAAACTCTTGTTCTTACTTTTATGATTATCAATTGATTTCTCTTGGTGCGCAACTTGTTGAATTTGATTGATATTCTACTGTTTGGATTAGTTTGATTGTTGTCTGTGCAATCTTATTTATCCTTGAAACAACTCTTTTCTAGGACCGTCGACTAGAATTGAGAAAGAGTGTTTGATTGTTATTTTATGCATGAGACTCGTAGCTTGATTGCATAAATTAATATCCTTCTATCCTTAATATTTTGTATTATTTGAATTAAGCGTTCTTGTTCATATCATCCTTTCGCGTGGACCGTGGACAAGTGGAAATCTTTTATAAGGATTGGAATTAACTAGGGAATTAATAGAAAAGTGGATGAATCAATGATCGAATGATTAAAAAGGTGGAATTGATTGAATGAACTCTGCTTTCTTCCAATTGATTTAAATCCCCAATAATATTTGCATGCTTGTTTATTTGCCTGAACTTCCAAAAAACCCTGTCTTTGCTTTTGCTGATTGATTAGAATCCCGATTCTCTTGGGTTCGACCCCTTGCTTGCTTGCTATACTAGTTAGTAGTTTAGGGTTATTTATCTTTGATCTTGGAAACAACGATTTTAGCCGAGTCAAATTTTGGCGCCATTGCCGGGGAATCGGTTTTTAATTTTCTGTTTAATCAGCGTTTCTGACGTAGCCGCACCCGCGGTTTCTGTTCGTCCAGATCCCTGAATCTGTGTAGACCTATCTTACGGTCTACACTTGTATATACTAATGTCTTCGTTTATTCTTGTTCAGTTACAGGATGAACCGTTTCATGAGTACTTCACTAGGTGCTAGGAAATCTTGCATGATCTCTCTAATTAGGGATTACACATAGGGCTTGATGTGCTTGCTATCACATCTTTATGGGGATGACTCTTGAGTCCCAACTAAGGATGTACCGCGAGAGCGATGCAAAATACGTCCTTTGGAAACCCATTGACCGATGGGATTTCTTTTGTTACATCCGAGCCAAAGAGATCGAGATTCAGAAATTGGAAAACGAAATTGCTGAACAAAGAAAGTTAGAGGAGGTGTTGGCCATCAAGACGGAAATTCTTGAAGAACCAACAGATCTCCCTGAAGAGCCAGATCCATCCTCTCCAAAGGCACTCAGAGACCCTTCATTGGATGAAGAGATGGATGATCATAGTCATGAGATGACGGAGGAGGAATATTTCCTTAAGTTTGACAGCTCGTGGAGTGATGACGACGAGCCTAATGACTTGAAGAAAGAGCTAGATGATGATATGGAGATTGCCCTCCCACCTGAGGAGATGTCTATGTCTCCTGCCGTGGAGCCCTTTGTTGTGATCGATCATGATCCCTATATCCTGTCCTCTTCTTCCTTACTTTCTATTGATATCTGTTTGCCTAATATTTCTGAAAAAGGTCTTGAGCATGATAGTTTACCTAGTGATTTCTTAAATTCTAAAGGTGGTAGTGTTGAGATAAAAATCATAACTTTTGATAAACTACCTCGTCCTTTCAACTGGTTCTATCCTAAACCTGCTAATCCTGATTTCTCTAGTGGGTTTGATATACTAAAACAGTGTCTGAATGCTATATTATTTAGTTTCAAGTTATCATTGTGTTATATTTGCCTACATGAGAGTTGTTCGCACGATTTTGACAGATTGCTTCGGGCTTTGACGATGTCCGAGTCTTGAGACAAAAAGGACGTCGGGTCAAACGACATTAAACAAAGGCGTTACTCGGGAGGCAACCCGAGGTAAGCTTTTTTTTTCTTTTTCTTTGGTTTAAATTTTAGTTTTTATTTCAATCTTGTCGGACTAACACACAGGTACTAGGTTCGAAAGAACAAAAATATTTTGGGAAATTTTATTTCTCGAAATAAACAGAAATAGGGGAACAAGCACCCAGAGAGAAGCTCCGCGATCGCGAAGGTGACCCACCGCGATCGCGGAATTACTATTCATCGTAAAAAAAAAATCAAAATAAAATCGAAAAAAAAATCGAATAAAATAAAATAAAATAAAAGGCTTTCAGGTGAAACCCTTGAAATAAAAGGCTTTTAGGTGAAACCCCTGAAATAAAAGGTTTTCGGGTGAAACCCCCGAGATAAGTTAGAAAAAAAACAAAAAAAAGAGTGTTCTTCCATATTCTACCATCATCCACCCATCCATTTTTCTATATCTTTCCATGTCTAGTTCCTTGGAATTGTTCAAGTATGGGGGTGCTACCGTCGTCAGAGTTTTTATTCTTTTGAGAAGTTCAGTTCATTCTCATTGGAGACGTCCTATGGTGTGGATTTGGTTGCTGAATTGTGAAGACGATGGTTGCGGTTCGTTCCCTGACAAATCAGTTCGTTCCTGAGATTGATGCTTATAATTCCTGGAGTTCATTCTTCTCTTCTTTCGTATGTGAGTCTTCTGATTTTCCTCTTCTATGCTTCATTCCTTTCTTTTTACTTCATTGAGGACAATGAAGGATTTAAGTATGGGGGGAAGTACTCACTACGCCTATCATAGTTAGTTGCTTTTCATTTTATTTTTCGTTATTTTTATGGGATCTTTGTTCCATCTTTTGTATAGAGAAATTTAAAAAAATAAAATAAAAAAGCCATAAAAATTCCATAAAAAAAAGGCATATAAAATCCTGGGATGAGCTGAAAAGCCGAAAGGGCGGCTCAGGTAATAAGCAGGTAACTCGGACCAGCATTAGGCTGGGGTAATATGAGGTTAATGAGAGATGTGAGTATTTATGAGCACACCTAAAGAAAAATAAAACGAGTGATTAGGTGAAAACCCGAAAGGGCGCCTAAGTAGAATGAGTGGTAAAATTAGAGTGATTTTAGGATTCATATTCTACTTTGGGGTCTGGGGATTACATTTTAGATGTTGGGTAGATCCTAGGTTGCTCCACACTTTTTAGAGCTTGAGTGTTATATTTTGTATTGGTGCCGTGTGTGTTTGAGCTTTCATGTCTTTGCTCATTATTCTCTATTTTGGGTTCGGGTTGGTGAGGTGAGTGATTTTTGTCTTCCCTTGTACTACGCTGTAAACCTTGATAGGATTTCTTGTTAGATTTATTTTGAGCTTACTCGAGGACGAGCAAGGTTTAAGTATGGGGGAATTTGATACACTCTATTTAGTATAGGTTAACTCTTGTATTTTAGGTATGATTTGAGTGTGTTTAGGTTAGTTTTGAGCATAATTGTCATATGAAGACCGAAGACACGATTTGGAGAATTGCAAGAGTTTTGAAGACAAGTGTTGATTTGGAGTTGTTTTGACACCACTTTCTTGTAATGCTTATTCCGGGAGCTACGGTGATCGGATGAATATGATCTTGGTATCATTGGAAAGTTAAATCGAAGAGCTACAATTCATATTTTTACTCCGAGTCGAAATTCCAACTCTAAGGTGGTCAAAACATCTTCGGAAAACAGCGCTGGAATTCTATCACAATCAGGTCCGCGATCGCTGAGGTTGTTCACCGCGCCCGCGGAGGTCCACGTCAGCATTATTCAGAGGCGGCGACTGATCTTTCTATCTATCTATTTTATCTTATTTCCGATATTATTTTATTTCGTACGCTTAGTTCGAGACTATTTAGACCTAGTTTTGGAGCTTTGTTTTGTATTCTCTCTTAGATCTAGTTGTCAATTATTATTCAGATTTTAGTATTTTTCTCTCTTATGGAGAACTAATTTCCTTTGGAGTTTGTTTGATCAAGGAAGCCTTTTTATGAATTTGTGAGATTCTGGTAACTTTTCTATTTCTTGGTTAATATCAAAATTCTTGTTCTTACTTTTATGATTATCAATTGATTTCTCTTGGTGCGCAACTTGTTGAATTTGATTGATATTCTACTGTTTGGATTAGTTTGATTGTTGTCTGTGCAATCTTATTTATCCTTGAAACAACTCTTTTCTAGGACCGTGGACTAGAATTGAGAAAGAGTGTTTGATTGTTATTTTATGCATGAGACTCGTAGCTTGATCGCAAGAATTAATATCCTTCTATCCTTAATATTTTGTATGATTTGAATTAAGCGTTCTTGTTCATATCATCCTTTCGCGTGGACCGTGGACAAGCGGAAATCTTTTATAAGGATTGGAATTAACTAGGGAATTAATAGAAAAGTGGATGAATCAATGATCGAATGATTAAAAAGGTGGAATTGATTGAATGAACTCTGCTTTCTTCCAATTGATTTAAATCCCCAATAATATTTGCTTGCTTGTTTATTTGCCTGAACTTCCAAAAACCCCTGTCTTTGCTTTTGCTGTTTGATTAGAATCCTGATTCTCTTGGGTTCGACCCCTTGCTTGCTTGCTATACTAGTTAGTAGTTTAGGGTTATTTATCTTTGATCTTGGCAACAACGATTTTAGCCGAGTCAATGAGTATCCAAGGAAGATCCCTTCATCGCTTCTAGGATTGAATTTTCCAAGGTTGTCTTTGCCATTGTTGTGGACAAAGCATGTGCATCCGAAGGTCCTTAGGTGGGAGATGTTTGGTTTTCTCCCCTTGATGAGCTCGTAGGATGTCTTCTTGATCAAAGTCCTTTTCATGGCTCGGTTCAAGATGTATGTAGCTATGGCGATGGCTTCAGCCTAGATATACTCAAGAACTCCGCTTTAAAGCATCATGGTTCTGGCCATGTCCTCCAAGGTCCTATTCTTTCTCTCGACCACTCCGTTTTGCTGAGGAGTGCGAGGGGATGAGAAGTTGTGAGAGATCCCATGTTTGTCACCGAAGTTGAGGAACTCTGAATTTTGAAACTCAGTTCCATGGTCAGACCTGATGGCTTTCATCTTTATCCCCATGCTTACTTCTGTTCTTTTGATGAAAGGCTCGAACTCATCAAAAGCTTGTGATTTTTCCTTCAAGAAAATAACCGAGGTGAATCTAGAAAAATCATCAATTAAGACATACATGTACCTTTTTCCACCATAGCTGGCTGTTCGCATGGGACCACAGAGATCCATGTGAATTAGCTCTAAAGGCCTGGTTGTACTCACCACCTTTTTGGGGTTGAACGAGTTCCTAGTCTGTTTCCCTCGAACGCATGCTTCACACATTTGGACTCCTTCGAGATTGATCCGTGGAAGACCGATGACCAGATCCTGTAGATAGAGCTTCAGGATTTGATTAACACCTGCATGTCCTAGTCTTCGATGCCAGAGTTCTGTGTCATCATGGGAACTCGCAAGACACAGCTTCATTGGTGGTTCAAATTTTGTATCTACTACATAAACGTTGTTGTGCCTTCTTCCTCTCAGAATCACTTTGTTGGTATTCTTGTTGATAACTAGGCATTCTTCTGAGTCGAAGGTGACAACGTTGTTCCCTTGATCACACATCTGGGCAACACTTAAGAGATTGTATCCCAGATCTTTCACCAGATTGACATTGCTGACTTTGATTGATCTATTTAGCAACACTTCTCCCTTTCCAATTACTTCTCCCTTGTTTTTATTGCCAAATGAGATGTGGCCTCCTTCGGCATGAATGTGGAGTGAGATGAGGATATCTTTGTTTCCGGTCATATGGTTCGAGCATCCACTATCTATGAACCATGCATTGTTCCCACTCACTGCCACCTACAAGGTAAAGTTAGTATTTTGAGACCCAGGCAAGATGACTCTTGCCAGGTCCCTTGCAAGGGAAAATATTCTCATTTAAAACATAGTCAGCGATGTTGATATCTTGAGTGATTTGAGAGTTGGAGTTCCTTTGGTGATTAGCATGATGTTTTTGTTTGTTTAGGAACTCACGGTTTCTAAGGGTTTGGGTTCTCTTCTTGGGACATGCTTCCTTGTAGTGCCCATGAGCACCACAGTTCCAGCACGTCTTATAGTATTCTCCCAGGTAGTATTTTGGGTGTGGTCTCTGGATTCTGTTCCTATCCATGGTGTCCTTATTGTACACCCGTGACCCGTTTACCTTAGCGATTTGGACATAAAGTCTATGTCCAGTGTTCCTAGTGTAATAATCTTTCTCACCACCTTTCCCACTTTCTAGGACCCTGATTTTCTCCTCGAGATGAGCATTTTTCTGTTTCTCACATTGGAGTTCTAAGGCCCTACACTCATGGATTTCATGTTCACGCAGGGGTGACTTCCCGTTCTTTGAGCTCTCAGTTTAGAATCCTATGCCGTGTTTGGCTGGGACAAACTTGATTTGGGAACTAGAAGCTTCAAGATGTTCGGGAGTCTTACTCAGGTTTTGTAAGAGAGTGTTCTCATCTTTTTCTAGGGTTTTGATTTCATTTTCTAGATCTACGATGTGAGACACATGGGACTTGAGTTTTTTGAGAAGGGATATGCAGTAGGGACAGGGTTCAAGACCAACTAATTGAGCATTTATGTGTTCTTGTTTTTCTAACTTGTTTTGCAGTTTTATATTATCTTTGACAAGACTTGAAAGAATTATCAACAACTCAGGTTTTTCATAGTTATTCAAAGAGGCAAGAACAGTTTCAGTGGTTACCTCACTGGGTTGTTCCCCAGTGGTTTCTCCTATGGCCATTCCACACATGTCTGGGAGTGCCCATGACTCGGGATCTTCGTCCTCATCATCGCTCTAGGTGGCGATGTAGGCCTTTTTCCCTTGCTTCCGGCCGTCAGTTCCCTGTGGGCATTCCTTAGCGAAGTGTCCTTTCTTGTTGCACTTGTAACCTGTGACATCCGAGAGGTCCTTCTCTGCGGGTTTTCTTTGGGAACTCTGTCCTTTTTCCCAGTTCCCACTGTTCCTTTGGAGCTTCCCTTTGTAGAAGTTCCAAAGAGCCTTTGTTACGAGAACTAGCTCCTCATCCTCTTCTTCTTCGGAGTCTTCGTGTTGTTCTTGAGTTGATTTGAGCATCTTCTCAATCTTGAGTGCGATCCCTCGATGTGCTCGAGTCTGTTCCTTATCATCGATCTTTTTCTTCTCGTGTCCCACTAGCTTTCCAAACACTTGATGGAGCATAAGAGTTCTATTTTTCCGGATTCTCGTTGAACATTGTTCTCTCGTTTACCCATTCTCCAGTCAATCCGTTGAAGAGCTGTTGGACCTTCATCTTATGGGTGATTTCTTCTTTGGTGAGCCCCAAGCCTTCCATTTTGGTGCAAAGTCCTTTAAATCGGGACTGATAGCTATCGACAGACTCTCCCATCTCCATTTGGAAGCTGTAGAACTCCCTTTTTGCATTCATCTGAAGATCTTCTCGGAGATCTGAGTTCCCAACGTGCATTTGTTGGATGGCCTCCCACATTTCCTTAGCTGTGTCAAGATTTGCTACCCTGTCACAGTCTTGCACGCACATGGACCTCTTTAGGTACTGTTTGGTCTTGTAGTTGGCTTCCATGCACTTGTATTCGTTGGGTCCCCACTTTGAGAGGTCGTTGACTATAGCTGGATCAATTTCGAAGTTCCCTCTCTCGATAACACATCAGGCTTGGTAGTCCTGGCCACGCATCCAATCCTTCATGTCGCGTTGCCAGCTTTCGAATCTTCCTGTAATAAGCCTCGGCGGCTTACTAGTGTTGTTCCCTACCTGAGTAAGTTCCTGAGCCATTTGATACCTGCAATGCTAACACAAATCTAGAGCAAACCTCTCTGATACCAATTGTTGGATCGTAAACTGTTAGCAAAGAGCTTGGGAACTGGCTGTTAAGCTGTTCCCAAGGTAGCGGAAGTAAATTAAGCGCAAGTATTAAAAGAAGTAAAGAACGTAGTTCCCTTATAGAGGAACCCCACTACAACCAACTAGTTGTATGGGTAAACCTCTACCTCCGCTTGGAGGATTTTGATTGACTTACTTATATTGATTGCTTTGTTCCTTAGTTACAACAGCCGGATCCACACTTCTCTGTTCCTACGAGTTCTACCTAACTCTAGCAACACTAGTGAATCCTCTCAATTGAGTTCATAAGCTCACAACAACAAAATACAAGTAACTCAAACCTTAGACCGACTTCTCAGTTCCCTTGCCCCTGGGAACTTCGGCTTCACCGTCGTCGAGATCACACACTCGCCGGCAGGGACTTCTCTTCTTTTTCTTTCTTTTCTCTGGTGTGGGTGTTTGTGAGTTCTGGGAGAAGTACTCAATCCGAGTACTATTCATTTGGGTTTATAGTCCAGGTGAGCTTGGGCAATCGCATCTTTCAATTGTGTCCAAAATGCCCTTTGCTTGATGCCCAAGTTGTACTTTCTTCACATGTGACTTTGGTTTGAACTAGGTCAACTTCTTGAATCAATCGGACCGTTGGATCATTTGTGACAGTCTGATCCTCAGACTGTTCCTTCGGGCTGTCCAAAACAGAATCCCGCGATCTGCGCTGAACAGTCGTTGTCCTCACATGTGAGTTCCCATGTCATGGGAACTGTCTTCTTCAGAGTTCCCTTGATGGAAACTCTTCATCGTTGTAAGCTTGTGTTCTCTTGATCATTCCTGGGAGTTCCTATTGCATGGGAACTTTCCTCTTCAGAGTTCCCTTGATGGGAACTTCTGCATTGTGAGCTTCTGTGGCTTTTGGTCATTCATGAGAGTTCTTGGCTGTACCTGCGTTCCTTAGAAATACTTGAACAAACCACATTAGTTCCTCATGGTGTTTTTCATTATCAAAACTCGGAGAATGGCATCGTTGATCTTTTGTTTAGAACCAGAGGTCCCAACAACGTCCCAACAGATAGTCCTTGTCCAGAGAAGCCTTCTCTTCATCAACGCCCAATTTGTACTCATCAAGGACTTGCAAACGGCCTAATCGCGTGTAATAATCCTTCAACTTCACTTCTTCCGCCTCCATCTCCTTCAGTTTAAGATCTGTTGTTTGGCTCGCCATGTAAAAGGAATGAAAACGACGTAGGAGAGCATTGTATGCGCGAGAGAGACGACGATAACCTTCTTGTTGGCGGTCAAATCCGCGTTCACATTCATCGCAATCGCAGTAACTAGGGTGCGTTGAGGAAGAAGCCATGAACGAAACCCACTAGGTTTTTGGGGACTGAACAAGGACCGAGTACTCAGAGACTCCGAATATAGAGGTGACCGAAAGTTTGATTTTCTTGAGAGAAGAAAAGGTGGATAGAACGTTTGATTTCTTAAAGGGCTTGTGGTCTACAATATATGTATACAAAAAAAAGAGTCTCGCCTTCATTTAGTTTATAAAATGGCTTATGTTTCGAGTTTAGAAAATGACTTGGCCCAATTTTTATTTTTTATATAAAATAAGATAAAATTTCCTGGAAAATTAAAATTAAAATTTAGCCCAATGTTAAGTTTTATGGTTAAGAATACATTATTATAATTCGGGAAATTTCATTCGGTGCCCTAAGTTTTTGCCTTTTCTTTTTGGTGCCCAAGAAAATAACTTATTCCTCTTGGTAGTTGGTTCCCCCTGAGGTTTTGGCTTATCCAGTTGACGCCCTTCTCCATTTCATATTAGCTAATTTCAAGCTTACCGTTATGTTCGTCACCCTTAAATTAGTCGAATTCAACTCTTAAGACACTTAAATTCATAACCAAACTACATCAATTTGAATTTTTAAACAATCCTCTATTTTAGCGGGTTTTAAACTGATGTAGTTTGGTTATGAATTTAAGTGTTTTAGGAGTTGTATCAGTAGAGTGTGCAATTCAATCACTACGAAAATACTACAACATAATTGCAAGGCAAAAATCACAAGTCCGGTAGTTTAACAAATGAGTAGCCCCTCTCTTGAAACGGTATAGTCCCTCCGTTTCAAAATAAGTTTCTTTTTTACACTTTATTTTTTACCCACTTTAAGTGTCGTTTTAACTTTTCTAGGCAATTGATTAGAAGAGAGTAATGAGAATGCTTATTGGAATGTGATTTTATTGACTAAGTATTCATTCATTGGTCTAAAAAGGTGGTGAGTCATAACATTGAAAATTGGAATGTGAATGAATCTAAATAATGTACTATTATATATATATATATATATATATATATATATATCCTGTCATACGCACAGAACCCTCCAGTCAACGTGGACGTAGCGCAAGTGTGCAATACGTTCTTTTCGAGAGTGTGCAATACGTGCATCGTTTGTCATGTGTTTGTTTTAGATGATCCAAACACAAAATAACTACGGCTTTCATATTATTCATCGTTTGTCATGTGTTTGTTTTAGTGCCAGTGTGCAACACGTTATTTCGAAAGTGTGCATTAGTGCATCGCTTGTCATGTGTTTGTTTTAGATAATCCAACAACATAATTGCAAGGCAACAATCACAAGTAGCATTCAATCCAAATACCATTCAAACCAAAATGATATATCCATCAACTTCATACAAACCACAAATACCATTCAAACAACTTAACTGGATTGCAAACATCACACGTCATAATAACAACCACTAGGTACGCTACCACTACAATAACCAACATCTAAGTCATAATAGTGATATTGCTTCAACGATTGCAAATGGACAAGATAGTCTTCTCTGAGTTTGAAACACATGTGTGATAACTTCAAGTCACATCTTGCCTGTTAACGGCCTCCAAATCGGGTGCGGTTGGATAATGGCGCTCGAGGGCGACCTCCTCTGCCTCAGCAGCATTCTTCAAACGCTTATGACTTGCAGTCGACCTAGTCTCGTGAAGTAATTCTTCAAATCGGCTGCTTCTTGCTGAAGAGCCTTGATTTTGAGATCCTTGATTCGGATCTCAGTTTCCATAACATGACATTGACTTTGTAGAGCATTGTAAGCGCGTACAATGCTTTCATAACCCAGCTGTAGCTTTTCATATTGTGTTTCGAAATCTTCATCCTGGGTGTATCGTGGGTGCTTCATATCTTCCAAATATGAGACCAGCAATTGAGAGAGTTTTTTTGTCGAAACAAGAAAATATTTATGAAAATGAGCAGCCCCTATCTTGAAAGGGTATAGTATATTAGTATGCAGTCCTTTGATTTGCGGTTCAGGCAGTCGTTGGATGGTGTTTGAATCGATGGTTCAGATTTGTTCAACGCACTCACAATGTCAAAGACCCATTGTAATATTCCAATTTCAAAATTTATAGCATAAATTACACTAACCCAACCAAAGATAGTTTTGTGATTGCCATCTTATGATTTACAACCCCAACGGCCAACACCACTAATAATCCTATTTTTTATTGATGCTCTTCTTCAATGAAAATTTGAACATGAAGAAACTTAAATAATGTAATATTATATATATGGTCATACAGAAAATCAAATCCTGTCAATGTAGTTTTAGCACAAGTGTGCATGAAGTTAATTTTGAAAGTGTGCATAAGTGCATCGCTTTTCATGTGGTTGTTTTAGATGATCTAACCACAAAATAACAACGGCTTTCAAGGAAATAAGCGTGAGAGAATACGATCCCTTCTAAGTTGATACTGTGCAATTTTCGATTTGGGTAATGGTGGATTTAGCATAAGTGTGCAACACGTTATTTTCGAAACTGTGCATTAGTGCACCGATTGTCAAGTGGATAATCCAAACACAATAGTATAGACACCTTTCAAGCTTCAAAGTTGATTTTGATTACCGAATTATTTTATATTTAAATCTTCCCTCTATGATGGGATGTGGAACTGACGCACAGTGACATGACTGCTCTATTGCCGCTAGTTGCAAATATTCAACTTGTACAGATGTACCGCACAAGCTTTCGAGTTGTACAACATAGAAAATTAACTTCGTTCAAAATGCATTGCCAATAGAATAATCATTACTCCAAAATGTTTAGGTAGAATGGGTAAATTACACAATTAATACAATAATACGGAGTACAACATTTTGAATAATACAATTAATACTGTAATGTTTATCCTTTCCCTACTACATACTGTATATAACAAAATGGGTAAATTATACAAAACCACCCTTAAATTGTAAGCCCAAAAACTAAAGCTTTCGAACAAACATAATTTATGGGTGGTTAGCGTAATTTGGAGTGGCTTGAAATGAAATGGTTTGATCTCTCCCCTGGAACAAGCAAAGTGTATGGTTTAATGGGCGAAGACAACAGTCTCAAGGTTTTTGCAAGGACAAGTGGGTATCTGACGCTCTACGACTTCAAAACTGGAACCAGACTCCCCATAAAAAATGTGGTGCTAGGTTCTGTATTGGTGTTCGAGGATGTGGACAACCTATATTTCCCTCCTGCTCTCAGTGAAGATTGAAGGTTCTACCATGTGTACTCCTTCTGTGGTAATCGGTATCTTTTTGTTCGCAATTTGACATATTTATGTCTTATGAATTAGGTATGTGTAATTAGATGTTGGCACTGGAGAGAGTGTTGTGATTAGCTAGATGATTTCCTGCATGTTAAGTGATATATCCTGTCTTATGATCAGTGATGGGTGGTTGTCGCCACTGTTGATATTTTTTAGGATAGAAGAATTCCAGTCATGCTACATGATATAAGCTGTTGATTATCTATGGATAGTTTGTTGGCACTGGTGATATTTTGTGGTAAGAAAACCCAGAGGATCTCCATTGTACAAATATGTAACTCCTGTGATGCTATAAATTGTCTTAATGTTAAATTCCATATGATGGGTTATTGTTATTCTTCTTCTCAACATCCTGGATATAACTTGTCTTAATGTTAAATTCCAAATGCTGGGTTATTATTTGCGTCATCTCAACTTCCTGGACATAACTTGTCTTAAAGTTAAATTCCATATGATGGATTATGTATGGATAGTTGTTACTTGTTGGCACCTGCGATCTGTGCTTGATCGTTTATAACCTTGATTCCAAAATGCGTAAGTCATTTAGGTGGCTAGACGTGGATTACATTCATCACATTTGTGAATACGTTCCAAATTTGCTGCTTCTTTAGGAAAGTGCATGTTTGTTGGGTCGTCTACCTTTGTGTACAAGGTTACATGTGTAATGTTGATAAAACAATAGTTATATATTGTACTAATAGCACATTTGATACGTTATCATTATCCTTGTTGTTTAAGAATACTTACTACGTAAACTTAAGAATACCAAAAATCGAGAATTGCACACTGCAAAAAAAAACGTATTGCACACTTACGCGAAATGCACTAATACAAAAAAATCGCAATTAAGGAAAATATCAATTTTCACCAAAAACTTGAGGTTCTTCCAATGGATTGCATAGTGCTGGTTTTGTGAGATTCAAAGCTGTAGTTTAATTGTGTTGAGATTATCTCAAATAAATACATGACCAACAATTCGCAGATATAAGGAAGACATCATGACAAGATTGCATTTTCATTATGACAGGAAATAAATAGAGTATATCATCTATGTATGTATGTCTTCCATCAAAATAACCGAATGCACAATGTCGCAAAATGGGAAGGACCCTTTTAAAATTTAATAATTAAACGCTAGAAATTATGTACAAGACGTCTACCATAAACAATTCAAAGTGGTTGTAGTTACAAGTTACAAATAAACAAGTTATTTAGGATTTTTATGGACCAAAAAATAAAAAATGAATGTAATGATGATTATAGGCTATAGGCTTATAGTTTTACACTATTACGCTAGAAGTGAGTAATGTCAAATCAAAAGTACTTCTCCCAATTTTTTTTTAATAAAACACTATTAAGCCATGTTTTGGAGGGAAATGAAAGAGTGCTTGGCGGGAAAAATTTCCTCCTCGGTTAACCTACTAAACTCCAACGTCTCTTTTTTTGGTGGAGAACTCCAACGTCCCTATAAGTAAGTTGATACTCCTAAGTCCTAACGTATATATATTCTCACTCGATCAACAAGAAAATTTACAAGAATTCTCTACAAAAACACAAAATCCTTCAACATCTTGAACCCTTTTCCAATGGCTTACAACACAAACAACCACAGCTCCCAACTCGCCCGGGTTTTGGTGGACATACGCATGTTCATCCGCAACTTCACGAGGCGGAGCAGGAAGGACGCCAATGCTTGGCGGCTTGCCTCAACGCAGTGAGCCACTCTCCATCCTTCACTAGGATAGTCCAGGAGGAAAGAAACTACGAAATGATGCTGCAGGATACCGTACTGACGATGGAAGTCCAATAGGGGAAGCGTGTCTTGGCGCTCCCTGTCGCGGACATGTCCATTGTTCGTGTCGATGAGGACGCGCCACGTCCGGCGCCAGTCCTCACAGTGAACCCGGCGCTTGCGTTGCACTAGGCCTTCATGGGGGTGCATCTGGTTCTTCGATGGCTGCTGAAAAATCTGTCCGTAGGAAGGAAGTCGCTCGGTGATACCCTCACTGACTGCGACTGGATGGAGAGTTTCGAGCGACTCTTCAGGGAGGAGCTCCGCATTATTGAAATTCGGGCAGAGATTGACGACATTCGTTAACGTCTCATGAACGACAGAGGGAAGAGGCCAACTTCGACTTCGACCGTGATGTTCGTGTTTTTAGTATAGTTTTTGATAGGTTTTATTCGGTTATTAGGTTTAGTTTTGATAAGTTTAGGATTAGTTTCATGTGTTTTTGGATAGTTTTGCATATTTTGTGAAAAGTATGGAAGCTACTCCGTTTTGTGTATTTTTGTAGGTTTTAGCAAGGAAAAGGTGTTGTTTGGAGCTACATTTGAAGAGCTATGATAAGAGATGGACGAATACAAGATGAAGAAGCTGAAGTTCAAGTTTTTGGAAGAGAAGTGTTGAAGAAAATCAAGCCCAGGCTCGTTAACGAGGCTGTGAGGGCTCGTTAACGAGGCCACGAGGTGAAGATGTTCGAGAGTTGACTTTGTGACTCACCGATCTTGTGCGGGAATTTATTTCCGTGTCGGTAGAGTATCTTTTTATGATTTTTAGGGTTATTATATTATGTATTTTAGGCCTTGTTTTCTTTTGAGATTATATTTCTATCTTTTAGATTAGATTCTATCTTTTTAGGAAAGTTTATATATATTAGCCTTTTTTAGTTTCTAGCCTTTTTTAGTATAAATACCCTTCTATCTAGCATAGAAAAAGAGACAGCTTGGTAGAGAAGAGAGATCAGATTTTGGAGAGCCGAGAGAGAGAAGGACAGACCAGAGTCGTGATCGAAGGAGCTCGGTAGACGAAAGTTACCGAGGTCGTTAGTGTGTTCTTTGATTCGGTATTTTAATGTTTTCGGTTTCTTCTGAATCTCTGTAAGATGATATTTTTATTTATTTGAGTAGTGTTTTGTTTTTAATGTTTTCTTTGATTAAAGTTATTAGTTTCTTAGTCATGATTAGTGAGTAGTCTTTTTATCTAGGGTCGGGGTTGAAACTTGGCATAGTTGTGCACGTTTGGTGAGTAAGATTATGTGTTGAATGTCTTTTATCTATTGTTGAGATTGTTTGTTGTGCTTATTCCGAGATGAAAGTTGAGGTAATTTGAGTTGTTGACTTGATTGAAAGAGAAAGTTTTAAACTTGAAGGTTGATATTGTTTGAATACGAAAGTTTCAAGCTTTAGATCCAAATCAAGCAATTGGGTGAGTTAGCTTATGAAAGTAGATTAATTTGCTTGCTAAGTCAATGAAAGTTGATGCATCTATCTATTTAAAGGCATGATATTTATCTTCTTACGAGTTTGTGTGCATGACTATGTTGTGGTAACCCTTGTCCTGGATATTTTCGTTTTATTTGATTTGTTTCAAAAATCATATTCGTTACTGAGTTCGTTGGCTCGGTACCGAACCTGTCTAGGTCGTTAATTTTGGTCTTTTTACTCTCGGTGGTTCGTTAACGAGGCTGACAACTGTGTTAACGAGGCTGCTTGTGTGTTTTGCTTCCCTTGGAACGATCCTGACTCCCCTATACTCAGCGGGGTCTTGATTATAAATTTATTTTTTGTCAAGAAAACCCTCTCAACAAATTGGCTTCGTTGACGGGGAAGCAACGTGTTTTGTTTATTTATCTGTGGGTCTGGGAATAGCCCGACCCCGTTGTTATTTTTAATTTTTATTTTCTTTGTCTGTTTTCTCAGCGTATGCTGGTAGGACGTCGGAGGCTTGAATTTGACAATGCTGGTTATTATTCCGAACCCGAACATTCCCTGCACCGTAGACGCCGAGAGAACCGAGCCATGGCCACACCTGAAGAGATGGCTCGTTAGATGGAAGACCTCCGAAATCAGATGGAGGCATTAAAGAACGAGAAGGAAGGGGTTGCCGCCGAGGCTGAGCGTCAATGAGCTACCAATGCTCGTCTACATGAGGAACTGAATGCCTATCCGAGGAATGCCAAACAGTACATGCATCCAGAACTGAGGGTGCCAGAGTCTCCAATTGTGCTTCCATATATAGAGAAATCTTTTGAGATTAAATCTCAATTGATATCCTTGATCAAACGGGCTCAGTTTGAAGGGAAACCTACTGAATGCCCTATGGAACATATTAGGAATTTTCTTGACTTAGGTGACACCATAGCTGCAGAAGGTGTCTCACTTGAATATGTTCTGTTAAAAGCTTTTAGATGGTCTCTTTCTGGAAAGGCCCTGAGTTGGTTGGAGAGCTTACCTCCTAAGTCTATCAGGACTTGGAAGAACTTGTATGATCAATTTCTTAAAAAATTCCCGCCTGCCAAGACAACGGAGTTGAGAAAACGCATCACCTCCTATCACCAGTTGCCTAATGAATCATTTGTTGAAACATGGGAAAGAGATGCTTAGACAATGCCCTGCTCATGGGCAACCTTTATATGTTTTGCAAGAAATCTTTTTCCAGGGTATCAACGTAGAGACCAAGAACCGCATCAACACGCATACTGCGTGCGGTTTTATAGAGATGGACCCAACAACTGCATGGGAATTGCTGGATAAGCTGTCCAATTATGATGTCATGTATGGAACCCAGCAGACTCCACTGCCCCAGAAACGTCTCTACATACCTGACCGAGATGAAGTTGACCTGGATGTCAAAAATCAATTCCTGCAAGATGAGGTCAACCGTCTGAAGAAGCAGGTAAGTTTTCTGAAATCCTCTCAATCATGTCAAGAATGTGGTTCTTCTACACATAGTACTTCTGCTTGCACTAACATAGAGTAGGTTAGAGCCGCTGAGACAATAGTTGAGATGAATTATATGAGAGGGCCATACAGGAATCAGCCCAGCTATTTTGACAGGTCAAACAATTATCAGGCATGGGGCAATCAGAATACAAATCAAAACTATGCAGCGCCTCCGCCAGATAGACGAACCTGCACCCTATCGACCTCCAGGCCATCAGGAGCCACCATCATGGGTTCAAGGATTACAAGAAGGCATTAACGGAGTGACCAACAAAGTTAACGAAGTGACCAACAAGTTAACGAAGTTCAAGCCAACTTGAACCAACAAAATAAAAGATGGGGAGAGTTCGATACATGGAAGAAAAGTGTTGATTCTCAACTAGGGAACCTCGCTGCCCATATTCCGAGACCACAAGGACAACTCCCGAGCCGCCCCGAGGAGAACCCTAGGGGACAAATAGCAGCGGTGCACCTTAGGAGCGGGAGACATTGTCGGAGCAAGTCCAAGCTTAGGACAAGAATGAAGAGGACATCACCATCCAACTCGGTAATGAACCAGCGAGGGCAAATACCGAGCCCGTCCACCATGGTGACGAGGCTCCGAGGGTATCTAACGACCCTAATTCAGGTAAGTCTACTAATCTGAGGCTTCCTCTCTATCCCAAGGTAGTTAACGACCCCATCAGGGTCGGTAACGACCCGCCGAGGACACCAAACGACCCCAGTGTCAACTCGGTACTCTCACCTCTCGAGCCTAACTTGGTTCCGAAAATGGTGAAATCTCTTCCACTTCCAACTAAGAAATCTATGGACTCTACTGAGAGTAAGTTCAAGCGTTTCGTGAAGATTCTTTAGGGCATTAATATTTCCATCCCATTCGCTGACGCCCTAAGCGAAATGCCGGCTTATACAAAATTTTTGAAAGATATTCTTAGCAGGAAAAGGTCCATTACAGAGCTGCAGGATGAAATCAGATCAATTGCTCTACCAGAAAAGCTTGGAGATCCAGGGAGATTTGCCATCACGATTGGCATAGGCGACCACGAATTTAAAGCTTTATGTGATTTGGGAGCCAGTGCTAGTTTACTTCCTCTCTCCATCTGGTCAAAAGCTAACATGGGACCGTTAAAGCCAATCAACATGCGGCTATACATGGCCAATGGCTCTTGCATCAGACCAACAGGGATTGTAGAAGATTTTCCAATACAGGTGGGCAAATTCTTTGTTCCAAATGATTTCATAGTCACGGCAATGCCCGAAGACCCGATAGTTCCTATTATTCTCGGGAGACCGTTCCTTGCCACCGTTGGAGCCATAATTGATGTTAGGAGGGGACTCCTAACTTTCGAAATTGGGGATGAGGTGACGGAATTCCGATTCAAACAATCTATAAAAGATATTGATAGAGCCGAAGTCAAGATGCTTTACGCCCACAATGAAATCATCGAATGTGGGGACCTTGTTGGAAGATGGGTGTCGCATGAAGAGCTCTCCAGTCAAAGATGGGCTGAGATAGGCTCTGCAGATTCGGTAACGAGCCCCCGTAACTCACTACCGATCCTCTCGGCAGAAGAAGCAAGCTCGTTAACGACCTCATCAGCGTCGTTAACGACCCTGGATGAGGATTGTGAGATTTCAGCATTCGAATACCTGGAAGAAGTGTTGAAAACGGATCTAGAAGAACCAATTCTCATTCCAGCCGAACCTTCTCCAACACTAAAGCCTATCCCAGACTCTCTCAGGTGTGAATTTCATGGTCCTAATTCCACTTTACCAGTCATCATTAATGCCAAATTAAAAGATGAGGAAGTAGAGAACTGTTGAGCATACTTAGATTGCATAGAAAAGCCATAGGCTACTCCCTTGATGATATAACTGGCATATCCCCTTCTCTCTACATGTATAGGATATACATGGAGGATAATCATAAACCCACCATAGAGCATCAATGTAGATTAAATCCTAACATGAAAGATGTGGTTAAAAAGGAAATTATTAAATTACTTGATGCTGGGATCATATTTCCTATATCGGACAGCCAATGGGTGAGTCCGGTCCATGTAGTTCCAAAAAAAGGGGGGATGACTCTTATTGAAAACGAGAAGGGAGAGCTCATTCCAACTAGAACCACCACCAGTTGGAGGATGTGCATTGATTATAGGAAGCTCAATAGTGCTACTAGAAAAGATCATTTTCCGCTTCCTTTCATTGATTAGGTATTAGAGCGCTTAACCCAGCATGATTATTTCTGTTATCTAAATGGCTATAGCGGTTTTTGGCAGATTCCCATTCATCCCGACGATCAGGAAAAGACTACCTTTACATGTCCTTATGGAACCTTTGCTTATAAGAGAATGCCATTTGGGCTTTGCAATGCCCCCGCCACCTTTCAAAGGTGTATGATGGCCATTTTTTCGGATATGATAGAGGAGATTGTAGAGGTTTTTATGGATGATTTTCTGTTTATGGTTCTTCATTTGATGCTTGTCTTGCTAATCTTGCATGTGTGCTTAAACGTTGTGAAGAAACCAACCTTGTTTTGAATTGGGAAAAATGCCATTTCATGGTTCAAGAGGGGATAGTACTAGGACACCTTGTCTCTAAAAGAGGGATAGAAGTAGATAGAGCAAAAATTGAGCTTATTGAAAAACTACCTCCTCCCTCTTCTCTCAGAGACATTAGGAGTTTCCTAGGGCATGCTGGATTTTACAAACGTTTTATTCAGGATTTCTCTAAGATAGCTAAACCTTTGACTAACCTACTAATGAAAGATGTAGTGTTTGAGCTGTCCCCAGAGTGTCTTGAAGCTTTTTACAGGTTAAGAGCAACCCTTGTGTCCGCCCCTATTATGCAGTCTCCAGATTGGACACTACCCTTTGAGATCATGTGCGATGCAAGTGACTATGCAGTCGGCGTAGTTTTGGGACAACAGAAGGATAAGAAACTCCACGCCATCTACTATGCCAGTAAGACGTTGGATGAGGCGCAGAGTAAGTATACCACAACGGAGAAAGAGTTTTTGGCTGTGGTATTTGCCTTTGAAAAATTCCGGTCCTACCTTGTTGGATCAAAAGTGATTGTTTATACTAACCATGAGGTCGTTAGATACCTAATGGCCAAAAAGGATGCCAAGCCTAGATTGCTTCGTTGGATGCTCTTATTGTAGGAATTTGACCATGAAATAAGAGACAAGAAGGGAGCAGAAAACCTAGTGGCAGACCACTTATCCAGACTACCGGTTGAGCATATCACTGAATCCAACAACGAAGTCCCAATAAATGATTCCAAACCAGACGAACACCTCATGCTGAACGAGGTCGAACTCAACAAGACCCTCGTTACCGACCCCTTCAGGGTCGTTAACGAGGCACCGAGGCTGGAATGCATAGATCACGAGAGAAAAGCCCTAAGGAGCATCGACACATCAGTTTGGCAGAACGCTACCAAGCTACGGGAGGTCGTTACCGAGGGTCACATAACCTCTCCAGGATCGTTAACGACCCACCCAAGTCCGATGACGATTCAGCCAGGTAAGATCTCTTAACCAGAACAAGCTTAATCCTGTTCAATTCCTTCTCCTTCTTCTTCTTCTTCAATATCATTCCATGCTGTTAGAGGGTCGAAAGTCCCTTGGTTCTCGGATTTTGCTAACTATCTTGTAGGAGGCATAATTCCAAACGGACTAACTCCACAGAAGAAAAAGAAGTTTCTGCATGATGTAAAATAGTACTATTGGGATGACCCTTACTTGTTTAAACAAGGGAGCGATCACCTTTTTAGACGATGTGTCCAAGAAGAGGAGATAGAGAAAGTGATCCGTCAATGTCACACATTACCTACCGGAGGCCATGCAAAAGGTTTCAAAACCACGGCGAAGATTCTTCAAAGTGGTCTTTATTGGCCTACCATGTTCAAGGATGTTCAAGCTTATGTGACGACATGTGATGGATGCCAACGCTCAGGCAATATTACTTGGAGACATGAGAATCCACTAACCGGGATACTAGAGGTCGAGCTATTCGACGTATGGGGGATAGACTTCATGGGATCTTTTCCCTCATCCGGCCCCTACAAGTACATCCTAGTGGCAGTGGATTATGTCTCTAAGTGGGTGGAAGCCGTTTCTACAAGGACCAACGACGCTAAAACTGTGGCCAAGTTTATTAAGACCAATATTTTTCCTAGGTTTGGCGTTCAAAGAATCCTCATTAGTGATGGCGGTTCCCATTTCATTGAGTGGAGTTTTGAAGCACTATTGGCAAAGTATGGGGTATCACATTGGGTGGCAAAACCATATCATCTCCAAACTAGTGGCCAAGTTGAAGTTTCAAACAGGAAAATAAAGAGCATATTAGAGAAGACATTTTCACGTTCTAGGAAGGATTGGTCTTCTAAATTGGATGACGCTCTTTGGGCATACAGGACAGCATACAAGACGCCTCTACGCACACTCCCTATAATCTGGTGTATGGCAAAGTATGTCACTTACCGGTCGAGATGGAGCATAAAGCACTTTGGGCTCTTAAAGAGCTCAACATGAACCTCGACGCAGCTGGAGAAAAACGATTCATGGATTTGCAAGCACTGGAGGAGCTGAGACTTAAGGAGTATGAAAATGCTGAAATTTATAAGGAGCGCACCAAACGGTGGCATGATCGGAAATTGGTGCCTAAAACCTATGAGGTTGTTGACAAAGTACTTCTTTTCAACTCTAGACTCCGTCTATTTCCAGGGAAGCTTAGGACAAGATGGAGTGGGCCATTCGTGGTTCATCACATTTATCCCCATGGTGCGGTAGAGTTGATCGATAACCAAGGCACAATCTTCAAAGTTAATGGCCACCGACTGAAAAAGTTCCATGAAAAACCCGACCCGAATGAAGAGATTAGAGTCACTATGGCTCTCACTACGTCGGACTAGCAAGAGAAGAACGTCGGGCTTACGACGTTAAAAATAGCGCTTACAGGAGGCAACCCGCTTTTAGTATAGTATAGTTTTTCTTTTTTTTAGATTCTTTCTTTGCCTTAGTTTTCTTTTCTTTTCTTTTCTTTTCTTTTTCATAGTTTTTTATGATAGAAATTAGGATAAATTTTGAGGTAACAAGATGCAGGAGAAGGGCTCGAAAATCATTTCAAGAGGCTACGGTGGCTCGTTAATGACCCACCGAGGGTTGTTAACGACCCGGTTCGACGACCCGATTCGGCAAAACGGGCAGGTAAGTTTTTTTTAACCTAATCTATCTCTTACCTACCCCATGCCGCCACCCACTTTCACCTCTTCCTATCCCTACCCTCTCCTATATAACCCTTCTACCCCTCCTAAAAATTTCACTCTCAAAAACCCCTCAAAAATCCTACCAAAGATCTTGGAGATCCCCCACCACCGATCGAAATTTCTCACCTCCACCGATCGTCGGAGACACCCTCGTTACCTAAGCTCGGAACCCCGAAATTCCACCGACGAGATTCACACTCGTTAACCACCCCAATCCGACCCTTTGTTCTTCAATTTCTCAAGTTTCCGGCATGATCTCTAAACCCTAACTCTTACTTACAAGATTCATGGTTTTTAGGGTAGAATTTTCATATTGGGATTGTGTCTATAGAAAAGGTCGATATGCATGTTCGGATTTTGCTCATGAATTCTCGTTGAAGCTTAGTTGTTCATGTTCTAGGGAAGATTATTCATGTTAGATTCTCCATTGCAAAAGTCTAATTAGAAAAGCATGAATTTTTCTTGCCCTAGTATTAAGTTCTATTTTTGCTATATCAATTTTGGGTAAATTCGCATGTTTGGGATGGGAAATCGAGCAAGTATGGGGTGCATAAACCCGATTGTGTGTCTAGTGGGGAGTATTGAGGATGCATACTTGATTTATGGTTTGATTTTTAAATTTGATTACATTCGGAATTCTGTGAACTGGCTCTCGGCATCTCGTTAACGACCCACCAATGTTCGTTAACGACCTTGCGCAAGCATCACCGATTCTACACCAGTCCAGATTCTTTAACGACAGATCTTTCCATTGATAGATAAGAGGGCTCCCCCCGGAATTATGGCTAGGATTGGATCAGCTACACGTGAGTAGACTGAGGCCTCAGAGCAAGCATCGGATTGAGACGGGAGGTTTCTTTTTAGCTCATTTTTTGACGAATTGGAATGAAAAGGACTGGACAGGACCATTTATAATAATACACCTACCGAGACGAAAGCCAAAGGTCCTTGACGTTTACTGCTTCTACTAGCCAAACTAGGGCTTTAAGAAAGAGGGCGTGCTTGCTGCAATCAAAAGCGCTAACGAGCAAGAAAGGTTTGGGTAGTTGACGAATAATTCCGAGGTTATTTTGAGACCAAGTATGGGGTCTCTTGCCTATCTATGTCGAGTGGATCTTATCTTGGAAAATTCTTGATTGTTTTGTAGATCTCATGGCAAGTTCAAGCAAACCCGCTACCCGAGCTCAGAAAAAGAGGAGGAATCAGAGGTCCCCATCTCCACCTCGCATGGATAATGTGATCTTGAGTACTCAAGGCCAAGTGAAACGATACTGTGCCATTCTAGAGAAAGACCACAACACTCGTTGGTTCTCGAAGTCTAGTGCCGTACACACGGGGATTTACACGGATGTCAAGGAGGCCTTCGTTATTCTCGGTGCATCTCATCTACTGAAGAAGGAGAATCTACCACACTTTCCGGCCCTCACATCCGAGTTTCTGGCCACTCTAGAGACTAGTTTTCCGTCGAAGACTTCGGCGGGACGCATCCGGTTTCGGCTCGGTAATGTGAGCCGTGAATTCACCATGGCGGAGTTCAATGCAAACCTGGAGCTCCCAAACCCTTCCAGAGAGTACAGCCTGAAGGACTACAGGGTGACTCGGACTTGGAGCTATATCACCTGGGAGGTCCAATCCTCCATGGCGGCATTATCTGGGGCAAGCATCATCAACCCCATCTTCCGGATCATTCTCTGAGTCCTAGCCGCCACATTTTGGCCGAAGAGAGAGTTGAACAGGCCAACGAGGACGAAAGTTGCTTGTCTCCGCACTATCCTTTTCAAGGAGCCCGACCCTTTGAATTTGGGGTATGAATGGCTCTACTACATAGAGAAATCAACCAAGTCCAAGGAAGTTTGGTGTGGTAACTTGGTCAGTCTTTTGGCCACCAACCTTGGAGTTGACCTCACTCGCTACACACCGGCTCATGCTCAGTTGCTCAACCAAAACTATTGGCTTAGCGCCGGAATTTTCACTCGAGTCCGGGAGGGGCTCGTTACAAAAGTTCATGGCCGAGATGTACCCCCCACCCTATTGAAAATGGAGGTTTTATACGTACCAAATTGGTACGAGACGTGGACGGGTCATCCATTCCCGTTAGAGCCTAAGTCGGAGGATGACCAATCACTTAGGCCGTGTGTGTCACAGTTTGAAAGAGAGGAAGATGCGATGGATGAAGATGAAGACAATGATGAGGACAACATTGAGGAGGACAACACTGAGGAAGCCGACACTGAAGGAGGCATCGAGGAGCTTAACTTCGAGGAAGAAGACCCCGATACAGAGGTTTTAGGCACCAACATCCTCGTTGACGAGCCCACCATGCTCGTTAATGATCATTTCCAGACTTCTACGTCTGCTGCTAACGAGGTACCCAGGGTCGTTAACGACCCACTGAGGGCATCTACCGGCCAGCCGCCAACTCCTACCGCCCCTACTCTTATGGGCTTGTGCCATACCACTCGGTGCTTCACCATGATCACTTTCAACCTCACTACCCACCACCTCCTCAGCCTGAGTACACTAGATCGAGCATTCCACCACCATGGGCCGAGGATCTTTCTACACGGATGCAACAGCTCCACCTCCAGCAGGACCACATTCATAGGAGGACGGATAGATGGGAGACGATCTATTCAACTCAGATGACATTTGAGGATGAGAGGCATCATCAGAGAGAGACAAAGGATGTTGAGCGTTGGAGGAAGATGTACGACTTCATGGAGAACTTCGAGCACTATTTTTCTCCACCTAACCGTTGATCCAGCTCGAAGACGTTTTCCTTGTTTTCCACTTCTAAGACTTTGTAAGTTTTTGTTTTCTCTTTTCTTGTTTTCATGTGTTTTTTTTTTTCTATTTCTTTCCTTCTTCTTATTTTTCTTACAGTGGGGACACTGTAATTTTAAGTATGGGGTGGGAGAAAGTAGAAACTTTTGTGTCTTGTTTGTTTTTTTTGCTTAGTTTTAAGTGGTTCTTTTAGATCGAAAAAAACAACAAAAAAATCGAAAAAGTTTTGAAAAAAATATCTAAAAAAAAATGTTTTAGAATTGATAGATATCCCTTTCTTAGGTTCTATGATAGTAGTTGCTAGCATGATCATATAATTCCTTGCAATCATGTCTTTGAGAATATAGCCGAATTCTTATTTTGAATTTGTTTTTAGGAAGGAATAGCAATTGATGAAATTGAGCACATATTTTTGAGCATAAGTGATGCAATCCAACAAAAATTAGCCTTGTGAGAAATTTTTGGCCTTATAGGGAGAACTTTAAAAATCCCTCTTCTTTTCTTGTGTGATTTACTCTCTATATGCATATTATCTCTTGGAATTGTGATGGTTATCTATTTCTTGAGACTCGTATAAGATTTATAGTTCACAAAAAATCAGATGATAGAGAACTTATTTTATAAGCCCTATTTATCCTTATCCACCCTTACATGATCCTTCTTTTGATAGCCAATTCTAGCCTGAAGCCTTTTATTTTTAAGCTCCACAAAATATGTTCCCTGGCCGAGATAAGCTTGACCCTATCCGGGGATTAGGACTTAGTATTGAGAGGTATGTTTTTTTTGTTGAGTGTAAAAAAAAAGAGGAGTGATATATAATGTTTGCTTTGATTGAGCGATTATTGAGAAGGGTAGATTGGAAGTCTCTTGTTTTTAATAGTTGTGATAATAAAGATCTCTTGGTACAAAAGATGCACAAAATTAAGTTGATGGTTGAAAGAAAGTTGTATGAAAAAGGAGTACACGATGAAGCTCGTTAACGACCCTGAAGTGGCTTGTTAACGAGGCAGCGAAAAAAAAAAAGAAATATGAAGAAAGAAGGAAGTAAGAGGTGCATATTGTTTATGAGATAAGCCGGAGATTCTTTTATTTTTATGAGACTTTCTAGGATAATAATGGGTGAGTAAAAATAAGTGTGCATAATGAGAGAATGAGTTTGGTATATGTTTTATGAGAGTTTTGATGTTATGTGTGAGTTCTTAGGAGTCTTTGATTCCCGGATATTATTAGTACCACATGGCCAAAATATTTTCCACGCCTAATTGTCTTTGCCAAGCCCCATTACAACCCGGCCGAATGGAAGCTTCTATGAAGTTTTTCATTGAGCCCCCTAAGTTCTCTTGATGATTTTTGCTTGTTTTGACAAATCTTGGGTGGAGAGTATTGGTGATATAAGTTCCAATTTCTATGAGTGTTTGTATATAAGATGAGTTGAGAGATTGAATTTATGAGCCCAAACACTTGAGAGTTGAGAGAAACACATTATCCCTTGTGAGGTTGGATTGTATTTTCTTGTGTCTATTTTAGGTGCATATATGTGTGATAAAGTTAATAGTCCTTTGCTATTTTTCTTCTATGAGTAGATGTTGCTTTTTAGATGATGGATATAGTTTGATGAGTGTGTTGTTTGGTTTTGATTAATGTTTAGTGATTGCTTGAGGACAAGCAAGTCTAAGTATGGGGTATTTTGATGTTCGTGTTTTTAGTATAGTTTTTGATAGGTTTTATTCGATTATTAGGTTTAGTTTTGATAAGTTTAGGATTAGTTTCATGTGTTTTTGGATAGTTTTGCATATTTTGTGAAAAGTATGGAAGCTACTCCATTTTGTGTATTTTTGTAGGTTTTAGCAAGGAAAAGGTGCTATTTGGAGCTACATTTGAAGAGCTATGATAAGAGATGGAGGAATACAAGATGAAGAAGCTGAAGTTCGAGTTTTTGGAAGAGAAGTGTTGAAGAAAAGCAAGCCCAGGCTCGTTAACGAGGCCTGGAGGTGAAGATGTTCGAGAGTTGACTTTGTGACTCACCGATCCTGTGCAGGAATTTATTTCCGTGTCGGTAGAGTATCTTTTTATGATTTTTAGGGTTATTATATTATGTATTTTAGGCCTTGTTATCTTTTGAGATTTTATTTCTATCTTTTAGATTAGATTCTATCTTTTTAGGAAAGTTTATATCTTTTAGCCTTTTTTAGTTTCTAGCCTTTTAGTATAAATACCCTTCTATCTAGCATAGAAAAAGAGACAGCTTGGTAGAGAAGAGAGATCGGATTTTGGAGAGCCGAGAGAGAGAAGGATGGATCGGAGTCAAGATCGAAGGATCTCGGTAGCCGAAAGTTACTGAGGTCGTTAGTGTGTTCTTTGATTCGGTATTTTAATGTTTTCGGTTTCTTCTGAATCTCTGTAAGACGATATTTTTATTTATTTGAGTAGTGTTTTGTTTTTAATGTTTTCTTTGATTAAAGTTATTAGTTTCTTAGTCATGATTAGTGAGTAGTCTTTTTATCTAGGGTCGGGGTTGAAACCCGGCATAGTTGTGCATGTTTGGTGAGTAAGATTATGTGTTGAATGCCTTTTATATTGTTGAGATTGTTTGTTGTGCTTATACCGAGATGAAAGTTGAGGTAATTTGAGTTGTTGACTTGATTGAAAGAGAAAGTTATAAACTTGAAGGTTGATATTGTTTGAATACGAAAGTTTCAAGATTTAGATTCGAAACAAGCAATTGGGTGAGTTAGTTTATGAAAGTAGATTAATTTGCTTGCTAAGTCAATGAAAGTTGATGCATCTATCTATTTAAAGGCATGATATTTATCTTCTTACGAGCTTGTATGCATGACTATGTTGTGGTAACCCTTGTCCTGGATATTTTCGTTTTATTTGATTTCTTTCAAAGATCATATTCGTTAGTGAGTTCGTTGGCTCGGTACCGAACCTGTCTAGGTCGTTAATTTTGGTCTTTTTACTATCGGTGGTTCGTTAACGAGGCTGCTTGTGTGTTTTGCTTGCTTTGGTTTTATTCTTTGTAGGAGTCGATAGATAAACAAACCTTGCTTCCCGTGGAACGATCCTGACTCCCCTATACTCAGCGTGGTCTTGATTATAAATTTATTTGTTGTCAAGAAAACCCTCTCAACAGACCGCACCTCAGGGTGTGCTTAGACCGCCTGGGTACGCTAGGGCAGAGTACCAAAGGATGGCCAACAGGTCGAAGCATACCTAACATTGCATGCATTTGTTTGCTAGTACGTCTCTTTTGTGTTTAATGTTTGCTCGTAGGCCTCTTCTATGTTTACTGTTTGCTATTATGTGTCTTGTATGTTTAATGTTTGCTAGTATGTCTCTTCTATGTTTAATGTTTTAAGTCCATTAATTTTCATTTGTCTGCTAGTTTGTTGTGCATCTGGTGTTTTTGGTTAGCCACGTATGAATGAATATATGTTTGCAAAACCATCATGTGTGCGTTTGAAAGGTATAGTTATTTTGTGTTGAGATCGGTCATCTAAAACAAACATATGACCAAAGATTCACTAATGCTCACTTTCACAAATAATGAATTGCACACTTGCACAAAATCCACTATTACCCAAATCGAGCAAATGCACAACATATTACAACTTCGAATGAGAACTACGAGTCCTTCAAACGGATCCTATTCTCTGGGTTTTGTTTGTGTTAAATCCTCAGTTATTCTGTATTTAGATCATCTACAACAAACACATGACCAACGATGCGCAATAACGAAGATCAGCTGACTAGATTTACAATCAAGTATGACAGGATAGGAAATTAAATACCTTCCTTGCGCAATCTAAGACACTATTGAGTTTTGGATCCAAATAATTTTTCATAATATATGACATTTTTTTACTTATGTAAGTTAAACTTTGGAATATATCACTGTATTTAAGTTATTTTGCCTAAACAAAACTAGCTAATCTATCTACCTATCTATCTTTGTATATCTATATCTATATCTATATTATTATTATTATTATTATTATTATTATTATTATTATTATTATTTATTATTATTATTATTATTATTATTATTATTATTATTATTATTATTATTATTATAATATACTCTAAATTGAAAAAATTTGGTAATTAATGACTCATTCAATTGGCCTAAAACCTATATATAATTTCAATGTAATAATAGTGCTATATAAACTCGTAGTATTACACACAACCTTTGGTATTACAATATGAATTTAAAATCATTAAATAATAGAGCTTGGTTTAAATGAAACGAACTCTTATCCTGAAATGAACTTTTATCCTGAAACGAATGCACTTTATCTAGTTCGTAGTGTACTTTTCCTATTTAAGAGTGCATTTTTCAGATTTGCACTTTTCGTACAATGCAATGCACTTTTCATACTTTTTGTAGTGCATTTTTTCGGATTACACTTTTTGCACTTTGCAATGCACTTTTGTATGAAAAGTGCACTACGAAGTAGGAAAAGTGCATTCGTTTCACGTTTTAGGATAAGAGATTGTTTCATTTGAAAAAACTCTTTAATAATAACCATTAGTATTATAAATAAAAGTTAAAATATAAGAGGATAAGATCAACCTATAATATTTCAAATAAAAGATAAGATCAAATTTAAAATATAACCTTTCTTATTCCACTCTCTTTCTTACTATATAAGTCTTTCAATTTTTGTAGTAACGCTTAGTATTACAGACAACATTTGGTATTACTATATGAAATTATGACCATTGGTATTACAAATAAAGTAAAAATAAAAGAAGATAACATCAGCATTTGATATTCCAAACAAAAGATAAGATCAAATTTAAAATATAACTTTTCGTGGTAGTGACTTTTGGTTTTCCACAAATATGCTCTTTTGATCAAATTGTCAAATTCATGTTTTTAATTTGTTCGTTAATAGTTATTGTGTGATTTTGAAGGAAATATGCACTTTTTGAAAAATCAAAGGTACATAAAAATGTTTCAAACTGAAAATTTGAAACTTATTTCAATTTTTTTTTATTTTTGAGAAAACTAATTTATGTGTATAAATTAGAATTAGTCCAGATTATATTTTATTTAGTTACTAAACTAGATAAATTTATTTGTTAATGATACACAACATGACTTAAATTAGTATTTTTAACTTAAACTAGTTCTTTTTATCTTAAATTTAGTTTTGATATTAAATTATCAGTTAGTTTTTGTATTATCTTAAATTAGTTTTTTTTTATCTTAAACTAGTTTATAAACTAATTGATTGATTGATGATATTCTCTCAAAAAAACGTTTGCGGGTTACAAACCTATTTCCACGTTTGGGAGAAAAAAAACTAATTTCCACGTGTCCCGAGGACGGCGTGTGACGATTAGTATACAAAACAGTAACCGTTTCACTTCCCGATTAGGGTTCCATGTAAAATCCTGTGTCTGCCGCTCTGTATTGCAGAAGTTTCATGATTGTAGTTCTTTTTTACAAATCGGTATGGATTCTTGGAGTGGTTCGTCGGATAGGTCCATCGGCGATGTTGATGTCCTACGATGGAGCACGACTGTCGCTGAATTGGAGGCGACGCTCGAAGCGTCCCACAACACTGAAAACGCTCTGATAGACAAGCTTAGGGAAGTTAACCTTGGAATTCGTCGTGCTAATAGGAGAGTCGGAGATCTGGTCAAAGGCGAAGATAGTTTGAAGGACGTTTCCAGGAAATGGGGCCGCGTCGAGATGTTGAGTGATGTATGTTTCTCCCCTGCGCCGACCCCTCCACGTGACCCATGTATGGCACCATCTTCTACTGCAGGTACTCTATTGCATTCCGGACGACCCGCTAGTGTGTATTACATATATGTATATAGTTGTTTCTGTCGTCTAGGCTTGGCCGTATACCAGCAACGGTGGTGGATGATTTTAAGAAATTAGGGTTTGCGAAATCTTAAGGAATTGAAGTTAGAGTTGTCTATTTAGTCTTTAGATATATTATGTGTGATGTTTTCATGGCTTGTAGTTTAATTTGAAATGTCGCTCTATTCGTTTATTTCGGGTGGATGCGCCATCAGAATTAATCCAATTTTCTTTTTAGTGTACGTTGATGGCCAACTAGTAATAATTAATTGTGTATCATGCTTAATTGTGTATTTTCATTGAATTTGCAATCAGGCAATGGAGCTGCTGCAAACCCTGTTGAAATTCCCAGTGATTCCGCTGAATATGAGGAAGAAGAAAATCCCAAAACGATGAAAGAATGGCTCACCTGAATACAAGAATTGGTTATCGGTAGTTCCGGTTCAAAGGAATCCAAAGAAAAATGCCACAAACTCCTTGGTAGGTATGAAAACTCTATTCAGAGGGTCTCGGAGTTACGCAACCAGCTCTGGATTGCAAAGTCCCTATTGAAGGAAGCCGAGACAAAAGTACAGGTTGTAAAGAATGCGCGCAGAACGTTCATCGACTACTACAATCGCTTGGGGCGCATTGAGGTAATGGCGGAACGAGGTATGAGTTATGCTGACGAGAAGGCGAAAATGGACGCCCAACACCCCATTCCCCAACGTCTACATACAGCCGTGTAGTTTTAGTGTTTGTAAAGTTGTTGTGATTAACTATATATGGTATGTAATGTATTTATGAAGAACAATATTTGATAATGGTTTGTAATGCTGTTGTGATGAACTATGGTATGTAATGTATTTGTGATGATGCACATTCGTACAAACGAATTGCACACTTTCTTCTTTGGTGTCTTCTTTTACTATGTCTCCTCTTCACCATAGTGCCTTCCTAAATCAAGTTACCCTTGTCTTCCTTTTCCTTAGAGTCACTTTCAAAAGAGAAACGCCGCCACCACTGGGAATTAAATAAATAAGTTTTTTGTTTTTTAAAACTTGATTTTTTTAGGGTGAATTGTTGTTGGAATTTGAGGTGAGCTGTTTCTTAATTTCAAATCTAAATTGGATTGTACGAGTATCAAATCCAAATTGTTGTTGTTGTTGTTGTTGTTGTTGTTGTTGTTGTTGTTGTTGTTGTTGTTGTTGTTGTTGTTGTTGTTGTTGTTGTTGTTGTTGTTGTTGTTGTTGTTGTTGTTGTTGTTGTTGTTGTTTTTGTTGAAACAATTAAGCCCCATTTCCTATAAAACCTGGCTTATAGTCTCTACTGCATTGCTCAATTGTTATAGTAACACTTACCATTTCTTAATTTGGACCTATTCTTACTACTTTGTTGTGCTGGTGCATTGTGCTTTTGCGGGTCATGGATCTGCATTGCTTCTATTTAATCGGATGTTTTTGACAGGTTTCGGTCCCATCTGCCGCAATCGAGCCCGTTTTTTCAAAAATCGCTTCCACTGTTGACCGCAACTCCATCTCCTTAGTCTGCAAACACTGGCATTCAGTGGAGCGGCACGGCCGACACCGAGTATTCGTCCAGAATATTGACGCTCTCACCCCTCTAATGTTAAGCTGACGGTTCCCCAATGTCCGATCCCTCCTAATCAACGCGGATGCTTATGGGACTCTCCTGACGGATGCGCAGCCGTGGGTTACTATGATTGTGAGACGATTTCCGCGAATGGATAATATTGTAATGAAAGGTATGCGGGTGTATGATTTGGATATGGAGTTGCTTGGGAACTCTCTTCCGATTTGACAGTACTGGTTCTTTCTGAATGTTTCATGCCTTCTGTTGAGTACTTGCGCTCCATTGCTTCCGGGTGCAGGTACGTTTCATTTTTCTTTTGATAATGAACAAAGCATTGACTCTTCACATTAGGAGAAATTTGATTTGGGTTCTCATATTTTCTTCCATTTTGCTCTAGGAAACTGAGAAAGCTCCACGTACAAGTTGGAAGAGTTAAAGAATTCTACCTTATTTCAGATATTTCATTATAAGCAACAACAATGCCATGAACTGCAAGAGCTGAGCATTCTGTTCTGGGGTGAGTGTAGGACAGTAAGCGCAGTGGGTCTTGTTTGTGTTGTCGTTGGCTGTCCTAAGCTTCACTCCATCGAGTTCGAATGCAAAGAGATGACAAATGCAGCTCTCCAGAAAGTTGCTGATTTTCTCCCAAATCTTCACTCTTTAAGCTTAATACTCGCTGAGGCCGGTCACGACAACTTTACCCTCGATCCGTTCGATTCTGGCGTTAAATCCATTATTAATGGTTGCAAGAATCTAAAGCATCTCGCGATGAACGGTCTTTGCATTATCGAGCGGCTATTGGAACACATTGGGGACCATGGCAAGAAACTCGAGACGCTTAAAATAACTAATGCTATGTCTCTTCGATCAGAGCTCCATCATATTCTCCTGAGATGCACTAGACTTAGATCCTTGGTTATTGAGGAATGTGAAATTCAGGACGAAGCATTGCTAGCAATAGGCGGTTGGTCGGAGGCATTGGAGTCATTTGAGTTGTATGAAACTTAGGTGACATATGGGTGATGAACATAAGGGTAAGCTTGAAATTGGCTAATTTGAACTAGAGAGGGGCGTAAACAGGAAAAGCCAAAACCTTAGAGGTACCAAAAGAAATAAGTTTTTTCCTTGGGCACCAAAAAGAAAAGGCAAAAACTTAGGGGCACCAAAAGGAATTTCCCATCTTTTTTTGGTTGAAAATCAATTTGATTCTACAGTACTAGTACTTTGCTATTTTTAGGGTTTGGTGGAATGTTCATGAAAGCGACACTTTCTTTGCAGAAACGGGGAGATGAATCCGATTCTTGGGCTTGTGTCTTTTCTGCTCCGATCAAGCGCTCAATGGAGGACGCCGTTGGGGTTGAGCGCGGTGCTTCGCGGTCGCGGCCGTCGTCCTGGATAGATGAGGTATAGTCTTCATTTACCCCTTTCGCCCTGGCAACTTGTAAGTACAAAGTGTACAATCTGTTGGATTGCCTTCTTAATTTTCCAACCAGCTTTCCACTCTCGGAGTACTCTGCCTGTTGCCATTCTGGTCTAACAAGTTGTAGGTTTCAAAAAAACTGTTGTATGCCTGTATCTAGACACCACTTTTAACGAAATTCACTTCTGTTTTGTCTTCTTTGGTCTCTTCTTTTACTATGGCTCCTCTTCACCATAGTGCCTTCCCAAATCAAGTTACCCTTGTCTTCCTTTTCCCTAGAGTAACTTTCAGAAGAGAAATGCCACCCCCACTGGGAATTAAATAAATAAGTTTTTTGTTTTTTAAGACTTGATTTTTTTAGGGTGAATTGTTGCTGGAATTTGAGGTCAGTTGTTGCTTAGTTCCAAATCTAAATTGGATTGTACGAGTATCAAATCCAAATTGTTGTTGTTGTTGTTGTTGTTGTTGTTGTTGTTGTTGTTGTTGTTGAACAATTAAGCCCCATTTCCTATAAAACATGGCTTTTAGTCTTCACTGCATTGCTCATTTGTTATAGTAACACTTACCATTTCTTAATTTGGACCTATTCTTACTACTTTGTTGTGCTGGTGCGTTGTGCTTTTGAGGGTCATGGATCTGCATTGCTTCTATTTAATCGGATGTTTTTGACAGGTTTCGGTCCTATCTACCGCAATCAAGCCCATTTTTTCCCTAATATCTTCTACTGTTGACCGCAACTCCATCTCCTTAGTCTGTAAACACTGACATTCAGTGGAGCGGCACGGCCGACACCAAGTATTTGTCTAGAATATTGACGCTCTCACCCCTCTAATGATAAGGCGACGGTTCCCCAATGTCCGATCCCTTCTAATCAACGGGGTTCATTCTCGGATCTACTGTGCGGATGCGCAGCCGTGGGTTAATATGATTGTGAGCAGCTATCCGAAAAAGGAGGAGATAACGATGAGTGGTATGTGGGTGTGTGATTCAGATTTGGTGTTGCTTGGGAAATCTCTTCCGAATTTGACAGTTCTGGTTCTTCCCTGTTGTCTTATGCCTTCCTCTTCTGGCTTGTGCTCCATTGTTATCGGGTGCAGGTACGGTCCATGTTTCTCTTCATAATGAACAAAGCATTCATTCTTCGCATTAGGAGATATTTGATTTGTGTTCTCATATTTTCTTCCATTTTGATGTAGGAACCTGAGAAAGCTCCAAATACCAACCTTCCACTATGATGATTCTGACCTCTTTCAAGTACTTTGTCTGCCATTTAAGGAATTGCAAGAGCTGAGCATCAAGGACCCCCAGGATGGTTGCACATTAAGCACAATAAGTCTTGTTGTTGTTGCCAATTCCTATCCTAGGCTTCACTCTATAGACTACGAATGTAAGACGATGTCAAATGCAGCTCTTATTATAGTTGCATTACGATTCCGAAATCTTCACTCTTTGGGCATAAGCCTTTCACATGTCGATACCAACGAATTTAGCAAATTATCGTTCGATTATGGGGTTTGATGCATTATTCAGTAATGCACGAACCTAAAGCATCTCATGTTGCAGGCTCTATGCATTACAGAGCACCTATTAGAACACATTGAGGCTCATGGCAAGAAACTTGAGACACTTAAAATTACTTATGCTACGTCTCTTGAATCAGGGCTTGATCATATTCTCATGGGATGCACTAGTCTTAGATCCTTGGTTATTGAGGATTGTGAATTTAAGGACGAAGTATTGCTAGCAATAGGCATTTGGCCAAAGACATTCGAGTCATTTAAGATGTCCCCAACTGAAGTGTCATATGGAGCGTGTAAGCTATTCAAGGAAAGGAATCCAACACTGGTTTTTGAGGTCAATGAGGAGTTAATGATGCCTTAAAAAGACGATTTGGATGATGATGATCTTGTGGATTCACTACATATATATAGGTATCGTAATGTGTGAGCTTTTGTGGTCTTGGTATCAAGGTTCCCAATTCTAAGCATGTTGAAGAAAGCATGAAGAAGCGAATTCGGAGCTTGGAAGACAACTTCAAGAAAACTGAGCTGACCAAAGTGCAAAGACTACAGAACTTAAACGGAGCTGTCAAAGGCAAAGGATAAGAGAAAAAATGAGTTTCTGAAGTCTAAGAGAAATGAATGAGGTACGAATAAGCAAAATCTGAGCTTAAAAGATAATGTTAAATCTTTTATTTATGATTATTATCAAATAATAAATATCATACATTGACTAAGATTGCTATATTCTTTAGGTGGTAAGATCTGTCATTATCTCATCTTATGTGAATTTGGTCTGTGAATCAGGAACTTGAGCACTGGCGCATAATTTACACCTTGTTAGATTGCATTCCATAATTTAAGATTGTTATCATGAGTATTTTAGGTTGCATTCCATAATTTAATCTGATTCTTAATTGGATTTGACATGCCCTTGGTCATGTAAGCATGTGATCCCGTGATTAGTAAGTAGCTTATAGTGGACAAGTAATCTAATTAAGAGAAGTACCATACTCATTAGTAGGCACCTACACTTTTCTAATACGTAGCCATGCGTAGCTTTAAGGATTACCAAATAATTATATCTATGCAGGGCACAAGTTACGAAAATAACACTCGCAAACTCTCCACTATAATTAACTAATTTGGTTAACAACTCTTTTTCACTCACTGTTTGTTCTTCCTACTAATTTGACTAGCATTGAAGAAAGAACACTGTTTTCCTAAATACAACTTTGTTATGTTTAGGCTAACATTGTTCAATTTACAATAGTAGATTAGGAACAGAACTACTATTATGTACCATAAGAAGGATATGTTTGGTTTACACAATAATTCACAGTTTGATGCAGCTAAATTCTATATAGTAAATTTTTGAGTGTAATCCCAACGAAACTAGATTTACTAAACTCTCACGAATCTTGGGTTCTACTAATTTAAATTAATATTGTTATCCTTTGTCTTTTATGTCAGGTTGAAAGGATAAGCGTGACAAACATTGGTGATTCAAGTACTGTTGTAACTTCCGCATCGGAAGATGGCAGTTTAGTAGATGTTCAGCTCATTGTTGATTTCAAGCCCAATCTACCTCGTAATTAAGTTAACCACTTTTGTTCACTCTCTTAGACTTGATAAACCCCTCTTTTCTGTTTAAAAGAAAAAACCCTCTTTTCTCATATCTTTTGCATTTGACGGCGCCATCTTAAGTTCCGTAATTGTCTCGCTTTGCTCAGTTAGATTTCTTTAAGTTGTCTTCCAAGCTCTGAATTTGCTTCTTCGTGCTTTCTTCATTCCGCTTGGAATTGGGAAACTCTGTCTTAAGTTCCATAATCTATTGACGTTGCTCGACATTTTTTCCCGAGTGATCTACGAGTTTTCAGCATTTTGGATGCCCAACACCCGATTCCCCCACGTCCAGATCCAGGCGTGTAGTAGTAGTGTTTGTAAAGTTGTTGTGATTACCTATATATGATATGTAATGTATTTAGGAAGAACAATATATGGTAATGGTTTGTAATGTTGTTGTGATCAACTGGTATGTAATGTATTTGTGATGATGCACATTCGTACAAACGAATTGCACACTTTCGCTCATGGAACTCCACCAAAAATCGAGAATTGCACACTTTATAAATAACATATTGCACACTTTCGCGAAATGCACTCATACCAAAATCGCAATTAGGGAAAATATCAATGTTCCCTAATAACTAAAAGTCCTTCCAATGGATTGCATAGTGTTTGTTTTGTGAGTTTGATAGTTGTAGTTTATATGTGTGGACATTCTCTCAAACAAATACATGACCAGAGATGCACAGATATAATGAAGACATCATGACAGGTTTGCATTTTCATTATGACAAGAAATGTAATATATCATCTATGTATGTATGTCTTCCATCAAAATAACCGAATGCATAATGTCGCAAAATGGGAAGGACATTTTTAAAATTTATTAATTAAACGCTAGAAATTTTGTACAACAGGTCTACCATAAACAATTCAAAGTGGTTGTACTTACAAGTTACAAATAAATAAGTTATTTAGGATTTTTATGGACCCAAAAAATAAAAAATGAATGTAATGATGATTATAGGGTATAGGCTTATAGTATTACACTATTACGTCTAGAAGTGGGTAATGTCAAATCAAAAGTACTTCTCCCAATTTTTTTGATAAACACTATTATGCCCTGTTTTGGAGGGAAATGAAAAAGTACTTGGCGGGAAAAATTTCCTCTTCGGTTAACCTACTGAACTCCAACGCCCCTTTTTTGGGTGGAGAACTCCAACGTCCCTATAAGTAAGTTGTTGCTCCTAAGTCCTAACGTATATATGTTCTCACTCGATCAACAAGAAAATTTACAAGAATTCTCTACACAAACACAAAATCCTTCAACATCTTCAGCCCTTTTCCAATGGCTTACAACACAAACAACCACAGTCCCCTACTCGCTCGGGTTTTGGTGGACATACGCATGTTCATCCGTAACTTCACGCGGCGGAGCTCGGAAGGATGCCAAGGCTTGGCGGCTTGCCTCAACGCGGTGCGCCACACTCCATTATTCACTAGGATAGTCGAGGAGGAAAGAAACTACGAAATCATGCAGCAGGATCCGGTACTGAGGATGGCAGTCCATTCGGGGAAGCGGGTATTGGCGCTCCCGACAGTAGACATGTCCATCGTTCGTGTGGATGAGGACGCGTGCCGTCCGAAACTGGTCCTCACAGTGTACCAGTTGCTTGCGGTGCACTGGGCATTGAGGGAGATCCGTTTGGTTCTAAGATGGTTGCTGAAACATCCGGCGGTAGGAAGGCGGTCGCTCGGTGATACCCTAACCGACTACGGTTGGATGGAGAGTTTCGAGCGACTCTTCAGGGAGGAGCTCCGCCATGAGGAAATTCGGGCAGAGATGGTCGACATCCGTCGACGTCTCATGAACGTAAGCGGGAAGAGACCAGCTTCGGCTTCGACCACACCTCCTGTTCTGCCTCTGGCGCCTGGGTACGCTCGGGCAGAGTACCAAAGAATGGACAAGAGGTCGAAGCGTACCTAATATAACATATTGCACACTTGCGCCAACGAATTGCACACTTAGGAATATTGCATGCATTTGTTGGCAAGTAGGTCTCTTCTATGTTTAATGTTTTAGTCCTTTAATTTCCATCTGATGTATTTCGGTTAGCCACGTATGAATGAATTACTGTTTGCAAAACGATCATTTCCGTGTTTGAATGCTTTAGTTTTTTGCGTTGAGTTCATCTGAAACAAACACATGAACAATGTTGCACTATTGATAAGGATCGAATCGGTTGAATCGGTGCAAGGCCACTTCGAATGCTCTCTTCTTGGCGGGGAATTGGATGGATGGGCCTCGGAGATGGATTGATGGACGTGTGAGGGATTGTGAAATCAGAGATGGATGATGGAAATGGAGGGTAGTTGGATATGAATGAGTTTAGGGTGTGGATATGACTCACCACACTCGAAACTCAAACTACGAAATTCAAGGACAAGGATGTGACGCACCTTGCGCTTGGATCTCAAGATTGATCCGATATGACTCACGAATCAAGAATTGGAAAACAAAAACAAATAACTTTATTCAAGGCAAAACGCCTCAAAACATAGCCTAAACATGGCAATACAAAACAAGTGTTTTCATGATCAAATTCAAGGTGTCTAGCAAGGGAGAAAGGGCGCCCCTTTTATCCTAAATTCAGCCATCAAACAAGCCTCTTCAATAACCAACCATTAAACCAAAATTGAAGATGAAAAACCCTTGGAAAACCATCATTTAATGTGTCTTGACTTGGCAAGAAAGATGTGCCAACTCGGCACAAGCTTGGTGTCCGGCAAGGCCTCGGCGCGCCCGGTGACAAGCAACGTGCATTCCATGTCATCTTCATATTTGATCGCCGCTCCATGGATCAAGAGACCATCTTGAAGCTTTTCTTGCAAGACACGAGCTCGAGCCCTTGTTATCGCTGGCGCGGCTGGCACGCCCAGGTGGCTCGGTACGCAGTTCGGTACCGAGGTTAGGAGGCTCGGTACCGAGGTTGGATGGCTCTATCCCATGATTGGATGGCTCGGTACTGAGGTTAGGAGGATTGGTACCGGGGTTGGAGTGCTCGGTATCAACGTTGGATTGCTCGGTATCGACATTGGGAGGCTCGGTACCGAAGGCGTCCATGTCATGATGTGGCTTGCGAGGCGTAGTCACATCATCCTCCCTCCCTTGAAAAGGATTCGTCATCGAATCTATCAAGCCTGCAAAACAAAGGACACATCGAGGGAAGCACAAGCAAATATAATCTATGAAAGTCAAGTTAAGAACAACATTTCCAAGTTCAATATGATATAATCCGATAAATGCAAAAACTATACACTTTGTGGGTCTGACTCTACATGCATGAAATATACCATAGTTTCTCCCAAATGGAAATAGTGAATTCCAACTCAAGAAAGCATGGAAACTATGCATTTTATAAAATGACATGTGTTGAGATAGTGAACTATGATGAAAACAAGAATACTTAGGCCTCGATGTCACAAACTCATAAATAGGAAATGAAATCATTTGAGTAATGGAATGTGACATATGCAACACATATTCATGCTTATGGTTGATAAGAGTGTAGGAAATAGCCCTGAGAGATGCAATCTTGGGACAAGCGATCGTCCCGGTCGTGTTGTGGACAGCTTCTGGTTCAAACTTGTTTGAGGTCGTTCTCTGAGCTCCGAACTCGGAATTGAGTGATTCCAAGTCCCACTTGCAAATACAGAAGTCTACTTGACTCCTACCAAATTTCAGCACGAAAAAGCGATAGATATGGGTTTTATGGCCATTCTTCCCAGGCTGCGCAGAGATATCCGAAGAACACATTTCCGGCATTACCTCATCGTTGCTCTTGTTGAGTTGATCCTCGCCTTGGAGTAGGAACGGTATACACGACGGTACCTTGGAATTCAAATCGGTCCATTGCGTAGCTATTGAATTCATCGAGCTTCTCTTGATGATAGGCCAACATGCATGTCGTGGGGGAGCTGGAATTGGGTTCATACCTTCCTCCCCTTCTTGCTTGGGCCTCGGAGGCGCATCTTTCCTAGGAGGAGGCAGGGGTTGGTCACGCCTAAAATCCGGCTTCTTGGGATGGCTCGGAGTAACACTCAATGAAGGGTTGTGCCACGGTTTGGAGCTCGGTACCGAAGGTTTGGAGCTCGGTACCGATGGATTGGAATGGTTCCTCTCGGCGGAGTCTAGTGGAACAAAGCGTTCTTGAAGTGCACACTTAAGCTCACGCCAAGTTTGGATCGGTTGGAGCCCATCACGTCGTCGAGCCTCCTTGTCTTGTATCCACCAATTCGTATGCAAAGTCGGTGAAGTGGACGGTGGCGACGACTATTCTTCTCTCGTCCTCATAGCCATAGTAATCAAACACTGTGTCGATCTTGGCTATCCAATCGAGGCACGCGTCGGCACCAGTGGTTCCCGAGAAAGTTTGGATTCGAAGCTTGATTCCTTGGTAGTGCTCCCCTTGTTGGATCTCATCAAAGTGAGCGGCTTGAGGTGGCTACGCAGCTTGGAAAAGTTCATCGTGCCTTGACAACCTTTGCTCAATGTCATCAAACCTGGAACCAAAAGAACGAAGATCTTGTTGCATTGATTGTAACATGGCAGCCACAGATAAATCCGAGTTAGCATCCCGAGGTGAGCCATCATTCCCTGTATCCGACATCTTGCACAAACTTCACCAAACAAGTTAAATCCAACAAGCAAGTGGTACTTCAAGCCACACACAGCCAATTCTCAACTTAGACTCGAAAAGTGCCAAACTTGCAAGTGCTAGGACTTTGGTGGAGTTCAAAAAGGGAAAAAGGCTTCGAGAAGAATGGCACAAGCAATGGCAATTACAATACAAGCAACAAGTTTGTCAATCACTCTAATATAAGAAGGTACTAGGACCCAAGTTACAAACAAAAGATATAAAAGAAAAGCTTATGCAACTCTAGGACCCTTTTGGGAATTTCATTCTCACGGGGTCCGACTTATTCTGTGCCCGACCCCTTATTAGCCTTTTGGCCTCCGAGCAAGGTTTTTCTAGCCCCGCTTCTTTTTCTTTCCAAGTCCGAGTTTTGACTTCTAAGGCACAATTTCAGCCTATTACAAACAAACATACAAAGCTTCAAGTCAAGCAAGACTTACACCCCTACTCGGTGTTTCTCTTCTTTTTTTTTTATACGCCTTGGTACTTTTCCCGTATCCTAACCCGAGTGAGTACACAATATTGCAAGCTTGAATTCAGTTTTATATCATACCAAACATGCTCAAAATTTCATGGTAATTGGACAAAAATTCAGCCATAAAAGTGATATTAAAGACGAGTGAAATGAAAGGCCAAGGGGTGACTCTTGGTGTTTGTTTCGGCTTTAATACACTCAAGCAAGGAGTTAAGGCTTCTTCAACCTTTGGACAACCTCACAAATCAGGTTTGGTCGTCCTCCAAAGGCAGATCTAAGACTCAAAGATCGAAGACACCAAACAATGCAAGCAAGCAAGATCGGTAACAAGTTTTAGGGTTCGGTTTTGCAAGGGATTATGTGGTACGACTTGTGAAGGTAAACACTTGCAAAATTCAAGCAAATTCCAGATCTAAGACGAGAGAAAGAAGGTGTACCTTGCGTGGCTCTGATACCACATGATAAGGATCGAATCGGTGGAGTCGGTGCAAGGCCACTTCAAATGCTCTCTTCTTGGCGGGGAATTGGATGGATGGGCCTCGGAGATGGATTGATGGACGTGTGAGGGGTTGTGAAACCAGAGATGGATGATGGAAATGGAGGGTAGTTGGATATGAATGAGTTTAGGGTGTGGATATGACTCACCACACTCGAAACTCAGACTACGAAATTCAAGGACAAGGATGTGACGCACCTTGCGCTTGGATCTCAAGATTGATCCGATATGACTCACTAATCAAAGAATTGGAAAACAAAAACAAATAACTTTATTCAAGGCAAAACGCCTCAAAACATAGCCTAAACATGGCAATACAAAACAAGTGTTTTCATGATCAAATTCAAGGTGTCTAGCAAGGGAGAAGGGGCGCCCCTTTTATCCTAAATTCAACCATCAAACAAGCCTCTTCAATAACAAGCCATTAAACCAAAATTGAAGATGAAAAACCCTTGGAAAACCATCATTTAATGTGTCTTGACTTGGCAAGAAAGATGTGCCAACTCGGCACAAGCTTGGTGCCCGGCAAGGCCTCGGCGCGCCCGGTGACAAGCAACGTGCATTCCATGTCATCTTCATATTTGATCGCCGCTCCATGGATCAAGAGACCATCTTGAAGCTTTTCTTGCAAGACACGAGCTCGAGCCCTTGTTATCGTTGGCGCGGCTGGCACGCCCAGGTGGCTCGGTACGCAGTTCGGTACCGAGGTTAGGAGGCTCGGTACCGAGGATGGATGGCTCTATCCCATGACTGGATGGATCGGTACTGAGGTTAGGAGGATTGGTACCGGGGTTGGAGTGCTCGGTATCAACGTTGGATTGCTCGGTATCGACGTTGGGAGGCTCGGTACCGAAGGCGTCCATGCCAGGATGTGGCTTGCGAGGCGTAGTCATATCACTTCAGGGAGGAGCTCCGCCATGAGGAAATTCGGGCAGAGATGGTCGACATCCGTCGAACGTCTCATGAACGTAAGTGGTAAGAGACCAGCTTCGACTTCGACCGCACCTCCTGTTCTGCCTCTGGCGCCTGGGTACGCTCGGGCAGAGTACCAAAGAATGGACAAGAGGTCGAAGCGTACCTAATATAACATATTGCACACTTGCGCCAACGAATTGCACACTTAGGAATATTGCATGCATTTGTTGGCAAGTAGGTCTCTTCTATGTTTAATGTTTTAGTCCTTTAATTTCCATCTGATGTATTTTGGTTAGCCACGTATGAATGAATTACTGTTTGCAAAACGATCATTTTTGTGTTTGAATGCTTTAGTTTTTTGCGTTGAGTTCATCTGAAACAAACACATGAACAATGCTGAACTATTGCACACACATTTGCGCTAAATTCGCTATTACCAAAATCGAGAAATGCATAATATCAATTTCGAATAAGAACTACAAAATGGATCGTTTTTTGTCAGGATTGTTTGTTTGAAAGCTTTAGTTATTATGTGCTGAGATCATATAAAACCAACACATGCCCATCGATGCACTATAATGAAGTCCTATTGATAGGATTTGGGTTTCAATATGATAGGATTGCATAATTTGTCATGTACAATAACTAATGCATTGCACGCTGTCGCATATAGAATATTGCACACTTGCGCGAAATCCATTAAAACCAAAATCAACAAATGCACAATATCGATTTAGTTATGCTAACATTCATAACGATGCACTAAGGAAGGGAGGAAGTCATGCTAACATACATCAGAATTTCATTACAATTCTAAAAAAATTAACCCCTATTATCAATACTAAGACAACGAAATAAAGGTTCGGTCTTCGCTTCGCCTTGTCCCTCTCTTGTTGCCTCTCCTTCACTTTTCTTAGTAAACCCCAAATCACCTTGTTGGCAAATTCTGGGAATTGGTCATCAAGCCAGGCAAAATACGTGCAAGCACTGCTTGTCTGCAAATTTAACAAAATTTGAGCACATTGAAAAAAAACCCTAAAATTTTCGAAAAATGGATTCTTTCCCAAATCATGAAATTGAACTTACTTCGAAGCGAGGACACCCATAAAATCGCCTGTCCGGGTTTACGCTCCGTCCATGAGTAAACAATTGTTGCTGGAGATCCACAATAACAACACACCGGGTTTGAGTATTTTGCACCTCCCCTTTTGCTAGAACACCCACTCGAGCTTCCGCTATTCCAAGATGCCATGTCCTAGCTTCCACTCTAACAATTCAGTCGTTGGAGGAGAGAGGAGAATTTCTGACTTTGCTTGTTGCAGTGTTCAATGGCGTGTTGGAGAATTTCTGGGTTTGCTTGTTGCAGTGCTCAATGGCATGTTGGAGGAGGAGAGGGGAGAGATCGATCCTTTTAACAACATGTGTTAATGGGCCTGATTTTCCTGGTGGGGATAGGCCCAGTATTAGATTCATTATTTTTTAATGTTGGAGTGGAGCCTATCGCACAACGACCCATTTAACTCCTCCCTCGTTTATATTGTCCCAGACAGTAATGAGACTAATGAGTAAAAACCCTAGTCTTTTCAATTCAATCGTGCACCGGAGACCTCTACTCAAAGTCTCAAACACTACCTTACCATTTGAAGATGCCGACGAGTAGAGTTCAGTCAGCAATTTCGTGTGTTGCTGCCAACACAACCAAACACTTCGTTAAGACGATACATTTTACGTCTGTTCAGTTGGAGCGCCTAGTAAGCCCTTTTTTCTCCCAATTTTGTTTCATAAAATATGAATTCCACAACTTCATATTCTTGGGCATCCTGAATTTAGTGGTTTTAGTGTTTCTCCTCCACTGTTTGCATATTTAATGTTGCTTATTACAACGATTGACTTCATTATAAGTGTTTCGATCCTCAAAGCAACAACTTTCCTTACTAAACCATTCTACAAAATCTGAATCCTCTTATAAGTTTGTGACAGAATCTGATTATGCCTGAATTCTGGCACAAAAAGCACTGACTTGAAGTAAATTTTACTAGTCAAGGCTATAGTTCATACGTGATTGACTTGTTTAACATATACCATGTGAAGAATTGCTTATGCAGCAGTAATTGAAGTATAATCCATGAAAGAGAGGAAATAGGGCTCAATTCATTTTGTAAGAGTTTGTTACAGAGAGTATCAAGCAAGTTAATGTTCTTGAACCCCTTTTATTACAAACACGTGGATCTGTAACTACATTTCGCCAGATTTTGCCAATGGCATTTTCAAGGCAACACCGTGCAAGCATGCGAAACCGAGCTTTTATTACAACTCCGGAAGTCTTTGTACACTCTGTTGGTGTTTCAAGGCGGGCTGGCCAAGTGTGGTTTACCGACGGCTGGAAAGAATTTACGGAGTTGTACTCTATACGGAAAGGATCCATATTAATATTCGCCTACGATGGACACTCTCGCTTCTACATTCTCATCTTCGACCCTAATACCGGGTGCGAAATCGACTATCCCGACCATGACTCCGACGACTTCACATAAGCAATGTCTGCTCTTGCCTCATAATGAAAAATGAATAATGTAAACATCTAAATTTTGGGTGGTCACTTTATTGGCTATGTAGACAATATTTTATCTTAATGTATGTTTTTTTCAGCTTGGTAGATGTTGTTGTTGTTTGTGTTTTTTTTTTCAACTCTTCTTACTTAAATCTATGACATTTGTGTTGAATTTGGCCAAATAAGTAGCATAATGAGTGTGGCATCAACAACAATATGACAATGTTGTCAGCTACCATCATTTGATTCATAGTCCAAGGGTCCTAACTAAGAAAGAATCACATTCTCCATCATCAAGCAAAAAGCATAGCATCATCAGGGGGGATGATGGCCGGATCGATGGAAGGGAATGATGGTGCAAAGAGATCGCCACGAGAATCCAAGGAATTCCGACAACAAACACCACGCAACTGACCCGTCTTCAACTAGATGGATCTTCCTCGTCCGAACTCGGAATTGAGTGATTCCAATTCTAGAAGTTAGATCTCTAAGTCTAGTTTAATCTCTCAAAATTTCAGACATAGATAATGAGTGGATTAAAAGATATGTCGATTTTACTGAGGGGGTACAGAAACCACCGAGATGGATGATGGATCGAAATGGGGAGAACAAGGGGATATGGATGCTTGACAACTTGGATATGACTCACCAAGCTCTCAAACAAACTAAGATGCCCAAATTGTCGGATATTACTCACCAACAACTTGAACAACAATAATTGAACGAACGAAATACAAGAACAAGACTTGAATTGAAATTGCAAGAGAAAAGTAAGCAACAAAGTTTCGTCCAATCTCTAGCAATGAGGAGGAGGAGGAGGCCGACCTTAAACCTAACACAAAGCCTTACAAAATCAACCCCCTCACTTAAGGAAATTACATAAATTAACCCGAAATCCCGAAAACTTATAAAGTGTCCTTAACCGTAGAAATGTCACTTAGAACCGTGAAGCACAATAAAACTCCAACCTTCACCGTCATTAGCCATCGGAAACTTATGAGCCATGAGCTCCTCCTTGATTTTGTCTAGTATAGACTTAGCTAGGGCTCGTGTGATGCGCCCAAGATAGGGCATGGCTCTTTGACTCGGCTTCTTAGCGCCTCGAACATCGTCTTTGGTTGCTTGTCCAAGTATTGGCTCCCCTTTATCGTGCACATTGGGCTTGTCTTTAGGGATGGAATCTTCACTCAACTCATGGGGCCATGACTCAGTAGATGGAATCACATCATCCTCCTCCCCTTCAAAAAGATTCGTCCTCGAATCTATCAAGCCTTGTGAGCTCAACAAAGAAGGTAGGGCTTCTAGCTCCCTTGGTGTGGCATTCTCCATGACAAAGACATCCTTCTTGGCCTCCACAAGAAAGGGAATGTAATCACCGCTTGGAGTGACTAAAACAGCCTCGTCCTCCTCATGGAGCAAGAAGGGCAAACATGAAGGAATCATAGGAAATGCATCCATCCATGTTGTCGCCAACGAGTTCATGGAGCTAGGAGTGATGGTAGGACGATGCTTGATTTTAGGAGACAATTCCACAACTTTCTCCTCTTCTTGCAATATGTGCATCAATTCTATTGGACACTTGATGGTAATGAGTTCTTCCAATCCATGGAAAGGAGTCTCTCTTTTTGGTTGTTCTGTGTCACTCATCACTCTTTGTTGGAAGGAAGTCTCCTCTCCTTTACAAGGGGTCGTCCTCGAACCTTTATCCTCTTCTTGTGTCTCCTTGATCTTCACCACTTGAGGCACTTGTGTCCTCTCGTCCAGCCCTAGGATTCGGCGCTCCAAGGCATCCATGCGTGTCTCCATAGCTTCCAAAGATTGTTGCATGGATTGTTGGAAGGATTGCAACATGGCAGCCACCGAGTTGGAGGACTCCTCAACTTGTTCCTTATTCTTGTCATCACCTACACTTGTCATCGTAAAAACAAGGCAAAGATCAAGGTATAGAGGTCACACGAATTAATCACCAAGACTTGCCCGAGATGAAAATCCGACAAGTTGCAAGTAGGAGATGACCAACAAAATGGAACAAGAAAAGCTCAAACACAACAACACAAGATGTCTCGTCTTGGTGTCGTTCCCGTATCCCAGCACCGTAACCAACAACAAGCATGTAATGATATAAAGGGGTCAAAAGAAAGCTGGATTATGGACTCAATTCCCACATTTTTACTCAGTGAAATTTAGCAAGACACACTTAAATCAAGCACTAAAGGAAGACATTAATCAAGCAACAAATGCACCCTTTCAACTACCAACTTTTGAAGACTCTTTTGGTGTTCTATTGGAACGTTTTTTGAGCATGGTTTGCAGCCATGGCTGAACACACACTCAGCCAAGACAACCACAAGATCAAGACAAAGAAACGACCACAACAACACACAACAAGGACACTATGGTCGCACAAAACAACACAACGCAGCCAATAAAGAGTTCGAACCTAAAACTTGCAACAAGTGGAAATTCAAGGTCGGAACAAGATTTAGATGGCGATACCTTCGCGTGGCTCTGATACCACTTGATGGCCGGATCGATGGAAGGGAATGATGGTGCGAAGAGATCGCCACGAGAATCCAAGGAATTCCGACAACAAACACCACGCAACTGACCCGTCTTCAACTAGATGGATCTTCCTCGTCCGAACTCGGAATTGAGTGATTCCAATTCGAGAAGTTAGATCTCTGAGTCTAGTTTAATCTCTCAAAATTTCAGACATAGATAATGAGTGGATTAAAAGATATGTCGATTTTACTGAGGGGGTACAGAAACCACCGAGATGGATGATGGATCGAAATGGGGAGAACAAGGGGATATGGATGCTTGACAACTTGGATATGACTCACCAAGCTCTCAAATAAACTAAGATGCCCAAATTGTCGGATATTACTCACCAACAACTTGAACAACGATAATTGAACGAACGAAATACAAGAACAAGACTTGAATTGAAATTGCAAGAGAAAAGTAAGCAACAAAGTTTCGTCCAATCTCTAGCAATGAGGAGGAGGAGGAGGCCGACCTTAAACCTAACACAAATCCTTACAAAATCAACCCCCTCACTTAAGGAAATTACATAAATTAACCCGAAATCCCGAAAACTTATAAAGTGTCCTTAACCGTAGAAATGTCACTTAGAACCGTGAAGCACAATAAAACTCCAACCTTCACCGTCATTAGCCATCGGAAACTTATGAGCCATGAGCTCCTCCTTGATTTTGTCTAGTATAGACTTAGCTAGGGCTCGTGTGATGCGCCCAAGATAGGGCATGGCTCTTTGACTCGGCTTCTTAGCGCCTCGAACATCGTCTTTGGTTGCTTGTCCAAGTATTGGCTCCCCTTTATCGTGCAGATTGGGCTTGTCTTTAGGGATGGAATCTTCACTCAGCTCATGGGGACATGACTCGGTAGATGGAATCACATCAGGGGATGTCATCAAATTCATGATATGTGCTACCGAATTCTAAAGCATACTTAGCTAGAGCGCCGGTTATTGATTTCCCCCATTCCCGGGGAAGCTGAACTGTCACCTCCCAGCAACGATTGTCATGAATTAACCTCCAACACTCCTTAAGCAATTCAGATTTTGGTGCCTCACCTTCCATGTTCACAAAATCGCAACCCTCCGCAGAATTACATTCTACCAGCACATTGGTCGCTGGCAGTCTAACGAGGAAAAGTGTTCACCCTCGGATTTTGTTGGTTTTTTTGCCATATTCATTCTTATAGGGGCCAACTTCACTTTATACCAAAATCGTTTTCGGTAAGGAGCTGTTCCGTGAGGATGAAAACGTCGCTACGCTATCACGTACGCTCAATAATATGATGAATAGTGCCCTGGGTTGCATGGCTAACACCTAAGCATCGGATGTCGATCTGGTACGAATTAAACACTCTCATGCCAATTATCATATTTTTTAGAGTCCGGAACCTAAAACCACCTGTAAAATAGGCCATATTCCGCTAAACCACCCCGAATATAACTATTTATTTTTAACCACCCATAAACATCCTCCGTTAGCTAAATACTACCTTCCGTTACTTGGCCCGTAAAAAAATAAAAATAAAACCCAAAAATACCCTTATCTTTTTCTAAACCCTATTTCTTTGCCTCAAAGCCGCCATGGCTGGGATCTTCACAGGGGACATATCTTCTCTGCCCCGTCAAGGTGTAGAAATTCATCTGCAAATCAGAGAAGGACGAAACGACGGACTCGGAATCTTCACTGTCGGCATCCGACCAACGGCTCCAAGAGCTCGCAGAACTGGTGGCCGAAGTAGATACCGAGAACCTTCTTCTTCATTGAATCCAATTTCTTAAGCAGATTCAAGAGCTCGCATTCCAAGCATCGATGTCGTGCGCATTGTTGCAGCTTTCGGTGATGATAAATCCGTCATACGCTGCGAGATCTTCTTCATGGGGAAACTCGTTGACGACGAAATAGTAAACGTCTCAGGTCTTGCCTCTTGCCCAACTGATGCAACCGCTTTACTAGTTCATCGTCTGACGCCATTGAAGAATACGAGCTTCGACCTTTCAACGAAAACCCTAATAATGGGATCTTGCAATTCAGTGAGGATGAATTGAAATAAATGTAAATTAGAAATCAATTCAGGGCAATTATATGAATTGATTCCAGAAAACGATCAATACATGCTGGAGGTGCAATGAATCTAGCTGAATTAGAAGCAAGTAAAAATCCTAATTTGTTTGGATCGACAGTTAATTCCATTGTAAGGGAAAGTTGTTATTGGAGCGAGGGAAAAAAAGCTGGATTCTAATTTTACCTGGATTGATTCGGTGAATACCCTGGGGAAAACTGATCGGAAGGAACTATACAGAAATTGCTGAAGAAATTGGTAAATCTGAGTGAGATATAAGGGAACGATTGAGGAAGAGGACGACGAGTAAAGGGGTGACAAACAACCGCAGGTTTAATCGAGTAAAAGGAAAGAGACAGGGGTATTTTGGGATTTTTTTAATTTTTTAACGGAGAAAGTAATGGAAGGTGGTATTTAACTAACGAAGGGTGTTTTATGGGTGGTTAAAAATAAATAGTTATATTCGGGGTGGTTTAGCGGAATATAGCCTATTTTACGGGTGGTTTTAGGTTCCGGACTCTATTTTTTATGGATTTTGATCAGCTTGACTTGATTTGTTGCCTTGTGTTATTTTTGTTCTCTTACACAATGGTGCTTCCCGCTTAGTAAATCTTGCCTAAAAGAGAGTTACTACGTACCGAACATCAAATTTTGATTATGCAATTGGCGACAACCAAATTTGCACACTATGGTTTAGTTACCAATCAATGTGCATATTATAAAATTTGAAATTGCAAAATAGGTAAGTTAAATATATAGCGTCACCTAAATAAGCTACAAAAAAATTGGGCTTAATTCACAAGTGAAATTTGTGCAAAAGAGCGCGTCGTCTTCATTTTCGGATAAATACGCGAATGCCACCCAATCACACTTTCTGCGGCAATTAGCATGATCTTGTGGCTGCTCCTTGGCAAACTTAATTGGTTTGAAGCGGCTGCGGAATTCATGGGTCCATACGCGTTTCAAAAATGTGTGCAACCTATTACGATGGGTGACTATTCCTTTTCCAGTGCAAGTCTTGACTCCACTGATGAGTTGTATACCTATGTGCTTCTCATTTTCAGGCTTGCAACATAGTAAGATGAGACCCAACACATAAGCCGCAGTCGTGTTTCCCAAGTGTGCTGCTTTGTCTAAGTTCTCCATCCCTTCTTGTTCTTGCATTTCAATAAAATATTGATTCTGTATTGGAAACGACAAAAGATTAAGAAAGGTGGTATAAGTATAAAAACAGTATTCAAATTCAAGCAGGTAAATGAATGGAAAAATCAGTATTTCCATACCATTCCTTGGAGGAATAATGCTCCAAGATTGTCGCAGGATGCACATTGTTTTGTGTAGGTCAAGGCATCGTGCAAGTGATGACGTTCATGGTCGGCGAAGCGGTCGAAATTGAAGTTCTCAATGTCCACTCGACAAAGCACAGATTCTTCTTTGCCAATTTTGTCTAAGGCTTTACAACTAAACAACCAATGAAAAGGGGATATAATTGTAGGAATGTATGTGCTAATGTCATAGTTGTAAGAATGAGAGTTTATTTCAAGCACGCAAAACAGAATAAACAAGCACACATATGACTTTTTTCTATTAAATATGCTGATATAATTGTAGGAATGTATGTGCTATTGTCATAGTATGAAGTATAACACAAGTAATACCAAAAACTAATAAGAAATGCTAAAAACTAACAAGAAATACAGGATGTTTTTTTTTGGTAGAAAGAAATACAGGATGTTAACTTACTTGAGTCTGCAGCTACATAGATCAGTTAGGGATGAAGAGGCAACTCTAATAACAACCTCAACAATTATATCACGTGGTAACGCTTCTAAGAAATTTGATTACTTGGTGTTCTTAAAGCTTCTCTGCTTTGCCCTTGTTATAGCTCTCTTTGCCATTGCTATAGCAATCTTACCCATTGTTATTAGAAGAGAGAATAGAGAGGATAGAAAAAAGAAGCCAAAGTAGAAACACGTTATTGGTAACACTGAAAGGGTTGTGCGATTTTGAGTTTATTTTATAGTACTGGTGGAGTTAAGTTCACGGTTGGAGGAACGAACAGTCTCAGCTTTCAAAAATAATTGCATACACGCTATAGGCACGCTTGTACAACTCTTCTGCCGTTTTGATTTCCTTCTCATCAATTATTGGAATCTAATGCTTTCAATGCAACTCTTCGTTTTTTTCGTAAAAGACAACAAAAAGCCATGACTTATAAATTTGCAGTGAACAAGCTTTTATTACAACTCCGGACGGCTCTGTACACTCTGTTGGTGTTTCAAGGCGGGCTGGCCAAGTGTGGTTTACCGACAGCTAGAAAGAATTTAAGGAGTTGTACTCAATACGGAAGGGATCCATATTAATGTTCGGCTACGATGGACACTCTCGCTTCTACATTCTCATCTTCGACCCTAATATCGGGTGCGAAATCGACTATCCCGACTATGACTCCGACGACTCCACATAAGCAATGTCTGCTCTTGCCTCATAATGAAAAATGAATAATGTAAACATCTAAATTTTGGGTGGTCACTTTATTGGCTATGTAGACAATATTTTATCTTAATGTATGTTTTTTCCAGCTTGGTAGATGTTGTTGTTGTTTGTGTTTTTTTTTTTTCAACTCTTCTTACTTAAATCTATGACATTTGTGTTGAATTTGGCCAAATAAGTAGCATAATAAGTGTGACATTAACAACTGGTAAACAATATGACAATGTTGTCAGCTACCATCATTTGATTCATACTCCAAGGGTCCCAACTAAGAAAGAATAACATTCTCCATCATCAAGCGAAAAGCATAGCAACATCAGGGGGGACGTCATAAAATTCATGATATGTGCTGCCGAATTCTAAAGCATACTTAGCTAGAGCGCCGGTTGTTGATTTCCCCCATTCCCGGAGTAGCTGAACTGTCACCTCCCTGCAGTTGTTGTCATGAATTAAGCTCCAACACTCCTTAAGCAAATCAGATTCTAGTGTCTCACCTTCCATGTTCACAAAAGCACAAGCCTCCGCAGAATTGCATTCTACCAGCACATTGGACGTTGTCCAATTTTGTATTATCTTCATCCCATACAAAATACCCCTTATCGCAATTGTAATTGTATTTGCGTGACCCAAATTGTACACATAACACCTCATTACTTTGCCATTCCCAGACGTAATAATAGCACCTCCACTTGCATTGCCATTAACGCCATTGGAAAGGCCACAAGTACTAATCTTCAAGCACTCCCTGGGTGGTTGGGGAATCCAACGAGAAGAGCTCACCTGTGATCCAATCAGAAACAAAAAAAAGGGTAAATTGTACCTGACATATTTTTATTTAGGCGGGTGAAAGTAATTCACTGACCTATGATTCATCCACACGGATGGCATATGACGGAGTCACCCGAGAGCTATGACGAGGCATGGTGTCATATTGGGAAAACCTTAATCCCAGTTACGCGCCATCAAGCTTCAAAGGTAGGTAGGTATTACATTACGCATGTTTGATTTACCTAATTCCGTGACTACCGTTATATAAATCACAAAAGATACAAGGTCCAACATATACTTACCTCAGTTCGAAGGGTATCAAAAACATGCCTATCACTGCAACGCGCATTGCTCCTGGTAACATGTTCGACGGAAGTGGTTTCCTCCGTTGTAGCCTTAGCCTGGACCAAATACAACGTTATTTTTATCACCACAATGTTTTTAACACATTCCATAGTTATAATAATATCAAGCAGATGGTGAATGAAAATTACTTTCTTGCTCCTTGGTTTATTGATTTTCTTCTTTTTGCTTGCAGGAGAAGGAGTCTCCGCTGGATGCTTGGTCTGTTTGCCTTTCGGTCGGCCTTTACGCCTTTTCTCTAGAGGATCCTTCAAACATTCCGTGTATGTCGATTGTCTACTTTTATTGTGCCTTTCATTTCTCTGCTTCTTCTGCAGACTCCTCTTCCCAAAGTTCTTGGCATCCAGGCCCCTGATTCCATTGAGCACGGGATTGGAGATAATTCCCATTACCTCCTCCATCCTTTTTTCTATTATGTCCACTCCTTTTACAAAGATGTTGTATGTTTCCTCATTATGGAGTGCAAGATATACCAGTCACTGGTTCCTGTCACTAAGCTCACGGAACCTCTTTACTCGTGGAGATTCTTTGGGATCATAATATTTAACTTTGATGCTCTCATACTCTCTGACGATGTTTTTCCTCCAACGATTCAACACATACTTCTCGGGAATAGAAGGAATCTCTTCCACGTCATTCACTCTAATTATATGCCTGCACAAAATGCCTTTGAATTCAAAGAGATTACAAGAGCATTTGAATTTCATAGAACCTCTATCGATAGTGGTCCAAAAGGATTTCTTCCTCGTCCGCCAAACAGGTTTTATTGTGGTTTCGTCAACTTTATATGTTGTTTTGTTTCCATGGACGCTCGACTACGTTGCATTTGTGTGTAAGAGGCCCTCTACCTGTAATCAAATATTTAACGCCATAAGAATATAATTTGACGTATCCCCCATGCGGAATTTACAGCAGCTACCAGCGTAATAAGTGTAAACTATGCTTGTGTTTTTACCTCTTCCTTCTTTTCTTTGAATTTATTGTTCGTATAGGCCTTATGGAAAACCTCTTCGACCAATATGGTTGAATTGCAAGTATAAGGCTTTTCCATAGATTGGGCATTTAAAATCTTTTCCTCTTCAACCTTGCCTGAGAGCGCCAACTGGTATTGCTCGACCAATAGTTTCAATCCGGTGTTCATATTCAGGAATCCTTTGAAAAAGAAATTTAGGCATTCACTCCTTTGTGTGGACGACATACCGGGCCAAAAGGAACTCCTCCAATACCCCGGAGCCCACCTTTCCCGTTCCTTGTAGGACTCTTGTATCCAGGTATAGTGATGCAAGTCAAATTCTTCCACCATTTGTGCAGAACAACATGCAAACGTTCTTCTATTTCTTTCCAATAATCATGCCTCCATAAATTTCTATTTGCATTTTGAATTATATAAAAGACGCAAAGTCTGTGCCTAGTATTCGGGAAGACCATTTGAACGGCCATACTGATGGCTTTGCACTGATCGGTCAAGATCGCATCGCGGGCCTTTTTCATACACTTCAGCCAACACCTGAATAACCAATCGAATGCGTCCGCATCTTCATGACGTATTATTCCACCTGCGAGCACCACCGACGACCCATGGTGATTCACACCAATAAATGGGGCAAACATCATGCCATACCTGTTCGTTTGGTGAGTCGTATCAAATGTCACAACATCACCAAAGTCCTTAGCCATACTCCAGCATCTTGCATCTGCCCAAAAAACATTAACTAAGGCCTCGTTCGAATATCTCTTGATCTCACTGAAGAAGTCTGGGTTATCCACTGCCATCGATTCCATGTAGTCCTCCAAAGCCGACTCGTCGCCGTTCTGTCTTGAACTTCGACGCTCTGTGTTTAACACATTTCTCATATCTGCTTTACTGTAAGGTAAGTTCTCATGCCCTCCGTTTTCAACAACAGCGAATTAAAATTCTTCGTCACTGGAACACCGGCTCTATCATTCGTCATGATCCTCATCTTGTGGTGCTCTGGCATGTACTTGTAGTTAATCATCAAACGGCTGTTACTTGGACTAAGCGGGTGGTTATGTTTCAGTTTCAGACTCTTGATTTTAAACCTATCCTCCACGTACCTCGCATGAATAAAGACTGGGCACCCAGTTGCTTGGCTTTTTTTATACTTCGTTGCTTTCCCCGCCTTCACACACCCTAATCGAAGTTTCACCATCATGTGGTATTCCGCTTCCTCGTGACCCTTTTTATTCCCGTATCTTCCCTTGTACTCCTCGAACAACTTGGAGTTGCGAGTATGCCACTGAAAACCAGTCTGATATGCGTATTTATGACACCATTTTGCAAAGTCTTCTGCATCGTCAAAGCACATTCCCATTCTGGGATGTGGCAAAACACCATCGGAGGGGTCACTTGTGCCGACGACCTCTTCGTTGACAGCATTTTCCTCGTTCAAATCCACACCTTCGTTTAGGACATATACCTCGTTCAAATCTAAACCTTCGTTTAGGTCCAAGTCCATTGAAGCGAAATCTGCGAAGGATTTGAAACAAATATATCTATGGTCAAATTTTACAATAAGCTACATGCACCCTATCAAATGACATGAAAGCACAGTCCAAATAACGAATTGCACACTGTCACGAAAATGCAACTCCAACAAATGATCCAAGTGCAAATTGTCCAAATAACGAATTGCACACTATCGAAATAACGAATTGCACACTATTTATAAATGCACTCGTACCGAAATCCTTGATGCATTGTGTTTAATTTTTTGTGTTTGAAAGCTTTTGTTTTCTTGGTGTTGAGATCATCGACAACAAATACATAATGACAGTATGTATGTTTGAGTATGACAGGATATATATTGTAACATGTCTAGACATCCTCCATCAGCATAAAGGGATGCACACTGTCGCAAATAACGATTTGCACACTATCTGTTTGCTAAATAAAGAATATATAATGTTGCATGTATAGACATCCTCCCAACTTTTCTACTTAAAAAAAAGACATCCTCCAACAACATAACGGGATGCACACTGTCGTAAATAACGAATTGCACACTATTTATTTTCTAACTAAACAATATATAATGTACCATGTCTAGACATCCTCCAACAACATACCGGGATGCACACTGTCGCCAATAACGAATTGCACACTATCAGTTTGCTAGATAAACACCTTCAAATCCAACAACCAAACAATCGATTCTAGGTCAATTTCAATTCCGATATGCACGCTATCAGTTTGCTAAACAAAGACCTTCAAATTCAGCAACAAAACAATCCATTCCATGTCAATTTGATTTTCGAAAAAAAGTTTCCTAAACTCCGTCAATTCGATTTAACTCACCTTTTCCGTTACCGTCCAATCACCGTAGGTAAAGGTCTGTCCCACGTCAGCCGCCGGATCACACGCTCAGAGATGGAACAAACATCGGTCGGAAATTATTTTGCCACCGGAGAAGGAATCGGACTATCGAAAAACTGAACCAATTTAGGTAAAGGTCTGCCCCGCGTTATCCGTCGAATCACTCGCTCGGAGATGGAACAAACATCGGTCGAAAATTATTTTACCACCGGAGAAGGAATCGGACTATCGAATTCATTCAGAAATTACTTTCCAACTCGGGTAAAAAAAGAGTAAAAACCCCATGAACAGTTTTGCCGCTTATTTGCCTATTATCCCGCTCAAACGCATAAAGTCCCGCCTACCCCCCACCAATCTCCCTCCTCTTTTCTTTTCCTATTTTTTTCATTTTTCTAAAATAAATTTAGATATAAAGTACAATATTACACGTGTCACAACAAGAGGCCCCGGTGTAAGATATTCGGCTTACACCCGGTGTAAGCCTACATTTTTTCCCCTCTTTATCTCATGCACACCATTAGAGCAAACCATTAGAGCATGTGCAACATCTTAATCCTCTCTCATATTTTTCTCTCCTTTTCTTTTGATATTTCATTTTCTCTATAAGACACGTTATTTTTCACTTTTTCTTTCATCCTTTTCTTCTTCTTTCCCCATGTCCCGCCATAACAAAGAATACCGCCTTTCACTTCCTCTCACCTACTTTCTACATATTTTATACTCCCTCCGTTTTAATATAGATGTTCTTAGACAAATTTGCACATATATTAAGGAAAAAAATTTCTCCCAAAATTATCCCTATTAAAAGGTACTTTATAATCCTAAAAGTTGCTTTAGAAAAAGTGTATATAATTAATGTTGTGTAATTATTAGGAGGATAAGTGAAAAAATTTCTTATATGAACAACTATTATGAAACAAGAAAAATAGCCTATATGAACAACTATTGTGAAACGGAGGGAGTATCATTCAATATTTTTTACAAAGTTAATTAATCAAATAAATTATATTTACTCAAATAATTTGAATTTAAGATACTGTAAATTATTTACTATTTAAAAAATTTGACCCGACTAGAAAAACCGACAGACCTGCCCGAAGTTTTTTGGGCTGAAACCCGACCCGAAAATCAATGGGTCAAGAGTAACCCGAACCGATCGATCCGGAAAAAAACTGGGTTGGGTCACCAACCCGTTGGATTGACCCGGTCACCAACCTTATCTTAATAAATATAAAGATTGACAAATTGATGATCATAACCCGTTGGATCAATCCGAACCCGTACCAAACCCGTAACAACCTGGTCCAAAGCATTTATTCCTCTATCTGGAAGGAGGTTTACTCCCATACCTCTTTAAAAGGAGATTTCCCTTTCAATTCTTACAACCAAGAGGAGCTCCTCTTTGAGAAAAGAGAGTGCAAATGGAAAGTTGATTCCTCTTAGTTGCGCATGCTCTTAGAGCATCTACAAAAATACTCTCTCTAAATATCATAACTAGTTTTTTTAAATTTTCTTTCTTCTATCAAATTTTAATCTCATAATTATAATATTCAATTAAAATTCTTATATCTACATCACTCATATTATTATTTTGTATTAATAAATATAATATAGTTAATATGGATGTTAATAGATAGATAAAATTATATTATATAATTTTATAATTAAATTATTCCTATTTTATAAGTTATTAGAAGTTGAATATATGATATAACTTTTAATTTTTTTTAATTGGGCAACATGTTAAAAATGGAAAGGAAGAAAATAGTGATATTGTGTCACATAAAGTTCTTGCAGTTGATACTCAAATTCTTGAACAACTCCCTCCATTTCGGAGGATGATTCCGTGACACACAGTGTCATGACACACTATTAAAATAATAATAAAGCTATACACAAGTGGGCCCGCATTTAATTCTTGTAATAAAGTTTAATTTTTTATTAATTCTGATTTGTATCCGAACCTAGGATTGGATGGACCCACAATTTTAGGTTTAGAGTTAGGATTAAATGGGCTGCTAAAGTGGGCCAAAAAATCATACTACATTTTTAGCCCAATTCTCATGAATCAAGATTAACCCACTATCTTTTGACCAAAAAAAGATTAACCCACCATCTAACATAAAGCCCAATCTAATATAACTTCAAGTTGGCATATTTTTATCCGATCTCATTATATGTTAGAGAGATTTGAAGACTTTCTGCTCTTTCACGTACGTGACTGTTCATCTTCCATTGACGACGTTTCACTTAAAGAACTTGAAGAAAGCATTGAGGTTGGTAATTCGAATTCGTGTGTGTTGCTAATTTAATGTGTCTTGTAATTTTTAATGCTTGAGAACATCGATCTTTAACGTCTTGTATTTTGCTGATTTAATGTGTCGGTTGACCTTAAGTCTTGCTTTACTGTTTTATTGCACTCCACAAAATTTATTGATGTCTATGGTAATGATATGAAATATGCAGGATTTAATGGATGCAAAGAGAAGGTTATTTGATTTAAATACCGATTTTGTGGAGGGTTACAATGAAGATGATTTTCCATTGATGGAATTAGACGACAATGATGCTTCAAGTCAAGAGGATGTGGAAGATCTAGATGAAAGAATCAATGATGATGTTGTGGACCTAACTCTTGAGAATGGTGATGCTGATGTGGGTGGAGCTCTTGAAAATGTGGTTGGAGAACAAGATGTTGAAGCCGAGAATGTCACTTAGCCTTGTTCTGAGATGACTTTCGACTCTTGTGAAATGCTAGTTCGATTTATGCATGACTATACCAAGTCGAAGGGATTCCAAATACGGATTAGGAATTCTTCTTATAGTAAAGATGCAGCCCAGGTAGAGAGTATCACAGATCAGTATGCTAAATATATACGGTTGATGATGGTATGTTCTAAAGAAGGTGAGTGTCAAGCGACATCTAAAAATCCTGCAAAGGTTGTAGCTAGCACTTGATGCAGTTGCCCATTTAAGGTTAATGCATGTGCTTGTAGTGATAGAATCTCGTGGAGAATTAGCTCCCTATAACTTGAGCACAACCATGAATGTAACCCAGAAAACTCAATTTTCATGCCTCGGTATAGACACATAAGTGGAGGGAATATGATTATATTGTTGGATAATGACAGGGCTGGTGTTCCGATGGCTAAGAACTACAACTCCTTTGTGGCCAGATATGGGGGTCATAACAAAGTCCCCTTTTATGACAGAGATTGTAGGAATGCAATCAGTTCGGAACGAAGATTGAAACTTGGGAAGGGAGATTTTGCTACAATGAGAGATTACTTTGAAACCATGATGACAAACTCCTCAAACTTCTTTTACAATTTTGATACAACGGATAATGGTGTATTGAAGAATGTTTTTTGGGTTGATGGACGTGCTAGGGCAGCTTATAAAGACTTTGGGGACGTCATATCCTTCGACGCCACATATGTCAAAAATATATACAAAAAGCCGTTTGCTCCGTTCATAGGAGTTAATCACCATGGCCAATCAATTGTGCTAGGGGCTGCATTGTTGGGGAGTGAAGATGCCGAGAATTACATTTGGTTGTTTAAAACTTAGCTCAAAAGCATGAATAACAAACCACCGAAGGGCATTGTTAGGGTGTTTACCTTTGACAGTATCCTATAATTACCTTTGACAGATTGGTTTGTTGCAAAAATCTGATCATTCAAACTAACTATTTTTTCCTATTGTTTTTCTTGAAGAAAATGCCATTGTGGGGGTGTTTCCCAATACAAGACATAGATGGTGCTTGTTGCATGTCATGAGGAATGCTAAGAAGCACTTGGAGAAAATAAAAGATGTCGGTGGATGGACTCACATTGCAAGTGGATTGCATAAGGTATTGCATTTCTCATACACTGTGGCCGAATTTGAGGCAAAATGGGCAGAATGGGTTTTTGAATTTAGACTCGAAAGGAGTAATTGGTGCAAGATCATGTTCGATAATAGGAAAAAATGGGCTCCAATTTACTTTAAAAATGATTTTTGGGTTGGAATGTCGACTACCCAAAGGAGTGAGGGCCTAAATTATTTTTTCAAAGGGTTTGTTAATGGTAACACATCCCTACAAGAGTTTGTGAAGCAATATGAAATGGCAATGGGCAAGCGTGCCATGGCTGAGGATAAGGCATCCTTTGATTCCATACACAAGCCACTACATTATTGTATTGATCATGAATTTGAGAGTGTCTTCCAAAAGGTGTATACCACGACAAAGTTACAAGAATTTTCAAGACGAAGTGAGAAAGATTACACATGCAATAAAGGAGGGCTTGAAAGAGGTTGGTAAAATCAAATTGTATGACATTATGGTCCGATGGTGGGCGGGTAATGATCCCAAATGTAGGATATTTAAGGTGTCTTATGATCCCGACACACGTGACGTCAAGTGTGATTGCAAAAAGTTTGAGTTCACGGGAATTATGTGCTCCCACACGCTTGTCGTATACATAGTGGAGGAAGTAAGGTTTGTTCCTAAAAAGTATGTACTCGATCGGTGGAGGAAGGACTTGCCAAGGCAGCACTTGAAGATACCGGTTCCCTACTATTCTTTGGACTCGATGAAGCCGAAAGAGATGGAAAGGTATGAGTCCATGAAGTCTGATTTAGAGGGCATTGCCACTCTCTCAATAACGAATGATCAACGGTGTTCTATTGTAACGAGAGCTCTAGCGGAAATGAAAGGCAAAGTTCATCGTGCTTGTAACCGTTTAGGACTACCTTATGAGCCCATTGGCAACATTGGGGAAAAGTACCGTAAACACCGTGCTATCGATGATCATACTATGATTGAGGCTAGCAGCTCGGGCAATGTGGAGGAGGTTGTGCGTGATCCTATTGATATAAGGGGAAAGGGTCGATTGGCATCTAGGCGAAAGGGGTTTGGAAATGACACACCTCAATATTGGAATCGTGGCAAAGGAACTCAACAACAACAAGTCCAACTCACCCACCCAATATTAGTAAGGGCTGGTTTACTTATAATTTGCTCCATATTTGTCTACTTACAACTGCCAACATATCTTACTTATAATTCACTTCTAATAGTTGTCTTATTCTCATGGTAGGTTCCAACACAACACTTGCCACCATTTCAAATTATCCATCAAGGCTCCAATCTTGCTCCTGGTGCATTTTATTATACATATGGCCAACATCAATAGAGATGGTTTTCAAGATTTCCATTCCAAGTTTTATTTTAGTGGATTGGATATTTTGGTTTAGGGTCTAGCTATTGGGGTATATGTTATTGCTGCAAACACTAAGTCAGCCATGTGTTTCATTTGGATTATCAAAGCTTGGATTAAAATTGGCATGTTGCATTTGGGTTCAAGCCACCAACAAATATAGTATATCTGTTTTGTTTGATATGAAGCATTTGTTGAGTATCGGATGATGTGGTTGTTTTATAGCCCAACAAGATACTAGTTCATTTATGTTATGAAAGCTTTTGAATCGCAAAAGCCCAATATACTTTCATATGATCGACTTCATAAAAAAAATGACCAAGGAAAAAACGTTTACATCAAAAGAAACGATACAATATCGTAATGAACGGGACTAACAACAAACGTTTAGCGAAATTGTTTAGGGTACACAAAAATGACCAACATTCATACAACAATTCATAGTACTTATTAGTGTAACACAATGACCACTAGTATGACGTACATTACAACCGCAACTTTGGCGAGACAATGTAAAAATAAGATGATCTCTTTAACGTCATTCTTCAATTCTTCTATATCATCTCTAGAAGCAATTTGGGTTTGAGAGGTACGTGAAACCTGACCGTCGAATACCCCATTGGAATCATCATACCATTGGAAAAAATTGCAGTGGTCACATTTGTAGAAGAATCTGTTAGGGTTTCTTGGTGACCCTGAAACCCTAAGCGAAGCAATTGATGGTGGATGGCATCTACAATACACATGGGTTTCTCTTAGGGGAGATCTCGTACTTGATGAGGAACCATGAAGATCCATGTCTTTTACTGAAATCAAAATCAACCAAGCAACCAAAAAAAACAATATTATTGCACCACAATATACAAAAAGCTCAAAAGATACAAAAAATCTATAGATCTGATGGGAGGCTCAAAAGGACTTAATCTAAGTTCATGCAACAAAATGGAGCAACTACAATCATGAAAAAACCACATGCAATCAACATTCCAAGAAAAAACACACAACAATTTTAGGGTTAGGGTTTAGGGTTTTGATAGGAAGATAAAGCCCGATTGAAATATTGCGAGTACAAACAAGTTTTAGGGTTGCTCTGATATCACTCAAATAACTTACCTGCAGTCGGAGAAGGGTAATCGGAGAAATGTAGTCGGAGAAGGTTAGTCGGAGGAGAAACAATCTATTGTTACTGCATCCACGAAAACATAAACCCCATCCACCCCAATTTTCAAAAGAAAACTCCCATAATTACCCAGGGTTAGCACGCGTCTTGAATCCACCAACCCCATCAGTGCTCTCTTTTTTAGAACGCCTTGAGAAAACCAAACCCAATCAAAGGGCGCCGTTCCACCGTTTTTTTTTTGCAGACGGAACCCTAGACCCATCATTGCAGCCTGTAGGAGAATTGCAAGAGACGATGTTTTTTTTTGGTAGAACAAGAGACGATTAAGAATAAGCAAGCGTTATTTGCTTTCATATTACATTATTTCCTAAAGTTTAGGGTTTATTTTATATGTAAATAAATACTATACGTTTATTTTATATGTAAATAAAGAGATTCAAAACGTTTAGGTTATGGTTCATCACTTTAGGGTATCTATTTGTAATTGAAAAAAAAAGCTATAATCATACAAAATGTTTATTTTAAATGTAAATAAATACTATAGGGTTTTGTGAGAAAATATATAACTATTCAAACATTTAGGATATAATGTATATACTATAGGTTTTGTGAGAAAATAAATAACTATCCTATATTGTAAAAACATGGATAAATAGCATAAAAAAATAATCTAATGATCTTCCTATCTATCATATCCAAAAATAAAAGATTGTTTAATAATGAAATTTTCTATCCTATATTATAAAAACATTTTTTTTTCTGAAAAATATTATAAAAGCATAGATAAAAATATTATAAAAACATGGATAAGAATTTATCATGTTATTTATATACATTTTTTCCATCATATTATATGAATTGTATTAATTTGTTAATAAGTAGGACCTTATATGGGAAAAATATCAAAAAGGGCACTCCTTGTGATCGCCTCTCACGGTGTGCGAGGGTCAAGAGATACAAATTATAACCCGACCCCGTTGTAGTACGTGGTGGGTGTCGAACACTCGGGAAGTCTACTCGATCGATGTGCCTAGATACTAGGAAGCTAGAAAGGAGAGCATAAAACAAAGGAAAATAAAGAAAACAGTCGGGACCGACACTGAGGTCACGTCGGGCCCGAGGTTGGCGACAAGAGGAAGTCGGGACCGACACTGGGTAATTCGGGCCCGAGGTAGCTGGGGATGTCGAACTCAAAGATTTTAAAAGTAGATCTTGGGCTTTTGGGTTCCTTCCCTAGTAGATTAAGGCTTTTCCACCCCAATTCAGGCAATGAGTGATGATCGGACTAGGATCGAGTGCTTTCGCCCTCGTTCCAACCACATCTACACCTCGATCCATGGGGAAATCCCCTTCGAAGCAAGGTCTTGAGATTGACACATGTTCACTTTCGCTACTTTGACAATCTCAAGCCTTGATTCCCGACTTTCGCAAGGAATTGTAGCTCGATGTAGAGTGGGTTCCTTAGATCAAACACTCAAGGCTATGGAATTGGGGTTTCTAGCCTAAACCTAGCTAGGGTTTTCCCCCATAACCCAAGATCAAGGAGATCTACTCCATGTGACAAGCAAAGAAAGCAATCAAATCAAAAGAGAAAGCAATCATCATAATCAATCTCAAAACAAAGCAAGGGTTCATTCAAATCCAAAGCAATCCACAAATTCAATTCAAGGGTTTTCAAATCCACAAGATCAAAGCAAATCAAAGCTAAACAATCAACAAAACCTCTCAAGTCTTCCTCCTCCTTGGCCGATTCTCTCTCTCTTCCTCCTCTTCTCCTTCCTCCTTGCTCTCCAACTATCCTCTTGGCTCCCTTGGAACCCCCCTTTTGTGTGTGAGGGAACCCCCCTTTTGTGTGTGTGAGGGAACCCCCCTTTTGTGTGTGTGAGGGAACCCCTTCTTAGAAGACAAGAGGGCCTTTTATGGATTAAATGAGGGGCAAAAGTGGAAGTTCACAAATTCGTGCCTTGGAGCCCAAGTAGTCCGGTGACCGACTCGGCCCGACACGGAGGAACCTCGGGCCCGAGGTACTGTGCAACTCGGTCCGAGGTTGGAAACTTCAAAGTCGGGCCCGACGTTGTTGCATCTCGGTCCTGACCTCGTTCCACCTTCTTCTTAGTTGGCTTCTCTTGTTCTTCTTCATGGCTTGCTTCTCTCTTTCCCGCTTTAACTCGGCCTTTGCTCCATGTCTCGACCCTCCTTCAAATCCATCCTTGATTCATGCCAAATTACCTACAAAACACATAAAAGGTGCGTAGTCTCCGAATCTCATAGAAATACGGGAACTAAGCTAAAAAGGAACAAAGCGCACAAGAAAAGGGGAAAAAGAAACATATTTACAAAGGAAATCACATATGAAAACACCACCAAATAGAGAGACATCAAAATACCCCATACTTAAACTTGCTTGTCCTCAAGCAATAACAATGTAAGCAAGACCGAAACATAATCTTCAAGTAAAGCCTCGTATGAAAACACGTTTTAAGCACAAGTGATCGATATTCAAGCAAGATTACATCATCACACGTGATTAAGTGTTCCAAGGAATAAAGTCAATGCAACTAAGCCTCACTTTAGGGATATGTGAATGTGTATCACTCATCATGTGTTTGGGTTTAGCAATGAACACTCAAGCTCAAAAATCATGCAAGTAAGGACTTTACTATTGAAGCTAATATCACCAATTCCTCCACCTAGAGATGCCTAATGCAAAGTACACAAAGAATTTCGAACTTGGCTCAATGGAGGTCCTCAAAGAGGTTCCATTCGGACGGGTTGTAATGGGGCTTTTGGTATTTCTCAAGGTGGGAATTATTTGGTCTTGTGGTGCTTATAATAGGGATTGAACAAACTAAACTCTCACCAATTTCACCAAATCCCACAATTACTTTCACACTCACCAAAAAGACTTAACATTTTCCTTCCAACCCGAAATTTCACTTATCATTCCACTTCATCTTTGCTCTTATGCTTTTTGTTGGATTTTCAACACTTTCTACATTTGGACCGACTTTCTTATGACATCGGGCCCGATGTTGCTTGTAACTCGGTCGGACCATTTTCTTCACTTAAGCTCTTTGCTTTATTCCACTTTACATTTCCAACATTTTCTTTCTTTCTTTTCTTTCTTTTTTTTATTTTTGTATAACAAAGATGCACTACCCACATGATTCATAACACCATTCCTTGCCCTTAAACCCAAGAGAATCTCAACTCTTCAAATACAATCCAAACCTCTCTTCTAAAGTCCAATCCCATAAGGGTCAAGTCATATAAGGCTAGGAATAATATTTTTGAGGAGTTTCAAACAAAGGCTTAGGCTAGAACGGGGCTACAATCAAAGGATTAACTTCATGGTAGGATATGGAACATTTATGTGACTAGAAGAATAAAGTTCAAAATCAATGTGACCATGCTAGGACAATTCTCATGACGGTCTTGGAAAATAGATAAACACCGCAATAGCAAGTTTTACTAAGCATGAATGAGCTAAACACACAAGAAGAATGAGGGATATGCAAATATGATCAAGCATCCCTAAAATGGCCAAAAATCAATCTCACAAGGGTCACTCATACTTAGTTGCATAAGAACTCATCCTAGAACTCACATGCTCAATAAAACAAGCAAGATATCATGATCACATCAAAAGCAACATCATTTAAGAGGCTAAACTATCCAAAAATATGCAAAGGAATTTACATGCTCACATCATCATTAGCTTTTATTTTGGCAATCTAAGATGGGAATTTCTAGTCCAAAACCTACAAAACACAAAATCTTTTTGTTGTTTTTAACACAATTTTTCAATTTTTTATGGATTTTTTTGCAAAAAAAATTTCTCTAAAACCAAAGACTCAAACATTCCAAACACAAACTAGAAACACTAACTAAATATCCTCAAAATAATAAACAAACATAAACAAGTGAAATCATGAACACACTTACCCCCACCCCATACTTAAAATTTTTGATGTCCCCATCAAACAAGGAAATCAAAACTTAAAAGCAAGAGAGAAGAGTATGAAAAGCTCACAATTTCTTATTCTTCAATGGCATGTATGGGATCACTCGAAGGGGTTGTCACGTCTACGTCCTCTTTGGAGCCTTGCTTGCCGCTCCCTCTCGTACACTTGCTCTTGGTAGAAGTCTTGTGGTGGTGGTTGGAGTTGAGGCTCCGGGCGTGTCCATTGGTCCTCACGGGAAGGGAAGTTCCCGCTCATCCATGTATTGTAGCTATCTTGGACTCGCCACCTTTGGTCTTCCACCTCTCTAAGCTCCTCTACCTCTCGCCTAGTGTAGCCGAGGGACCGGTTCATCTCTTGTTGGCTAGCTTGGAAAGAACTTTGTTGTTGAAGCATTTGTTGTTGTTGTTGATACATTTGTTGTTGTTGGAGATTCACATGATGGACCTCTTGGAGAACATTTTCTTGTTGAAGTTGGAGATGAGCCATTTGGTTGGCTAAGAAGGACATGTCCACCGATTGTTGTTGCTCGGGAAACACCATTCCCGGACCGTACCATTGGGCATAGCCTTCATAACCGCCACCTTGGAATTGCTCTCGCCTTGCACCGCTCCCTTATCCACGTTCATAATGCCTCGGGACCTCACCACCATGGAATGAACTGGACCGACGTTGGGAAAGTCGGGCCCGACTTGGGGTGTACCTCGGTCCTCTAGTGTTGGAGCTTGGTGCGTGGCTCGGAGGTTGGCCATCAAACCTTGGAAGCGCTCATCTTCTTCACTTTTCCCTTGATCGACATCCATGTCCTCCCCACGAGGTGCAAACACGAAGTTGTCTTGGTCGGAATCCGGTGTAGATGGAGGAGAGGTAAACCGAATGTGTTGAGATTGTTGTCGCCGCCCTTCTCTTGCACCTTGTGGGTCGCCAAATGAGTGTGGCTTGCCGGCCCACACTTGGTACCAATTTTGATACCGAGAAAGATCATAGAGGTTGTGCACTAACCGGATCGACACACCATCATAGTTTGAATGAGGGGCCAAGGAAATCATGTAAAGCTTCTCCTTGATGATGTTGGCTTTCTTGAAATACTTCATGTTCATGAACTCAACACCATTCGGGGCCGGGGAATACTTGTCAAGATCAACTCCTAGACGCATGGCGAGCCTTGATATCATCCCGCCGAAGTAGATCCAAGAGGAACTTTGGAAGTCCCGCACCATCTTGACCCACTCCCATGCAAGGTTCATGGGCTTCTCGGTGTTGAAGAGCATCTCATGGAGTAACATGATCTCCTCCTTCATCGGCTTGCTCAACTCATGACGAGCATAGATTGCACACCCCAAGACTCGCACCATGACCCGAAAAAGAGGGCTAGCAATCTTGGTTGTGGAGGCGCCCTTTTCCATCTCACTCTTCCCGGCCACATGACGCCATACTTGGTTCACCTTCTCATTGTTAACGCCGGCCTCTTCTCTTGGGCATGGGAACCCGAAGTAGGTAGCCAAATCCCTAATAGTGAGATTGTGGTCCTCGTTGCCCAATCGGAAAGTGATCCCCCCTTCTTCATCCTCCACATTATCATAAGTGCACTCGAATGTGGCCATAAATTCCGAAGTGAGGGCGGGGTAGTGAGTGTTGTTCCACCTTAGCATTCCATTAAGACCGATGTGGGAGTAGCATCTTGGTAGGGCTTGATCCATGTCCATCTTCCTCACGGCTTCCCAATCAAGCCACCTCGTGTGGTGCTCAAGCGCCATATATCTTTCATAATTCTCCACTTGCTCATCATCCTCCAAATAGACATCATCCAACTTTGGCTCTTTCCTCGTCTTCTTGGACTTCTTCCTTGGCCTTTCCATATGAGAGGATGAAACTCTTGTCTCCATTGTACCTACACACATCCAAACAAAAGGATCCAAGATAAACTCCATACAACCCAACAAAAGCATTCATCAACACACAACAACATCCCAACACAAAGGGAACCCCATACTTAGTCTCTAGACTCACATGCATCTCAATTCAACATAAATCATCATGGATATCTTCTAACAATAGCTAAGCAAATGATCATTCTACATCATGATTAGACTATAGCCAACAATTAAACACATGAATCCACATGATATCACAAGAAGAGAGCAAAAACAACTAGGATCGATTTTCAACCCATGTCGGGCCCGACTTTCTCAACCTCGGTCCGACATGTTGGACCGACTTCCACAACTCGGGCCCGACGCTCTTGGGCACGTCGATCTCGACCTAGTTCATGCTTCGACTACTAACCTCAAATCAACCCAAATCACTCTATCATGCACTTAAATTTCAAATTCAACCATCAAACATCCCTAATCGAAGTTCTAAATGGATCTAAGCATGCATAAACAACTTTAAAGCTCAATTTCACAAATCATGCAAATCCACCATTGATGCTAAAGCTCAAGCTCTCAATCAAACATGGCATTACTCAATCTATGCAATGAAAGCACAAAATTTTCAAAGAGATAAGTAGAGATCGAGTAACACATACCGGATTCGAAGAGTAATTGAACTTTTGAACAAATAAGCAACTTAGAACTCAAATTTCCTAGATCTAGATCTAGATGGGGGACGAAGGACTATATTGAACTCGAGATTTCTACTTGGATTCGGGTTTGGGAGGCCTTTTTGTGGTTGGAAAGAGATGAAGTGGGGATGGATGTGGATCGAGTATGGTGAGGGTAGGGGCGGCCGAGTTTGAGAGTTTTTGAGGGAGAGGGGTTGTATTTTGGGAATGGTAGTTGATGATGAAGATGATAGGTAGGTGGGGGTTGGTATTTAATGGGGGAAAGGGACAAATTAGGTCAAGGGCAAAATTGGCATTCCAACTAGTCGGATCAAGTTGGACCGACTTCATGGACCGACGTCCCTATGTCGGGCCCGACTTACCTGGGCTCGATGTGGGAGTATTCGGGTTACCAATTTTTACTCCATCCTCATGCAACTTCTTTCCCATATTTCCATTTAAATATTTCCCCTCAAATCCTACACAACTTTGGAGGATGCACAACACCATAAATCCACAAAACACTAGATAAGGATTGGTTAGAGAAAAGCTAAGCTAAACTAAGAAATTCAAACTAAAATTACGAAAAGAAAGCTACTAGCTCGGGTTGCCTCCCGAGAAGCACTCGTTTAGAGTCACTAGCTTGACTTCCTAACCTCAACCTTATGGCGGGTGAAACACGGTGAATTGCTCGCCATTGTTATGCTCATTCCCATTGCCTTCATACCCATAAAACCACCAACGATGGTCCACATAAGCATGGCTCTCCGATCTCGGGCCTATCTCATCATACTCCTCCAACGGATGAGACTTCTCCTCCTTGCTTGCTCTATCATGTTTTCCTTGCCCTACACCATAGTCATCCAAAGTATTCCTAGGAGATTCTACTAATTCACCTTTTAAATCACTAAGGCATATATAGGAGTCTCCTAGGTCATCATCCAAATCACTCAAGCAAATATAGGAATCAAAATTTTGGGAAGAATTGTGATCTTCACCAACATTAAAAGGATATGAGTAAGGATACTTTTCATCTCCTCTTGAGCTAGCATTGTTCCTTGACTCATCATGATCCCTAAGTTGCTCCAACAACTCCCTCACTTGTGTTTGTTCATTGAAGCTCTCATCACCCCCTAAAGCAACAACCTCCCTAGCAACTTCCACTTCTTCATGTTCTCTCTTGGCACTCTCTTCAAGCTTAAGAATGGCCAAGGCGTCCGGCTCATTCAAAGCTTTGTTGAAGTGGAAATCTACCTTCTCTTCCCCAATCTCAAAGGAGACCTTCCCGTTCTTGACATCGAACCTTGCCCCCGCCGTAGCTAAGAATGGTCTCCCTAAGATTATTGGAACCAAGGGATCCTCATGCATGTCCAAGATCACGAAATCATCGGGGACAAAGTACTTTCCAACCCTCACCGGAACGTCATCCAATATTCCTTTGGCCTTGATGATGGAACCGTCGGCCATGGTTAGGGACATATCGGCCTGCTCCATTTCACCCAAATTTGCTCTTCGCCAAATGCTAGCGGGCATCACCGAAACACTTGCCCCAAGGTCACATAAAGCTTGGAAATTTTGAGACCCCACACCAATGGTTATAGCAAAACGACCGGGATCTCCTAGCTTTTGTGGTAACTCCAAGGTCTTGACTTCATCTTGCATTTCCACTATGGACCTCTTCTTGCTCAAAATCTCCCTTAAAAACTTGGCATAAGATGGCATCTCACTCAATGCGTCGGTGAACGGGATGGAGATGTTCAAGCCTTGCAAGAGTTTGAGAAAACTCTTGAACTTGTTCTCAACAACATCTTTCGGCTTCTTCGAGGGATATGGGAGAATTGTTGCACCTTGAATCTTGCTCGGATCAACCTCTTTGGACTTCCCTACTTCAATTTCAACATTTTCTGAATGGACCGACTTGGGCACCATGTCGGGCCCGATGTTGTGAATCTCGGTCCTGGACTGAGGGGTTGGATCGAGGTCTGTGTACGTCGGTCCCGAGTTGCTCTCGACCTCGGTCCGGGGTGAAGGAGTCGATCTTCTTGTTGGGTCGACTTCGGGGAACGTCGGACCCAACTTGCTGGGTAAGTTGGTCCGACTCTCTTCATTCTTCTTAGGCACGTGTGGCTCGGGTAGGTTTCGGCCACTTCTCAATCCAATTGCCCGGACTTCATTTTGATTGTTTTGAGCTCGAGGATTCTCCTCGGGTCGGCCCGGAAGTCTCCCATTCTCTCTCGGGGCTTGAGTCGCAATTTGGGCAAATTGATTGTCGACTTGCCTCCTCCATGCACCAAACTCATTGAATTGGGTCCTCATCTCCTTGAACCCATCTCTCATCTCTTGAGCAAATGTTTGTAACTCATTGAATCCCGGTGGTCTATATGGTGGTGGTGGCGCCCTTGGCTCGTTTTGGTTGAAATTGTTGTTGTAGCCTTGAGCTTGACCGTTGTTCCACCGGCCATTGCCACCATTGTTGAAGTTGCCTCTTCCACCAAAATTTCCACGAACATAGTTTGCCTCCTCAATTCGCTCGGCCAAGCGCACTTGGCTCTCATTCGGACAAACTTGTGTAGCATGTGCAAAGGATCCACACTCCTCACAAGCTCTAGCATTTTGCTTGTAGTAGTGGACTTGCCTCTTGAGCTTGCTCACTTCACCTTCAAGGAATTGGAGCTTCACATCTCTATCAATGTCTTCTCCCTTTGGATCATATAACTTCCTTGCACCTTCACCTTGAACTTTCACCTCCTTGCTAGCTTGACTCACCCCATACATGGCCTCAATATCGGATAGCTTGTCAAGTAGCTCCCAAGCTTGATCCAGTGTCAAGTCTATGAACCCACAATCGGTGTGGAGATTGAGCTTGTCCTTCGTTACCGGATTGATGCCTTGGAAAAAGATGTCTTGAAGCACATATGGTTGTTGGCCATGAGTAGGACATTGGCGCAACATCTCCTTGAAACGGTCCCATGCTTCGAAGAGAGGCTCATTCGGACCTTGTTGAAAGCTTGCAATCTTCCTTCTTAGCTCGGTTGTCTTTGAGGGAGGGAAGAACTTCATCAAGAAAGCATCATAGAGTGTCTTCCAAGTTATGATTGACCTAGGAGCTTGGCTCTCGAGCCAATGTGTGGCCTTGCCCCCAAGTGACCATTTGAACGCCTTTAGAAGCACATACTCCAATGTCTCCTCGTCGGTAGAGATCGTCTCACACATGTCCACAAAGCGTTTGACGTGCTCTATGGGACACTCATGTGGACGGCCCTCGAATTGATCACGCTTGATGAGGGAGATGAATTGCGTCTTGATCTCAAAATTCTTGGCAACCTCGGGAAGCACAATAGCCGGCTCGGGGACCCTCAACTCCGGATGCATGTATTGGCGTGCATTCCGTGGTAGAGCGTTGAGTTGAGCCTCGGCTCTCATCCGTTGCTCCCGTTCTCTTCATGCCACCTCCTCTTGATTGTCCCTCTCAAGTTGCAATCTAGCCATTTCGGCCCTAAGTTGAGCCAACTCCTCATTAACATGGAGAGCTTGATTCTCCATCCTTTTCCTTCTTCGGGCTTCCTTGAGAATACTTTCCGGATCACTCACAAACTCAAGCTCAAGTGTTCCTCGGGAGGAACGAGCTAGCATACACCTATGAAACAAAAACACAAACCAAAACAAATCAAAAACAAACAAAGGGTTTGGGATATTCCCTCACCCAAATCACTACCAAAACACAAAAAAACTAACCAAATTGGCACTCAATGCACTTAGACTTCCCCGGCAACGGCGCCATTCTTTTGATCGCCTCTCACGGTGTGCGAGGGTCAAGAGATACAAATTATAACCCGACCCCGTTGTAGTACGTGGTGGGTGTCGAACACTCGGGAAGTCTACTCGATCGATGTGCCTAGATACTAGGAAGCTAGAAAGGAGAGCATAAAACAAAGGAAAATAAAGAAAACAGTCGGGACCGACACTGAGGTCACGTCGGGCCCGAGGTTGGCGACAAGAGGAAGTCGGGACCGACACTGGGTAATTCGGGCCCGAGGTAGCTGGGGATGTCGAACTCAAAGATTTTAAAAGTAGATCTTGGGCTTTTGGGTTCCTTCCCTAGTAGATTAAGTGATGTGATCAAGCCCACCTGAACCCACCTTCCCGGCCTGCCTCGAGTCGGCGTTCTGACCAGTGGGCCAGCCTCTAGTCTGCCTCGGCCGACGATCTAACTAGTGGCGCTCAATCACATGTCATGGGCTGCAGCCCATGCACCCCAACCTGCAGGAGGTTTCACACCTTTTATCCTGCAGGATGATGGAGGGGGGATTTGATCCCCTGACCTCCCTTTATCAAGGTGGGATCCTTCACCTTGACAACCAACTCTACTGCAGTGGAATTGGTTGTCAAGGTGAAGGATCCCACCTTGATAAAGGGAGGTCAGGGGATCAAATCCCCCCTCCAACATCCTGCAGGATAAAAGGTGTGAAACCTCCTGCAGGTTGGGGTGCATGGGCTGCAGCCCATGACATGTGATTGAGCGCCACTTGATGAAAGGATCGATGGAGGGAATGATGGTGCAAAGAGATCGCCACGAGAATCCAAGGAATTCCGACAACAAACACCACGCAACTAACCCGTCTTCAACTGGATGGATCTTCCTCCTCCGAACTCTGATTTGAGTGATTTCAATTCGGGAAGTTAGATCTCTGAGTCTAGTTTAATCCCTCAAAATATGAGAGAAAGATGATGAGTGGATTGAAAGTTATGTCGAATTTACTAAGATGGTGCAGAAACCTCCGAGATGGATGATGGTTCGAAAATGGAGAGAACAAGGGGATATGGATGCTTGATAACTTGGATATGACTCACCAAGCTCTCAAACAAACTATGATGCTCTAATTGTCGGATATGACTCACCAACAATTGAACAACGAGAATTGAACGAAACAAAACAAGAACTTTGAATTGAAAATGCAAGGAAAAGAGAAGCAAATTTCGTCCAAGTCTCTCGAAGGGAGAAAGGAGGCCAAAAATGGGCCTTATAACCCTAATGCCACGCCTCTCTCAACTCAGCCACCCTCACTTCTCTCTAATTACATAAAACACCCTTAAATTTCAAGAAATTCAACTAAAAACCCTTAACAAAACATAATTCAAGTTTTAGCACTAGTCGAACCAATAGTCACAAGAACACTCCAACCTTCACCGTCATTAGCCATCGGAAACTTATGAGCCATGAGCTCCTCCTTGATTTTGTCTAGTATAGACTTAGCTAGGGCTCGTGTGATGCGCCCAAGATAGGGTATGGCTCCTTGTCTCGGCTTCATAGCGCCTCGAACATCGTCTTTGGTTGCTTGTCCAAGTATTGGCTCCCCTTTATCGTGCAGATTGGGCTTGTCTTTAGGGATGGAATCTTCACTCAAATCATGGGGACATGACTCGGTAGATGGAATCACATCATCATCCTCCCCTTCAAAAAGATTCGTCCTCGAATCTATCAAGCCTTGTGAGCTCAACAAAGAAGGTAGGGCTTCTAGCTCTCTTGGTGTGGCATTCTCCATGACAAAGACATCCTTCTTGGCCTCCACAAGAAAAGGAATGTAATCACCTCTTTGAGTGACTAAAACAGCCTCGTCCTCTTCATGGAGCAAGAAGGGCAAACATGAAGGAATCTTAGGAAATGCATCCATCCATGGTGTAGCCAACGAGTTCATGGAGCTAGGAGTGATGGTAGGACGATGCTTGATTTTAGGAGACAATTCCACAACTTCCTCCTCTTCTTGCAATATGTGCATCATTTCTATTGGACAATTGATGGTAATGAGTTGTTCCAATCCATGGAAAGGAGTCTCTCTTTTTGGTTGTTCTATGTCACACATCACTCTTTGTTGGAAGAAATTCTCCTCCCCTTTACAAGGGGTCGTCCTCGAACCTTGATCCTCTTCTCGTATATCCTTGATCTTCACCACTTGAGGCACTTGTGTCCTCTCGTCCAGCCCCAGGATTTGGCGCTCCAAGGCATCCATGCGTGTCGCCAAAGCTTCCACAGATTGTTGCATGGATTGTTGAAAAGTTTGTATCATGGCAGCCACCGAACTAGTGGACGTCTCCTCAACTTGTTCCTTATTCTTGTCATCACCTACACTTGTCATCGTAAAAACAAGGCAAAGATCAAGGTATAGAGGTCACATGAATTAATCACCAAGACTTGTCCGAGATGAAAATCCGACAAGTTGCAAGTAGGAGATGACCAACAAAATGGAACAAGAAAAGCTCAAACACAACAACACAAGATGTCTCGTCTTGGTGTCGTTCCCGTATCCTAGCACCGTACCCAACAACAAGCATGTAATGATAAAAAGGGGTCAAAAGAAAGCTAGATTATGGACTCAATTCCCACGTTTTTACTCAGCCAAATTCAGCAAGACACACTTAAATCAAGCACTAAAGGAAGACATTAATCAAGCAACAAATGCACCCTTTCAACTACCAACTTTTGATAACTCTTTTGAGTGTTCTATTGGAACGTTTTTTTGAGCATGGTTGGCAGCCATGGCTGAACACACACTCAGCCAAGACAACCACAAGATCAAGACAAAGCAACGACCACAACAACACACAACAAGGACACTATGGTCGCACACAACAACACAACGCATCCAATAAAGAGTTCGAACCTAAAACTTGCAACAAGTGGAAATTCAAGGTCGGAACAAGGTTTAGATGGCGATACCTTCGCGTGGCTCTGATACCACTTGATGGCCGGATCTATGGTGTAGATGATGGTGCAAAGAGATCGCCACGAGAATCCAAGGAATTCCGACAACAAACACCACGCAACTGACCCGTCTTCAACTGGATGGATCTTCCTCCTCCGAACTCTGATTTGAGTGATTCCAATTCGGGAAGTTAGATCTCTGAGTCTAGTTTAATCCCTCAAAATATGAGAGAAAGATGATGAGTGGATTGAAAGTTATGTCGAATTTACTGAGATGGTTCAGAAACCTCCGAGATGGATGATGGTTCGAAAATGGAGAGAACAAGGGGATATGGATGCTTGATAACTTGGATATGACTCACCAAGCTCTCAAACAAACTATGATGCTCTAATTGTCGGATATGACTCACCAACAATTGAACAACGAGAATTGAACGAAACAAAACAAGAACTTTGAATTGAAAATGCAAGGAAAAGAGAAGCAAATTTCGTCCAAGTCTCTCGAAGGGAGAAAGGAGGCCAAAAATGGGCCTTATAACCCTAATGCCACGCCTCTCTCAACTCAGCCACCCTCACTTCTCTCTAATTACATAAAACACCCTTAAATTTCAAGAAATTCAACTAAAAACCCTTAACAAAACATAATTCAAGTTTTAGCACTAGTCGAACCAATAGTCACAAGAACACTCCAACCTTCACCGTCATTAGCCATCGGAAACTTATGAGCCATGAGCTCCTCCTTGATTTTGTCTAGTATAGACTTAGCTAGGGCTCATGTGATGCGCCCAAGATAGGGTATGGCTCCTTGTCTCGGCTTCATAGCGCCTCGAACATCGTCTTTGGTTGCTTGTCCAAGTATTGGCTCCCCTTTATCGTGCAGATTGGGCTTGTCTTTAGGGATGGAATCTTCACTCAAATCATGGGGACATGACTCGGTAGATGGAATCACATCATTAAGGCTTTTCCACCCCAATTCAGGCAATGAGTGATGATCGGACTAGGATCGAGTGTTTTCGCCCTCGTTCCAACCACATCTACACCTCGATCCATGGGGAAATCCCCTTCGAAGCAAGGTCTTGAGATTGACACATGTTCACTTTCGCTACTTTGACAATCTCAAGCCTTGATTCCCGACTTTCGCAAGGAATTGTAGCTCGATGTAGAGTGGGTTCCTTAGATCAAACACTCAAGGCTATGGAATTGGGGTTTCTAGCCTAAACCTAGCTAGGGTTTTCCCCCATAACCCAAGATCAAGGAGATCTACTCCATGTGACAAGCAAAGAAAGCAATCAAATCAAAAGAGAAAGCAATCATCATAATCAATCTCAAAACAAAGCAAGGGTTCATTCAAATCCAAAGCAATCCACAAATTCAATTCAAGGGTTTTCAAATCCACAAGATCAAAGCAAATCAAAGCTAAACAATCAACAATACCTCTCAAGTCTTCCTCCTCCTTGGCCGATTCTCTCTCTCTTCCTCCTCTTCCCCCCTTTTGTGTGTGTGAGGGAATCCCCCTTTTGTGTGTGTGAGGGAACCCCTTCTTAGAAGACAAGAGGGCCTTTTATGGATTAAATGAGGGGCAAAAGTGGAAGTTCACAAATTCGTGCCTTGGAGCCCAAGTAGTCCGGTGACCGACTCGGCCTGACACGGAGGAACCTCGGGCCCGAGGTACTGTGCAACTCGGTCCGAGGTTGGAAACTTCAAAGTCGGGCCCGACGTTGTTGCATCTCGGTCCTGACCTCGTTCCACCTTCTTCTTAGTTGGCTTCTCTTGTTCTTCTTCATGGCTTGCTTCTCTTTTTCCCGCTTTAACGCGGCCTTTGCTCCATGTCTCGACCCTCCTTCAAATCCATCCTTGATTCATGCCAAATTACCTACAAAACACATAAAAGGTGCGTAGTCTCCGAATCTCATAGAAATACGGGAACTAAGCTAAAAAGGAACAAAACGCACAAGAAAAGGGGAAAAAGAAACATATTTACAAAGGAAATCACATATGAAAACACCACCAAATAGAGAGACATCACCTTGCCTTTAACCTAAATAATGAGATTTCTTCATATTTTGAAAAAAAAATGGTAAATGGAGTATAACAAATCAACATCGATCCTTGTATTCTGCTTTTTTAAATTTATTACAATGCAATCATTGCCTCGTTAAATAAGGCTTCAAGAGAGGGAAAAAAAAATAATGCTCTTTGGATTTGGTCGAGCTACTTTCTTCTCATTGTATAAAATAAGGCTTCAAGAGAGGGAAAAAAAACAAAAAAACGGGTGGCTTTCGCTCACCCCGTTTCGAACGATAGACCTCACTAACATATGCGCGTACCTGGATCAATTGTGCTGCATTGGCAATCGATTTTTATAGGAAAAATTATTGTTTTATACTTAATTTGAAGATTTTGATTTCATTGAATAAATATATCAATATAATTTATATGTTCTATACAATTCATTATAATAACAATTGATAATTAGGGGGGCATTCTATGATCTTATGTGAAATCGTTACACTCTAGAATCGATCATTCTTATAACAAAGTGTTACAATCATTTAGAGTCGTTCATTCTTATATGAAAGCGATATACTCCTTTAGAATCGATCATTCTCATAACAAAGTGTTACATTCATTTAGAGTCGTTCATTTTTATATGAAAGCGATATATTCCTTTAGAATCGATCATTCTTATAACAAAGTGTTACATTCATTTAGAGTCGTTCATTCTTATATGAAAGCGATATATTCCTTTAGAATCGATCATTCTTATAACAAAGTGTTACATTCATTTAGAATCGATCATTCTTATAACAAAGTGTCACATTCATTTAGAATCGTTCATTCTTATAACAAAGTGTTACATTCATTTAGAGTCGTTCATTCTTATATGAAAACGATATATTCCTTTAGAATCGATCATTCTTATAACAAAGTGTTACATTCATTTAGAATTGATCATTCTTATAACAAAGTGTTACATTCATTTAGAATCGTTCATTCTTATAACAAAGTGTTACATTCATTTAGAACCGATCATTCTTATAACAAAGTGTTACATTCATTTAGAGTCGTTCATTCTTATAGGAAAGCGATATATTCCTTTAGAATCGATCATTCTTATAATAAAGTGTTACATTCATTTAGAATCAATCATTCTAATAACAAAGTGTTACATTCATTTAGAGTCGTTCATTCGTCTCGTTTCGATCATTCTTATAAGAAAGTGTTATATTCATTTAGAATACATCGTTGCACTCTAGATCATGTTGTTTAGGGTTTAGGGTTTAGGGTTTAGGGTTTAGGGTTTAGGGTTTAGGGTTTAAGGTTTAGGGTTTAGGGTTTAAGGTTTAGGGTTTAGGGTTTAGGGTTTAGGATTTAATGGAATAGATTGTTACATTCATTTCGAATAGATCATTGCACTCTAGATCATGTTGTTTAGGGTTTAGCGTTTAGGGTTTAGGGTTTAATGGAATAGATGTTACACTATAAGAAAGCGATTTATTCCTTGAATTTGATCATTCTCATAACAAAGTGTTACATTCATTTAGAATCGATCATTCTTATAACAAAGTGTTACATTCATTTAGAGTCGTTCATTCTTATAAGAAAGCGATATATTTCTTTAGAATCGATCATTCTTATAACAAAGTGTTACATTCATTTAGAGTCGTTCATTCCTCTCGTAAAGCGATATATTCCTTTAGAATCGATCATTGTTATAACAAAGTGTTACATTCATTTAGAATCGAATATTCTTATAACAAAGTGTTACATTCATTTAGAATCGATCCTTCTTATAAGAAAGCGCTAATAAAATACTATAATTTTTTTATCATAGATTTCTATTTACCTAATTAATGATGAATGATATATATCTCTAAAGTTTACAATCACTCTCTCAAAAGCGATTTATTCCTTTGAATTTGATCATTCTCATAACAAAGTGTTACATTCATTTAGAATCGATCATTCTTATAACAAAGTGTTACATTCATTTAGAGTCGCTCATTCTTATAAGAAATCGATATATTCATTTAGAATCGATCATTCTTATAACAAAGTGTTACATTCATTTAGAATCAATCATCCTTATAACAAAGTGTTACATTCATTTAGAGTCGTTCATTCTTATAGGAAAGCGATATATTCTTTTAGAATTGATCATTCTTATAACAAAGTGTTACATTCATTTAGAATCGTTCATTCTTATAACAAAGTGTTACATTCATTTAGAACCGATCATTCTTATAACAAAGTGTTACATTCATTTAGAGTCGTTCATTCTTATAGGAAAGCGAAATATTCCTTTAGAATCGATCATCCTTATAACAAAGTGTTACATTCATTTAGAGTCGTTTATTCCTCTCGTAAAGCGATATATTCCTTTAGAATCGATCATTCTTATAACAAAGTGTTACATTCATTTAGAATCGACATTCTTATAACAAAGTGATACATTCATTTAGAATCGATCCTTCTTATAAGAAAGCGCTATTCATGTGTATGGTATAAGATACCCTAAACCCTAACCCTCCTATTTTAAGTATCTTATTTTGTTTTTCGAAATACATACATGTTTTTTTATATATACTTACTAGTAGTGTTACATTATTTTGAATGCATATATTTTACTTATTTGAATGTTCCCTAATAATAATTTTTCTATCATTTAATCAAAAAAACAAAAGTGTAATATTATTTTAAATGCATATATTTTACTCAAAAAAAAGACTCTATATAAATCATAAAGTCTTCTATGATGAAAATACAACTATATGTAAGTTTGAATGATGCATGGATTTGGAATGTTACATATATATCCCCTAGATAACATATCTTGATTTTGAATTGATAAAATCCCTATTAAATTATGGGTAATCTTAAATAATTGCATTATACACCAAATCGTCAAAAATCTTTCTTTGATTAACATTGTAGAAGCTGATCTTTTAAGCAATTAAAGTTACCTTTGATTATCAAACAAAAAAAAACCTTTCGAATCCACCTTTATAGCATGCTTTTTTTTTAATTAAATATCCTGTTTTTTTTATTCGGTGCAATTAATGCCTCGGAACCACAAGATTAATTTTGTATTGGCTGATTTAAATTTCCCACAATCATTATTACTAAACGCTCGATTATAAATACACCTCATTTAGAATCCTCCACTATCACTTGTCTTCAACCCCTCAGCTACCACAACACGAAAATGGCGGAAAAGAGCCCAAGAACCCCCCTTGTCGCCACCCAAGCTCTTGAAGAAGTGCCCGCCACTCCAATATCTGAAACTGGCCTCTTGTCCATGTTCGACAAGGCGCAATCAACCTCACCATTTAAACTAGGATGTTCTATGTTCGACTTCTACGCAAGGGGCTTGCGACTGACAATAGGAAGCTCCTAGCGGAGGATCCACCTTTGGTGGATCTACTGATGCTCTTCGAACAAGAGCATCAAGTATTTACCGCACCCGGAGGCCAGGTGACACCAAAATGATTGATGCCACTAGATGTATCTACACCTCCGAGCGGTTCCAAATCGGCTCGTAAGTCTGGAAGGAAGAAGAGCCTCCCAGCTGATGACGATGGAATACCGAAGATCGATCTCGAGTAGGATTCTTGCATTGGCTAGGGGCAACATGTGTCTTGTTGTTGTTGTGCTTTTTTTTTCATTCCCTAAATGCAGTCTTGGAGTGCATATTGTTGTCACAATATTTTCGTAATGAATGTTAGCCCCTTAAATCCTATCTTTTAATTTGGTTAAATACTCGTATATTTACTTTGATTCCTTTGTTTCAAATTAGAGATATGGTATAGAATGATAGTGGCAACTTCCTTAAAGTGCTTAAAAACACCCTAAAATTGCATAAATTAACCTATTTGGAATACTAAACTAATGTTTGTTATTGGTAGATAGATCCTCAATAGTCATGAAAAAAAATCATAATGTACTTTCTACCAAAAAAAATCATAATGGAAAGTACCAAATTTCAAATACTAAGCTAATAAAGATTAGGGTTTATATTTATTTTAACCAAGGTGGTAGGTAAAATAAGCATTTAATTAAACAAGGCTTTACTTAGCATTGACAAAAAAATTCAATAGGTTCTATATGTTTCCTAATAAATTAATATTATTTATTAAAATTAATTTACCCAAATATTTTGTTACCATAACAACATATTAATTTGCTCTATTATAGAAACCCTAAGTCGAACCCGGTTTCCCAAAACCCGCCCGCATAATTGGGCTTTAGTATAAACGGGGGCCCAATTCAATAGAATGGATAATTGCAATTGTAATTGGAATCGTTGGTTAATAGCCATTTAATTAATTTAGTAAATTCGTAAAATTAACCAAGTTAATAAAGTGGGAGAGTTTCTACCAAAAAAAAGTGGGAGAGTACTTGTCAGAATTCGGTCACTTCAACTTCTCTGTCACTTCATCTGCTTCTTCCTTCCTCTGTTGAGATCTTGAAGCTTCGGAGCGCGATAGAAGGAGAAAAACTCTTCAAGACTTCAACCCTCCCAAGTTAGAGTTTTTAGAAATTAAGGTACTCTTCAACCCTTCTTGGCATGGTCCATTTCTTCTTCCTCTTCCCTGTGGTGTGAATCGTTTGTGTTTTTTTACATGCATGAATCGGGTTAGGATTTGGGTCTTTATTACATCAATTGGAATGTTCATGTGTTGCATTCGATTTTGTTTTAAAACTAGTCTAAAAGTGTTGTCCTTTGAGGCTGTTGGATGTTGATTTTGTTTATTGATTGTGTTTAGGGTTTGGGTCTTGTAGTCGATTGAGTTCCAAAGGATTTACTTCATCATTCGTTTGAGAAAGTCCTTTATTGATTGTGTTTAGGGTCTTTGTAGTCGATTGAGACGATACAAGATTCAAATCTAGGGTTTAAGAGAATGTCCTTCCTTTGCATGTTGTTTCTCTGATCTAGGGCTATACTATTTGTCGTTAATGGCTTGTGGATGTGGATATGATTTCTTGATTTTGTTTAGGTAGGTTACATCCTCTATGTTTGTTTTCTAAATCTGAAATCAACTGAACCATGAGCGGTTATAATCAGTTCTTAATTCAAATGTGAAAAACATGGGTGGATTGTCATCTAAATAAGGAAAGTATGGTTCCCTTGTTGCTATAAATTCGTAGAAAGGTGCTTTTTTGGTAAATAAGGAAAGTATGGGGCAATTGTTTCTATAAATTCGTAGAAAGGTGTTTTTTTTCTAAATAAGAAAAAATTTGGGTCAATTTTTGATATATTGGGTAAATAATCAAAATATTGTTCAATTCATGAAAATATGGGTCAAATGTCACTCTTTTTTTTCATTACTAATTTGTAAAAAATACTAATTTTGTTCATATAGCACACCTTTCATTCTTTATAGTCCTTGATTTACTAATTTGATGTACACACAAATGTTTAGATGTCGAAGGCACATGCGGATCTGGCCCAAGCACACGCAGAGCTGGCCCAGGCACATGATCAGGGCACAAGAGAAGCTGGCCCAGGCCCAGGAAAAGCTAGCTGATGTGACCCTCGATTGGCAAGGGACGGATCTAGGTTCGAAACGTCCGGATCTTCTCCGACAAGGGTAACCGGATAAATACGAGACCACAACAGTGGACTCGCGACCTCTAGTGTTCGTCGGAACGAGGGTGGGGCGAGGGAAAGGACTAGAACGTCGGTCGTTTGACTCGACAAAGTAACTGGGGTGACGTCGGGCCAAGGCTAGGAGGATTCTCGACTCTACTATCACTTTGGCTATTTCATTATGACGTAAATAATAAGAGGGGGTGTGGATCCTTTATATAGAGGAGGCCACACAAAACCCTAGTTCTAAATGGGTTGGATTAGGGTTAGCACCATGCTAGGCCCAACATCCAAGCCCATAATACTAATAATAGTAACTGTTAAAAATAGAAAGTTGCAATCTAACCTAATGGCCTAATGGGCCTTATGATAGCTTAATGGGCCGGTCTCTTAAGCATAAGAGAACACACGCCCAAAATAGTAAAGACGGAATGTAAATGACGTAAATAGAAATAATAATATAAATAATACATAAATGATACTAAGTCCTAATCCAAGGGGGTCTCCAAGGTCTAGGACGTCCTCGGGTCCGTTTGAGTAGGGTCCGAGCTAGGGCAGAGTCGCATCATTCTCCCCCGCTTAGCTTCGAAGCGTCCTCGCTTCGACGTGTGTCGGAAAAGGGAAGAAGGCGACGATCTCAACAAAGCCTTGCCATCGACCCGTGTAGTCTCGAGTAAATATGGTGTCGACACAGGGGCAGGCGCGAGCTTGGGCTCGATGTCAGCGTCGGAATCAGGGAGGACCTCGGAAAGAACCTCGGGAGGATCCTCGGAAAGGACCTCGGGAAGAACCTCGGTAGAATTCTCGGAAAGGGCCTCGGAAAAGACCTCGTTAGGGGCCTCGGTAGGGACCTCGTCCGGCGCTGGGCTCGACTCGTGGCTCGGCACGTCGCTAGGGACCTCGCTAAGGATGGGCGCAGACGTCACTGGACTCGACGCGTACGAAGGCACGTGGGGTGTCGGCCACGGTTGAGACTCTCTTTTGGCCTCGGCTAGAAGGCGCTCGAGCTCCTCGATCTGTTGCTCCGCGGCCATGGTGTATAGTGTGCGCCGATGGTTCTCGGAGAGGGTCGAAGTGTCGGCGCTAGGGGCTGGTGATGCGCGGGCCGGGGGAGGCCTTTGGGCCTCCGCGGTGCGGTTTCGGGGTCGCCGAGGTGGCGGACTCAAGTCCCGCTCATCCTATCGGGTACGCGTGCGCCGAGGTAGCGGACTTCAATCCCGCTCTTCGTATCGGGGTTTCGGATGCCGAGGTGGCGGACTCCAATCCCATTCAACGTATGATCGACGTCGGGGTTTTGGAATTTCGCCGTAATAGCGGGCCCGATTCTCCGGGAGTCTATATGGTGGGATCCAATCCGGATCGTCCCTCGGAAGCGGCCTATAGGGACGAGTGTTGGCTCGTCGACGAGGCCGATCCCAAGAGTCTGAAACGTCCCATACGACCGAGCAAGTCCAAGACATGGCTTGGCTCTCGGTTTTTTTTTTGGTTACGATATTACGAGATCTTCCACAATCCGAAAGATCCCGTTAAAAACGGAAAATAATAAAATCTATCCTAAAAATAAAAGTAACTAGAAGATCTTTTATAATTAAGATCTTTTACAAAAGGATAAAATCAAAAATAAATAAAATAAAATAAGATAATAAAAGATATGCTCCCAAATCACAACCAACACAATCTTCGGAAAGATCTAGGGTTTCCGAAAATAAGTAGGCTGGCACGGGGGCGCGCGGGGCGGGATCCGTTGGCGCGTTGTGGCGCGCTGCTGGTGCGTCGCTGCAGCGCTGGACTGTGCCAGGATCCGAGTCCTGGCATGCTGGCGGCGGAGTCCTGGCACGCTGGTGTGTCCCGGCGCGCTGGCTGGTTCGTATTTCGGCCTTTTGGAGGGGCAAACGACGTCCGTATTGGACGAATTATATATGCCCGGACTCGTATCATAAAGACCTACAAGATTATGGAAGAAAATTGCAGAAAAAGAATTTATTTTTTTCGAAAATCTGGACAAAAGTCTCGACTTCGTTTTTTTTTGTAGGGACGGAGAAGGAACCGTTCGAACCGCCTAAGCTCTGATACCACTGATGTGACCCTCGATTGGCAAGGGACGGATCTAGGTTCTAAACGTCCGGATCTTCTCCGACAAGGGTAACCGGATAAATACGAGACCACAGCAGTGGACTCGCGACCTCTAGTGCTCGTCGGAACGAGGGTGGGGCGAGGGAAAGGACTAGAACTTCGGTCGTTGGACTCGACAAAGTAACCGGGGTGACGTTGTGCCAAGGCTAGGAGGATTCTCGACTCTACTATAACTTTGGCTATTTTATTATGACGTAAATAATAAGAGGGGGTGTGGCTCCTTTATATAGAGGAGGCCACACAAAACCCTAGTTCTAAATGGGCTGGATTAGGGTTAGCTACATGCTAGGCCCAACAACCAAGCCCATAATACTAATAATAGTAACTGCTAAAAATAAAAAGTTGCAATCTAACCCTAATGGCCTAATGGGCCTTATGATAGCTTAATGGGCCAGTCTCTTAAGCATAAGAGAACACACGCGCAAAATAGTAAAGACGGAATGTAAATGACGTAAATAGAAATAATAATATAAATAATACATAAATGATACTAAGTCCTAATCCAAGGGGGTCTCCAAGGTCTAGGACGTCTCGGGTCTATCTGAATAGGGTCCGAGCTAGGGCAGAGTCGCATCACTAGCCCAGGCTCAAGAGGAGATGTTCCAAGAGGAGATGTCCAAGGCAGGGGAGGACCTCGATGACGTTCAATCTGAATCAACTGACATAGATGAATCAGATATTGATGAATATGTTGACAAACCCGACGGACCTTACAACAGACTGTTCAAGGAAAGGATAAATTGAGGAGGAAAGATGGCTCCCTTCAATGCCCCTACTGTCTGGGTAGGAAGAAGCAATCCTACAACGTCAGAGAGCTCCTCCAACACGCTTCTCAAATCTCCACAGGCACGGGAATGAATAAATCGGAGTAAAGGAAGGCCGTGCACCGTGCAGTGGAGAAGTATTTGAGATCTTACATGACGGACGAGGTGCTGGAGCTTGAGGAGGCCACAAAGGAGAAGAAGATGTTGAAGAGGAAAAGGTAATGTGTTGGTGTTGTCGGTTTTAAGTTCTTTTGTTGATATGTTTGAAGGTTCTTTTTAAGACTATGATGGTTGCATGTTTGGATGGATGGAAGACTTTTTTTTATGGTTTTGCTGGGAGGAAATTTGGTTGAACAATGGTGGTTGGGGGATGGTATTTCTGGTGGTTTGGATGAAACAATTTGATGGTTTTGTATGATACTACTATATGGGCAGTAACAGCCCTTTTATGGTTATAATTTTAGGTGTTTTGGCTATGGATATTGCTTGTGATTCTAATTTGCTATGTTATGCTGCATTGTCTTTTGATTTCATATGTTTGACAAACACAAACAACACCTTTTGATTTCTGGTGCTTGAGATGATTCTCAAGCAAGGAAAAACTAAAAGGAAATTTACTCTTGTTGACAATTATGTGTTAGTATCAAACTTGTTTTTTGCCAATGGTAAACATATACATACCAATGCCATAACACTAATACCATTGCATGGGATCTACACCAAATAGAACTATGAAATTTGATTGCATATTTCTTAAAACTTGAGGTACAAAAACTACTCATCAATGACACACAAAATCATCACTACAATTAATAACTCTCTTATTGCATTTGTTTTCTCATCATGTTTCAACAAGGCAAAAAAGGATGTGATCAAGCATAAGACATCAACACTGCAAAACTGCAAACTATATTCCCTCAATTCATAAAGAACACCAGCTTAAACATCCAATTCCAAATCATGATTCATCAATTGACCCTAATCCATCTGATTTTCTTTCTCGCTTCCTTTCTTTTTGTATTTTATCTTGTTTAAGTACCAGAAAAACCAGAAAAATTGCAATTTCATTATCCCCAAACACAGTCTATCCAGAAAAAAACATTTGGCAATTATAAATTCAAAATCGCGTTCATATGCTAGCAGACATCATCAAATTGAATTCAAATACAACTTACTATTCAATTCATAGAAAAAAAAAATCACGGTTGTGCTAAATTTATCACATGAGAATGAAGGGGATGATACCGGGATTTCATCGATTATGAATACCCCAGATTTGTGTCCTTTCTCCCAGCACCTCTTCACCATATCTCCACAACAGAGTGAGCGACGAGATCAAAGATGACGACCAACTTGAGGATAAGAGCATGAATCGACCCCTCGTCCATCGTAGCCGGCGACGACAACCGCTTACCCGAGTGCTCCACCATTTTTCAGATCTGGATTTTCTTCATCGAGTTTGATATTGTACTCGAGTTTGATATAGATCTGAATATATGATATATGTTAATGTTAATGAATTTGGACTATATGTTATATTAGCCCATATACTATATCTGATAGTAAAATATAAGCCCATATACTATTATTGATTAGGACCATTATTTTTTTCATAATGTAAGCCCATTTGATTTTACCTAAGCCCAATAACCTAAATCCCATACAAAATAGCTCATTTGTGATACAAACCTAAACCCGACCCTATAAGTTCGGTGTACCCTTAGCTGAAATAAAAAAAAAATCAAAAACGCCAACCTCTACCTACTTTTTCTACTTTTTGTACTTTCTCTCTTCTCTCTCTTCTTTTATTATTATTATTATATTCATTGTGTCATGACACCGTGTGTCATGCAAACAATTTCCCTCCATTTCACAATACATAATCTTAGACAAAATTTCACAAATATTAAGGAATTTATTTCTCCAAATTGCCCCTATTAAATACTCTTTCTTTCTTCTCAATTACCAAGAAATTTTGGGATATGTGTAATGTGGGGGTATACACGGGTATAAATGGAATAAAATATTACATGAACAACTATTTTGAAAAAAAAAAGTTGTTCATGTAAATGAATTTTTAAAATTAATGCTTACGATACTCCAAATATTAGGATTGCAGATGCTTTTACTTTCAAGCATTTACATAAATAATTTAATGTATTTTTCGTTTTATAACTCAAAACTAACAATTGATTAATATTGTGATATATTATGACAATCGAGATTAAGATCCTAAGATCGGATTGATAGAATACTGAATTGTTGGGGATTTATTGAACCAAATTGTTAAATCTTATATAAGAATAGTAAGATTCAACAAAATCAATATTAAACATGTAAATAAGCGTGTAAACCATGACAAACACAACCTAAATAATTTGAATAAGACTAATAAATAATTGATTTTTGGGCATCAATATTTTTTTTTTCATTTGCAATCTAAATCTAGTGTAAACCATGATATTGTAGATCCCACGTTCAACTATCCAACACATTTTAAATGAGCTTGAATCAATTTTTCAAGACAAAGTTACAACTTTATTGTGGACTGTCTAGACTTTGACAAGAACATGAAATTTGAAAATACTCATGTCTTGATTTTTCTTGGTGGTCAAGGCCTATGTTATAGGAGGAATATCAATATGTCTTCTTTTTTGCTGTTATCATTCTTCTCAACTTTGCTTTGAGTCGTCCTTGATTCGGCATGGGTATACGCTTGTTGTGGTTGAATTTGAAGCATGAACTTAGGCTTAGTAAACTTGATATTCTTGCAGCTTGAAGAAACTTCTTGAAAGCATTATAACATGCCAACCCAAAGTCCGCTCTAATACCATTTTTAAGGCCCGAGGTAATGCGGACAAGGATTAAAAGGCCTTTAGTGCAAGGAGCTCCCTGTTGCAATCCAAGCAAGCTTATTGGACGATCTTTGTATCCTGGGTGGAGTCTTTAGAAGACCTTTGAGTTTAGTTTTGGATGATGGTGTGGATGAAATGGTGAGGGTGGAAGTGATGGGAATTGATGGAATAGGACGAAAAGAGTTGGATGTAACACACCACGATCAAACCTTCAAATTTGGACTAATATAAATCACAATCCAATAACCAAAATTCAGAAATTTGATTCAAAACAAAGTTGAAAAACGTGGATTCTATAAGGAGAGAAAGAGTTGGATTTTTCTCATCAATCTTGTCTAACTAGCAAAAGGGGCGCCCATCAAGCATATGACCTAACATAGGCGTCTAAACCAAACCTCCAACAAATAAGGAGTTATTTCTAACACGAACCAATGTTTCCAAAAGTTTAGAAAATACCCTTACAACTCATAAAAACAACGACACACAAGTGGCCTTCAAATTAGAACACACCGAGCATCACGACGCCGACACTATAATATTTTGAAAGATTTTGATATTTCTAGGTTCCTCGAAATTCATGTCGGGATTGCTTAGCTTGTAAGTAATCTCGGGTAATCTCGTTTTACCAAATTCCTATATAAATGTAATACTCGGGCATATTTTTATATTTATATATTTCTCGAACTACGTGTTGAGATCGCTTAGCTTGCAAGTAACCTCAAGTGACTTCGCCTTTACCTAGATATTTTAATATAAAGATTTCCTAGTTGGCTAAGTTATCTAAAACGCCAATCTTATCTCGTGAACACATATCCCTAAAGAAAGCTTGTTTGATCATATCCATTTTCTTAGATATTTATGTCATATCTTCTAGATTTGAGTGCCATGATCTTTATCTCTTACACAAGCCAAATTGAATATTTCTTTTTCCATTTCTTCTATATAAAGCCATCCCTTCCCTACCATATTTTGCCTCCATCCCTTCCTCTTGTTTTCTTGTTTCCTTACCACCTTCTTGCTTGTTGTTGGCCACCCTTTTCACCAGAAGACAAGGCTCGTCCTTCTCGTCCTCTTTGGTGAGTTGTTCGTTGTTCTTTCTTGTTGGATGGTGTGAGATGTGGGTATAGTAAGGAAGTTTTTATGGCTGATTTTTGTGTACAAGTGGTCATCGGTGATGGTGTGGGTATTACATGTGTAACACCCCGTCTTTACACAAGGTGCTTCTTAGAAATAGACCTTACTAGGTACTACTTAAGTGGGTTGACAACAACACTTTAGGATCTTGCAACACGGGCACGACGAGAAAACATAATAAAATATCCAACCTTTTACTTAGTAAAACATAGAAAACATAGTTATGCATGCGTTCCCAAAAAAACATAAATATCTAAATCCGACGAATCACTACTAACAATAAATTATTCGAGGAAAACAAAAGGCATGTAATAATACTAACTCCATCATAATAGTAAAACCAACATCCTAGAAAGTCATAAATAAACTAGGGTAAACTCGACCCTATTATGACACGCGCTCTTCACCGCTCCGCCCCGCCATCTGGCCTCGGTTCCTGCACGGTTCCCTGATTCGTACCTGGAACTAAAAAAAATATTCCCCAAAGGGTCAGCTACTAATCTATCAAGATAGAAAGAATACGGAAATTGCAAGACGTTTTAAAAGCAATTCTAAAGTCAGCATTCAAGTCCACAACCGCACTCATAACTCTAAAGGCCAATACCTAAATTAGTCATAATTAGTCACACATAGCTACATACACATTCACAAATACAACCATACAACAATGCAATTCCTCCATCTCGCAATCCGACTTCCAAGGCGCTCGACCCCGCGCCGAGTGCAGAGGCAGGCCCTCTCACTCCACTTCACAATCTCCCTTCTAACCCCGGCTAAGCCTCCACTGGAGCACTTGCCAAAACACATAGATAATATTTTTCGTTTTAATGGGGAACGGTTTCCCTGTCACACAGGCCATACATAGACAACTCTTCCTCAAAGCCAGCTACGATGAGGCCGTGCCGGAAACGATATTAACACACAGAAAACGTTCCAAAAATATCTTTTCGATAAAATGCATTCAAAACCATTTTACACACACAACAAATAACGGTATACAATCTAACAAGATAGAGAAGAATCAAGCAAGTCGAAAACGACATACCTCGAAACTTGGAATCCTTGAAGAAGACGAAATTAATAGCGGCAAATACGATCTCCTAAAAGAAATATTAATGTGGCAAAAAGATTTAGGTTCCACCCAGATTCCTCGAACGATATACGAAATGAACAACCCTTGTTTTACAAACCCGACTTAAAACGTGATCAACCCACCGTATTCAAGCTCTAGTTAAACCCAACTTCATTAATTACACATGCATATTCATCATACGAAATAAACAATGGGATTAAGATCAACTAGATGTAAGAGTAAACTACCCTACTAATTAATATTGAATTCTAACTTATATATATACACGTCTTCATCACCTCACCGCCAACAATTACCTACCAAAACCAATTAATTGCTCGGACTTCTTGTACCTAATTTACCCTAAAATCTTACGATCTCCAACTCAAACCAGATCAAAATAACAGTTAACTTCTAACTTGTGCATAGGAGAACATGAAGTAGCCGATTACCAATTCTACCTAAAGAGATAAAAAGAACACCAACTAATCTAGGAGGGACAACTCTCCCTAAACAAACCACATGTAATTCTCACCTTCAACACAACAACGTTCCACGGGCGCACCTCATTGCCCCGACACCATGCCCAACCCGAAGACAACTAACGACCTAGCCCAAACGACAGCAGAGAAAGGAAGCGGGAGTTTTACCAGAGTGACGAGCCAAGCTTTGTCGGCTAGCAATGATAACGCCGACGTTCTGAACCTTGCCGATTTCAATCTGTGACCGGCACGACGACGAACTATGAAGTCCGGTTGATTGGCGTCCCTAATGAAAATAGAGGAAAGGGGCAAGGTTGGCTAGAAACAAGGGAACAAGGCGAACGATCGGAAACAAAACACGATGAAGCTTACCGGCGAAAGGGACAACGGCCACGTTTGTTCACGAGCCCTTGCGGTTACTAAGACGGCTGAACAAGGCCACCGAGGTTGGCCGCCAAGGAAGAAAAAGAGACGGTGAATGGAAAAGATCTAGACCTTTCCACACACTTGACCACCAGAGATGAAGGACGAGATCGGAGTTCGAAGGCGTAGAAACGAGAGCTCGGTTTGGAAAGACGAAGATGCCTTCACCATGGTTTTGATATTTATGGTTAAAAATAATAATTAAAGATATGATTATGGGTAAAGATAAGAATTTGGTTAGGTTTGATATGATTTGGCTTAAGTATGGTCAACGGAATTATGATCCTATTTACTTGACAATAGGATCACTCTCCTTGGTAGAAATACATACGGGATATATATATTATGTGACTCGTCAAACCGGATTAGTAAATCGGGTTATGAATAACATATGTTTCTTAAAAAGAGGTTGTTTGTGGGTCAAGAAACTCGATTGCTTTTAACTCAAGGAACTCGTTTTTCCGACCTAGACGACAATCGAACCCGTATATTACATATTACCCCCTTAAGAAAGTTTCTTTCCGAAACTTTTATCACGAAGGAAACTATATCTCGAGGTTTTTCAAACCTCTCCCCCCCCCCAAAAAAAAGGGTTCGTCCTCGAATCGGAATTTAATGGTCATGTAAAACACTAAATATCTAAAGTACACAAAAAAGAGGCTAAGCAGTCAACAATCAATCCAAAAGTAAAACAATCACATAAGAAATCATGGAATCTAAAAACAATTCACTAATTAACCTTCCCCTCAAACGCCTGTACTAGACTCGGGTAGATCTGTGGGTAATTCTCACTCATCCTAGACTTAGTCTCCCAAGTGGCCTCCTCGACTCCCCGTCGAGACCACTGAATCAACACCAAAGGAATATCCTTGTTCCGCAGCTTCTTCATTCGTGGATCTAGAATCTTCAATGGTTGTTCCCTGAAGGTGTGATCTGGTTCCACCACCAATTCCTCATAATTAAGTCTGAGACAGGATCCGGAACATACTGTCTCAGCTGTGAGACGTGAAATACAAGATGAACTCCGTCCAAAGCGGGCGGCAAAGCTAGCCTATAGGCCACCTCACCCACTCTCTCCAGAATCTCAAATGGACCAATATAGCGGGGACTCAGCTTCCCTTTCACCCCGAATCTCCTAACCCCACGGGTAGGCGATACTCTTAACCAGACGTGTGCTCCTACCTCAAACTCCAACGGTTGACGTCTCTTGTCTACATTGGACTTCTGGCGACTATGAGCAGCTAACATTCTCTCTCAGATTAAGTCCACCTTCCCGATCGTCTCCTCAATCATTTGTGGCCTCTCACCTACTACATCTAAGGGATCATTCCAACACAGCGGTGTCCTACATCTCCGCCCATATAAAGCCTCATAAGGGGCCATCTGAATCGACGAGTGCCAACTGTTATTATAGGCAAAATCCACCAAAGCCAAGTGGTCCGACCATTGACCTCCCCAGTCTAGCACGTAGGACCTTAGCATGTCCTCTAGAGTCCGAATCATCCTCTCTGTCTGGCTATCTAACTGCGGGTGTTAAGTAGTTGTGAAATGCAATCTCGTCCCTAATGCCTTATGTACCTGCTGCCAATATCTGGAAGTAAAACGCCCATCATGATCTGACATAATCGTCTTAGGCACTCCGTGTAGTCTGACTATCTGACTAATAAAAACCTCCACTAGCTTTCTCACTTGCCATGTCTCCCAGATAGGCGAACAGTCAAATGGAATCATGGCCTCTGCTGAGTCTCAAACCTGTGACGAAATCCATGGATATGTCCTCCCACTTCCATCCTGGAATTGGAAGTGACTGAAGCATCCCTCCGGGTCTCTGGTGCTCGATCTTCACCTGCTGGAAGACTTGACACTTAGCGATGAATCTCGCTACATCCGGCTTCATGTCGTCCCACCAATAAAATTGTCGCAGATCCTTGTACATCTTACTCGCCCCAGGGCGGATTGAGTAAGGTATAGCATGGGCCTCCTGCAAAATCTTCTCCCTCAACTCTACATCTCGAGGTACACAAATTCGACCACGCAAACACAAAATACCATCTGCTCTTTCTAAAAAGTCGGGTGCCTCTCCACGGCTCAATCTCTGCCTCAGATCCTGAATCATCGGGCAACTCTCCTACTTCTGCCTCACTTCCTGAAGCAAGGACGGCTGACACTCTAGGGCTCTCAGACTGCCTTGGTAACACTGAATCCGCACCTCAATACCGTACCTCATCAGCTTTCTCTGTAACTCTTGTTGAATTGTCAAATGAGCCAACATGCTCTCCTGAGGCGTCTTCCTGCTAAGGGCATCAGCGACCACATTCGCTTTCCCTCGGTGGTAAAGGATCTCAAGGTCATAGTCCTTCAATAACTCAAGCCATCTCCTTTGTCTCATATTCAACTCCCTTTGCATGAAGATGTACTTGAGGCTCTTATGATCTGTCATCATTTTCAAGGTACTCCCATACAAGTAATGATGCCAAATCTTTAGAGCATGTACCACAACTGCCAGCTCCAAGTCATGAGTAGGGTAATTCTGCTCATTCGCTAACAACTGTTTGGAGGCATAAGCAATCACCTTGTCCCTCTACATTAGCACACAACCCAAGCCTACCTTGGAGGCGTCACTATAAATCACAAAATCCTCATTCCCCTGAGGAAGAGCAAGTATAGGAGCCGAAGTCAATCTCCCCTTCAGCTAATCAAAACTCCGCTAACAGGCTTCATTCCACTCAAAACGAGTGGTCTTCTTAAGCAAGTTGGTAAGTGGTTGGGCTATCCGAGAAAACCCTTCCATAAACCTTCTGTAATACCCTGCTAGTCCTAGGAAACTCCGCACCTCCTTCACATTCTTCGGATGCTCCCATGCCTTTACAGCTTCAATCTTCGAAGGATCAACCATAACTCCTTGTCCAGATACCACGTGACCTAAGAAAGTAACCTCAGGCAGCTGGAAATCACACTTGTACAATTTAGCAAACAACCGATGCTGTCTCAACACACCCAACACCAGCCTAAGATGTACAACGTGCTCCTCCTTACTCCTAGAGTAGATCAGAATGTCATCAATGAACTCTACTACAAATTTGTCCATGTAGTCTATAAACACCCGGTTCATCAACTCCATAAATACAACGGGTGCATTCGTTAGTCCGAACGGCATCACTACAAACTCATAATGCCCATATCTCGTTCGGAAGACCGTCTTAGGAATATCCTCTTTCCGAATCCTGAGCTGGTGATATCCTGACCTCAAATCCACCTAAGAGAGCACAATAGCCCCCTGCAACTGATCCAACAAATCATCAATACGTGGTAGCGGGTACTTGTTCTTGATGGTAACCCGGTTCAACTCTTGGTAGTTGATACACAGACGGAGAGAATCACCCTTCTTCTTCACAAATAGGACTAGAGCTCCCCATGGAGACGCACTCGGTCGTACATTCCCCTTCTCCAATAACTCCTCCAATTGTGCATTTAGCTCCAACATCTCCACTGGGGCCATGCGATATGGGGCTCTCAAAATCGGTCTCATCCCCGACTCCAACTCAATTCCAAAGTCTACCTCTCTCTGAGGAGGCAGTCCTGGAAGCTCCTCGGGAAAAACATCCTCAAACTCGCACACTACTGGTATCTCTTGAATGTGCGGTCTCTCCTGGTCCCCCTGTAGGACATAACACCAATATCCTACACATCCATCAGTGAGCAACTTGGCGGCCTTTACCATGCTAATCACCGATCTGGGCCCCTCATGCTCTAACTCCTGACACACATGTCTGGTCCCATCATATGCCGTCACCGTAACTATACCCCTATGTGCATCCAAAACTTCTCGATAGCGTCTCATCCAGTCCATCCCCAAAATCACGTCATCGTTCGGCAACAACTGCATTACTATGAAATATGTGTATCAATCCCTTTTCCCTATTCTAATAGGTCACTGTAAAATCTCCTTATTCCCGCTCACTTTACTGCCGTCAGGCAGCCCCACAACAAAAGACACCCCCTCAGTGCAAGTCAGTCCTAGTCTAGCCACGCAAGCAGAAGACATATAAGAATGGGTAGCACCCATATCAAACACTATATGAACAGGTCTAGACTGAATCCAAATCGTACTTGTAAAAGTTGGCGCGTGTAAGGCATCAACCCACCTCATCTCAAACATACGAGGCTGATTGCCCCCAATAGTACTAACTCCTGCGCCGCGACCTCTGTCCTGACTCGGTGCCTGTTGAAACTACTAAGGCTGACGACGAGGCACCTAGTTCATTGTCCCCAGTGAAGATCCATGTAAGGGTGCTCCAACATTACAGTACTGTTGTAAATGGCCAGGCTTCCTATAAGTGAAGCAACTCTTGACTGACTTTGAGCACTGACTCCTCAAATGAGCAGTGCTTCCACAGTTGAAGCACCCTCTCAGCTCTCCAGTGGACTGACTTTGATAGCGCTGGTCCTGACGACCCTATGATTGAAACCCCGATCGTTGCTATTGAGACGTGCCGGGACGACTGTCTCTCCTAGGCTCTGTCGGGGCAGACAACTTCTGCCTCTTGCTCCCCGTGGTATGTACCTCTAGCTGACTCTGTCGAGTCGTAGCCATAGCATAAGCCAAAGCAGACCGTTGAACATCTATCAATGTTGCTAGTCGGAGACCAGACACGTAGGCACGTAAATGCGGCTGCAATCTTTTCAGAAAGGTCGCGATCTTCAACTCCTCAATAGGGGAAGCATTCGGCACCGCCACCAACTCTTGCTGAAACTTTAGAATAGTCTCAACTACTGTGATGTTTTCGGGTCCAGCATCCCGAAAAGCAGCCTCCCGAGCCATCCTTACCACCGGAGGACAATACTGATCTCAAATCCTATTCTCAAACTCCTCAAAAGTCACCTCAGTCTGGTGGTCCCTACCCAACTCCCACCAGTCATAAGCATGTACCAAGGACATCTTCCTCTCCTCCGGTGCCTGAATGGAGTCCAACGCAGATTTCACCCTCCTCAACCACAACTCCACGTCGGAACCTTGAGCTCCAACAAAGATTGGCACCCCAGTCTTCCTAAACTCCGCGAGCCACTTGTCAGGCTGAGGCTCGCAATACTGTCTCCTCGGCTCGACCACATGATCAGCTATCGCTAGTCCTTTCGAATCTGGCAGTGCTCCTAACTGGGCAGCCAAAACAGAGTCTGGTCCCGGTGCCCTCCTCTCAGCCCGTTGTTGTCCCGCAATTGCGTTAAAATTAGGTGCAGCCACTGCCCCCATCAAGGTCTACAACAATAGCTGGATTTCAACGTTCACTTCTGGGGCCAGTCCTGCTGGTGGCACTACTACTCCCACTTGTGCCCCATTGGCTGGGGGAACCTCTCCAACGACAGATGCATTGTCCTCCTGATGAACAACAACAGCCACATCGTGACTCTCAACAACCTCCTCCTGGTGAGTAACATTATGTTGTACCTCTGGCTCAGCAACCATAGGGACCTCTCCTCTACCCCTGCCACGGCCCCTAACTCGGCCTCTACTGCGGCCTTTTCCACTGGCTTCAACAACTCCCGCTTTGGTTGGTGAGGCCATCTATAACAGAAAGTCCCACAGTCAAACTCAAGCAACCTATTACTAAAAATTTTCTTATTATTTTACGTGAGGTCCTTCGGCTGATGGGGCGGAGTCGCGACATGTCACATGCCGCCTATATGCAACATGCCTACCCCAATGAAAACATTTTAAAGACACCGGCCAATTTTGGTTTTAAGTTGGACCTCGGGTACACTCATTGGTCAATTCCATGTGCCTTGTTGTCAACCTCGCTCTGATACCAATTTGTAACACCCTGTCTTTACACAAGGTGCTACTTAGAAATAGACCTTACTAGGTACTACTTAAGTGGGTTGACAACAACTCTTTAGGAACTTGCAACGCGGGCACGACGAGAAAACTTAATAAAATATCCAACCTTTTACTTAGTGAAACTTAGAAAACATAGTTATGCATGCGTTCCCAAAAAAACATAAATATCCAAATCCGACGAATCACTACTACCAATAAATAATTCGAGGAAAACAAAAGACAGGTAATAATACTAACTCCATCATAATAGTAAAACCAACATCATAGAAAGTCATAAATAAATTAAGGTAAACCCGACACTACTATGACACGCGCTTTTCACCGCTCCGCCCCACCATCTGGCCTCGGTTCCTGCACGTTTCCCTGATACGTAATTGGAACTAAAAAAAATATTCCCCAAAGGATCAGCTACTAATCTATCAAGTTAGAAAGAATACGGAAATCGCAAGACGTTTTAAAAGCAATTCTAAAGTCAGCATTCAAGTCCACAACCGCTCTCATAACTCTAAAGGCCAATACCTAAATTAGTCATAATTAGTCACACATAGCTACATACACATTCACAATTACAACCTTACAACAATGCAATTCCTCCATCTCGCAATACGACTTCCAAGGCTCTCTACCCCGCGCCCAGTGCAGTGGAAGGCCCTTTCACTCCACTTCACAATCTCCCTTCTAACCCCAGCTAAGCCTCCACTGGAGCACTTGCCAAAACACATAGATAATATTTTTCGTTTTAAAGGGGAACGGTTTCCCTATCACACAGGCCATACATAGACAACTCTTCCTCAAAGCCAGCTACTCCAAAATGAGAAGTGAACCTTTTTCCTGCTAGTCAAGAGGATAGCAAGTTACAAATTCTATCTCGGTAGGACATGTATTTCTATTACTATTAAATTCATGAAATTCATAAATGAAGTAGTTAATGGTGGGGTTACCATTATCCATTTTGGAGTGACGAATCCTGTATGTGTTCCTAAGAAAAGGAATTTGTCCATTTTTCGGGGTCTCAAAGGGGCGTGTAAACACATAAGAACTCTGGATTAGATCGGTAAAACCGTACAGTTTTATGAAACCATGTGCTATGGTTCGAATCCGTAGTCAATCCGATTTCCGATAGGAGCAGTTGACAATTGAATCCAAAATTTTCCATTCTTTTCGTATACACGGTAGTTATGCAACGCGGGCACGACGAGAAAACTTAGTGTAGTTCTTAGGTTTTTAGGTTTTTCTAGGAAATTCGAGTTTTGCGCTTGTTTTGTTCGGTTTTGCAGATCTTTAGGTAAACAGGCGTGGACGGGATGGATCTTAGTGGACTATGGAGTAGTTTGATAAAGCTTAGAGTGATAAAAGTGAATATTGAAAGAACCAAGACCCAAGAGCTTTTGTGAAAAGAACACTTAAATCCGGGCTATGCATTGAAGGTCTTGTTTTGACACCTCTATCTTGCAATGCTTGGTTTGGGAGCTAAAGTGGTCGGATGAAGTTCAATTTGGTATCACTGGAAAGATAAGTCGAAGAGCTACAATTCATATTCTTACTCCGAGTCTAAATTCCAACTCGAAGGGGGTGAAAACAGCCTCTGAAATGTCGCATGAAATGCTGAACCGAGAGTGTCGCGGGTAGGAGAACAAGATGCCGCAGTCACGCCACTTTATGTTGAGACCGCCCCTACTGTTTTATCGGAGAAAGTCGGGCCGCGTGTTTGGGCTTTGAGATTGGCTTAAGATAGATCTTAACCGACGTGTATGATGTATTTTTCAGGATAATTTGATATTTGGATATGTTGTGGGGTATTTAAACCTTGTTTTTAGTTTTCTCTCTCATTATTTTTCATAACTTGGATTATAACTTTTGGAGGCTAGGGTTTTCTCTCTAGGGACGAACCTTTGAACCTTTGTAAGTTTTTCTTAATTTTAATTATGCATTGCTAAATTTATTGTGTTTGGCTAGTTATTAAAGTCATGATTTGTATGTTGTTGTGAGGTTTGATTGATTCTCCACAAACTTGAATAGAGTTTATTTCATGTGCTTAATTGAATCTAAACTACGGTTTTGTTAGATTGATCCCCTAATTGAATTTCTAGTTATAACTGAATCTGATTAATTATCGGTCGGAGTTAATTTGATCGAGAGTATACTTTAATCAACTTAGTACCGGTTGGACTAGTTAGTTGAGGAAAGGAATAAATTCACAAGTCACTTGGATGTCTGGTTGCTCTAAGTGTTTGTTTCTATTGATAACTTGAATCGTCGTGCTGTTATTTAATTGAATCTAGAAGGTCTTCTAGGTTGTTATTTAATTAGGGTTGTTAGACTGGTAGTTCTATCAACTAAATCCGAAGTTCGGGTTTTAATCCTTAGTAGGATCATTATCAACAATAGATTATTCAAGTGAGAAGAGAATCAATAGAACTGATGATCAACAAATCAATATCATGACGGATTTAACTAGTTGAACATGTTTGTCTCTCATATATTCAAATCATCCTTGCATTCATATTTATTTCTATTTTTGCATAGTAGCTTAGATAGTCATACATAAAAACACCCCCTTTGGTTACTTGGCATACAAGTAATAACACAAATACTAGAGTCTCTGTGGGATCGACCATTACTTGCCGCTCTACTGAGTTGGTTAAGCTAAGGATTCTTTGATAGGTATAAACGACCAGGAAAATACCTCATCAACCATCTTGTCCCTTTGCTCATTGGAAACATGTTGGATCTTTCATGGAATAGATCAATTTTGTAATTTTTGTGCTGATAAAAAAATTATCCTATAAGACATACAGATGGTGAAATATAAGCTTAATACATTGACTTGACTCAAGGTACATGATCAACAAAACCAGGATACATACAACTTGTTGATCAACCAAGAACCTGTTCTGTGCATTCTATGATTTTGGGTGGTATAGTCAATATAAAATTAAGCAATTTAAGCCAAACATCAGTGCACATGGAACCAATAACTTAACAATCCTTATAGTCTCACCTCTAGATCCTGTGCACAACTATGATACTTGAACTCCGATCCTTGCACACACAATCGTCTATCACAATCAATTAAAAACACAATCAACATGACATTGCAACCCTCTCTTTTAAAGAAGGGTACATTAGTACCCTTCTTTAAAAGAGAGGGTTGACCTATTGGTTGACTAATGTAATAACCCTCTCTTTTAAAGAAGGGTACATTAGTACTTTTCCTTTCTCGTGTCTTAAAAAAATCAAAACTTGGTTATTATAACCCAAACTTGGTTGACCCATTGGCTCATTAAAGAAGGTACTTTAAAGTCAAACCGTTAACTAATGTAATAATCCTCTCCTTTAAAGAAGGGTACATTAGTACTTTTCCTTTCTCGTGTCTTTCTAATTTCGAGGACAAAACACTTTTTAAAGTGAGTAGTATTATAATAACTCTCAGTTTTAAAGAAGGTACTTTAGTACATTTTTAAATCATATCTCCTTCCAGTTTTCGGGACAAAACTCTTTTTAAGTAGGTACTAATGTAATAACTCTCTCTTTTAAAGAAGGGTACATTAGTACTTTTCTATCACGTGTCTTTCCAGTTTCGAGGAAGAAACTCTTTTTAAGTAGGTACTATTATAATAACCCTCATTTTTAAATTTACTTAATTATTTATCTATAACAAGATATTTATTTTGGTGATTTTATTTCTATTATTATAAATATTTTTATGAAGTATTATTTTATGAAATTTAATTGTGTAAAATATATGTATATAATTTAGGTCAATTATATAATTTACTAGAATGAAAAAGGGAGAAAATATTAATTTATAGAAAGTAATGGTTTATTTTGTAATATTTGAAACTAAAATCTAAACAAACATTAATAGGTTTGTTGTTTGTTAGGATTTGGGTCGAGATCTTCAATTGAGGATTTTGAATTTGTTTCACAACGAAATTCAAATCTGTAAAAAGGATAAGGTATATAATTCCAATCTCTATCTAAACCCTCACTCAATTGATTGAATTAGTTCCTTGTGGGTCAATAAATAGGGTGTGTTCAAATCAAAGATTTGATTCGAATTTTGGTTTGATTTGATTTCATCTTCTACTTTACCCAAGTGGTTACACTTGTGGGTCTATAAATAGGGTTGATTGACACCACATGTGCACACAAGTCAATCGTTTTCAATTGAAACTTCACCACTGCTTTTTTTATTTTCAATTTGTTTAATTCATAGCATCGTTCACTTATTTATTTGTTTGATTTTTCCAAAACTAAGCCCATATTCAGATTCCTCATCCTCAAAATAATGGAATTTGACTCTTGAATCGTCGAAATCCGTCCAAAAATCATCCCGAAATCACTCCCGAAACCGAGCAATCACAAGTACTCTGAATTATGAACTGCTACTGTAATTCAGTTCGTTCTCTTTCTACACTCAACCAAAATTTTCCAATTTATATCATTAGAAAGCTCTCGATCTTACGAATCCAACACCAGTGGTCTTGCATCAAACAGATTCCTATCGAGTCAGAACCGAGCACACGAAGCCAGCTGCGCGCGTGCTCCGTTTTCTGCCGAGCTGTTGTCTGGTATTTATAACCTTCGACACCAACTTTGTTCCGCCCTTTGCGTCACCATCGGACCACCTAAGCCTCCTCCATTGCCAACAATAGAGAGAGGGGGTTGTAGCCTTCCAACTGTCGTCGGTCCCGTCTCGATACATCGCTAGAGCCGCCCCCACCGAGGCTCCAAACTCGACTGTTCGTCCACTTCTTTGCCCTGTTTTTGATTTTATGTACAACCCTATTTTTGTTCCTTTTAATTTCGTTTTGTTTTGTTTTTTAAATTCGTATTTTAATGCCCGAAAGTTGGATAGCTTAAATAAATTGTTCTTAACTGATATTGATATGAATATGAAGTTTTAAGGTATTTTTACAGATTTATAAAAATTATAAATATTTTATAACATTAGGAATAATTTTTATAAGGGCTTTGACCTATTTTCATAAAATGTTTTTGAAACTAATAATATTTAGGATAATAAGAGATTATTATATTTTTAAGAAAAACCATAATATAATTATTCTTTCGTTCTCATAAAAATATGAGTTTAATAAAATACAGTTATGAAGTTTTTAAGCGCTTCGTTTTAGGAATTCTTAATTCATGATTATAAGATAACGGAAATCTAATGTATTTCGGTTTTAAGACTTATACTCCTGTTGAGTCATATCCTATTATAGGTTTGAAATCCAAGGTTATACGATCTCGACTATAACCTTCCGAGTTTTTGAGGTCGTCAATAAGACAGGTTCTCATACTTGCTCGGCTAGGTCACTTATTTGATTTGTGTGAAGAGTCTATTAACCATGTTTGTTCTTTTGATTGATGTGTTTATGCTTAATATAATGCATGCATAAATTTAGTAATTATTTTAAAAATATAATCATGAATGAACTTGCATGATAATAGTTATGATTGTGTTATTAGTTGAACTACGACTAAGTAAGTCTTGCTCTTATCTTAGATCATACTCAAGCTTGTCAAATGTGCATGTAAAAATGGCAAGGAGGGCTTGGTGTTGTCCATTGTGTGACTATCCAGCCCTTTCCTGGAGCTTCGAGTATGATACAGTAAGTCAAGACCGAAATAATTAACTGAAAACATAATCTAGGTGCTTGACATAGTGAAATTGATAACCTTGCTTAGGTTGTGGTGTACTATAATTGTGTTGAAAGGGTTTCTTGACAACAAATATATTTATATGAAGACCCCGCTGGGTACAGGGAGGTCAGGTTCGTCCACGGGAATTAGAATTATCTAAGTCTAGCAATTAATCCTAAAAAATTAAAATAAAACAAAGCAAAACACATGCAGCAGGTGCTCCGCACCGACCCACACCAGGTCGGAGCCGACCTACACACGACACAAAAATAGCGAAAAAACTGGGAAGGACTGAGAGCGCGGTACTGACCTAAAGGGGGTCGTCACCGACCTATCCGGGTAACAAATAAACTTCGAAAAATCAAAATAAAAGAGATCTAGAACAAAGGATTCACCACAACAAGCTATGCATGCAAACATGAATCAAAATCAACCAAAAATAATCCCATGAATGACTTTCGTCATGAATAATCAAGCATAAATCCTACCTTTCGTAAAGATCTAAACTTGCAACCCTACTTGTTTTCTGCAGGTTTTAACTTTCGCTTCAACCCATATATTATCCAAATTCACAATGCAATCTTCGATTTAATCATAAACATGAACATGCCTTAACTTTCATCAAGGAATTGATAACAGACAAGAGGATAAAGGATGGAGATTCAAAAGAATGGTTTAATCAAAGACTCATGCTTTAATCATGCACAACTCGTCGGGTTTCACCCCAACCCTAGAAAAATAGACTACTCACGATCCATCACGCAATCAACAACTACAAATAAAAGAGAAGACATAATTCAAAACCAAACAAACTTCAATTGAAAAGACAACTTACAAATCTCAAGAAAACCTCCAAGTATCTGTTAAAATTGTCCAAGAGCTTGGAATAAGAGTTAACCCTAGAAAACCAAATTGCAAACTCGTTCCGTCTCTCCAAAAGCGTTCCCCCTTTAAAAACTAGCCCTAAAAGAACCTTATATAGTGGTAGGAATGTCTTCGTAAGGAAACTAAATTCTATCTTAAAAAGGCCCATAAATAAAACATTTACTAAAACCTAACTTAAGAAGCAAGTTCATTTCCGCTAGACACGGAGGCGCTCGGTACCGACCCAGAGTGGGTCGTCACCAACCTCATCAACACTTGGTTTCTTCACTTCTTTGCTCGAAACTTGCTCCAAAGCTTGGTTCTTCTTCAATGTTTCTTCTTTAATCGCTCTTGGCCTTCTAAGACTTCCTTTAGCTCCTTTTTAAAGCATCTTCATCTTGCAAACTTCACCTTGGAATCATCAAACCTTCAATTGCACCGACTCTCACCCTGCTATTAACATCACCAAAAGACAACTCTAACGCCACCTCCTAGAAAGCTTGAAAAACCGGGATATCTCCTCCTCAACGCTTCAAATACCTACAAAAACAACAAACAAGCACAAACGACTCTAACTCTTTAAAGAGGGTCGGAATTATATGCAAAACAACACAAAAAACCTAGAAAAGACTCAACCTAGCTAGAAAATTACCCACAAAAACCAACTAAAAAGTGCGACATCAAAATACCCCATACTTAGACTTGCTTATCCTCAAGCAATCACTCAACATGCATCAACACCAAATAATTAAACTTCAAAAATCACCTTTATAGGAAAAGAAGCACAAGTAGAATAGTGAGCAAACAACTTCCACATCATAGCATGCATGAACATTCTAAGCAATCACAGTCCAACCTCACCAAGGAATGTGTCTCACTCAACTCTCAAAGTGTTTAGGGTATATCAATAATCACTCGACTCAAATTCCAAACACAAAACCTCATAGTCAATGAAACTTTTATCAACAAACTCTCCACCGAAGAAGTCAAAACAAGTCAAATCATCAAATGAACTTAGGGGGCTCAATGAAAACTTCAAAGAAGTCTCCATTCAGCCGGGTTGTAATGTGGCTTGGTAATTCAAAAGGGTGTGGAAAAAGTTGGTCTTGTGGTGCTAACTAATCCGGGAATCAAAACTCCTAGACTACACATCACTTAACCAACATTCTTATCTCTTACAATTACCAAACACTTAAAACTTTTCAATGCACTTCCCTTTTCACCAATTATTATTGTCTTTCTTCATACTTTGAAGGCCTTGGACTCTTGTACTTATTACATGACTATCCCCATTTTGTCTCAAGGGGTCGGTATCGACCTTCTTTGGGTCGTAACCGAGCTACATTCGTGCACTTTGTTGAGAGGGTTTCATGACAACAAATAAATTTATAAGTCAAGACCCCGCTGAGTATAGCAGAGTCGAGATCATTCCACAGGAAGCAAGGTTGTTCGTTTATCAACTACTAAAAAGCAAACAAAAATCAAGCAAAAACACTCACAAGCAGCCTCGTTAACGATGTTGTCAGGGTCGTTAACGAACCACCGTACACAAAAAGACTCAACTAACGACCTAAATAAATTCGGTACCAAGCCAAGTAACCCAGCAACGAAAATTCACTTAAGATAATTCAAATAAAAACAAAGATCTAGGACTAGGGACACCACAACATAGCCAAGCATATAAACTCGTAAGAAGATAAGATCATGCCTTTAAATAGATAGAGTCATCAACTTTTGTTGACTACCAAGTAAATTAACCTACTTTCGCATCCTAATTCACTTAATTGCTTGCTTTGGATCGAAAGCTTGAAACTTTCGTATTCAAACAATATCAACCTTCAAGTTACTAACTTTCTCTTTCAATCAAGTTAAAAACTCAAACTACCTCAACTTTCATCTTGGTATAAGCAAAACAAACAATCTCGATAATAGATAAAAAGCATTCAACACACAATCTCACTTATCAAACATGCTCAACTATGCCGGGCTTAACCTCGATCCTAGAAAAGAAGACTACTCACTAATCATAACTACTAAACAAATAAATTCAATAAAAGAAAACATTGAAAACAAATTACTACTCAAATTAAATAGAAAAATCTTGTCTTACAGAAATTCAGAAGAAACCGAAAAAAAGAACAAAACACCGAACCAAAATCTTGATCCACGAACTCGGTAACTTTCGTTCACCGACCTCCGAACTCGACTCCGATCCTCTCGTCTCTTCGGTTCTTCCTCCTCTCCAAAATCTCTAAAAAGTCTCTTCTTCTTCTTCTATGCTAGATAGAAGAGTATTTATACTAAAAACCCTAAAAACTAAAAAGGCTAGAAGATATAAACTTTCCTAAAAAGATAGAAATAAAACCCTAAAAGATAGAAACAAAATCTAAGAAGATAACAAGACCTAAAATACATAATATAATAACCCTAAAAATCACAAAAAGATACTCTACCGACACGGAAATAATTTCCCGCACAGGATCGATGAGTCACAAAGTCAACCCTTGAAATTTCTATCACGTGGCCTCGTTAACGAGCCCTCACAGCCTCGTTAACGAGCCTGGGCTTGGTTTCTTCCACACTTTATCTCGTAAATCTTGAACGTTGACTTCTTCAATCTTGTATTCCTCCGTCTTTCATTGTAGCGCTCCAAATTCAACTCCATATAGCTCCTTTTCCTTGCTAAAACCTACAAAATACACAAAATAGAGTAGCTTCCATACTTTCAATAGAAATATGCAAAACTATCCAAAAACACACCAAACTAAACCTAAACTTATTAAAACTAAACCTAATAATCAAAGAAAACCTACTAAAAACTATACTAAAAATGTGAACATCAAAATACCCCATACTTAAACTTGCTTGTCCTCAAGCAATCACTAAACATTAACCAAAACCAAACAAACATACTTATCAAGATATAGCCATCATCTAAAAAGCAATTTCTATACATGAGAAAAATATAGCAAAAGACTATTAATTTCATCACACATATATGCACTAAATAGACCTAAGAAAATACAATCCAACCTCACAAGGGATATAATGTGTTTCACTCAACTCTCAAGTGTTTGGGCTTTAAATTCAACTCTCAACTCATCTTATATACAAAAGCTCATAGAAATCGGAACTTATATCACCAATACTCTCCACCCAAAATTTGTCAAAACAAGCAAAAACCATCAAGAGAACTTAGGGGGCTCAATGAAAAACTTCATAGAAGCTTCCATTCGGCCGGGTTGTTATAGGGCTTGGTAATAACAATAAGGTGTGGAAAATATTTTGGTCATGTGGTGCTAATAATATTCGGGAATCAAAAGACTCCTAAAAACTCACACATAAACAAAACTCTCTTTTAAAAACAATATACCAAACTCACTCTCTCATTATGCACACTCATTTTCACTCACCCATTATCATCCTAGAAAGTCTCATAAAACAAATAAAAGAATCTCTGATATTATCTATAAACACACATGCACTTCAACTCTTCACTTCCTTTCTTTCTTTTTTTTGTTTCTTTCTTCTTCTTTTCTTTTCTGCCTCGCTGCCTCGTTAACGAGCCCACTTCAGGGTCGTTAACGAGCTTCCGTATGTATTCTTCCATTATTTCTTTCTCATTACCTCCAACAAATAACTTTATTTTGTGCATCTTTTGCTTATCAAGAGATCTTTCTTTTACACAATATTAGAACAAAAGACTTCCACTTTACCCTTCCCAATAATCCTTCAATCAAAGCAAACATTATAAGTCACTCCTCTCTTTTTAACACTCAACAAAAAATACCTCTCCAAGCTATGTCCTAATCCCCGGATATGGTCAAGCTTATCTCGACTATGGAAAATTTTGTGGAGCTAAAAATAAAAGTTTCAGGCTAAAATTGGTTGTCAAAAGAAGGATCATGTAAAGGTGGATAGGGATAATAGGGCTTATAAAAATAAGTTCTCCATCATATGATTTTCACAAGCAATGGACTATAAATCCCATACGGGTCTCAAGAAATAGATAACCATCACAATTCCAAGAGATAATATGCACATAGAGAGTACATCACACTAGAAAAGAAGAGGGATTTATTAATGTTCTCCCTATAAGGCCAAAAATTCCTCACTAGGTAATGATTTCTGTTGGATTGCATCACTTATGCTATAAAAGTATATGTGCTCAATTTCATCAAATGCTATCTTCTTCTAAAAACAAACAATTTCAAGTTATGAATCCGGCTATACTATATAAGACATGCTTGCAAGGAATTATATGATTAAGCTAGCAACTACTATCATAGAACCTAAGAAAGGGATATCTATCAATTCTAAAACTCTTTTTTAGATTTTTTCAAATTTTTCGACATTTTTTTAGAATAAAAAAAACTACTCAAAACACATAAACACTTAAGACAACAAGTTTTCTATTTTCTCTCACCCCATACTTAAAAGTACAGTGTCCCCACTGTAAGAAAAATAAGAAGAAGGAAAACAAATAGAAAAGAAAACAAATAAAGATAAAAAAAATAAGAAAAAGAAAAACATAAAAACTTACAAAGTCTCAAAAGTGGGAAACAAGGAAAAACTTCATCTTCAAGCTGAATCAACGGTTTGGTGGAGGAAAGTAGTGCTCAAAGTTCCCCATGAAGTCGTACATCATCATCCAATGCTCAGCATCATCCGCCTCTCTCTGACGATGCCTCTCATCCTCCATCGACATGCGAGCAAAATAGACGGATTCCCATCTATCCATCCTCCTATGAATATGGTCCTGCTGGAGGTGAAGCTACTACATCCGTGCAGAAAAATCCTCGGCCCATGATGGTGGCATACTCGATCCTGTGTACTCGGGCTAAGGAGGTGGTGGATAGTGAGGCTGGAAATGATCTTGGTACATCACCGGGTTGTAAGGCATGAGTCCATAGGAATGAGGGTCGGTAGGAGCTGACGGTGGGTCGACAGAAGCTCTCGGCGCCTCGTTAACGAAGCTGGGTGCCTCGTTAGCAGTGTAGGAAGGAGGCTGGAAATGGTCGTTAACGAGCCTGGTGGGCTCGTCAACGAGGACGTTGTTGCCCAATACTTTCGTGTCGAGGTCTTCATCTTCTAGGTTTAGCTCCTCAGTTCCTCCCTCGGTGTCGGCCTCTTTAGTGTCATCGCCTACTACCTCGGTCTCCTTATCTTCATCTTCATCTTCATCCATTGCATCTTCCTCTCGCTCAAACCGGGACACACACGGCCTAAGTGAGAGCTCATCTTCCGGCTTGGGTTCCAATGGGTAAGCATGCCCCGTCCACGCCTCGTACCAATTCGGTACGTAGAGAAGCTCCAACTTATCGAGGGTCGGTGTAACGATGCGATCTTGTACTTTCACCTTGAATCCTCCCTCGGCTTGAATGAAGACACTGGAGCTATACCAATAGTTCTTGTTGAGGAGTTGAGCGTGAGCCGGTGTGTAGCGAGTAAGGTCAACTCCAAGGTTTTTAGCCAAAAGGCTAACCAAGTTGCCACACCAAACCTCCTTGGACTTGGTTGATTTCTCGATGTAGTAGAGCCATTCATACCCCAAATTCAAGGGGTCAGGCTCCTCGAAAAGGATGGTGCGGAGACAAGCAAATTCCGTCCTCGTTGGCCTGTTCAACTCTCCCTTCGGCCAAAACGTAGCGGCTAGGACTCGGAGAATAATCCTAAAGATGGGGTTGATGATGTTTTCCCTAGATAATGCCACTGTGGAGGATTGGACCTCCCTAGTGATGTAGCTCCAAGTACGAGTCACTCTGTAATCTTTCAAGCTGTAGTCTCTAGACGGGTTTGGAAGCTCTAAAATTGCATTGAACTTTGCCATGGTGAACTCACGGCTCCCATTGCCGAGCCGAAACCGGATTCGTCCCGCCGAAGTCTTCGACGAGAAGCTAGTCTCTAAGGTGGACAAAAACTCGGATGTGAGGGCCGAATAGTGTGGTAAATTCTCCTGCTTCAGGAGATGAGCGGCACCAAGAATAACAAAGGCCTCCTTGACGTCCGTGTAGATCCCCGTGTTTACAGCACTAGACTTCGAGAACCAACGGGTGTAGTGATACGTGATCGCCTCGGATTACTCCTCAGAAACCTCGTATTTGACCACACAGGAACCCGATCTTGCCAGTAAACACTTCAAACCTACAGAAGCTTTCAACTTTAGAACTCCTTGTGATGCAAGTAACAATGAAACTGATTTGAATGACTGAAATTGAACCGATCTGATTGATAGAATGAATCAACTTTGATAGTTCAAACGGATTGGCTCTAACGCTAAATACGAATGATTAACTAGTTTGATCTTTAATGATCACAACTAGAACAATCTAATTGATTAAACTAAGAAACCAGATTCGAAAGAGAGAGGTTGAGAATACAAAAGTATTTATAGAGAATACAAAAGCTAATACTTGGGGAGCAAGAAAGAAGGAGTGGCCGGCCCTAGATGGGGAGAATAGGTCTCCTTTGCTTGCTTCCCAAGATATATAATATCTAAATAAATATAACTAGATTCCCTTAAATAAAATAAATCATGGCTGATTTATTTATTTAAGGAAATAATCCTAACAAACTAAAAATATCTCTAACAAACTAAAAATATCTCTAACAACCAGGAGAGAGAAGATCAACCAACTAACATAAGCCTATTGGCTGATTTCTCTACATTATTAAAATAAATAGAAATTGTTCATAATAAAATAAAATAAGATATTTTCTTCAATTAGAATGGTCAAGTCAAAGGGTTGACTTTGACCCATATACCAATTCATCTCACCCGATCACTTGCTAAATTCAGCCCTAAAGTGAGACAAATTAATACATGTTTCTAAATAAAGAAATAGTGAATTTCGGCCCTCATATAATCAATCCATGGAATCCGGGCTCAATTGATGTCGAATGCACGAGACCCATTTCGCCTTGCTAGGCTCTTCAATAACCGCTGCCAATCGAACCAAGATCGTTGTTGTGCCTTGAGCAATCTTCTTAGCTCGACTTCTTGTGATTGGTCCGTCAGAAGGCACTCGAATCAACTCATCGACGTCGGTTGGAGACATGGCAAGCTTCACTGCATCATTCTCCTCCACTTGAGCTCGAATCGTCTCTGATTCGACGTCGGAATCAAAATCTGGCACATAAAGAGATAGATCAGCCACATTAAACGTCGGATGGACATTATACTCACCAGGCAAATCAACATGGTAAGCATTAGGGCCGATCCGCTTAAGAATTCTGAACGGTCCATCTCCTCACTGATCTAACTTGTTTTTCCTTTGATTTGGGAACCTCTCCTTCCAAAAATGCACCCAAACGAGATCTCCTTCTTCAAAGATGACCTGTTTTCGACCCTTATCAGCATGGGCCTTATACTTCAAGGATTTTCGCTCCAAATGCATCTTAGTCCTCTCATGCAGCTTCTTCACAAACTCAGCCCTCTTGTTAGCTTCAAAGCTCTCTTTTCCCTTGTATGGCTGAGGCGTCATGTCCACTGGTGTCCTCGGATTCAGCCCATAAACAACCTCAAAAGGAGTCATTTTTGTGGCTGAATGGATTGACCTGTTATAAGCAAATCCACAAAAGGCAAAACATCTTCCCAACGTTTGAGCTTAGCTTTAAGCATAGTTCTAAGTAAAACCCCTAACGTTCTATTAGTAACTTCATTTTGCCCATCAGTTTGTGGGTGACATGATGTAGAAAACAACAATTTAGTTCCCAATTTAGACCATAGACTCTTCCAAAAATAACTCAAAAATTTAGCATCACGATCTGAAACAATAGAACAAGGAATGCCATGCAATCTAACAATTTCACTAAAGAACAAATCAGCAATATGCACAGCATCATCTGTCGTGTGACATGGAATAAAGTGAGCCATTTTGGAAAATCTATCTACCACTACAAAGATAGAATCTCTACCCTTCCTAGTTCTAGGAAAACCTACAATGAAATCCATAGAAATGTCTTCCCAAGGTGAACTAGGAATAGGTAAAGGCTGGTACAAACCATGGGGGTGAAGTCTAGACTTAGCTTTAGCACAAATAACACAACTCTTGACAAATCTCAACACATAATTACTCATTTTAGGCCAATAGTAGTGTTCTTTTAAACCTTCTAAAGTCTTTTCTAAACCCCTATGTCCTCTTGATTCATGAACCTCTTTAGTTAGAAGCCTACGTATACTAGATGAAGGAATGCACAATTTACCAGCTTTAAACAAGTATCCATCATCAATAAAGTAGGTATCTATTTCACCCCTAGACATGCAATTCTTATAGATTTCAGCAAAGTGAGGATCACTAGCATATAATTCCCTAATCATTGCAAATCCAAGGATCTTAACATCACACTGGTTCAAGAGCACATACCTCCGAGAAAGGGCGTCAACTACCACATTCTCCTTGCCTTTCTTATGTTTCACAATATAAGGAAAAGTCTCCATAAATTCAACCCATCTTGCATGTCGCCTGTTGAGTCTGGATTGGCCTTTCAAGTACTTCAAGGCCTCATGATCAGAATGGATTACAAACTCTTTAGGCCACAAATAATGAGACCAAGTTTTCAAAACCCTAATTAAAGCATACAACTCTTTATCATAAGTAGGGTAATTAGCCCCACTAAGCTTTTCACTAAAGTAAGCAATGGGTTTCTTGTCTTGCAAGAGCACGCCTCCTATGCCATGTCCAGAAGCGTCCACCTCTATCTCGAATGCCTTGGAGAAGTTAGGGAGTTGAAGCACTGGGGCGTGGCATAATCTGTCCTTCAAAATGTTGAAGGCGTTCTCTTGTTGCTCCCTCCATTTAAAGGCTGTATCCTTCTTTGTAAGCTCGTGGAGGGGGGCTGCAATTGTGCTAAAATCACGCACAAATCTCCTATAGAAGCCAACCAAGCCGAGAAATGATCTGACCATTGTAGGTGTAGTCCGCTGGGGCCATTCTTTGATTGCCTTGATCTTGTCTTCATCTACCTTCAATCCACCTTTAGACACAACAAAACCAAGAAAAATGGTAGACTCCGAGCAAAAAGAACACTTTTTCAAGTTAACATAAAGCTTTTCTAACCTTAAAGTGTCCAAAACAGCCCTAAGATGATCTACATGTTCATTCATGGTTTTTCTATAGATTAAGATATCATCAAAGTAGACTACAACAAATCTGCCTAAGTATCTTCTTAAAACATGGTTCATAAGTCTCATAAAAGTACTAGGTGCATTAGTTAATCCAAAAGGCATTACTAACCATTCATATAATCCATACTTAGTTTTAAAGGCAATTTTCCATTCATCCCCTTCCCTCATCCTAATTTGATGGTACCCACTTCTTAAATCAATTTTAGAAAAGAATTTAGCACCATGCAATTCATCAAGCATATCATCTAATCTAGGGATGGGATGACGGTACTTAACTGTTATTTGGTTGATTGCTCTACAATCAACACACATTCTCCATGTGCCATCCTTCTTTGGCACCAAAATCACCGGAACCGCGCATGGGCTGAGGGATTCACGCACATAGCCTTTGTCCATGAGATCTTGCACTTGTCTTTGAAGCTCAGTGGTCTCCTCTGGACTTGCTCTATAGGCTGCACGGTTTGGTAAAGAAGCGTCGGGCACCAAATCGATTTGATGCTCAATGCCTCTAATTGGTGGAAGGCCTTCTGGCAACTCTTCAGGCATCACATCTTCAAACTCCTGTAATAGATCATGTAGACACTTTGGAAGATGTGAAATATCTTGACTAATAATAAGTATCTCTTTCCTCATAAGAAGTAAGCAATAAGAGTTAGGGAAAGAAATACTAGACTGAGTCACAAGAGAGCGCTTTTCTACACTGCCTTTTAAGCCGATTTTTGGCTCTTTCTGTAGGCGTTCTTTTTCCAGATTTGTAGCTCTCTGAGTCTCTGAAGTGCTCCCCAAATTTGAGCCAAAACGCTCGAGTGGATTGGGAGATAGCCCCGTTTTCGTCCCAGGTGCACTGCTGGAAGTGTTGCTCGGCACTTTGGGCGTTTTAGGGACATTCTCTCGGCGTTTTTCGTCCCAAACAGTAGCTCCACCTGTGTTTGATGTTTCCAAATTTTGGGCCAGAACGCTCGGGTGGAGACTGGGAAACGTCGCTTGGCTTTGTTGACGCGTCGGGCGCCGAACGCCGGGCCGCAGCTTTGGCCATTGAATCAACCTCTTCTTTCTCTTCCTTGGCATGCCTAAGTGCCCTAGCTTGATCTCGACGTACCTGATCCTGTAAAACTTGTTGGGGAGACAAGGGTAGAAGAGAAACTCTCCTCCCATCATAGTTAAAGGAATAGGTGTTTAACATGCCATCATAAATCACTCTCCTATCAAATAACCTTGGTCTTCCTAACAAGATATGAGTGCATTCCATGTTTACTACATCACACATAATGTCATCAACATAAGTACCAATAGCAACACGGACTAAACACTGATGGGTGACAAGATTAGGACCTTCTGAATAATTAATTCCATTGAGACCATAACTAGTAGTCCTAGGTTGGGTTTTTAATTGCAAGTGATCAACTACCTTAGCATTAATAATGTTACAGCAGCTACCACTATCAATTATCATGCATAACACTTGATTCTTTACTGTACACCTAGTATGAAAAATGTTTTCCCTTTGATCTAGCCTAGGTGTTTCTTGTAAAGTAAGAGTACGCATTGTTACCAAAGTTAGAGGCTGTTCGGTGCAATCTGGTTCAATGGCCTCTACGTCCTCCTCTTCTTGTCCATTGCTGTCCTCCTCCACTTGATTTGGAGGTATATCTTCATCACTCACATATCCTCCATTGGTGGTGAGAAGCACTTGCTTTAGATTTGGACAATCCTTGGCAAAATGACCTCTTCCTTGACACTTGTAGCATACTAAATCACGTGCCCTAGGCTGGTTTGGAGGTCCATTGGTGGGATGCCTTTGGCCTTGAAAACCTGTTGGTTTAGGTGAGCTAGAAGCTCCCTTTTGCTGCATAGAATGGTTAGAAGAATAAGATTTGGAATTTGAACTAGGATTAGAAACATACCTTTTTGGTGCATTCCAAGCTTCCTTCTTCTTCCTTTGTTGTTGCTCATAGAGTAGTTGGGCTGAATGTACTAAGGCATTGAGATCCTTGATTTGTTGAATCTCCAATGTGTCTATAATGCTTTGATTCAGTCCAGCCATGAATTGGGTCCTTAGAGACCGTTGGGAATGATGAATTCCAGGTTTAAAACTCAGATCCTCTAGCTCATTGAAGTACTCGGTTGGAGACTTGGTGCCTTGTTTGCAGGTTACAACTTTCAATCTCATGTGCTCGGTATGCTCTTCAGGCACATATTTCTTCCTCATTACAAACTTCAGTTGGCCCCAAGTTTTAATTGGTGGTAAAGCCTTTCTAATTCGATCCTCCTTCATTCTAAACCACCAATTCCTAACGGTCCCAATAAAGTGGATGACAACAACAACAACTTTCTCCCATTCTTCATATCCCATGTGATCTAGAATGAAATTTGTAGCCTGTTCCCACTCTAGATACTTCTCCGGATTAAGCTCTCCATTGAATGGCTCTATCTTGATCTTTATATCACGTTTCCCAATCTGATTTTACAGCTTGGTTAACGTTGTTGTTGTTGTTCGGCCTTTGTACTCCATAAGTTGGTGGGAGATCCTCTACAACCTCAGCTTGGTTATAGAAATCATCTAGGGGAGGATGCCATGGGCGCCTTTCTTCGCCGGGATAGCCATACGTCACATCATCAAAAGAGTTGTTGTATTGTTGATATTGTTGATGAGTGGCTTGAGGATACCGGTTTTGTGGCTGATTATAGAATTGTTGATGAGTAACCGGTGGAGTCCTCGACCCGATGCCTCTTCCTCTACCACGGCCTGCTGTGGGGGAGTAGTGAGCCGGGGGATCATTATCTTTGTTGTAGCTAGCAAGCACATCATGCTCTTCATCAACTAGTTGTTGCTTGCCTTTGTCGCTACCCGAGGCCTAATTTGGGTCACTTGTAAGATCGACTGCAGGGGTGCTCTTACGACTTGCTTGAGATGAATCAACCAATGTTGCAAGTTGCTCCTCTAAACGCTTCAGTTGTGGAGCCAATGCAGCCGTGGCCAGTTCTACAGCTCGAGCCTGGCCATCTCGCACACCATCACTAATGGACAACCTAATGAAGTCGATTGCTTCCTTAGTGAGGTTCAATTCAGTTGGGTTAGGTTCTAATGGAATCACCATTGTTCCTGAAACAAGCAAGAAAGTAGAGAGAGTAGTGTGTTCTAAAGCAAATCACAACAATCAGTACCACCTTAATCAAGCCAAAACTTGCCTCAAAGCAATCCAATCAACTTAATTCAGTTTTTGGGCTGATTTGAGGGAGTAAAATGGTAGATATAGTGTAGGTATGGAATACTAATGATAATTAAAGGAAATATGCAGCTTAAGCAAATGGCAAGTATGCAATAAGACAAGCAATGCAATTAGTCCCTCTATGAGCTCTAAAACACATGCAATCTCTCAATTGATTCTATGCAAGTTAATAAAGCCAAAATTCAGCATGCAAGGACAGAAAATATGGTAGGCTTAGTGACTTTTATTTCGTCACTCTTTTTCTTCAAAGTGATTTCTACTTAGCTATCTTTTTAAGCAAGCAGTCACTAGGGTTAAAAGTGGCTTAAAACTAGCTGGGGTAGATCACTTTTCTTTTCTGTTTTTTTTTTTTTGATTTTATGCACAAACTACTCTTGTGCTATAATGAAGAAACAAGCCAATCAATGCAACAATGCAAAGGACGAAATTAAAAGGGTATACTTGACTGGGTTTTTTTTTAACTAAGTGATTTTTGCTACCAATGAAACCAACTAGAAGCCAAATTAATAAAAAGAAGAAGGGTAGGTCGAATTGATGGGATGCAATGACAGAAATCAGCAAGTATTAATCATGCAATATGAATCGCAATCAATCATGCAACATGAATGAAAACTCATAAAACTTTAGGAAAACAATTGCTAATCTAAATTGCAATACAACTCAACCAATTCAGCCAATAAACATGCACAAATCCACATAAAAATCTCCTAATTGGGTAATTGCTTGGAGGGCAAGGAACAACTAAGGGATTTAGGGTTTGGAGGCTCACGGTTGGATTAGGGTTTTAGGGTTCGGTTCTAGGGTTTGGGGTATGGTAGGGTTTCGGACTAGGGTTTGCGAGAATTAGAGTTACCTAGGGTTTCTCGCAACTAGGGTTAGGGTTTGGGTTTGGCTACCACCAGATTAGGGTTAGGGTTAGGCTAGGGTTCTCGAAAAATTAGGGTTAGGGTTCGAGAATGAGGGTGGCGAATTAGGGTTTGGCTGCTCCGATCAGATTGAGGGTGGTGTGGTTGTGATCGGACGGTGAAGGTGGTTGGTGCGGCTAGGTTGAGCGACACCAGGTCGTGGTGGTTGGTGGTGGCGGGGTGGTGGTGTTGGCGGAATTATGGTGGTGGTGGTGAAAAATTCAAACTTTGGTCTCAAAAATTCAAACTTTAGGTAAAGGTGGGATTTTTGGGATCAAAAACTGAATCAAATCAATTAGAAAGCAAATTAAGGAAAGAAACAATTACTTGGCGAGACGCTGGATTATGATACCACTTGATACGTGATCGCCTCGGATTACTCCTCAAAAACCTCGTATTTGACCACACAGGAACCCGATCTTGCCCGTAAACACTTCAAACCTACAAAAGCTTTCAACTTTAGAACTCCTTGTGATGCAAGTAACAATGAAACTGATTTGAATGACTGAAATTGAACCGATCTGATTGATAGAATGAATCAACTTTGATAGTTCAAACGGATTGGCTCTAACGCTAAATACGAATGATTAACTAGTTTGATCTTTAATGATCACAACTAGAACAATCTAATTGATTAAACTAAGAAACCAGATTCGAAAGAGAGAGGTTGAGAATTCTCGAAATTATGAGGATGATGATCTCGAGATTGCAAGCACACAAACACAATTGTATTTTTGAGCCCAAGGACTAGATAAACCTTTCTTAGGGTTTATCTAATCTCAAGCTGATTTTTATTAATGAAACTGAAAAGTATTTATAGAGAATACAAAAGCTAATACTTGGGGAGCAAGGGAGAAGGAGTGGCCGGCCCTAGATGGGGAGAATAGGTCTCCTTTGCTTGCTTTCCAAGATATAATAATATCTAAATAAATCTAACTAGATTTCCTTAAATAAAATAAATCATGGATGATTTATTTATTTAAGGAAATAATCCTAACAAACTAAAAATATCTCTAACAAACTAAAAATATCTCTAACAACCAGGAGAGAGAAGATCAACCAACTAACATAAGCCTATTGGCTGATTTCTCTACATTATTAAAATAAATAGAAATTGTTCATAATAAAATAAAATAAGATATTTTCTTCAATTAGAATGGTCAAGTCAAAGGGTTGACTTTGACCCATATACCAATTCATCTCACCCGGTCACTTACTAAATTCAGCCCTAAAGTGAGACAAATTAATACATGTTTCTAAATAAAGAAATAGTGAATTTCGGCCCTCATATAATCAATCCATGGAATCCGGGCTCAATTGATGTCGAATGCACGAGACCCATTTCGCCTTGCTAGGCTCTTCAATAACCGCTGCCAATCGAACCAAGATCGATGTTGTGCCTTGAGCAATCTTCTTAGCTCGACTTCTTGTGATTGGTCCGTCAGAAGGCACTCGAATCAACTCATCGACGTCGGTTGGAGACATGGCAGGCTTCACTGCATCATGTAGTGGTCCTTCTCTAGAATGGCACGGTATCGATGCACTTGGCCTTGAGTACTCAAAATCACGTCATCCACGCGAGGTGGAGATGGGGACCTCTGGTTCCTTCTCTTCTTCTGAGCTCGGGTAGCGGGTCTGCTTGAACTTGCCATGAGATCCTATAAAACAATCAAGAATTTTCCAAGATAAGATCCACTCAAAATAGATAGGTAAGAGACCCCATACTTCGTCTCGAAATAGCCTCGAAATTATTCGTTAACTACCCAATTGGGTCGTTTACGATTCTGGACTGGTATTGATTTTTTTTGAAGCTGTGCAGGGTCGTTAACGAGCCTGGGTGGGTCGTTAACGAGCTGCCGAGAGCCAAATCACAAAATTCCGAGTTTAATCTACCTTAAAATTCAAGCAAAAATCAAGCATGCAATCCTCTATGCTTCTTCACTAGTCACACAATCGGATATACGCACCCCATACTTGCTCGATTAACCATCCCGAACATGCTAAATTTACCGGAAATTTTGACATGCTAAGTCTAAAACTTGATACTAGAACAAGAAAAATTCATGCTTTTTCACAATCAACTTTTCATAATGGAACATCAAACATGAATATCCTTCTCTAGATCTAGAATTACGAAGCAAAATAAAACTCTCATGGGCAAAATTCCAATCATGAACATCGACCCTCTATATGAACTCAATTCTAGACATGAAATTTCTACCCTATAAATCATAAATCATGAAATTTCGAGTTAGGGTTTCGAAAACATACCGGAGAACCAAGAAATTTGAAGAACAAGGGGTCGGAAATCAAGTGAGTAACGAGCTCGGTGAGGGTTATCGAAAGCTCGGATCTTCGACGGTGGAGGGAAGGGTTTCCGGGCTTCGGTAACGACGGTTGTTCGGTGGTGGTTAGTGCAGGATTCCGATCGGTGGGAGGGGGTCTTCATGATCTTTGGTTGAGTTTTTGAGAAGGTTGGAATTGAGAGGATTTTGAGGGTGGATTTTTGGAAGGGGTAAGAGGGTTTTATAGGAGAGGGAAGGGATAGGAATAGGAAGAGGGTGGCTGCTAGGGTAGTAAGAAAAAGATAGACTAGGTTAAAAAAAACTTACCTGCCCGTTTGCCGAGTCGGGTTGTTCGAACCGGGTCGTTAACGACCCTGGGTAGGTCATTAACGAGCCACCGTAGCCTCTTGGAGTGATTTTCGATCCCTTGTCCTGCATCTTGTTAGCTCAAAATTTATCCTAATTTCTATCCTAAAAACTACTAAAAAGAACTCAAAAGAAAGCTAAGAAATAATCTAAAAAAAAGAAAAGGAAAGAAAAAAGGTATCTAATTCTATACTAAAAAGGGTTGCCTCCCGTAAGCGCTATTTTTAACGTCGTTAGCCCGACGTGCTCCTTTGACTCAAGGTGGCTCTTGTGTAGCCATGTTAGGGTCTTGAGGTACCCCATACTTAGCTTTGCAGCTTTTGTGTGCTTGAGTTGCTAAATTAGGACCCTATTCTTCTATCAGTATGCCCGGTATTCCTACATGATGGGTAGTGAAATCCGAAAAACAAGGTGGTTTGGACTCTTCTTGATTGTACTCTTGCACGTGGGACTCGGTGATTGGCCAATGAGGCTTGGTAGGGACAGCTGTGTCGAGTTCTAGTTGGGTCAACTCGATTTGTGCAACCCCAATTGGGTCGTTGGCGTTCTAATCCAAGTTGAATTCCACCCGTTCCTCTCAAATATCAAAAGTGAGGAGTCCTTTCCGCACATCAACTCTTGCACCTGCTGTGGCTAAAAATGGTCGGCTGAGATTTATGGGGACATGAGGGTCTTCAGGCATATCGAGGACGATAAAATCATTCGGTATAAATTTCCCGACTTGAATAGGATAGTCGTCCACCACTCCAGTGGCCTTGACACATGATCCATCTGCCATGTACAGATTCATATCTACCGGCTCTAGTGGTCCCATATTAGCTTTAGACCAGATTGAGAGAGAAACTAAACTAGCACTGGCGCCCAGATCACATAAATCCTTGAACTTGTGGTTGCCTATGCCGATCGTTATTGCAAATCTCCCTGGGTCTCCTAGCTTTTCCGGTAGAGCTATTGATCTGACTTCATCCTGCAGCTCTATAATGGATCTTTTCCTGCTAAGAATATCTTTCAAAAACTTTGTGTAAGCCGGCATTTCGCTTAGGGCCTCAGCGAATGGGATGGAAATATTAATACCTTGAAAAATCTTTACGAAACGCTTGAACTTACTCTCAGTAGAGTCCATAGATTTCTTAGTTGGAAATGGAAGAGATTTCACCATTTTCGGAACCAAGTTAGGCTCGAGAGGTGAGAGTATCGGGTCGACACTGGGGTCGTTTGTTGGCCTCGGCGGGTCGTTACCGACCCTGGTGGGGTCGTTAACTACCCTGGGGTTGAGAGGAAGGCTCGGTTCAGAAAACTTACCTGTGGTAGGGTCTTCAGGAACCCTCGGAGCCTCGTCATCTTTGTATATGGGCTCGTTATTTGCCCTCGGTGGCTCGTTAACGAGCCGTTTGGTGACGTCCTCTTCCTTCTTGTCCTCAGCTTGAACTCGCTCCGGCAATGTCTTCCCGCTCCTAAGGTGCGCCGCTGCTATTTGTCCCCTAGGGTTCTCCTCGGGACGGCCCGGGAGTTGCCCTTGTGGTCTAGGAATTTGGGTAGCGAGGTTCCCTAGTTGGGAATCAACACTCTTCTTCCATATATCGAACTCTCCCCATCTTTTATTATGTTGGTTCAGGTTGGCTTGAACTTCATTAACCTTGTTGGTCACTCCGTTAATGCTTTCCTGTAATCCTTGAACCCGTTATGGCGGCTCCTGATGGTCTGGAGGTCGATAGGGTGCAGGTCGTCTATTTGGTGGAGGCACTGCATAGTTTTGACTTGTATTCTGAGTGCCCCATGCCTGATAGTTGTTTGACCTGTCATGATAACTAGGATGGTTCCTGTATGGTCCTATCATATAATTCATCTCAGCAATTGTCTCAGCGGCTCTAACCTGCTCTATGTTAGTGCAAGCAGAAGTACTATGTGCAAAAGAACCACATTCTTGACATGATTGAGAGGATTTCAGAAAACTTACCTGCTTCTTCAGACGGTTGACCTCATCTTGTAAGAATTGATTTTTAACATCCCGGTCAACTTCGTCTCGGTTAGGTATGTAGAGACGTTTCTGGGGCTGTGGAGTCTGCTGGGTTCCATACATGGCATCATAATTAGAAAGCTTATCCAACAGTTCCCATGCCTCTGTCGGATTCATCTCTATAAAACCGCACGCAGTATATGTGTTGATGCGGTTCTTGGTCTTTGCGTTGATACCTTGGAAAAAGATTTCTTGCAAAACATATAAAGGTTTCCCATGAGTGGGGCGTTGTCTAAGCATCTCTTTAAATCTTTCCCATAAGCACACGTGTATTTTTTGGAGCCCAAAGACTAGATAAACCTTTCTTAGAGTTTATCTAATCTCAATCTGATTTTTATTAATGAAATGCAAAAGTATTTATAGTAGAATACAAAGCTATGACTTGGGGAGCAAGGAGGAGCATATGGTCGGCCCTAGAGAGGGGGCTTTTGATCTCTTTATCTTGATTTCCAAGATATAATAAAATATCTAAAATAATATCTATCTAGATCCCCTTAAATAAAATACATCATGGCTGATTTATTTATTTAAGAAAACATCCTAACAAACTCAAAATATCTCTAACAAACTAAAAATATCTCTAACAACCAGGAGAGAGAAGATCAACCATCTAACATAAGCCTATTGGCTGATTTCTCTATATTATTTAAATAAAAAGCACACGCCTATAATTTAATAAAAAAATAGATATTTTCTCAATTTAAAATGGTCAAGTCAAAGGGTTGACTTTGACCCATAGACCAATTTATCTCACCTGGTCACTTACTAAATTCAGCCCTAAAGTGAGAAAAATTACTACATGTTTCTAAATAAAGAAATAGTGAATTTTCGGCCCTCTTGAATTAATCCATGGAATCCGGGCTCAATTGATGTCGAATGCATTAGACCCACTTCGTCTTGCTAGGCTCTTCAAGAACCGCTGCCAATCAAACCAAGATCGTTGTTGTGCCTTGAGCAATCTTCTCAGCTCGACTTCTCGTGATTGGTCCGTCAAAAGGCACTCGAATCAACTCATCGACGTCGGTTGGAGACATGGCTGGCTTCACTGCATCATAAGATGAGTAATTATGTGCTGAGATTTGTCAAGAGTTGTGTTATTTGTGCTAAATCTAAGTCTAGACTTCACCCCCATGGTTTGTACCAGCCTTTGCCTATTCCTAGTTCACCTTGGGAAGACATTTCTATGGACTTCATTGTTGGATTTCCTAGAACTAGGAAGGGTAGAGATTCTATCTTTGTAGTGGTAGATAGATTTTCCAAAATGGCTCACTTTATTCCATGCCACATGACTGATGATGCTGTGCATATTGTTGATTTGTTCTTTAGGGAAATTGTTAGATTGTATGGCATTCCTTGCTCTATTGTATCAGATCGTGATGCTAAGTTTTTGAGTTATTTTTGGAAGAGTCTATGGTCTAAATTGGGAACTAAATTGTTGTTTTCTACCTTATGTCACCCACAAACTAATGGGCAAACTGAAGTTACTAATAGAACGTTAGGAATTTTACTCAGAACTATTCTTAAAGCTAACCTCAAACTTTGGGAAGATGTTTTGCCTTTTGTGGAGTTTGCTTATAACAGGTTAATCCATTCAACTACAAAAATGACATCTTTTGAGGTTGTTTATGAGCTGAATCCAAGGATTCCGGTGGACTTGACGCCTCAGCGATACAAGGGAAAAGAGAGTTTGAAGCTGACAAGAGGGCGGAGTTTGTGAAGAAGCTACATGAGAGCCTAGGTAGTGTCACTACCCCTTAGCTCCATGAGCTAGCTAGCATCTAGCTAGTTGAGCTGGTTTGAGCTAGTGTGAGCTAGGTTGAGCTGAATTTCTAGCTAGTTGAGCTAACTTGAGCTAGTGTGAGCTAGATTGAGCTTCCATGAGCTAGTCCCTAGCTACATGAGCTTCTTACAAAGCATGTACAATGAGTCTTGAGCTTGTCCAAGCTCCTAGAGTTCACTCTAAGCTAGTATGAAGCTTCTAAACTTTTTTCTAGCATATTTAACTATGTGCCAAGCTAAACTCAAGCTTTGGTTCTTGCTTAAAGCATCTACCAAGCTTAGAGAAGCTTCCTAATTCACATTAGAATATGCACAAAGTTACAAGACTCAATTTGATGAAAGGATCGATGGAGGGGATGATGGTGCAAAGAGATCGCCACGAGAATCCAAGGAATTCCGACAACAAACACCACGCAACTGACCTGTCTTCAACTGGATGGATATTCCTCGTCCGAACTCAGAATTGCGTGATTCCAATTTGAAAAGTTATATCTCTGAGTCTAGTTTAACACCTCAAAATTTCAAACCTAGATGATGAGTGGATTGAAAGATATGTCGACTTTACTGAGGGGGTGCAGAAACCACCGAGATGGATGATGGATCGAAATGGAGAGAACAAGGGGATATGGATGGTTGACAACTTGGATATGACTCACCAAGCTCTCAAACAAACTAAGATGCCCGATATTGTCGGATATTACTCACCAATAACTTGAACAACGAGAATTGAACGAACGAAAACAAGAACAAGAACTTGAATTGAAAGATGCAAGGAAAGTAAGCAACAAGGTTTTTCGTTCAAATCTAAGGAATGAGGAGGAGGAGGCCGACCTTAAACCTAACACAAAGCCTTACAAAATTAACCCCCTCACTTAAGGAAATTACATAAATTAACCCGAAATCCCAAAAACTTATAAAGTGTCCTTAACCGTCAAAAAAAAGTCACTTGTCAGAACACGAGTCAAAAGGAGACTCCAACCTTCTTCTTTGTACACCTTTGGAAACTTATGATCCATGAGCTCCTCCTTGATCTTGTCAAGCATTGCCCTAGCATGTTCTCGAGTGATGCGCCCATAATAGAGTGTCGTGCCTTGACTCGGCTCCTTAGCGACTCGGACACCGGCCTTGGATATGTGTCCAAATGAAGACTCTCCCTTGTCGTGCAAATTGGATTTGTCTTTAGGGACGAAATCTTCACTCAAGTAATGGGGCAAAGTGCCATCAAAAGTGCTAGAAGATTTGGCAATATCAAGGTTAGAATCCAACGTAGCGCAAGGCGTACCAGCCCCTTGCAAGGGCGCGCCGAGTGGCTCCACATCCAAGCTTGTAGGCGCGTCTAGGGCAGGTCGTGGCTCCTCCAAGTGTTCCGGCGTGTGCTCCATTGTTGTCTCGGATGTCGATGGAATCACATCATCATCATCCCCTTTAAAAGGGTTCGTCCTCGAACCTTGATCCTCTTCTCGTGTCTCCTTGATCTTCACCACTTGAGGCACTTGTGTCCTCTCGTCCAGCCCTAGGATTCGGCGCTCCAAGGCATCCATGCGTGTCTCCATAGCTTTCAAAGATTGTTGCATGGATTGTTGGAAGGATTGCAACATGGCAGCCACCGAGTTGGAGGACTCCTCATCAAACTTTTGGTTGTCTTTTTCATCACCTACACTTGTCATCATAAAAACACGACAAAGATCAAGGTATAGAGTGCACTTGAATTAACCACCAAGACTTGCCCGAGATGAAAATCCGACAAGTTGCAAGTAGGAGATGACCAACAAAATGGAAAAAAAACAAAAATTCAAACACAACAACAAGAAAAGAAACAACCAAGCAAGACTAGCAATTCTCGGTGTCGTTCCCGTATCCTAGCACCGAACCTTTCAACAAGCATGTAACGATAGGATTTAAGGCTGGTTTTTGGACACACAAGCCACGTTTTTCCTTAGCACAAATTCAGCAAAGTTCATTCAAGACATCTCCTAGTTGAAGGCATTAAACAAGCAAGAGGATCAACCTTTCAACTACCAAAATTATGAGGTCCTTTGGTGTTCTTATTCATGGACGTTTTTTAGCAGAATTTCTGTCATGGAAACTCACAAAATTCGTCCAAAGCAACAACAAACAAGGACAACACGTCCCTCACAACACAAGACACAATCAACAACAAGGCTCACGCCTAGACACAACAACGCATCCACAAGGGTGATTCGACCAAAAGAACTTGCAACAAGTGGAAATTCAAGGTCGGAACAAGGATTATATGGTGATACCTTCGCATGGCTCTGATACCACTTGATGAAAGGATCGATGGAAGGGATGATGGTGCAAAGAGATTGCCACGAGAATCCAAGGAATTCCGACAACAAACACCACGCAACTGACCCGTCTTAAACTGGCTGGATCTTCCTCGTCCGAACTCGGAATTGAGTGATTCCAATTCGAGAAGTTAGATCTCTGAGTCTAGTTTAACCCCTCAAAATGTAAGACCTATATTATGAGTGGATTGAAATATATGTCGATTTTACTGAGGGGTGCAGAAACCACCGAGATGGATGATGGATCGAAATGGCGAGAACAAGGGGATATGGATGCTTGACAACTTGGATATGACTCACCAAGCTCTCAAACAAACTAAGATGCCCAAATTGTCGGATATTACTCACCAACAACTTGAACAACGAGAATTGAACGAACGAAATACAAGAACAAGAACTTGAATTGAAATTGCAAGGAAAAGTAAGCAACAAGAGAATTTTTTCGTCCAATCTCCAAGAATGAGGAGGAGGAGGCCGACCATAAACCTAACACAAAGCCTTACAAAATTAACCCCCTCACTTAAGGAAATTACATAAATTAACACGAAATCCCGAAAACTTATAAAGTGTCCTTAACCGTCAAAAACAAGTCACTTGTCGTAACACGAGTCAAAAGGAGACTCCAACCTTCTTCTTTGTAAACCTTTGGAAACTTATGATCCATGAGCTCCTCCTTGATCTTGTCAAGCATTGCCCTAGCATGTTCTCGAGTGATGCTCCCATAATAGAGCGTCGTGCCTTGACTCGGCTCCTTAGCTCCTCGGACACCGGCCTTGGATATCTGTCCAAATGAAGACTCTCCCTTGTCGTGCAAATTGGATTTGTCTTTAGGGACGAAATCTTCACTCAAGTAATTGGGCAAAGTGCCATCAAAAGTGCTAGAAGATTTGGCAATATCAAGGTCGGAATCCAACGTAGTGCAAGGCGTACCAGCCCCTTGCAAGGGCGCGCCGAGTGGCTCCGCATCCAAGCTTGTAGGCACGTCTAGGGCAGGTCGTGGCTCCTCCAAGTGTTCCGGCGTGTGCTCCATTGTTGGGTCGGATGTCGATGGAATCACATCACAATTACAAAGCTCAAAACCATACCTTAGCCTCACAACTAGTGCTCGACGCCTTGGACAAGTGCCCTAGACGCGCCGAGAGCTCCACCGCAGCCTCGCAAGTGCGTCACTAGCCTCACCGCGTCATCGCACCACCCAAGGCGCGCCCTTGCAGACTTGTCTTGAACCTCAAGTTCATACACAAGGCGGCCCCAACCTTATCTGAGCCTTGAACCTCAAAACCGAGGTCCAAGCCGAGCTCCACGCTTGTACCGCGCCGTTGCAACGAGCGTCACCAACCACAAGGCGCGCCCTTTCCACGGTGCACACGAGGTTCTCATGTCTCGGCGTTGGTGTGCAACTCACTTTTGGATCTTATGACAATCGTTTAAACCATCATGGAAAGTCATATATGTCAAGATACCACCATGTCATTATTTCCATTAATCTTTTCAATGATTTCTCAACCATAAGATTAATTAACCAAAGTTGTCAATTTCAAGCCTTAATGACTCTTGACACTTTCCTTGGATCCGAGGATTATACATATCGCTCATAGTCTCTTCTAGACCATAACTTAGTCTATTTGAAAGTCATAAAACCAGCCTTTCAAATTTTCTCAAACAAGTTCTAACCATCCAAACCAATAACACATTACATGAGCCTTTCAAACAATCATATGGAGCATGTGATGAACCAAGTTTCCAAACATAATCACAAATTTATCAAAACCCTAAACTAGGAAAACCAAATCATGACTTCAAATATGGTTTCATTGATTTTGTTCAAATCAATTGAATGCCTTATGGTAGGCGCCTCATGTGCCAACCGTGAGCACATCGATGCCATGCGTCGAACGTTTGCCGAAGCCAAGGCTTGGTTTTAACCAGCCTCGGCGCGCCTTGCACACCCATCATTCCATGGTTTCGGTGTCACCCATCGATGGCGCGCCTTGCGCACGCCAACCATGCCGAGGTTCAAACCATGCACCGCGTTTGTGATTGACCGAGTGCTATGCACATGGTTTGCAACGCGTCGGGACCGTGTGACCCTTGCCTTGCCTCGCATCGCTAGCCTTGCCATGTGTCGAGTGCTAGGACTCGGCACGCCTAGGAATGTTCGATCCCGAGATCGTGCCAAGGCTTAGGCTGATGCGTTGCGATTAATGCGACGCCTCCCCCACGTGACGATCATCGTCTAGTGCTATGCACCGAGGGGTTCTAGGCAACGGCCCTACTAAGGCGTGCCTACGATGCTCCATGGGATCCAACCAAGAGAGCTTAGCGCTACGAGGATCGGTGTCGAGTCACGACACCACTAGGCGCGCCTATGGCCTAGCCTAGGCATGTCTAGGTTTTAACCCTAGACATCTTGTGCGCCGATCCCATTCTTTGCAAAGCAATTCCTTTTGACATTTCCATGTCTTTATCAAGGAAAATTAACATGCTAACATTCGTTCGTGTCAACATCAAACACATTTATAATCTAGACAAGTCATTTAATTTTAGGATTTTAAACATGTGATAAAACGATCTAGACATGAACATCCTTCATCATGTCTAAGTATCAAAACTTCCATTTGACACTTTCTAAACCTTTTCAAACTTATTTGACCAAGCCATGAGAGATCTCACTCTCATACAACCATTGCTCTCTACAATTATACCACAAATCTCAATCTAAACCAATCAAGATTTCCTTGTTTCCCTTTTCCATAAGAAGCATGAATTTTATGAAATCACTAGGTGAATTCCCACATGCATCTTATCAAGAGACTCTTACCATCTCTTCTATGTGTTTTTTAGTGCATACATGGCCAACATGTGCATACCCTCTCACATGGGGGGCAATCCAGTAGACCCTTACATTAGTAGACCCGAAGGTAGTCTAATTACTCTAGTAGACCCGAAGGTAGTCTAGAGCATGAGTCGTCCCTATCAAAGAATGGTCGACTCAAGGGTAGTCTGGTTTGGATCATTCTTATTGAATGAAACATCAATCAAAATTTTTCAAGTTGATTCCAAGAATTAGACTTAAGTCCTTTTCTTGCACACATATTGTTAAGATTAACATTGAATCAAACCAAGGTTTATATCAAACATAAACATTCCATGATCTTATTACGATCAATCAATATACACTAGAGCCCTTTATTCAAGGCATATAAATACACACATAGTTCATAGCACACATCTAATGCTAAGTACATACACACACGTACATCAAAGGGAACAATTACAAGTATAAAATCAGCCTTGGCGTCTTACGCCACAAAGAGAACAATACACCGGTTTCTTTGGCCTTTGGTCCCCATATACCACTTGACAATACTTGCCTCCCATCGAGGCCCCTCCATCTCCCAAGACCACGCCCCTAGGGACGTTCCTTCTCGATTTAGCATATGAGTGCTTAACCCTAGACTTGCCATGGCGCTTGAATGCCGAGTACACATGCCTTGCCTCATGACCACGCCTTGGACCATGAGTCTCCATCACCATGGAGGGTTGAGGCCATAAAACATCACCTTGTATGGCATCATCGAAATCAGGTTCGCACCTTACGTTAGCAAGGACCCAATCCTAATACAAATTACTCTTGTTGTACTCTTCTAGCCACTCGTCGAAGTCTATTAGTCCGCCTTGTATTTCAATAGGCCGAATGGGACTTGGAGGCTCTATCTTGACTTCCCTCAATTGTGAGGTAATGTCATGCACCGTCTTATCCCCTTGTTTAGCCTTATCCTCGAACTTATCAAAATAATACAACAAAGCAAACATGGATATGAACAAAACGAAAGCAAATAAACACAATATACGTTGAAGATTGTTGATTTTTAGGGTTTGCATGCAATCATTTAAGTATGTTTGCTTTGTCTTTGTTGAAGGGAAGTCGACCCTTGTAGATCCATAGGATAATCAAGGCAAGACGAGTAGACCCATTGAAGGGTAGTCTCGTGGGTGTAGGCCCGAAGGCAATCACCATCGACCCCTTGTTATATCTTTTGTTAATGACTTGGATAAAGGATCCGAGTCGAACGATTAGATCGATCTTTCCTTCAACGTATATTGCCCCTATTCCATGCCAAGGGTTTATGCAATACCGTTGTGAGATAAAACGTACCAAACAAACCAATGGATGTGTTGGCAACACATTCTCCATGTGCCATCCTTCTTTGGCACCAAAATCACCGAAACCGCGCATGGGCTGAGGGATTCACGCACATAGCCTTTGTCCATGAGATCTTGCACTTGTCTTTGAAGCTCAGTGGTCTCCTCTGGACTTGCTCTATAGGCTGCACGGTTTGGTAAAGAAGCGTCGGGCACCAAATCGATTTGATGCTCAATGCCTCTAATTGGTGGAAGGCCTTCTGGCAACTCTTCAGGCATCACATCTTCAAACTCCTGTAATAGATCATGTAGACACTTTGGAAGATGTGAAATATCTTGACTAATAATAAGTATCTCTTTCCTCATAAGAAGTAAGCAATAAGAGTTAGGGAAAGAAATACTAGACTGAGTCACAAGAGAGCGCTTTTCTACACTGCCTTTTAAGCCGATTTTTGGCTCTTTCTGTAGGCGTTCTTTTTCCAGATTTGTAGCTCTCTGAGTCTCTGAAGTGCTCCCAAAATTTGAGCCAAAACGCTCGAGTGGATTGGGAGATAGCCCCGTTTTCGTCCCAGGTGCACTGTTGGAAGTGTTGCTCGGCACTTTGGGCGTTTTAGGGACATTCTCTCGGCGTTTTTCGTCCCAAACAGTAGCTCCACCTGTGTTTGATGTTTCCAAATTTTGGGCCAGAACGCTCGGGTGGAGACTGGGAAACGCCGCTTGGCTTTGTTGACGCGTCGGGCGCCGAACGCCGGGCCGCAGCTTTGGCCGTTGAATCAGCCTCTTCTTTCTCTTCCTTGGCATGCCTAAGTGCCCTAGCTTGATCTCGACGTACCTGATCCTGTAAAACTTGTTGGGGAGACAAGGGTAGAAGAGAAACTCTCCTCCCATCATAGTTAAAGGAATAGGTGTTTAACATGCCATCATAAATCACTCTCCTATCAAATAACCTTGGTCTTCCTACCAAGATATGAGTGCATTCCATGTTTACTACATCACACATAATGTCATCAACATAAGTACCAATAGCAACACGGACTAAACACTGATGGGTGACAAGATTAGGACCTTCTGAATAATTAATTCCATTGAGACCATAACTAGTAGCCCTAGGTTGGGTTTTTAATTGCAAGTGATCAACTACCTTAGCATTAAAAATGTTACAGCAGCTACCACTATCAATTATCATGCATAACACTTGATTCTTTACTGTACACCTAGTATGAAAAATGTTTTCCCTTTGATCTAGCCTAGGTGTTTCTTGTAAAGTAAGAGTACGCATTGTTACCAAAGTTAGAGGCTGTTCGGTGCAATCTGGTTCAATGGCCTCTACGTCCTCCTCTTCTTGTCCATTGCTGTCCTCCTCCACTTGATTTGGAGGTATATCTTCATCACTCACATATCCTCCATTGGTGGTGAGAAGCACTTGCTTTAGATTTGGACAATCCTTGGCAAAATGACCTCTTCCTTGACACTTGTAGCATACTAAATCACGTGCCCTAGGCTGGTTTGGAGGTCCATTGGTGGGATGCCTTTGGCCTTGAAAACCTGTTGGTTTAGGTGAGCTAGAAGCTCCCTTTTGCTGCATAGAAGGGTTAGAAGAATAAGATTTGGAATTTGAACTAGGATTAGAAACATACCTTTTTGGTGCATTCCAAGCTTCCTTCTTCTTCCTTTGTTGTTGCTCATAGAGTAGTTGGGCTGAATGTACTAAGGCATTGAGATCCTTGATTTGTTGAATCTCCAATGTGTCTATAATGCTTTGATTCAGTCCAGCCATGAATTGGGTCCTTAGAGACCGTTGGGAATGATGAATTCCCGGTTTAAAACTCAAATCCTCTAGCACATTGAAGTACTCGGTTGGAGACTTGGTGCCTTGTTTGCAGGTTACAACTTTCAATCTCATGTGCTCGGTATGCTCTTCAGGCACATATTTCTTCCTCATTACAAACTTCAGCTGCCCCAAGTTTCAATTGGGGCTAAGGCCTTTCTAATTCGATCCTCCTTCATTCTAAACCACCAATTTCTAGCGGTCCCAATAAAGTGGATGACAACAACATCAACTTTCTCCCATTCTTCATATCCCATGTGATCTAGAATGAAATTTGTAGCTTGTTCCCACTCTAGATACTTCTCCGGATTAAGCTCTCCATTGAATGGCTCTATCTTGATCTTTATATCACGTTTCCCAATCTGATTTACAGCTTGGTTAACGTTGTTCTTGTTGTTGTTCGGCCTTTGTACTCCATAAGCTGGTGGGATATCCTCTACAACCTCAGCTTGGTTATAGAAATAGTCTAGGGGAGGATGCCATGGGCGCCTTTCTTCCCCGGGATAGCCATACGTCACATCATCAAAAGAATTGTTGTATTGTTGATATTGTTGATGAGTGGCTTGAGGATACCGGTTTTGTGGATGATTATAGAATTGTTGATGAGTAACCAGTGGAGTCCTCGACCCGATGCCTCTTCCTCTACCTCGGCCTGCTGTGGGGGAGTAGTGAGCCGGGGGATCATTATCTTTGTTGTAGCTAGCAAGCACATCATGCTCTTCATCAACTAGTTGTTGCTTGCCTTTGTCGCTACCCGAGGCCTGATTTGGGTCACTTGTAAGATCGACTGCATGGGTTCTCTTACAACTTGCTTGAGATGAATCAATCAACGTTGCAAGTTGCTCCTCTAAATGCTTCATTTATGGAGCCAATGCAGCCGTGGCCAGTTCTATAGCTCGAGCCTGGCCATCTCGTACACCATCACTAATGGACAACCTAATTGATGAGTCACAAGGGGGGGCAATTCAAGATGGTTTCAAGACCTTAATGGGGCGTGCAAATCAGCCACATTTTAGCTACCATGACTTCAAGAACATTCAATCGTCTACACTTAAGAGGAGTTCATTAATGGTTGGCTACATTGATGACATCTCTTCATCAATACAAGAAGCCAAGAAGTTTTCTTTAAAGAGTCATCAATGCAAGAAGCCAGGAAGTTTTCATTAAAGAGTCATCAATGCAAGAAGCCAAATTCAAGTGAAGACCCTTCAGTTCCTTCTCTTAATGGAAGCAGCCTTCATTCAAGTGAAGAACCTTCGGTTTCTTCTCTTAATGGCCGATTTTGGGAGACTTTTTGGCTGCCTTTTAAGGCTTATATAAGGCAATAATTCTATTGTATTTTCAGATTATCTCCTATTTGAAACTCTAGAACTAAAGTCGAGTCTATGGCTTGCAATTGCTTGGGGCGTCCAACCAAGTGACCTCTCTTCCTTTGTGTGTTTATCAAAGGATTGGCCAGATTCGTTGGGTGTGTTTATCCCATCCGAATTTGCCTTTGTTTGGTATTTGTTTGGTGAGTTTATCCATACAAACATCAAACACTTAACCCATCAATAAAACTACAAAAAAATCAGTTTGTTCCAATTCTTGTTCTTGACGTCTCGTGACCAGAATTTGATAGTAACGCCCATCCTAATCACATCACTAATGAAGTCGATTGCCTCCTTAGTGAGGTTCAATTCAGTTGGGTTAGGTTCTGATGGAATCACCATTGTTCCTGAAACAAGCAAGAAAGTAGAGAGAGTAGTGTGTTCTAAAGCAAATCACAACAAGCAATACCACACCTTGATCAAGCCAAAACTTGCCTCAAAGCAATCCAATCAACTTAATTCAGTTTTTGGGCTGATTTGAGGGAGTAAAATGGTTAGATATAGTGTAGGTATGGAATACTAATGATAAATAAAGGAAATATGCAGCTTAAGCAAATGGCAAGTATGCAATAAGACAAGCAATGCAAATAATCCCTCTATGAGCTCTAAAACACATGCAATCTCTCAATTGACTCTATGCAAGTTAATAAAGCCAAATTTCAGCATGCAAGGACAGAAAATATGGTGGGCTAAGTGACTTTTATTTCGTCACTTTTTTTTTCAAAGTGATTTCTACTTAGCTATTTTTTTAAGCAAGCAGTCACTAGGGTTGAAAGTGGCTTAAAACTAGCTGGGGTAGATCACTTTTCTTTTCTGATTTTTTTTTTGATTTTATGCACAAACTACTCTTGTGCTATAATGAAGAAACAAGCAAAGCAATGCAACAATGCAAAGGACGAAATTAAAAGGGTATACACGAACTGATTTTTTTTTTAACTAAGTGACTTTTGCTACCAATGAAACCAACTAGAAGCCAAATTAACAAAAGAAGAAGGGGTAGGTCAAATTTGATGGGATGCAATGACAGAAATTAGCAAATATCAAACAAGCAATATGAATCTCTATTGATCATGCAACATGAAATAAAAACTCATAAAAATTGTAGGAAGACAATTGCTAATCTTAATTGCAACACAACTCAACCAATTTAGCAAATAAACATGCACAAATCCATTAAAAATCTCCAAATTAGGTAGTTTCTTGGAGGGCAAGTAACAAGTAAGAGAATTAGGGTTTGGGATGCTCACGGCTGGATTAGGGTTCGACGATTAGGGTTCGGTTCTAGGGTTTGGTGAAAGGTAGGGTTTCGAACTAGGGTTTGCAAGAATAGGGCTAGGGTTTCTCGCAACTAGGGTTAGGGTTTGGGATTAGGGTTGCCACCAAATTAGGGTTAGGGTTAGGGTTTGCGCAAGGGTGGATTGGGCAAACTAGGGTCTTGTGGTGTCCGATTTGGCTAGGGTTAGTAGGGTTGGGTTCGGACAAGGCTGGGGGTGGTGCGGTGTAGGTTAGCGAAACCAGTTCGTGGTGGCGGAGGGAGGTTCGTGGTGGTGGGTGGCGGAAATATGGTGGTGGTGGTGAAAAATTCAATCTTTGGTCTCAAAAATTCAAACTTTAGGTAAAGGTGGGATTTTTGGGATCAAAAACTGAATCAAATCAATTAGAAAGCAAATTAAGGAAAGAAACAATTACTTGGCGAGACACTGGATTATGATACCACTTGATACGTGATTACCCCTGAATCCTTCGTTGAAACCTCGTATATGACCCACACAAGTCCCGATCTTGCCAGCAAATCAATTCAATCCTACAAAAGCTTTCAATTCAGATTCCTTGTTGCGCAAGTAAGAGAATTTCGAAATAGAATGGAGTCAAATCTGGTTTGAACACTTAAGATTGAATCAAAAGGGATAGTTCAATTGGATTGGCTCTAACGCTAAATCCAATTGATGAACTAGTTTGATCTTTAACAATCAAGACTAGAACTAATCAATTGATCAATTTGAATGAACAAACTGAATTAAACTCAAAAACAAAGAGAGAGAAGTCGATGATGATGATGATCGATCAATGCAGAAATCAAAGCTCTCACAAATATATTTTTGGGCCCAAGAGATAGATTAAACCAATTTGGGTTTAATCTCTCTCAAGCTGCTTTTTATTAATGAAACTGAAAAGTATTTATAGAGAATACAAAAGCTAATACTTGGGGAGCAAGGAAGGGGGGGTGGCCGGCCCTAGATGGGGAGAATGAGCCTCCTTTGCTTGCTTCCCAAGATATAATAATATCTAAATAAATCTAACTAGATTCCCTTAAATAAAATAAATCATGGCTGACTTATTTAATTAAGGAAATATCTCTAACAACCTTAAAATATCTAAAACAAACTAAAAATATCTCTAACAACCAGGAGAGAGAAGATCAACCAACTAACATAAGCCTATTGGCTGATTTCTCTACATTATTAAAATAAATAGAAATCGTTCATAATAAAATAAATAAGATATTTTCTTCAATTAAAAATGGTCAAGTCAAAGGGTTGACTTTGACCCATATACCAATTCATCTCACCCGGTCACTTACTAAATTCAGCCCTAAAGTGAGACAAATTAATACATGTTTCTAAAGAAAGAAATGATGATTTTCGGCCCTCATATAATCAATCCATGGAATCCGGCCTCAATTGATGTCGAATGCACGAGACCCACTTCGCCTTGCTAGGCTCTTCAATAACCGCTGCCAATCGAACCAAGATCGTTGTTGTGCCTTGAGCAATCTTCTTAGCTCGACTTCTTGTGATAGGTCCGTCAGAAGGCACTCGAATCAACTCATCGACGTCGGTTGGAGACATGGCAGGCTTCACTGCATCATTCTCCTCCACTTGAGCTCGAATCGTCTCTGATTCGACGTCGGAATCAAAATCTGGCACATAAAGAGATAGATCAGCCACATTAAACGTCGAATGGACATTATACTCACCAGGAAAATCGACATGGTAAGCATTAGGGTCGATCCGCATAAGAATTCTGAACGGTCCATCTCCTCGCTAATCTAACTTGTTCTTCCTTTGATTTGGGAACCTCTCCTTCCTAAAATGCACCCAAACGAGATCTCCTTCTTCAAAGATGACTTGTTTTTGACCCTTATCAGCATGGGCCTTATACTTCAAGGATTTTCTCTCCAAATGCATCTTAGTCCTCTCATGCAGCTTCTTCACAAACTCAACCCTCTTGTTAGCTTCAAAGCTCTCTTTTCCCTTGTATGGCTGAGGCGTCATGTCCACTGGTGTCCTCGGATTCAGCCCATAAACAACCTCAAAAGGGGTCATTTTTGTGGATGAATGGATTGACCTGTTATAAGCAAACTCTACAAAAGGCAAAACATCTTCCCAATGTTTGAGGTTAGCTTTAAGCATAGTTCTAAGTAAAACCCCTAACGTTCGATTAGTAACTTCAGTTTGCCCATCAGTTTGTGGGTGACATGAGGTAGAAAACAACAATTTAGTTCCCAATTTAGACCATAAACTCTTCCAAAAATAACTCAAAAACTTAGCATCACGATCTGAAACAATAGAACAAGGAATGCCATGCAATCTAACAATTTCCCTAAAGAACAAATCAGCAATATGCACAACATCATCAGTCGTGTGACATGGAATAAAGTGAGCCATTTTTGAAAATCTATCTACCACTACAAAGATAGAATCTCTACCCTTCCTAGTTCTAGGCAAGCCTACAATGAAATCCATAGAAATGTCTTCCCAAGGTGAGCTAGGAATAGGTAAAGGCTGGTACAAACCATGGGGGTGAAGTCTAGACTTAGCTTTAGCACAAACAGCACAACTCTTGACAAATCTCAGCACATAATTACTCATTTTAGGCCAATAGTAGTGTTCTTTTAAACCTTCTAAAGTCTTTTCTAAACCCCTATGTCCTCTTGATTCATGAACCTCTTTAGTTAGAAGCCTACGTATACTAGATGAAGGAATGCACAATTTACCAGCTTTAAACAAGTATCCATCATCAATAAAGTAGGTATCTATTTCACCCCTTGACATGCAATTCTTATAGATTTCAGCAAAGTGAGGATCACTAGCATATAATTCCCTAATCATTGCAAATCCAAGGATCTTAACATCACATTGGTTCAAGAGCACATACCTCCGAGAAAGGGCGTCAGCTACCACATTCTCCTTGCCTTTCTTATGTTTTAAAACATAAGGAAAGGTCTCCATAAATTCAACCCATCTTGCATGTCGCCTGCTGAGTCTGGATTGGCCTTTCAAGTACTTCAAGGCCTCATGATCAGAATGTATTACAAACTCCTTAGGCCACAATTAATGAGACCGAGTTTTCAAAACCCTAATTAAAGCATACAACTCTTTATCATAAGTAGGGTAATTCAACTCAGCCCCACTAAGCTTTTCACTAAAGTAAGCAATGGGTTTCTTGTCTTGCAAGAGCACGCCTCCTATGCCATGTCCAGAAGCGTCCACCTCGATCTCGAATGCTTTGGAGAAGTCAGGGAGTTGGAGCACCGGGGCGTGGCATAATCTGTCCTTCAAAGTGTTGAAGGCGTTCTCTTGTTGCTCCCTCCATTTAAAGGTTGTGTCCTTCTTTGTAAGCTCGTGGAGGGGGGCTGCAATTGTGCTAAAATCACGCACAAATCTCCTATAGAAGCCAGCCAAGCCGAGAAATGATCTGACCATTGTTGGTGTAGTCGGCTGGGGCCATTCTTTGATTGCCTTGATCTTGTCTTCATCTACCTTCAATCCACCTTTAGACACAACAAAACCAAGAAAAATGGTAGACTCCGAGCAAAAAGAACACTTTTTTTAAGTTAACATAAAGCTTTTCTAACCTTAAGGTGTCCAAAACAGCCCTAAGATGATCTACATGTTCATGCATGGTTTTTGATACGTGATCGCCTCGGATTACTCCTCAGAAACCTCGTATATGTCCCACACAAGTCCCGATCTTGCCAGCAATTATGATTCCAACCTACAAAAGCTTTCAACTTCAGATTCCTTATTGCGCAAGTAAGAGAATTTCGAAATTGAATGGAGTCAAATCTGGTTTGAACACTTAACATTGAATCAAAAGGGATAGTTCAATTGGATTGGCTCTAACGCTAAATCCAATTGATGAACTAGTTTGATCTTTAACAATCAAGACTAGAACTAATCAATTGATCAATTTGAATGAACAAACTGAATTAAACTCAAAAACAAAGAGAGAGAAGTCGATGATGATGATGATCGATCAATGCAGAAATCAAAGCTCTCACAAATATATTTTTGGGCCCAAGAGATAGATTAAACCAATTTGGGTTTAATCTCTCTCAAGCTGCTTTTTATTAATGAAACTGAAAAGTATTTATAGAGAATACAAAAGCTAATACTTGGGGAGCAAGGAAGGGGGGGTGGCCGGCCCTAGATGGGGAGAATGAGCCTCCTTTGCTTGCTTCCCAAGATATAATAATATCTAAATAAATCTAACTAGATTCCCTTAAATAAAATAAATCATGTCTGATTTATTTATTTAAGGAAATAATCCTAACAAATTCAAAATATCTCTAACAAACTAAAAATATCTCTAACAACCAGGAGAGAGAAGATCAACCAACTAACATAAGCCTATTGGCTGATTTCTCTACATTATTAAAATAAATAGAAATTGTTCATAATAAAATAAATAAGATATTTTCTTTAATTTAGAATGGTCAAGTCAAAGGGTTGACTTTGACCCATATACCAATTCATCTCACCCGATCACTTACTAAATTCAGCCCTAAAGTGAGACAAATTAATACATGTTTCTAAATAAAGAAATAGTGATTTTCGGCCCTCATATAATCAATCCATGGAATCCGGCCTCAATTGATGTCGAATGCACGAGACCCACTTCACCTTGCTAGGCTCTTCAATAACCGCTGCCAATCGAACCAAGATCGTTGTTGTGCCTTGAGCAATCTTCTTAGCTCGACTTCTTGTGATTGGTCC